>OZ010788.1:109310913-110015913 GCA_963932465.1 Maratus speciosus
TTACTTAATTCGTCTTATAGCCTCCGCACGGGGAAAGGGGACATACAGAACTTTTTATTAACAAACCAGGTGGACAACATTCTTTCTCTTTTCTTTAACACAAAAAGGATAATTTCAAATATACTTCTGTCCTGTCCTAGTTTCTCGAACAGCGGATCACATATGCATAAGCAGAGAAGATTACATATGCAGAAGAATGAGAATGCCAAACGTTGGGAGTCATTTTCCATATTCTGGAATTAAATAATTTTATAATCATTTAATGATTTTAATAATAGCTTTATATTTTCATAAAAATAGATAACAGACCAGTGAAAGATAACAGACTATTTTGATGTAAAGAACAAATTACAAATAAAAAGAGAAAAATTTTGTTGGATCAAAAATGATAAGGATATCAAAAGACAGATTCTCTCTCCTTAGAGGTATCTTACGATATCATGAGCCAGACCCTCCCTCCGGATAACGTTATATATGCTCAGCCCCTTGTTAGGGGCAATAGTCCATGAGAATGGCCCTGGCTCTTGAAGTCAGAGCTCTGATTAAACACTGGAAGGTGAAATTTTCTTTGAGATATGGTGACCGTTCGCCATGGACATTCTTGCACATTACAGATTTCTTTTTCCTTTCCCTTAAAAAAAATAATAAAAAATAAACAAATAAAGAGATAAAAGAAACAAAATTTAACGATTAACAACTGCTTTATTAAACTAAACAAAAATACATATTTAACATAACAAACATACATATTTACAAGATATTTTTTTCGAAAAGACCTTTTCAAGATAAGAATCGTAAAAAGCCGTAGCAGATTGTTTTAAAAAAAGTGTCATTGTACTAGTCGCATGTGCAAGTAAAGAAGATTTTAATATTTTGTAAAATGTTGATGAACATGCAATATTTTCTATTTGTTAGATTTTAGATAGAAAATATTTTTCGTAACATTCGCTTGTAAGACATTTACGAAGTAGGATAAAAACAACATAATTTTCTGAAACGAACGCAGAAAACTTACCTTTTAGGTAGCTTTCTTTACAAAAAAGCTACCTATTGCAGCCGTTCGGAGGAAAGCGATTTCAAAAAATTTTGGTATATTTTCATCGATCATGACCCCCAGACCCCGAAACCACCCTCCGTTCAAAATTGATATATATATATATATATATATATATATATATATCTGACCTATGTCACACTGTAACTCCCGTAATTATGAACCGATTTCGATGTAATTCGGTGTGTACATAGTACATACGAATGTCTCGACCGAGTTCGTTGGCCAGCTTCATCCGCCGTTTTGTTTCAAAATGGCGGCCATTTAAACTTTTTAAAAAAATTTAAAACTTGAAATGTGGTACCAAAAAATTAAAAATGGAAAAATATTTTTTTCTTATGTATTTGACTTTTATACAAAGATTCCGGAGCAGTTTTGGTTTCGTCTATATCTTAAAAAATGGCTGAGTTATAGCATTTTGAATTTCTAGCGTGGCTGACATTTTGAAACGTCCTGAATTTTGTCACGCGATAAAAGGCGTATTTATGAACCGATTTGGATGTAATTCGGTGTGTACATAGTACATACCAATCTCTCAACCGAGTTCGTTGGCCAGCTTCATCCGCCATTTTGTTTCAAAATGGCGGCCATTTAAAAAAATTTTAAAAATTTTAAATTTGAAATGTGGTACCAAAAAATTGAAAATGTAAAAATATTTTTTTCTTATGTATTTGACCTTTATACAAAGATTTCGGAGCAGTTTTTGTTTCGTCTATATCTTAAAAAATGGCTGAGTTATAGCATTTTGAATTTCTAGCGTGGCTGACATTTTGAAACGTCCTGAATTTTGTCACGCGATAAAAGTCGTATTTATGAACCGATTTGGATGTAACTTCGTTTATACATAGTACATACCAATGTCTCGACCGGGTTCGTTGGCCAGCTTCACCCGCCATCTTGTTTAAAAATGGCGGCCATTTAAACTTTTAAGAAAAATTTAAATTTGAAATGTGGTACCAAAAATTGAAAATTGAAAAAATATTTTCTTCTTATGTGTTTGACCTTGATAAAAAGATTCGGGAGCAGTTTTTGTTTCGTCTATATCTTAAGAAATGGCTGAGTTATAGCATTTTTAATTTCTAGCGTGGCTGACATTTTGAAACGTCCTGATTTTTCTCACGTAATAACAGGCGTATTTATGAACCGACTTGGATGTACCTTGGTGTGTACATAGTACATACAAATATCTGGACCGAGTTCGTTGGCCAGCTTCATCCGCCATCTTGTTTCAAAATGGCGGCCATTTAAAAAAAATTAAAAAATAAAAAAATTTAAATGAGATACCAAAAAATTGGAAAATGAAAAAAATTTTTTTTGTATGTGTTTACCTTAATACAAAGATTCCGGAACAGTTTTTCTTTCGTCTATATCTAAAAAAAATGGCTGAGTAATAGCATTTTGAATTTCTCTTGTGGCTGACATTTTAAAACGACCTGATTTTTGTCACGCGACAACAGGCGTATTTATGAACCTATTTGGATGTAACTTGGTCTGTACATAGTACATACCAATGTCTCGACCGAATTCGTTGGCCAGCTTCATTCGCCATCTTTTTCAAAAGGGTTGCCATTTAAAAAAAATTAAATTTAAAATTCAAAAGGAGGTATTAAAAAATTGGAAAATGAAAAAGATTTTTTTTATGTGTTTGGCATTGATACAAAGATTCCGGAGCAGTTTTTGTTTCTGAAAATTTGTTCTTTTGTTGATATCTTAAAAAATGGTCGATTTATAGCACTTTGAATTTCTAGCATGGCTAACATTTTGAAACGATCTTGTATTTGTCACGCGATAACACACGTATTCGCCTATTTCGATGTAAGAAGGCATGTGGATAGTATACATCAACACCTCGACCAAGTTCGCTGGCCAGATTCATCAGCCATCTTGTTTCAAAATGGCGGCCATTAAATTAAAAAATATATATATATTTAAAGTGAGGTGCAAAAAAATTAGAAATTGAAAAAGGTTTCTTTCTTAAGTATTTGATCTTGATATAAGGATTCAGGAGCATTTTTTGTTTGTCTTTACCTTAAAAAATGGCTCAGATATAGCAGTTTCAATTTCTATTGTGGGTGACATTTTGAAAAATCTGATTTTTTGCATGCGACAGCACTCCTATATATTAACCGATTCCGATGTGAGTGAGCATGTGCACAGCAATTACTAAGGTCTCGACCAAGTTGACTGCTTAGCCTCATCCACCATGTTGTCTTAAAATGACAGGCACTTTAAGAAATTGCCGAATTTGGCAGCCAAATATAAGTTACTTTAAAGAAAAGGAGCTTGGATAAAGCTGACTAATTTCGCAAAATTCTCATTCATTATATTGATAAAAATTAGTATTGAATCTCCTATATTCGGTTGCCACTAAATTGAGCTTCGTGTGTTTGCATGATATAAGTTGGCTTGTTTTAAATAAGGATTATGAAAGCTACCTCTTCCTCCCGGCACTGGCCGGAAGGACTTTTTAAAATGCAAGCAGCGGTGTCATTTGGAAGAGGTTAGTGGGCTTGGCGATTGTCCCCGCCTTAAGGCTGTTCTTAACTGCTTCGCTGAACAAGCGCAAAACGTTATGACACATTTACAAATTCATTTTTTAACGGAAAGATATAAAATTGGAAAGCCTGGCCATGGAAGCGATTTGGAATTGAGCTGTTTTTTCCATTTTTGGATCAACCAATTACCCACTGAATTATAAGCGATATCGATCACGTGACAAACCCGTTTTTTCGCCCGCTCTTGAGTGATTTTTCTACTTTCGCGCGGAAATTCGGTTCAAAAGGTCCACTTTGACATCATTTTCTGAAAGATCTATTGCGTTTGCAAAAAAATGGAAAAACAGCTCGATGACATTAGTTTCTGAACAACAACACCAGCTAGTTTCATGCATTTTCGAACAAAAATAAATTAAAACTTATGCCAGGAAGTTGCCCTTTTGGATTTGAGAACAGCCTTAAGGAATATGACATTTTAGAATTTATCAGTCGTCACGGGTCAGATTCATTTTTCCCACTTTCCTTTCTTTCCTTTTTATTTTTACAAAAAATGGCACAAAAGGTAAAATTAATTTTCAGATTTGACTAACATAGAAACATTATCATTAAATAAACACTTTAAGCAGGTACATTAATAATTATCAATAATATTTGAAAAAGGCTTGCTTTTGTAACATTCCCCAAAGTGAGACACATTTATCTTTAAGGGGAGAAGTCCCTTTAGAAATTTCAAAAAATCGATTTTTTTTCTTTTCATATTTTGAAAATATAATATCTCGAGAATATATTGGCAAGAGGAAAAATCAAAATATTCAATATTAACAGCGTTATCCCACTTTTAGTCGAGCGCGCAGAGCCCGCATGTTATGCTAGCAAAGATTAAACAAAGATCTTCCTCCCTTACTTCCTCAAGAACTTCAAGAGCGGGTACACGACATTTCGGTCCCGACACTTCGGTCCCGCCATTTCGGTCCCGCCGTTTCGGTCCCGAGACATTTCGGTCCCTGGCCATTTCGGTCCCGAGACATTTCGGTCCGGAGACATTTCGGTCCCTGGCCATTTCGGTCCCGAGACATTTCGGTCCGGAGACATTTCGGTCCCTGGCCATTTCGGTCCCGAGACATTTCGGTCCCTGGTCATTTCGGTCCCGAGACATTTCGGTCCCTGGCCATTTCGGTCCCGAGACATTTCGGTCCCTGGCCATTTCGGTCCCCAGCCATTTCGGTCCCTGGCCATTTCGGTCCTTAGCCATTTCGGTCCTTGTCATTTCGGTGCCCACCACCTTATAACTCGTATTCTAATTGTCGTGGGCCGCCAAACGCTGTAATTTAAACATTATTTGGGACCTTTTTAAATTTTTTTAACACCCCCCACCCCCCAAATTAAAAAAAAGCTGAATATAACAGTCCGATAAATTTAAACTTTTATAACTCGTGATAATGAAATCACAGCGAGCTGAAAATTTGTTTGATTGAACAATGTGATATAATTTTACAGGGGACATTGTCTTTTTATTATTATTATTTAACAAAATGGATTTTTTAAGCTGTATTATTTGTTATTAATATTAGGTATTTTATATATACTATAAACTGCCATAGATGATTTTTTGGTTGTTTTCATACGCTTTTTAGAACCTTTAAATTATCATCATTAATTAAATAATTTAAAAAACTGTTCTTATTTTTTCTCCTTCTTACAATTAGATTAATAATAAATGTCTTCAATAATTCAATTGGACACTTATAAGCTATTGTAGGTAAATATTTCCTCGAATCATTCTTCTACATCCTCTCCTTTAATAATTCAGAAATGAGATATATTTATTGAAGCAAAAATATTTAATTTTTTTTATTACTTTTATAATACAAAGTTATAATTTTGTTTTTTCATAAGTTACTTTACCGTTATAAACATTGGGAAAACAATAGTGATTTGGTAATTAGGTGTGCCAGGAAAACATTTTGTTGTCAGAAAACTCCACCCACCGATTCATTAAAAAAATATATATATATTTATTGGTTGCATTTTTAACAGTCTTCTCACCCATTGCAGACGATTTTTGTGAACTAATTTTATTGAAACTGGGCCTATTTCTTTGTAATAAGATGATTATTTTTTATTTTATGTAATAGTGTAAGTATTATTTTAATTAATTTTATTTCCAATTTTTAACTGACAAAACTAAGGTTTTTAGGTGCGTTCGTAATTATATAAATACGTAGCACCTATAGTCGTCGTTCAGTCCGTCCGTCTGCTCTGTCTCCGCATATAACAGAGCAAAAACAACCCAACCGAATGGTCTGAAATTTTAAATATATGATTGTTGCATAATTTTGTCGAGCCATTTCAAATTTTATGGATATCAAATGCATAGTTTAATTACAGGGACTGTCAAAAGTTTTTCTTTACATTACGGCCAATGGGAAAAAATTATTGCAAGTGCATTTGAATGATGTTACAGCCTTTCGAGTGGTCTGAAATTTTAAATATATAATTGTTACAAAATTTTGTCGAGGCATTTGAAATTTTATGAAAATCGGTGTATAGTTTAATTACAGAGACAGTCAAAAGTTTTGCGTTACATTACGGGGAATGGGAAAAAATTATTGCAAGTGCATTTTAATGATGTCACAGGCTATGCACTCATGAAGTGCAAAAAAAAAATATACATTCAGTACAATATGGGGTGCAAAAAATAATTATAAAACTAGTTATAGTACGAACGCACCTCATTTGCCACGTTTGACGAGCAATTTCGAACTTGTTTGTATTTGTCGTTTATTTATTGATTTTTAATATTACCCTTTTCCTCCCACTTTCCCAGAAAAAAAATTAATATTTAATATTTTAGTTTTATTATTAATTATATTAATAGTTTTAAATTTCGGTGACTTTAAATATAAAATAAATAAACATGTAAAAGATAAATTTCAGTTTATAACTACTATATGATAAATTGAATATAAAATGTATTATGTATTGAGTTTATTTTAAAGTAAAAAAATGTAATGTATATTAATAATGTTATTAATTTAATAAATTAAGGATACATTAAATAAAAAATATATTTAATAAAATATTAATTTAATTTTTATACTAAAATTCCTAACTTTTTTGAGAATTAATTAATAGCAATTATTAGTAGCAATTATTAATAGCACTTAAAGTTTTTATTCAAAAGTTTTAATTTATAATTTCCAAAAAATAATATAGGAATTTTTTGAAAAATCAGTCAAAAACATAAAGTCTAAGTAATAATTAATTAATTAATTAAACATAATAATAATAATAATAATAATAATAATAATAATAATAATAATAATGCAACATTGTGCAAATACGTAAAAATACTTTTTAACAGTGTTAGGTGATATTATGCAGATTTTAATTTTTTAAGTACAGTTATAATTTACAATTCGCAAAAAGTAAGAAATTATTAATTAATTATAATTAAAGAGCAAAAATAATATTATAAGCTAACTAATAAATGAATAAACAACATGTTTATCTTCAGAACCCTTATCACTTTTATGCATCCTAATGAAGTTAATAACGTTATAATAACCGAAAATTAAAAAAATATACATTTGCATTTACCCTATAAAAACTATTATATAGTTCATGTAATAGTTTTTAAACAAGCAATTGATAAATTAGTTATCTAAACAATTAATAATTAAAATAATTTTGAATTGATAAATACGTTTAATAAAAACAATTCAATTTTTGTATTTTTTTTTTTACTTCACAATATAACTATGAGTGTTTTCAACTTGTCGTGCAAGTTAAATTCATGCTGTATCAAATTTATTGCAAACTAACGGCAAACAAGTAATCAAAAATACTGCAAACTTACTGCAAAGTAGTAATCTTTCCATATCACACTATAAGTTTAACCCCTTCGAAGGGGTCAATAGACCTGAACAGGTCTATTGATGCGAAAGCGCCGTCAGAAGGCGCATGCATAGGTTTTAACACCATAAACAAGTTTAGGTAATATTTGTACTTTTCATTTCGAGCATTTTTTGGTATTTAATAAGTATAGCGTTTAGAAAAAACGGTGCCTACCGAATAAAATTTCTGCAATTTCTGCGTATGTGCTGATTCTCATTGTTGTTGAGTATCTCAACAGAGAGATTTTTTGCTTTCGTGAATTAAAGACAGTCTTGCCATCAGTTTCACAACAAACTAATGCAAGTGGGTGATGGTATACCTTGCGGGAGATTTGCTGCGAATTTCTCAATTCAAATTTGTCACGGCAAGATAATATCAGAAAAAATCAAACTTTCTGCTAATGTTCAGGCTATCTGGGTTACCTCAAAAATTTCCATTGGGAGCGCGGCGGATCGCATGAACGGCTCATGCGATTGACACTTATGTGAAATCATTATCCAATATCTATTACAGCACAAATTCTTAATTCAATGGCAAGAAATTAAAAATGAAAATTGCTGTTTTACACTTAACCACTTGGCCCTAACTTTATTGTAGGCAAATGTTACGTAATATGAAACTTGATTTAACCCATTCGCTGCCAAAACTAAGAATTTTCAAATTTTTTGTTGAAGGTCGTTTGCCAGCACAAATTCAGAAAGATAAATTTCGCTTTACTAATACAGCGAAATTTCTGCCAATAAATGAGGCATTTTTTTTTAATTCTAAAATAGTGGTGACAAAGTAATCAATAAATTAAAGCCACGAGTATACTCGTGAATGACAGCGAATGGGTTAATTAAATTTAACTCTTCAGTATGCGCTCAGAATTTTACATCATAAGTTAATCTTTTTCACTAGTAAATATTAATGTAACTTGAATGTATTATTAGTTGCAGTTATAGAGATTGGCCTTATATTTTTTATACATGCTTTTTTTTTTTTAATTAAGAAATTAAATAAGGATATACCTAAATTCTTAAAGTTACTCGAAATACTTCTATCATATATACACAGTCAAGACAAGATTCCAAGGACTGGTAAAAAGCTCCATTTTAGACAGGCTTCCATGTAAAGAAGTGTAATTAATTATACTTCTAAGATACACTACCTCAATAAGATCTATTGTTCGTTTCGCAGGGATTCTGAAACTCTTCCGTTTGAGACAAGATTCCGTTATAGAAAGATTCCGCTTTCACAGGTTTCACTATGCTTCACTAAAGAAGGGTGAAAATCCCCTTTTCAGACAGGTTTTCAGCAAAATTTAATTGTATCGCAATTCATATTAAGACCATGTAACGCTTACGTTAAAGACAGGATTCTGTTATAGACAATTACTATTTTGACAAGTTTTATTCTATTCATATGATATAAATAAGTATATTTATATAAATACACAAAACTTTTAAAAAAGGAACCGGCCTATAACGGAGTTCTGTCTTAAACATAAATGTTCCATAGTGCTACGGAAAAGAATACTATACAAATACACCAAATAAGACGGAAACTTGTGTAAAACGTAATTTTTCACCAATATTTACAATTTCATCTTGACAGGTTTTACTATATATATAGCATGAAGGGAAAATTCTGGACCCCCCCCCCCGAAACGAAATCCTGCCTACGCCACTGCATGTCGTCCCGGTTTTTTTAAGCCATTAAAGATGAAAAATGCCGTGTGGCCACAAAAAAGCGCCGGCTGACTAGAACAAAGAGAGCGCGAGTAGAATAATTCTTCTATCTGGATCTTTATTTACCATAATCAAATGGGGGAAGCCAGGACATCTACACTTGATATATATATATATACATGTATAATATTCTTTTGAATGAATAACATATAGATGTCAAGAAAAGCCAAATATGTTTTCTAAATTTCCAAATTTCTTCATTGTGATATATTTATAAAATTTCTTAATTTAAAATGAAATTTTACGTAAAAGTGATTCACTATACATTATTATTTTGAAATTTTATGTTATTTTTATTGTATTTTCATTTTTATTTTTTATTTGTCATATTAAAACATGTAAGCTGCTTTAATTCTAAGTATATAAGTCAAATAAATAACAAAGAAATATTTGAAATACAGAATTAATTTTAAATACGAAAAGAATATTTTATGACAATAGAAATTTTAAAATTTTGATTTATGTTTATTGTGCTCGTAGTTTTTGAATGTAATAAGCATATAAAAGTCTTAAATATATTAAAAAGGATTTGTAATTGTTGCAAACCACTTCACCGTCTACAGGTATGGGGAAAAAGTGCTTTTATCCCCGAGTTATCTCGGGGCAAACGGTGAAGTGGTTCAAAATTAAAAATATTTTTAAACTTGTCATTCGACACCGGTAGAAATAGCGGTAATATTATTGTTACATGTAAAAAGATTAATGCAAACTTTTAAATAGTTTTTCAAAAAATAGTAAATTAAAATAACTATTAAAATAAAATAGAAAGTTCTAGTCTGTTCCGGTGCAGAATTTAAAAAATAATGTGTCTTTATCACAATTCCATGTTAAGAACCCCCTTTTTAAAAAATATGTAAAATGCAATACATTTAAAATTGATGCGCCGTTAAATAATAGGATAAAATAAAGATTTGTAAAAATATTTGCAGATTTTTTCATTATTAATCACATAGTGTGCAAATTATATACAATTGAATATGTGCATTTTGGCATGGGCATTTGCATATGAAAATTAAAGCTCGACTTATAAATATTTTTAAATTGTCTGGACTTTATATTTATGATAGACTAAAATATGAGGAGCTTCTATAAAGAATCCACAGAACTCTCCCTACCCCCACTCCTGAAAACGATTACTTCTACCATATAAAATTTGCATGGGGTGTTACAATTTGATTGCGAGTTATAAGTGTTTGCGGTTTTCGGGCCCTTATATTCGGTTATACTAAAATTTCAAGGGTTCAGTTAAAAAATCTTATAATGTACCTCCTTTTTTAAAGATTACGTTTACCGTACAAAATATGAGTGTGATTACGATAATTACAGAGAGAGTTATAAATGTTTTAATTTATCAGGACCTTATACTTAAGATACACTAAAATATATAAAAAGTCAACAGAGACCCCCCCCCCCCCTGCCTTATAAAACGATTATGATTATCATAGGAAATTTGTGTGGGCTGCGACAATTTTGATCTGTGTTATAAGTGTTTGCGTTTTCGTGTCCTTATATTCGAGTTATACTAAAATTTAGGGAGTTCAGTTAAAAAATTTGATAATGTCCCTCCTTTTATAAAGATTACGTTTACCATACAAAATATGAGTGTTTTGCGATAATTATAGATCGAGTTATAAATGTCTTAATTTATCAGACCCTTATACTTATGATACACTAAAATATAGAAAATGTCAATCCCCCCCCTTGTTTTTTAAAATGATTACCATACGAAATTTGTGTGTGTTTACTAAAATTTTAAGGCCTTTATTTAAAAAACTCTACAATGTCCCCTATAAAATTGTCACCTATTTCAAGTGCACAAAATTTCAGCTTGCTGGAGAAGGGACCGAAATATCTCGGGACCGAAATGTCTTGGGACTGAATTGTCTCGGGACCGAAATGTCTTGGGACCGAAATGTCTCGGGACCGAAATGTCTTGGGACCGAATTGTCTCGGGACCGAAATGTCTTGGGACCGAAATGTCTCGGGACCGAAATGTCTCGGGACCGAATTGTCTCGGGACCGAAATGTCCCGGGACCGAATTGTCTCGGGACCGAAATGTCTTGGGACCGAAATGTCTCGGGACCGAAATGTCTTGGGACCGAAATGTCTCGGGACCGAAATGTCTTGGGACCGAAATGTCTCGGGACCGAAATGTCTTGGGACCGAAACGGCGGGACCGAAATGGCGGGACCGAAGTGTCGGGACCGAAACGTCCTGCTTCCTCAAGGGCATCTCCTACCAATCTACCAACATTTATTTAGAGATCACTTACTCCAAAGATGCTTGGGTGGCCATATCCAAACGCTAACGAAAGTTTTAATGCAACAGTTTGGCAGTTATCTCCAAAACACCTGCATTCTGGACTACAAATTGTTGAAATTTCAGCTTACATCGCTGCTCGGATATTTAATGAAGGCTACACTTCCATTCTTAAAGTTATGGATAGTTTAAATCTTATTGATGGCATCAATGCCAAAGTTTTTGCCGAAAACGCCGATGAGGCGCGAGTAACGAGACAGAACCGGAGGAGTCTTTTTCAGCAGCACCGTGCGAAAGGGAGGGCGAAGGGGCGGTCGCCCCGGGCGCGGAAATTTAGGGGGCGCCAAATTTGTACTACCAATTTTCTTTTTTTTTATTGTCGTCGATCATTTTCATTGGAATTTTTTTTCACTCTTCGATATTCTATTTTTTTTTTTTTTTTGTAAAACTAAATGTATGTATTTACATAGCGGGAATTTTTTTCCCAATGGAAGTATGTACATTTTGCATTTCCAAGTTATTGCGTCGTTCACATTTACTTTTCATTGAGCTCTTTAGATCTAATGATTTTATAATATGCTTTTGTGATATTTTATTGCAGTGTTTCTTAAACTTTTGCACTCTGCGTCCCCTTTTACACCGTATACGAAAGTTTCTGTGTCCTATTCTGATTCCACTATGGGATCATTCTTATAGTCATTCGGTCATTACTTTGCTGTTAGAAACAGGTCCAGCACAGGATGAAAATGCTGATTACATGAAATCTGCCATTGCAGAAGGACGACAATTTTCCAAACTAACGTTCAAGAAAATTATACCTAGTGGAGAAATTATTAACAGTGATTGCGGCTTATTGGATAACTTAAGGGAATCGCTATATTTCGTTTTCTCTGTTTAATATACACCAATTATCATGATCGCCCTCCAAAGTTCGCCAATCCAAATTGTGGGTTTTTCATGTGGAAGAAATTAAATCCTAAAATTCCTGAGCATAAAAATGCTCTAGAACACAGGAATGCATGCATTCGCTAAAAGAAACTTGAGAGACGTTTAAAATTAAATCACGTAATCGACAGCAAATTTGAAAAGAGCAAAAGTTAAAATTATTGAAAGCGAAAAAGATAATTGGCGAAATATATTCAGGATGAAATTATGAACCTTCTTGCCAATGAAGTAAGATAAACGATTGTCGAAGAAATTAATAGAGCAAGGTATTTTTCAATTTCGTTCGATCGCACTCCATATACCGAGTGTCCTAAAATGAATTGACTGTTTTTAAACTTCAATAACCTGTAAATGGTGACAGCTATTTAAAAAAAAAATTGCGGGAAGGTAATGTAAAATGTCAGTATTTTTTTTTACCTCGGTTCCCGGCTTTAGTTCCAAATAGCAACTATAGATAGCGCTGCAAGCAGGGATGCCCACCTCGGGAACTCAGCTTACTCTTTAGAGTGATAGTGCAATACCGAGGGGCAGACCACTTGCTGCTCGCGTTACAAATGACTTTTTCAATTCTTATACTGCAGTTTTACAATTTCCCATTACAACATAAATATCGATGATTTGTTGAAGAATTAAACAGGTTTATAGTCAATTCAGGTAACAGCAGTATACTTTATTAAACCATATTCGTGAAAATCAATGAAGTTTATATTGAATTGACAATTATGCCAGCAATGTATAACCACACAAGCACTATAAAGACAACATCTAGCGCCATAGGTGCTCAATCAAGGCCAAAACCGAAATCGCCCAACACTGATGCGAAAAGAAGAGGTTAAATGTATGGAGTGGATCTCATTCTCCAATACAATCTTATTTTTAGGGGCCTATTCTATATATTTAACCTTCTTCCTTCGCATGATGCTAGGGGTTTTCAGTTTAGACCTCCTTTGAGTGCTTATTGCTTGCCACCTATCTCTGCTATTTGGAACTAAAACCGAGAATCGCAGTAAAAATACTTCTAATATTTTACACAGCTCTCCTGTAAGAATTTCTTTTAATAATTGTCACCATTTGCAAGTTATTGAATTTTAAACACAGTCCAGTTTAGGAATCTAGTACACCTCACAAAGGACAAATGACGCAAATTATGCGATACCGAAAATAGAAAATTTTCATTCGAAGAAAGGTTTCCTGACTGCATCAAGTCAACAAAAAAAAAAAAAAGGAAAAAGAGTAGCGTAAGAAATTTAAGATAAGCTAATGTCCGACAATCTCGACATTCACAGCTGCACAAGAGGTTCTGTTCTCAAAGATGGTAGACGGGAGGTGCTGAGTTCGACCCAATCGCGCACGTCAGCCTAATCGTTCCAAATTGTCCGTAGTTTTCTTCGAACCTTGCCTAAATACGGGTTAGGTTCCCTTAGAAAGACCTTACAGAGGACACTCCCATCCCATTCCGGCCTACTGAGTGTTGATTTCAGGGGGTGACCTGGGGGAACATCCCCCCCGGAGCAATGAGATGTCCCCCCCCGGAAGATTTGAGATTTTGTGTTTTCAATGGTCAAAAAGCACAATTTACCCCCCGGAACTCTATAATGCCCCCCCCCCCCGGAGCCACAGAAATCTCTCCCGGAGAAAAGTGTCTGAATTCAACACTGGGCCTACTATATCCAACTTGTAGGTAATCGGCCGTCATAAACAATACCAATATCAACCCTTCAGAGCTCAATGTTGTGATATGGTACAAATATGGCTTCCCAATATAATGTTGTGTAAGCTCGAAGTAAATTAATTCGTCTATTTTTTTACCATGCTCTACACATTCTCTAAACTTTGAGTTCGTGCTGCTGGTGTATGTCCAAAAATGTCCAGAACTGCATAAAATGTGTTTTTTTTTTCTTCTCTTCTACTGAAAGATGGGATATACTTATGTCTCACTTATCAGTTTATTTAAAGAAACATTGCAATACTCTATGGTCCTGAAAAAATAAAGCTATATCTGCAGTTTACGAACAATTGCAACAGAATATAAAAGCTCTGAAAGACCTTATAGGAATGAAGTAAAATGAGTAAACTTACTCAGGAGCAAAAAGCTTAATAAAGCAAATAAAGAAATTCCCCTTTATTTACGGCTTGGTAGTCTGACTCAGCATTTTAAATGAAATAGAAAAAGTTAATATTATTCTCACGGAAAAAAAAAAATGTCAATGTTTTGATCCCCAGCAAACTGATTGAAACACTAAAAAACACATTTCAGGCAATAAGAGAGGAAATTTTTGAACAAGAAAGCGAAGATTTGGTTATGTCCGTAAATGTAAGAGTCCTTATTTGAGCAAAACAGAAAACGTAAAATTCGCAGAACAATTTGACTATGAAGCTCCTGATGAAAGTGGAAATATAAAAAAGTTATATGAAAGTGAAGGATTTCGTGTTACGTAGAGACACTTTACCGTGCAACTGAACTGGAGGTTTAAGAAACTGAGAAATATATAACAAGAATTTGAGTTTCTGGCTAGTGCGAATCTAAAATCAGTTATCGAAAATCTGTTAATATTGCCTGGACCTGGCCCTTTATTGCTGACTTGAATTGTTAAGCGAGGTTTTAAATTCGAAAACCTTATTTCTACGATTAGATAAGAACTTTTATAAAATGGATCATTTAGAAATCCTTGAGTTGCTCCATAATTTTAATTTATGGAATTACAAAAACATGGAGACAGCGTCATAATTTATAAGTATTTCAGTTACAATAAAATAGTAAAAAACTACTTAAGATCTATTATGAGTCGAGAGATTAAGCAACCTGATTTACTTTCTATAAAATTCAGTGTGTCGCAATCTTTACACATAAAATAATAAACGATTTTGCTACCCTAAATGCATGAAAAATAAGTCGGATATACCAATCCCAAAACTTTCTTCTATCTCATACATGTTAATACTTGAAAATTCGCTATCACAGTGTCAAAATTAGACGGCAATCTATGCCCATCATGAGGATTCTAAAGATATGAAATTCCATGCATTGGTTTTTAGGATATGGCCATCTCTGAAATTGTGTAAATTCAGCAAAATTCAGCCTAGCAGCGTTTCGGTCTATTGGGTGTTTTACATCAAAACCTATGTTACTCCAAAACCACCAAGCAACCATTTATGTCAAAGTCTAACTGAAAGTTTGAGGAAAATCCGTGCATTAGTTTTTGAGATAGAGTTATTGCGAAAATCATGAAAATTCCAGCATAGCAGCGCCACCTTTTGGACGATTAACATCAAAACCTAATCTGCAACAACTTGTGTTAAAATCTAATTAAATCTGAAGTTAGATGAAAATTCGTGCATTAGTTTTTGAGATAGAGCTATTGCGGGAATCGCGCAAAATGCAGCACAGCAGCGCCACCTGTTGAGCGATTTACACCAACACGTAATCAGCATCACGTTATATCTAGGACAAACTGAATATGAAATTTCATGAAAATCCGTGCATTAATTCTTGAGATAGAGCCATTGCGGCAATCGTAAATAAGGCAGCATAGCAGAGCCACCTTTTGAGCGATTTACACCAACATATGATCAGCATCAAAGCATATCAAGGACTAATTGAATCTGAAGTTTCATGAAAATCCGTGCATTAGTTCCTTAGATAGAGCCATTGCGGAAATCGTAAATAATGCAGCATAGCAGCGCCACCTGTTGAGTGATTTGCACCAAAAACTAATCAGCATTAATTTGTATCAGGGACTAATTGAATACCAATTTTTATTAAATTCCGTACATTAGTTCTTGAGATAGAGCGCCCACAAAATTTGTGTCACACACACACAGACAGACAGACATTTTGTAAAAGCATGTTTTTCGGGATCTCTGACCCCTAATATCCGTCGAAAACCGGAATTTGAAAATTTTCATGAATCCAATACTTTCTTCTTGTAAAGATAGAAGACAGTAATGAAATGGAAGTAAATGTATTTGCCAGATATTATATTTTATTTTATATTAATTGAAACATTGTTTCAGTTATCTTCCTTAATTAATGTACTGAAATTATGATTTATTTTTATCTTTTACATTATGTTCTGCAGGTTTTTTGTTTGTTTTGCTTTTTTAGTACTTATTGATTGAAGGGACCATTTGTTTCTAATCTGGTTGTTAGCGATTTTTACCCATTTTCTGCAGCTTAAAGACTAAAAACAACTAAAAATGGCTAGCAAAATATGTGAGAAAGGTTAAGAAAAATCTGTCGCAAAGCATCACGATATCATTAACAAATAAGTGCAATTTTCTTTTCAGTTATTTAGTTGTTTGGAATTTCTGAATTAAAATTAAATCTTTTAAAGTTCTAAAATAAACGCAAAATATTTATTCAATATAATTTATTTCTGTTTCTGCCTTTTATCAATTCTGAAGGAGGGGGGGGGGGGGGGGGGGGGGCGGCCAAATTGGCACGCTGCCCCGGGCGCAGTTTTCTCTTCGCACGGCCCTGATTTTCAGTCACAAGCAGCTCGTACAGCTCAAAAACTACTGCAAATCGAAGAAAAACAGTTTTTCCAGAAATCCGAAGGCCTATTATATGCACCTGGGATCGCTGATTGAGCGGCAGAAGTATGATTATAAGGATTCAACACCCCCGGCGTTCCGACGTTCACTCAAGGTCAAATGAAGGTCATTCGAAAGTTTTTTTTTTATCTTAGAGTACAATGCTGATAAGAGCGTTTTGGAGTGGAAGTAGACCGGAAATGCGAAGCGGAAGCGTTGTTAGATAGCAATATTTTAGCAGAAGTGTAAACTGATAAGGTTTTTGTGGCATTATCGTCTTAGGGTACGCTGATATTTATGGCGCTGGAGATTTATTTTGAAAAGAATTTTTTAATGATTAAGAGTTAAAATTTTCCTTTTAAAGATTTTTTTCGCGTTATAAAAAATCGTTTTCTTTGAAAATTTTGAGAATTTTTTTTTCCGCGTGATAGAAAAACTTTTCTCTTTTAAAAAATATTAGGAATTTTTTTTTTTTTTTTTTTTTTTTGGGGGGGGGTGATAGAAAAAAAATTGGGAAGTTAATTTTTTTTTCTTTTGAATTTTTTATTTTTCGAAATTAATTTTTTTCTTTCAGATGATAGAAAAAAATTTTGTGAATTTATTTGTTCTTTTAAAATTTTTATTTTGGGAACTTAAAGTTTTTTTGCGCATATTTTTTGGGGGATTTTTTTTCTTGCGATCTTTATTATATATATATATATATATATGTTTTTTTTTTCGGGAGAAATGTTTTAAATTTTGAGAACTTAATTTTTTAAATATCATTTTTAACTAAAGAGTAAAAATTTTGTGTATTTGTGTATTTTCAAATGTCTTTTCTGATATACTTCAAAGTGTTTGTGAAATGACCCTTCTTTCAGAAAAATGGTCCCATTTAAAATACCTCTTGTGAAATTCCGTTAAGTGCTTTACTTTGCATGTTTTTGTTAGTCTAGTATGTTTAACAAATCGGTAGTCATGCAACAACAATCGCTGAGTTATTTTCGTGATTTTTTTTTTCTCGAATGAATGTGAGAAGATTTTTTTTCACTTAAAATTTTCTAAAGTGTGTTGTTCGAAAAGTTGATGTGTGCAGATTAACATATTTTATCAACTTAGCATAAATTTTGGAGTGAATGTACTATAACATGACGATATATATTGTGGAAATGAATTAGCGAGACTTAGAAAGTGTAGCGGTTTGTTTAAAATTTTCTGATGTGTGTTGTCCTAGAAGGGATGTTAGAGTTTCGCATAGAGTGTTGCCACCGAATAAAGATTAATATCGTGTTGGCACTGAAAAAAGAGAAATGTATTTAACGAAATAAAATTGAAAGATGTTGCCACTAAATAAAGCGAAATGTATATGGCAAAATAAAATTTAAAGATATTGTTACCAAATAAAGATAAATATATGCAAAGAAATAAAAGGCAATGCCACCGAATTAAGAAAAATAAAGTGTTGCCATTGAAAAAATAAGAAATAATAAAATAAAATAAACATTTAAGTTCTTCTTATCCGCACATAAGAATAAGAAATGCAAAACTTGCGTTAAAATTAAGTTTGTAAATTAAAGTATTGCCATTGAAAAAAATGAGGAATAATAAAATAAAATAAACATTTATGTTCTGCTTAACATCACATAAGCAAAAGAAATGTAAAGCTTGAGTTAAAATTAAATTTGTAAATTGAAATAATAATAATAATAATAATAATAATAAAGAAAATGTTGAGATGAAAAATACATTAAGAAAGTTTGTCTTTTGATTCATACACATTTTTCGAGTTGAAAATACATTAGACAAAGTGGGAGAAAATTCAGAGATTCAATTTTTCAGAAAATTAACTTGATTTATTAAAGATTGAAGCATAATATTTGTATGAGGGATTTTTTTTTTTTTTTTTTTTTTTTTTTTTTGCAAAGGAATCATTTGAAGTTTCTTTCATAAAACGGTAGTTTAACATTTTTATCGGCATTAAACAATTTAACCTAGTTTTTCTGAATAAATACTTAAATATTAATAAGTATAAAAATCCCTTTCTCTACAATTGATGTGGAACGATATTAAGTTCCGTATTGTATGAAAATTCTTTCACCCAACCACCTTTAGTTTATTAGCATATCATCTTATACATACTGAAACTTAGTTAAGTTTAAAAACATTGTGATTAACATGGTAGAAGAAAAATAATTAATTCAACGATTAGTTAACGGAAAATGTAAAACATAAAACATTTGATTTAAGAGAATTGTAACAGTAAATTTACCTAACGAGTTTTACTTTTTTAAATCTAAATCCAACTTACATGATTGTATGAGGAAATACTTAAGCTTAAAGTTATACATATAACTTAGTTGAAATAAAATTTTTGACTCGTTGAACCTCTTATTAACCTATAGAACTTTTAAGCATTTATCATAAACTTATTTGAATTACGCAATATTCAACCACTTAAACATTTTCTGAAGAAATTTTCATATAAAAGCTTTGAAATTTCTCTAAATATTCAATAAGAAATGAGATTTGTTTGAGCATGTTACCTAGTGGAATTCTCAAGACAAATACCTTTCAAAGATTTTATCTAATCTTACTTAACTCACTGAATAATCTATGTTCACAGATAAGCATGTTCAGACTTGCTTTGATTTATCTTTCGAGAGAAGTGGAACATTGTCCCGATAATAATTTTAAAATTTATCGTTTAACTATTGATTAGCAATGATTGAATAATTGTAAAAGCCACGTACTGCTTTATTATTTAACACGGATAGGATTTAATCGCGTTTGAAGAAAAAATATAATTTTCCAAATGTCTTGCTTCAAATATAATGTTAATCATAAGAAATTATATATTTTTTTTCAGAAGTTTAAGGATCGCGCTTATGCTCGGACATAAAAAAATAATGAATTAAGAAACGTCTGTAATAAAATTTAGCACGATTAATTTTTGTTGTTGTTTTTCTCGAAGTTATTTTCTCGCAACAAGGAAGAAACTTAGTTCATGAGAATGTTTGTAGAACATGCAAAATATTGAATGACTTGAAGAAAATTTATTCAACATTGAAATATTATTGGAAAAATCATACTTTTGTTTGTATTAGCGACATCAAATGCACTCCCGCTTTTTTCAGCTTTTATTTGCAGCAATGATTTTGTAGGAAAAAAGAATGGGAGTCCATGGTTTCTAAGAAGGTATGCTTAGTTTCTGGTAAGTTCGTGAACGAATATTTGGAAGAATGATGGCAGTCTCCATTTCTTAAAAGTTCTTGAAAAATGTTTGAAAGATATGATTTCTTGATAACTGTGTCTTGATAGTTTGATGAACTGCCACCAACCCCGTCATCTTTGGATAAAGAACCACACAAAGAAGAAAAATAATGTTATTAAAAATAATATTATCCTCATTGTCCCCTTTTCCCAGAAGTTATTTCTATGATTTTATTTTAAAAGATGGGTACATGTTTGAGAATACTTGCAAGAAATAACGATGAGAGTTTTTGTTTATGAGAGTCCATTGTTAGTTTATGAAAACTCATTCTTGAAAAATTTCTTGTCTGGTAGTTCTTGAAAAATATATGATAAATTTTTGCTTGAAAGGGAGAACGATGAAAGTCCTTGGATCGTTCATGAGAACTCATTCTTGAAAAATATGATTTTTTGCTAGTTCTTAAGACCTTATACTTGATTTTGAAAGTTTGAAGAAATGCCTTTCATTCGCTGGACTCACACAGAAATTACATCGCGTCAAAAGGAGACGACTTCCCATTGAAAAAAAAGGGAGAAATTTGAAAAACAGTTTAAATAATAAAGTTATTTTTTAAAAGTAGTTTAATGAATAATGATAATACGAATTTAACAAAATTTCCGCGAATGAAATTTTAAACGCTTGCTATGCATATTGATTGCAGGGTGCAGGCATATATTTAATTTCAACGACACTTAAAAACCTTTAGAGGGAAAGATATTTTAGCAAATGGTGATGTCACCAAATAAAGCGAAATATGACCTTTGAAACCTCCGGCCTCTCTGCGGATTATGTAACTGGATGCATTATTTTTACTTATACGTTTTACATACAAAGAGATTAATTCAACATACCTTAAATCACTTGCTTGTATTTACATTCTTCAAACAGCGACTCAACGTGCAATAAAAAAAAATAAAAGATATCGTATTTCTTATCAGTTAAACACGAAGTCACGTGATATCACATGACTTCTCTCTACAATGTGAATAGCTGATAAAACAAAGACGTTATCCGTTATCAGCGACGTCAGTAAGCGATAAGAATAGCTAGATTTTCGTACTACATAGCATTGCTAACTTAATTTTCTTATAAAAGCGAAAATCCTCATTAATTTAGTTGAAGTATGTGAGTTTGAAATGGATAGCTTATATTTTCGAGGTGACCCTTGATTATCCGAATCGTACATCACATCAAGGTTTAAGATTCTTCAACCATGAGTAGTGTTGAGAGGAAAATTTGAACTTAGCTAACATATATAAACACTCTCGTTCAGGGTCGGACTGGGCCAGGGAAAAGGGCGCAGACCTTGTATTTTCAGAGGGCGCAAAAGTTTTAGCGAACTCATGTAAATTTTTCTTGTTTGTGTTCTTCCTGGCTTGAGAAGGTTTAACACATTCATACAGCACCAAGAATGAAAGTGGCTTAATATTACATCTCTGAGTCTAGATAGAAGACTTCGATATATCACCCGTGCGATTTTAAAGTTCTATCAAATCTACACAATGCTACGCAATTTTTTAAAACGAATCTGGTAATATCTAAAAGTTCCGAGTTGAACACAGATTACTTTGTAGTAGATGACAGATATCAAGGCTAGGGCTTTATTATTTTGTTAATAGGTACCTTATAAGACTCACGGAGAAAAAAGTGATCACCCCTACCGATTCTCTTGCAAATGATTGTATAAAAACGACATAGGTACCAATTTGGAGATTGTGTAGGTATTAAAAAATGCACGAACGTTAATTTTTAAAAGGGTGAACGTTGATTTTTCAAATGGTAACATCCACTTTTGATACCCTATTTGAATTCTTTGCCAGCAAATAAAGAGATAGAGTTTATGCAATTTTCTTAAATCTGAATACAGTTATAAAACAAAAAGTGTTAGGGGTTTATCCATAAGTTTCGTAAAATAAAATGAAATATCTTACAACCTAAAACACGCAATTACTCACCAGTCAAATGATACAGGAATTTTAAATTTATTATAAACTTTATATTAAAGAAAATCTTACAAAGTATTTCTGTTAAGTTTCTACGATTGTTTTCAGTGGCTCTTTTGATAAAAGAAGACGGTCCCCTTAAATTATGAAAAGACAAAATTTTTCCGTATCTTGAACACTAATTATTCAAATTAGCTATAAACTTACACATTGATGTTTTAAACGATTGTTCTTTGTTGCATGCAAAAATTAATAAATTAAAGTAACCAAAAATAAGGTGTCAAAAATGGGCGTTATTGTTTGCAAATTCAGAGTTGGTGCAATTTTTAATATGTAGACGAGTTCGGAAACATAATTTATAAATAACAATAATTAGTAGACATTATTTACAGCCAGTTGTATCTATAGACTTTTTTACGAAGATTTTCAGCTGAATTAGCAAGGTACTTTTATTCCATTTATCCCCATTGACGCACTGAAAATCTGTACAAAAACTAACAAGATTTTTCGCACCAGGCACCAACTAGAGTTGCTGCGGTGCTGCTAAGGGTTTCAACCCTTTTTTTAAGTATACTTCTTTATAAAATGAATTATTTATCAATCAGTTTAAAATGAGATAAATTCAATTTCTGTTACAATCCGACAACAATTACCTTTTATTTACTACAGTTTTTTTTTTCTTTTTTTTTAAGTAGAATTTTTAAAAATGGTATCTATCGGTGTCTCCCTCATGATACACAAAAAATTCAGTATGCAAACTTCGCTTAAAATTTCTTTGTATCTAAAACTAAAACGTATAATACTTTTCATATAAAAGTAGAAATTTTGAAAACTAAAGCTTGTGCTTCTTTTGTTCTTTTATAAAAAGTACCACATATTATAAGGTATTTAAATGTTGAAACATAAGGATATTTAAACATTCAAATCAACATCCCATTAAGGAATTTGAAAATAACACTTGCTTGTGAAAATAATGCTTATTACACTTGCAACATTTATATAAGGCGAGTTATGTATTTTGTAGGAAGAGGCACTTTGCGTTTGTGTCCTTAAAAAAAATGACTTTATGTATCCGTAAAATGCTGCATTAATGTTGCACTACTAAAAAAATTATACACAGAAAGTACACCAAAAATGCCACTTTGTTAGCCTAAAAATCACTAAAATAATTGAGTAAATTTACTCTTTTCAGCACCCTCTTCCTATGATTTGCAAAGTTCTTATCCTAATTAGAGATCAACGGAAATATTTAAGTTTACACAATTGAGAGAAATGCCCCAGGAATTGTATTCATACAAGCTGCAGAATCCCGTGGCAGCGTTTTTTTATCCGAAAAACCTATCCTAATTTCTGAATAGTAGTCATCGCTTTATTTAATCATAATTTTTCCGTGATTAAATTAAAACAACTTTTTATTTAAAATACATACTAGAATTTCCTAATATTTATTTAGCCACGGAAAATCTGTCATTAAATAAAACAAAGATTACTAACTGAAAATCATGGTGTAGATTTTGCGAATGAAAAAACGCTAACCACGGGATTCCACAGTTTGCGGGATTGTAATCCAGAAGTGTTATCAAGTTTGTATTCCGCGAAAAAAAAAAGGTCATGTTTTTCAACCAAAAACGAAATCCGCACAAACAGTTTTTTTGTCTTCTGATATTTATCACATTCTTTTCTCAAGATGTTTTCAAAAAGCACGGTTTCAATTGTAGGAGCAATCATGGCCGTCATTAAAAGTGTAGGAACAAGGTACTAAAAGCTAAAGGCCTGAAAATATGCAAAATATTTGGTTAAAATCTAAAACGTATCATTCAAAGAAGTGATGAAATAAATCTCGCCCAGGGCGCTGTGGCTACTAAGCTTTCCCTGCACTGTTAAAAATTTTGCAGCATTCTGGCAGGTCATTCGACCGTTTTTTGAAAAAACAGTTTCATAACCATAATTTAATTATATTCTGACCATAAAATGGCCAATAATATGGTCAGAATAATGTTAAATTTACGGTTGTGTAACCGTTTTCGGAAAAAACGGTCAAATGGCCTGCCAGAATGCTGCAAATTTTTAACAGTGCGAGTGCGTGTTTTCCCTCTCAATAGTATGCAAAGATGCCACCAATGGTTTCCAATCCTGAACTTGCTTCGATGTATTTTTAATTTCTTTGCGATAAAAAATACCTCTCTTGTGCTGTTTGCCTATTATCCCTAATGATTATTCTGATGATTATTTCTAAACGAATCCTCGAAATTTAGTACACTAGTCCGAATGTATGTGCACAACTTGGGAAAAAATATTGGAGCGACTTAAGGCACTTAGGGGCGCGAAGTTTTCCGTGGACGAGGGCGCACCGGCCCTCGGGCCGATGGGCCGGCGGGCCAGTCCGAGCCTGCTCTCGTTTACCTAAGAAAACACCCGTTTACTTCTTGTGTGTGTGTGTGTGTGTGAAACGAAAAATTACCTTACCTGATGTAAAGTGTAAAAAGCTGAAGCAATCGGATGTACTTAATGATTTAAAACTATGATGTTTCATCCTGGTGAGCGTGAAGATTGTGACTTTGAAGTATTTCAATAGCACGAGTTGAACTTTAAGAAAATTTAACAGCTGAAAATACACGAACAGGGTCTCATTAAATGGTATTCGGTGATGAATATATCGCTTGAGTATGTGAGTGATAATCGGCAAATGCAGGAGATTTATTGATTTTTTCGTTCTAAATGTTTCATCGAAATTTCTGAAGAAACTGTAGCACATCACATTAAACAAGGATTTTTAAAGATAACTAAAATTTTTTTGAAGAAATCTATTAGTCCAAGAGCCGACAGCAAAAAAACCTATGTTATCAAGCACAAGAGAAAAACCTTTATTTTATGGAAGAGTAGAAGTAGGAGAATTTAATGGTCCATGTCTGCTGGAAAGGGAAGTGGTGCATAAGCCAAAAATTAATACCACTAGTGGTTGACTGGTAGGTTTATCATTGTGTTTGTCCTACAAACAAAGGTATGAGAACATGGAGGAGTGGGAGCAGGAAAACACAATCGGGAAATGCTGGAGATAATTATTTTTTCGTTCTAAATGTTTCAGCGAACTTCCCGAAGAAACTGTACCACATCACATTAAACAAGGATTTTTAAGGATAACTAAATTTTTTTAAAGAAATCTATTTCATATAAGGAAAATTCCTGGAAAATTACACGGTCACTTTGTCTGGACATAAAAGGATTTGAACCTACAAACTTATGCCCAGGCATTTCAATATATGATAAGACTTAATAATTTTAGGATTTTTGCTATTTTTGACGGTCAATTATCTACATGAGAGATTTGAGATCGAGGAGAGATATCATTCGTGAGGGTGTTTCTAAAGAAAGCTAACTCGTATTTACGCAAGGTTTCAAGAAAACCACGGAAATATCTGTTTATCATGTTATTTTTACATATCAAACTTAAAGACCACCATTTTAAAATCTTTGTTCTACTCAACTTACCAATTTTACTCATGTTAACTTTGCTATTTGACAGAAAATTATTTAAACAATTTGACTTCCTTATTTTTAGAGTTAACCAAATACTATTAGTTATCAGCTGTTATGTATACATCTTACATAAGCAATGTCTTCTTAAAATACTAAAGCAAATTAAATATACATTGAAGGGGAATTTCAAACATTATTTAAAATAACAACAAACTCGAAGTTAAGAGATGAACGAAAATAAAATATATATAAGACAAAAAAAAAAATAAAATAAAAATAAAAAAGAAGAATTTGAATTATTAACGAAAATTTTTACAATTGAACAAAAATGTATTAACTTAGTTAAAAGATATTTCTTGTATTAACTTGGTATTCTAATGTATTAACTAAATGTATATCTAATGTATTAACTTGGTTAAGAGAGTTTTCCCAAGTTTTCAAAAAGCTTTTCAATATTTAAAACTTAACAAAAATTTTGTATTCTCAAGTTGACAAATAAAAATAACTATTGAATCATACAAATAACGTTTTGGTAGCCAAAATGTAAGAGTCCTTGTTTTCTAAGAAGGTTTGTTTAATTTCTTTAAAACTCATAAAAATCGCAGAAGTTGAATTCATACTTGGAAGAAAGAATGATGAAAGTCCTAAAGTTTTTGAAAAATAAATGAATGGAACACTTGCTTGGAAGAAGAATGATGAGAATCCTTGGTTTGTTAGAAGGTTTGCTTGATTTCTTAATCGTTTTTGGTAAATGCACATTTAAACACATGCATGAAAGAAAGGACAATGAGAGTCCTTGGATAATTCATGAGAACCAATTTAAAAATATATGTTAGTTAACAAAACAAAGTTTTTGAAAAAAAAAATTAAGTTAAAATATGTAAGGTAAGAAGAAAAAATTAAGTTTAGAAAAAAATGAAGTAAAGAAAAAATATTACGTTAAGAAAAATATTATTAGTTTGAATGTTTGAAAAACTTGATTGTTTTCTGTTTTAACTCATGAATGAATTGATCCAGCCATTCAGTTGTTTATCCTGGCAACCATATATTTATTCATCACCTAACCAATCAACCAACTTCTTACCGCAGCAACCGATTATTTATTATATTTCTGCACAAGTGCAGAAACTAAACCGATGACATAATCGAAAAATGAGTGATTTATCAAATAGACTTTGTTGTAACTTGAAGTAGACCAATATTTTTGAAAAGATAAACTAATACTCAGAAACTCATTTAACATAGAGTTTGAATGAAAATTTGTAAAGGTTTTTTTATTTCCCGCGAATACTCACTTATGCATTTTTGGACATATGTAAAAATCCTCACAAAGTTATATTTAAATTAATTAAATTCTCTCTATTTCACATTAGTTTGCAATATAAATAGCTTGAAATATTTCTTTGCTAACTAGGGTTAACAATATTCCGATTTAAAAATTTCTTTTGCATATTTTCTATGATAAACCTTTTCTGACTAACCTTTTACAATTTTCGGTTCAACTTAGTTTCATGAAATATGCCTGCAGAACTTTAATTTTTACTCTGTTAGTTTATTATTTCAAATTATCGTTTAATAGTTCCATTATTATTTTTAATAAATAATTACATGCTATAACAATTTAATTTTAAAACACTAAAATTCTAACATCTAACTTATTTAATATCATAAAAGATTCAACACTTACCTAAAACACCAGCTAACTGAAAAGATGTGCATCTCACACAACGACTTCGAGTGAAATGACAGAATGTTATCAAGGAGACAGGATGTCACATGAATATTTCCTGCCGTTTGATTGGATGCTAGCGCAATCGCGTGATTCCTTATCAGTGACGTCACCACCTAGATAAGAACAAGTAGATAAGCAGCTTTCGCGGCATTTTCATCACTGTTTTTGAGTGAGTGGGCATGCATGCTTGTCTCTGGCATCTATGCTTTGTCTGAACTCGTTCAAACTTGTCTAAAACTGTCTGTGCTCCTCTAAACTTGTTGTTGCTTCTTTGTTACCTACCCTAAAATGTAAGCTATTCACGAAAATTGTTAAAGATGTTTATTTTAATTACTATGCTAGATTATATTACTGAAACAATCAAGTACTAATTATAATTATAGGACTTCCGTTAATTAATTATATTAATTAAAAAAAATATTCCTGTTTGAGAAAACATGAAGGAAAGATGGATGGATATCTTTTATATATTGTATGAGGACTTAGTCAAAGAAAATCTGATTTATCATATATTTATATTTTTGTTAGATTAGATAATTGAAACAAAAAATTGCTAATTCTAAATAAATCAATTCCGTTAATTAACAATTCTATTAATTACAATGATAATTAATTTATACATGAATTAATTTAAAATACATAGTATCGATTTTAGAAATAACTTAAATTTATTTTGCAAGCGAAAATGAATAATTGAAATATATATGAGTGTTAGAAAATTCTTATGTGCGGAGAACTAGAAAGGAAGAACGATGACACCTTTTCGAAACTTCTTGAAAACTCAGTCATGAAAAAAAATGATTTCTTTTTAACTCTTGAAAAATGCATGATTAGTGTTTGCTTGAAATATCCAAGGTCTCTCATAATTTTTTCTTTCTAGTTTTCCGCACATAAGCATTTTCTAACACTCATATATATTTGAATTATTCTTTTTCGCTTGCAAAATAAATTTAAGTTATTTCTAAAATCGATACTATGTATTTTAAATTAATTCATATATAAATCAATTATTATTGTAATTAATATAATTATAAATTTACTGAAATGATTTAATTACAATTAGCAATTGTTTGTTTCAAATATCTAATATAACAAAAATATAAATATATGAGAAATCAGATTTTTTTTGACGAAGTCTTCATAAAATATACAAAAGACATTTTCTCAAAGAGGAATAATTTTTTTTAATTAATATAATTATTAATGAGCGGAAATCATATAATTATGATCAGTAATTCATTGTTTCAATAATCTAATCTAGCATAGTAATTAAAAATAAACATCTTTAACAATTTTCGTGAATAGCTTACATTTTAGGGTAGGTAACAAAGAAGCAACAACAAGTTTAGAGGAGCACAGACAGTTTTAGACAAGTTTGGACGATTTAAGGCAAGGCATAAATAGCAGAGACAAGCCTGCATGCCCACTCACTCAAAAACAGTGATGAAAAGGCCGCGAAAGCTGCTTATCTACTTGTTCTTATCTAGGTGGTGACGTCACTGACAAGGAATCACGTGATTTCACTATCATCCAATCAAACGGCAGGAAATATTCACGTGACATCCTGTCTCCCTGATAACAGTCTGTCATTTCACTCGAAATCGTTGTGTGAGACGCACATCTTTTCAGTTAGGTGGTGTTTTAGGTAAACGTTGAATCTTTTATGATTTTAAATAAGTTAGATGTTAGAATTTTAGTGTTTTAAAATTAAATTGTTATAGTATGTAATTATTTATTAAAAATAATAATGGAACTATTGAATAATTTGAAATAATAAACTAACAGAGTAAAAATTAAAGTTCTGCAGGTATATATCACGAAACTAAGTTGTACTGAAAATTGTAAAAGATTAGTCAGAAAAGGTTTATCATACAAAATCTCCAAAAGAAATTTTTAAGTCGGAATAATGTTAACGCTAGTTAGCAAAGAAATATTTCAAGTTACTTATATTGCAAACTAATGTGAAATAGTGAGAATTTAAATAAATTAAATATAACTTTGTGGGGATTTTTACATATGTCCAAAAATACATAAGTGAGTATTCGCGGGAAATGGAAAAACTTTACAAATTTTCATTCAAACTCTATGTTAAATGAGTTTCTGAGAGTAAGTTTATCTTTTCAAAAATATTGGCCTATTTCAAGTTACAACAAAGTCTATTTGATAAGTCACTTATTTTTCGATTATGTCATCGGTTTAGTTTCTGCACTTGCGCAGAAATAAAATAAATAATACTAGAGTCGACGCTCGTTTTTACGAACTCGTACGGAACACCCAAATAGTTCGTAAAATAGAAAGTTCGTAAAACAGAAAAACACCAAAAATGATATGAATATGTATATTATTTGTCTATTTTTATCAAACTGACCCCTCTTCATAGATGAAGCAGTATTTCAAGATTATTTATTATTTAATAAATTTATACCTGTATTTTTAAATATACAAGAAATAAATGCAAATTTATGCACTAAAAATAATTTTAGTACACATACGTTATTATGCTCTGAAAATATTACATATGAAAACACAAACTGTATTAGCACTTAGTAGATGAAAATACATAGATGAAAAAATAGATAAAAAATTAGGAATGGAAATAATCACGTATTTTTTTTTTATCACATTTTGAAAAATATATGTTTCCAATTTATCGATGGAAACCTTTACTACGTTTACCTTTCACAGTTATTGTTCCCTTCAAAAAAGTTCCTTAGTCCTGACAACCACTACTGGAAATTGTTGCCATACCCCACCTCCCTCCGAAATAGATTGGGGAAAACAGCACATTCTTGGAATGCACTTGATGTCTCATTGTATCTGTATAGAGTTTAACTGACATTGGCGCTGCATTCCGATACTTAAAAAAAAATCAGAAGTACGAAAACTGAGTTTGCAAAAAAGAGATTTTCATAATCTGTAGTTCGTAAATGGGAGCGAAAAATTACATTGCTTCTATGGGAGCGTATTCGGGACCACTCTATAGTTCGTAAAATCGCAAGTGTTTGTGAAAAAGAGGTTCGTAAAAACGAGAGTCTACTGTATAACTAATCGGTTGCTTGGTAAGAAGTTGGTTGATTGGTTAGGTGATGAATAAATATATGGTTGCCAGGATAAACAACTGAATGGCTGGATCAATTCATTCATGAGTTAAAACAGAAAACAACCAAATTTTTTCTAACATTCAGCCTAATAATATTTTTCTTAACGTAATATTTTTTCTTTACTTCATTTTTTTTCTAAACTTAATTTTTTCTTCTTGCCTTAAATTTTTTTAACTTAATGTTTTTTTTCAAAAACTTTGTTTTGTTAACTAACATATATTTTTAAATTAGTTCTAATGAATTATCCAAGGACTTTTATCGTTCTTTCTTTCATGCATGTGTTTAAACGTGCATTTACCAAAAACGTTTAAGAAATCAAGCAAACCTTCTAACAAACCAAGGATTCTCATCATTCTTTCTTCCAAGCAAGTGTTCCATTCATGTATTTTTCAAAAACTTTAGGACTTTCATCATTCTTTCTTCCAACTATGAATTCAACTTCTGCGATTTTTATAAGCTTTAAAGAAATTAAACAAATTTTCTTAGAAAACAAGGACTCTCAAATTTTGGCTACCAAAACGTTATTTGTATCATTCAGTAGTTATTTTTATTTGTTAAATTGAGAATACAAAATTTTTGTTAAGTTAAGTTGTAAATAGTTTATTAAGCTGTAAATATTGAAAAGCTTTTTGAAAACTTGGGAAATATCTTTTAACTAAGTTAATACATTTTTGTTCAATTGTAAAATATTTCGTTAATAATTCAAATTCTTCTTTTTTATTTATTTATTTATTTTGTCTTACATATATATGTATATATATATATATATATGTAGCATTTTGCTACCGACTTTCAGATATTTAGGCGACACCAGTACACCTCGACATAAAATGTAGTAGAGCAATCAAAACCATCCATCCGTTATATTGAAAATACCGGATTGCAGTCAGGGTGGCGTGAAAAACCGGCTCGAAACACATTGATAATTTCCCTTACGTAATGAATATAGAGAGTTATCATCACTTTTTAAACTGGTTTTATTGACAAAAACATAGTAAAACACTTCCAGTAGTTATTCCATCCACTCACAAAAATCGATCATCACTTCATAAGACTTTAGATGTTATAAGAATAGGATCTACACATTCGAACGTTCACTCCAAGCGGCGCAGCTTAATTAGACAACCAGAAAAACGTAAAATCTTCTCTCCATCGCCGATGTAACTATATTTGTACCCCGAACAACAACGTGCGGACGGTTACAGAACAGTAAAAGACCAATCTAGAAGAGAGGTGGGGGAGAATGGGACATGGAACAAATTACGATTCGATGGGAAAGGATGACGTCGATAAAGAACTCTTTATACGGCGTCAGAATAAAAGCGCAAATACCGCTGGCGGACGCATGGAATTGTGGGTATAGAACACAAAAGAATAAATGATATTAAAACATTCGAAAGACAGAGAATTTAGTTTTAGAATAAAATGAAAAAGTAATTTAATGGGTTTTATAAGATTAGGCGAATGGATTAAGGTTTTTTAAATAATAAAAGAATACGCAACTTTAAATGCATGAAATAAAAGACAAAAGATATTGAGATATTATTAAAGATAGGTAAAAAAGGAAAAATATTAAGAATTTGGAATAGTTTTACTAAGAAAAAGAGGCGAAAATTTTTATTATTACATATATATATTCGATCTCCTCTTAATTTCGAGTTTGTTGTTATTTAAAATTATGTTTGAAATTTCCCTTCAATGTATATTTAATTTGTTTTAGTAATTTAAGAGGACATTGCTTATGTAGGATGTATACATAACAGTTGATAACTAATAGTATTTGGTTAACTCTAAAAATAAGGAAGTCAAATTGTTTAAATAATTTTCTGTCAAATAGCAAAGTTAACGTGAGTAAAATTGGTAAATTGAGTAGAACAAAGATTTTAAAATGGTGGTCTTTAAGTTTGATATGTAAAAGTAACATGATAAACAGATATTTCCGTGGTTTTCTTAGAACCTTGCGTAAATACGAGTTAGCTTTCTTTACAAAGACCCTCATGAATGATATCTCTCCTCGATCTCAAATCCCTCATGTAGATAATTGACCGTCAAAAATAACATAGCTCTTAAAATTATTATGTCTTGTCATATATAGAAATGCCTGGGCATAAGTTTGTAGGTTCAAATCCTGTTATGTCCAGACAGAGTGATCGTGTAATTTTTTCAAGGATTTTCCTTATATGAAATATAGTCCATGAGCCGACGGCAAAAAAAACCTATGTTATCAAGCACAAGAAAAAATACCTTTATTTTATGGAAGAGTAGAAGTAGGGTAATCGAATGATCCAAGTCTGTCGGGAGTAAAATGATGCATACGCCAAAAATTAATACCATTAGTGGTCACTCATAGGTTTATCATTGTGTTTTCCTGATCCCAGTCCTCCATGTTCTCATACCTTTGTTTGTAGGACAAACACAATGATAAACCTACCAGTCAACCACTAGTGGTATTAATTTTTGACTTATGCACAACTTCCCTTTCCAGCAGACATGGACCATTAGATTCTCCTACTTCTACTCTTCCATAAAATAAAGGTTTTTCTCTTGTGCTTGATAACATAGGTTTTTCTGCTGTCGGCTCTTGGACTAATAGATTTCTTCAAAAAAATTTTAGTTATCTTTAAAAGTCCTTGTTTAATGTGATCTGCTACAGTTTCTTCAGAAATTTCGATGAAACATTTAGAACGAAAAAATAAATAAATCTCCTGCATTTCCCGATTATCACTCACATACTCAAGCGATATCTTCATCACCGAATATCATTTCATGAGACCCTGTTCGTGTATTTTCAGCTGTTAAACTTTCTTAAAGTTCAACTCTTGCTTTTGAAATACTTCAAAGTCACAATCTTCACGTTCACCAGGATGAAACATCATAGTTTTAAATCATTAAGTACATCAGATTGCTTCAGCATTTTACATCAGGTAAAGTAATTTTTCGTTTCACACACACACATAAGAGGTAAACGAGAGTGTTGATATATGTTAGATAAGTTCAAAATTTCGTCTCAACACTACTCATGGTGGAAGAATCTTAACCCTTGATGTGATTTACGATTCAGATAATCAAGGTTCACCTCAAAATATAAGATATCGATTTCAAACTCACATCCTAGAACTAAATTAATAAGGATTTTCGCTTTTATAAGAAAATTAAGTTACTTCGAAAATCGGTGTTATGTATTCTAAAATCATATAAAGATAAGATGGGGGGTCCATCTTCCGGTCCCAGGCCCTTTTCAGGCCCATTTGTCGACACAAGGAACCGCCCGTGAAGCAAGCCCCGCGACGCGTCCCGAAGGTCGCCGCCAGACAGGCTCCAACAGAGCGGAACCCCGCGCCAACTCCGGTCAAACCGACACCGCTGCCCAGCGCACACGGTGACGGCTATTCCCAAGAAGAGACGAACGGCCGCTACGACAGTTCTCACCACCCAGCTAGAAAAACCAAGTGGTCCCTAAACTTGGTTACTCGAGCCGGTAGACCCCGCAAGCCATCGCAGGAACCAGACGCCTATAAAGACGCTGGGCCCACGGACTGAACCGAGGCCTCCCGACCCGAATTTAATTTACGGACAGGCCCCCAAGATCAGATACCATTTTCCGGCAGAGACATTTTTGTGGGCCAGCCGATCGGAAAGTTAGTGAGGAGCCCCTAGCTTGAAAACCAGGGAGGACGGGGAAAATCCCTCCGGCCGTAAAGCGACCCAGCTCCTGTCTTTTCGCCCAGTCCACCCGGCTCAACCGACGGAACCCCTCGCGGATCACGCCGGGAGCCAGTTGGCCCAGACTAGGTGCCGTTAGCGACCCCAGGCGGGCACGGAAAGCTCCACCTAGACGGAATAGACTCCGCCTCGCTAGGGGGTTGGACGGAACGGAGTCCCGCCAGCCCCCACCGACTCGACTCCATCCTAGGACGAAGAAGCCAGCGGAGGCCGACGGAAGCCCGCCCGCCACTACCTTACCTCACGGCCGTCGAGGGTACCCAGGCCCGAAGACCCCTGACCCCGTGCAGTGACCGACCGCTACCTTTGTTAGTGCGTTCGAAAGTTAGGTGGAGACACCTCTAGGTCCTCATCACCAGGCGAGGCAAACTCCGGTACCGCATAGACACGGAGGACCTGGATCGGACCAAGAGTTCACCTGAGGCACGATGAGCCGCCGCGTTACCGGCGAGCCTCCGGCCCGTTTCCCTGCGGGAATAGCGTTCGATGGTGGACCTGCCGGCCGACCCCCTCCCAAGGGTCACGGCACGACATGGAGCAACCAGAGCCACACTGGCCTCCCCACGCGACCGCTCCTTGGTCGACGGGGGCACCGCCAAACCCTACCACCCTGAGGGTCGGCTCCCAACTGCTCCAGCTGAGGTCCTCGGAGGGATGAGCCACCCAAGTCATAAAGTAACTTGGGCGCTGTCCGTAACCCTCGCCCTTCGGTTGCTCCGGGAGTCCCTGCATGGCGTTCCCGCGAGCCCCGTCGTCACTAGCGAGCACCGAGGACTTTCCACTACAAAGCCCTCACTCATACTTCAGGCTCCCTCTTAGTCAATTGGTGGATGGGGTCCTATCGCCTTAGCTATCCTTTGCCCAGAGTCACCACCCGGCCACCGCCGGCTCTGGGATCAGACTATGGAGTGTCGCTACCCGGCTTGGCCAGAGAACCCGGCTGCCGGGGGTGGAAGCACGTCAACATCAAAACCGTGTCTACCCATGCACGACCTCCGCTAACCGTGGCCACCGGACTCTTGGCCTGTCGACCGCAAGTCTCACTTGGAGGTGGCGAATCGTCCCCATCCGGCCCCCTCGCATTCGTACACAACGAACTCTGCCGAGCTTCCGGTCGCCTCCCCCACTCAAGGGGTCGGATCGGAACCACCCGGAGGGGCGGCCACATCATATAAAGATAAATAAATCAATTAATTATTATAAAAATAAATTAAAGTTCTAATTACATATAACCATTGGGGGTTTTAATTGTCTAAGTAATTAAAGATAATCTTAACTTACATTACAGGCGAGGTAACAAAAACAGCCTCAAACAAGTTTCTGATAGCAATGCTATGCATTACGAATATCTAGCTATTCTTATCGCCTACTGACGTCGCTGATAATGAATAATGTGTTTGTACTATCAGCTATTCGCATGGTAGAGAGAAGTCACGTGATATCACACGAGTTCGTGTTTAACTGATAAGAAATACGATATCTTTTATTTTTGTTATTGCACGTTGAGTCGCTGTTCGAAGAATGTGAATTTCAAGCAAGTAATTTAAGGTATGTTGAATTAATCTCTTTGTATTTAAACGTATAAGTAAAAACAACGCTTCCAGTTGCATAATCCGTGGAGAGGCCGGGGTTTCAAAGGTACATATTTCGTTTTATTTGGTGATATCACCATTTGCTAAAATATCTTCCCCTCTAAAGGTTTTTAAGTGTCGTTGAAATTAAATATATGTCTGCACCCTGCAATATGCGTAGCAAGTGTTCAAAATTTCATTCGCGGAAATTTTATTAAATTCGTAGTATCACTATTCATGAAACTATTTTTTTAAAATCACTTTATTATTTAAACTGTTTTTCAATTATCTCCCTTTTTTTTCAATGGGAAGTCGTCTCCTTTTGACGCGATGTAATTTCTGTGTGAATCCAGCGAATGAAAGACACTTCTTCAAACTTTCAAAATCAAGTATAAGGTCTTAAGAACTAGCAAAAAATCATATTTTTCAAGAATGAGTTCTCATGAACGATCCAAGGACTTTCATCGTTCTCCCTTTCAAGCAGAAATTTATCATATATTTTTCAAGAACTACCAGACAAGAAATTTTTCAAGAATGAGTTTTCATAAACTAACAATGGACTCTCATAAACAAAAACTCTCATCGTTATTTCTTGCAAGTATTCTCAAACATGTACCCATCTTTTAAAATAAAATCATAGAAATGACTTCTGGGAAAAGGGGACAATGAGGATAATATTATTTTTAATAACATTATTTTTCTTCTTTGTGTGGTTCTTTATCCAAAGATGACGGGGTTGGTGGCAGTTCATGAAACTATCAAGACTCAGTTATCAAGAAATCATATCTTTCAAACATTTTTCAAGAACTTTTATGAAATAGAGGACTGTCATCATTCTTCCAAACATTCGTTCATGAACGTACCAGAAATTAAGCATACCTTCTTAGAAACCAAGGACTGCCATTCTTTTTTCCTACAAAATCATTGCTGCAAATAAAAGCTGAAAAAAAGCGGGAGTGCACTTGAAGTCGCTAATACAAACACAAAGTATGATTTTCCAATAATGTTTCAATGGTTCACAAATTTTCTTCCAGTCATTCAATATTTTGCATGTTCCAAAGCATTCTCAAGAACTAATTTCTTTCATGTTGCGAGAAAATAACTTCGAGTGAAAAAAAATTAACCGTGCTAAATTTTATTACAGACGTTTCTTAATTCATTATTATTTTTTTTATGTCCGAGCATAAGCGCGATCCGTAAACTTTTGAAAAAAATATATAATTTCTTATGATTGACATTATATTTGAAATAAGTTATTTGGAAAATTATATTTTTTCATTAAACGCGATTAAATTCTATCAGTGTTAAATAATAAAGCAGTACATGGCTTTTACTATTATTCAACCATTGCGAATCAATAGTTAATTGATAAATTTTAAAATTATTATCGGGACAATATTCCACTTCTCTCGAAAGATAAATCAAAGCAAGTCCGAACTTGCTTATCTGCGAACGTAGATTATTCAGTGAGTTAAGTAAGATTAGATAAAACCTTTGAAAGTTATTTGTCTTGAGAATTCCACCAGGTAACATGTTCAAACAAATCTCAATTCTTATTGCATATTTAGAGAAATTTCAAAGGTTTTATATGAAAATTTCTTCAGGAAATGTTTAAGTGGTTGAATATTGCATAATTCAAATAAGTTTATGATAAATGCTTAAAGTCCTATAGGTTAATAAAACGTTCAAAGAGTCAAAAATTTTATTTCAACTAAGTTATATGTATAACTCTAAGTTTAAGTATTTCCTCATACAATCATGTAAGTTGGATTTAGATTAAAAAAGGCAAAACTTGTTAAGTAAATTTACTGTTATAATTCTCTTAAATCAAATATTTTATGTCTTACATTTTCCGTTAACTAATCGTCGAATTAATTATTTTTCTTCTACCATGTTAATCACAATAATTTTAAACTTAACTAAGTTTCAGTATGTATAAGATGATATGCTAATAAACTAAAGGGGGGGTGGGTGAAAGAATTTTCATACAATGCCGAACCTAATATTGTTTACATCAATTGTAGATAAAGGGATTTTTATACTTATTATTATTTAAGTATTTATTCAGAAAAACTAGATTAAATTGTTTAATATCGATAAAAATGTTAAATTACCGTTGCTGGACAGATAATTACACTCGTTTATTTCCTATTTAATTTACATCCAAAATTGTTAATTGGTCCAAATCATCTAAGCAACCTCATAGTAAATTGGTATATAATTTTATATACCTTAGATAAATTCAAATAACATAAGTGATCGTAATTACATAATTCTAGTAGAAGAGCAACGCGAAGCATTAATAAAATTAAATTATAATCCGCGTAAAAATGTAATTATTAAATTTAATTAATTACGAATAAAATTAAGAGTTTGCGTTGTGAATTATTTAGATGAACTCTTCCACTTATGAATTAAACTAAAATTTAAGCTGTAAAAATAAGTTGACACACCTTAAACATTATCAATTAAATAATTACAGAAACTTTTAAAAACTTGATTAAATATTTTATTTACATTGAACACAACTATATACAGAAACACATAATATTAATTCAAAAAAAAGAAAGCAACACTTTTGTTTGCTGCTCATTATTTCATGTATATTTAATCTTTAAAAAAAAAAGACAATGTTTTCATTTACTCTTATTATTATATATTTTTCTTTTTGCAAAAAAAAAAAATAATTCCCTTTCATTTTTAAATTACCTTAATTATATTTAATTATTGGTTTTGTTGGATCTCAGATTGCTCTCTACCATGAAATATCATAAAAGGATATTTATAATTTCTTATATAATTTAAAGTGGTAAAAGAAAAAGTTTAAGGTAATACCTTATATCATATACGGGATGGTGGCCTTTATTCATCAAATTCAGAGTTGTCGTGTTGCTAAGGATCATATCCATATGTCATCTGGAATCAGCTTCTTATCAGAGCGGCGATATCGGGATGGCAGGATGCATAGCTACGGGCCTCAGTAGAACAATAAATTTTATTTCAACATCAGGAAGACATCCTCAATCAGGCTTGCTTAGGCTCATTCCGATATGTACTTCTCGCCTGGGCATTACTAGGGCTTTTTGGATTCATTGCACGGGCTTTCAGGAGAGCTCCTGCGTCTTCGACATCTTTTTCCAGACTCCTTTTTTCAAACCTTTTTCCTCTGGCACACCAACTCTTGCAGTGGGTGGAACTATTTGTCTGGTCCTCCCTTATTGGATGTGAGAAGATTTTGCATTATCCCTAGATAGACCTATTAGCTAACAGTCTGCAAATGGCCCCTTACATATACTTTAATATTATTATATGCCGTAAAGTTTGGGTGGTCTGAAAAGCCATAAATTTATCCCAACACTTTTATTAAGGCCATAAATTTATTCCAACATTTTTATTATTTTACGATTTCTAATTATACACCACTTTCCACTGGCTTGTCATAAAACGACACCATGGCGTCTGGCTATTGTTGTTATCTGAGATCCGAACTATATTCAACATTATACATTCATTTTACAATACGATTTTTTTAAAAATATATATTTAATATTTAAAATCAACTTAATAATCTTTGTATGAACTTACACTCCTATTTTACTTAAATATATAAACATTATAATTTTACACTCATAATTATATTTTATAAAAGAATATTTATACCAACAGAAATAACAAATTACGCAATTTTACTTTGATTTAACCAACATGGTGCGGGAACATATTGTTATATGTTGCCCAGCATCTCTCCCGGTGGTCAGAAAAAAAAAATAAAAACTGATTGCTGGTTTTATTTTTTTTGTAAAGCATAAAAGAATGTACGTGTCCATATGACTGTGTATCTACACAGTTTTTGAGCTAAGTCTGTAATGTTCAATTATCAATAGTTCTGGTATATTTTATAAGAAGTTCTTCTATTTTTCATAACAGAAAGTTCAACACATGATAGCATAGTTGTCTGTTGACATTCACATTTATAGAAGACCTCTGTACTGAAAATCTGACATCTTCCTCGAAGCCTTTTTTCTTTACCACACACATGTTGAATAATTTTGTAACTTTACAGTTTAAGTGCCCAAAAATACATTCAAAGCTATAATTTTGTATGAAACTAATATGCCGAAATAACCCTAAATACAGGAAAAATAATGGCATACACATTTGACATATTATTTCATCACATATAATCTTATGACACAGTGTTTCATTTAAAACACATTTTTATACTGAATAAAAGTAAATACAATGCTTGTAGTATGATATGTTATATTTTCACATAATTAATCTGATGTATTCAAATCATAATCAAAAAAATATTGTATACAAACTGGTTACCTTATTTTATTTATTTATTTGTTACTTCTAACTTGTATGATACGTCAAAATATACAAGCTATTTCATCTCCTGTAATATATCATTACGTAATGCTCTCCATCTTCACCCGAGACGAAAATCAAAACAGGGTAGGAAAAAAAAGAGAAGGAAAGGAGAAGAAACCTGTTTTTGACCTTCCCCCCATCCTCCTACAACGAGGGGTCGGTCAAGCTACTAATCACTTTCTGCTGAGGTGATTTGGGCTGTGACAAAATTTTACGACTTCCAAAAGTATGTATTTAAAACCATTTCATGCTTGTAATTACCTTATTAATTAGTATAATTTCTTGATATACTTTCTTCTTAACTAGCTGTGCATGCCTGTATGTAATTTTTAACATAATCTATGTATAAACAGTGTATGTATTTGTATCATATCTAATGTAAACTTTCTGCTTTTTTTTATTATTTTGCTGGGGAAAATGGCGATTCTAGCATTTGAATTCTCCTGCCTCGTACTGCAACTGAAGCGAGCGCGCATTTTATGCTGTCAGGTTCAAATCTAAACAAAATTGCCTTACAGGATTTAAAAACAAATGCATATAATTTTCTTTAACTGATTACATTGTATATTTTTAGACCTTTTTAACAAACACAAATTTTGATTCATGATATTGTTTACTATTAAAATGTAAACAACACGGAAATATGACTTCTAAGGCCTCTCAAAATGCAAAATATGCATTACGCTGACCTTAAAAATGCACCTTCATTTAATACTATTAAATAGTGTTGTCAGAAAATGCCATTGACGAAGAAGAGAACTTTTTTTTGTCTTTAATTATTATTTATTTAGCCAACAATTCTATCTTAAAAGATTGTTAAATTTTCATATTTATTTATTCATTTTTTTTTTGAATGAAATAAAAAATTATTTATTCAAAATTTTATTTATCATTAACATTCCGTATGTGAATTCTACTGTCTAACATTTAATGATATGTTTAAAAATAAAAGATAATAAATTATTTTTATTAATCAAACATTAATAATTATTATTTAATTAAAAAAAAACTTGATATTAATAAACTTGTAAAATATTAAAACTACAAAAAAATGATAATTACTCCGTAAAATCGTATGTAGTAACCCATGAGTACTCGGCCGAACCAAAGAATTTCTGCCAGCAGAAAAGAATCTTTGTATACTCATAAATATCTACACCCAATTGTTACAGATTAAGTTTTTAAAATAATTACTGTATGTACTAGAAAAAAAATTAAATAAATTAATTTATTAAGCCATACTACATATTTTAATTTTAAAAAAAACAATATATATAAATATATTTATTTATTTATTTTGTTTCCTTATGTTAAATTGGCTAAAATATATATATAAAAATTTTTTTTGAACTCAGATACTCAAATTTATCAATACTATGTATATTTATATGTGTTTAATTTAGAATTGCATTTAATTCTAAGGGAAAGAAAAGAGAAAAAGAATGCTTAAATTCTAAAATAACATAAATTTATAAAATATTTTATTTAAAAAAAAAAAAATCTAATTTCTAGCTGATTTCAGCAAGATGTCATTTAATATTTATATTAAATAATTTTGCTAATACATTTTATTGATTATTAACTTCGCATATTTTTATATATACAATAAAAATATAATAGTCTTACATAAACTTTTACACTATAACAATGTTATTAATTAATTTAACTTGGATTTAAGCCTACTTTAATTCTAATTGAATACCGTTAATAAAAGTAAATTAGCTTATCAAGTTAAATATAATATAAACTATGTTTGTCTAATGTTAATTTTGCTGAAAATTCCATAAATTTTAACTGTAAATGCTAATTGCTATACCTTTTGTTATTTATTTTGAAAACAACACGAACTTATATTTTTATTTATTATTTTTTTTATTAAATCTAGGAACTATACACTGAGCTAGACACTCCATAAATGTGTAAAACCTAAAAATCAAAAGTTTTCCTAAATAAAACTCAAAATGCTGCTTTTTACAATATAATATTACTAATTTTATTGTTTCTGAGCATAACATCTAGTAATTATACCATACTTAATTTTTTCTTCGATTCCTTTTTCAGCCAAGAATCCTGAAGTTAATGACTAAGTGATGAGTAAATACCCTGATCCATTGATAAATAAGTTTTCTACAAATATTTTGTTGGTGTTGGTGCATACCCAGCCGTAGGCCAAAATTGCACCCTATACAGAAAGCCTTTGGTGAGAAAATTTTAATTTTACTTCAATTAATTATTTGTGTATTTGTTTACTATAATTTTGTGTGCAATCATATTGAAATAACTTGCCTTGTCCATTGTTATACATATATATGTTTTTTTTAAACCAATGTGCTACACCAAAATCCTTTTTTTTTTTTTTTTTTTTTAATAACACTTTTGTTCATAAAACTTATCCCTGCTGTCTAAATTCTAGACTTTAGCATATAAGTTGTAATTGAACTACCGGAATAAATCTTAGCACTTTTTGTATATTTTATTATATTTAGGCTTATAGCTGACCGCTATCCTAATATAGAGTGCACTAATAATTTATTCCTTGTCAACCATATGTTTATATAAGAAAAAATAAAATAAAAATATATATATGAGTATGCTATAAAGCTATTCTAACTACCCTGAACCTAATAGCTTACACCTACTCATTTTAAAGAGTAATTCTAAAATTCTGTCATCTAAATTGTAAGGTTATTAGCAAAGGCTACCCTTACAGAAAACAAAAAAATTCTCTCTTTTTTTTTTTTTTTTTTTTTTGAAAATTACTCCAACATTATTCACTATTAAATTAATTAAGTTTTAATGTTATTTGGCTTTGTTAAGATTTTATATTTTCTAATTCATATTCGAGAAAAAAAAAAATATATATAACTTTTGCCTGGAGAGAAATATTTCACTGCTCCAGTGAAGTTTTGTGAAGCACATTTCATAATTTTATAAGTATGTTTTCGGGTGCGCCCTGCACATTTGCTCAATATTGTAACCCTGAGACAAATTGGCGTTCCCATCTTCCTATCCTTTCTTATTATTATTTTGAATTTTAAAAAGGCAAGTTATTAATTTTGTTTCAACCTTTTTACCTAAAAGAGAAAAATTTATTTTTAAATTTTGAAATTTTTTTTTAAATTTTGAAATTCGATTAATTATGTATTTTGTTTTATTTTTAATACCAATTCATATCCCATGGATAATATTGGGGAGGGGGGAAAGGGTAATGATCTTGTATCACATCCCCGTATAAGTTTGTGTATGGTGTATAACCATATAACGACATATTTTTATCATAGTAATCTCTTTGATACTTTAAATATGAGTCTACATTCTCAGAATATTTATTATTTTTTTTATAATACTTTTTAGTAACTTTATCACCCTTTTGACTCGTATTTTTATTTAATTCAAACCAACAATTTTCCGTTGAGTGCGATTTTCTCTGACAAATGCCACATTTATTTTTGTAATTTTTATCACCCTTAATTTTTTTCTGAGACCCCTGTAAATTCGTAATTTCCGCCTCTGTATGACCTGTTGCATATTTCGGAGCGTATAATTGATCCATATGTCGTTTGATCGGCTCTATTGATTTATCTGGAACATATTGTAATAAATAATTAAAGTTTCTAAACTTTTTAGTAACTTCGTAGGGTCCTTGAAATTTTGGCTCTAATGCGCCTGGTTTTCCAATACATTTTAAATATACTGTTTGACCCAAATTTAAATCCTTTACTTTTTCGTATGCCTCTTCATCTATATATTCTTGCATTATTTTCTCCTGGTTTGCAAGGGATTGAATTTTGATTTCCTTCATATGCTGTATTCTGCTTTTAACATAAGAGTGGGTACCCTCATAGCATGCATGGTCACGGTGACGTCGTTGTGACGTCACTGTAAGTCACTGTGGTCACGTCACATCTGTGACCAAAATGCCACCACTCAGTGATGTCACATTGTGACTGAGATGTGAACTTCTTAGAAAACTTTAAAAAATTGCAAAAATTCTTTAAAACATGTTATTTACTGTAAAATTATATTTTTCTGGCAATTAAAAGAAAATTGTGACGACACTATTATGTCACTGCATGTAACGTATGTCACGTAACATATATGATAAAAAACCACCATATTGTAAGTCACAGTGTGACAAAAATATGAACTTCAAAAATCTTTGAAAATGAAGAGAAATAATTTAAGCAGTTCCGAGTTACAGCGACATAAGGAATGAAAATATATTAGTGGATAGCAACTAGTAAATTCTGTCACGAAAGGGGGGAAGGGGCATAATAAATAAAATGCACGATACAAGCATTAATAAACTAAATTTTCATGTTATATTTTATCAATTTTATGGATTAAGCGGTCTCACAGACCGCTCACAATAGCTATGCGGCAATTTTTGTTACATCAGTTAAGGGTTAAACAGTATTTTAAACAGTCCCGAGTTACAGCGGCATAAGGAATGAAAATATATTAGTGAATAGCAAATAGTAAATTTTGTCACGAAAGGGGGGGGGGGGAGGGGACATAATAAATAAAGTGCACGATACAAGCATTAATAAACTAAATTTTCATGCTATATTTTATCCATCTCATAGATTAAGCGGTCTCACAGACCGCTCACAGTAGTTATGTGGCAATTTTTGTCACATCAGTTAAGGGTTAAACAATATTTTAAACAGCTGAGTTACAGCGGCATGAGGAATGAAAATATATTAGTGGATAGCAAATAGTAAATTCTATCACGAAAGGCGGGGGGGGGGGGGGACATAATAAATAAATTGCACGATACAAGCATTAATAAACTAAATTTTCATGCTATATTTTATCAATTTGATATCTAAGACAGTAAAAGTATTCTTTTTTCATGATTTCAATTTTATCTAGCATTGCAATTTAATATAATAATCCTCCACTGATTGTTACACTCTCATATAATTATTGCGCATTTCAGATTCAAATCAGTTGTTTACAAAAACAAATAAATAATAAAAACGCACCTGCTCAAATCGTCTGCTTCGCGAACTTACCATAGAATAAACAAGAGAATACGCGGGAAGCCACTTCACTCCACTGTTTAGAACACCAGCACGCCTCAGCACTTCTTTTAATATAAAAGAAAGACATCTGCCATTTTAGGATATTACAAATATACGGATATTATTGATGAAGCATATATGTAAGTCTTATTTAATTTAAATATTTTGTTCCTGTTTTGTATATATTATAATGATGAGTTAAGTAGTTTTATGTTTCACATATAGAAAGAGACTGGTCTGTATTGTTTTCAGAAGGATATTTTTATTCGATTCTGTTGTATCTTAATCTGCCATCGCTCAAAAAAAAAAAAAAAAGCTGGCGCAGAGACTGATTTGTGCTTACATTCATAGTAGAATGAATGTAAATATTAATTTTTAGTCTCTTGAGATTGAAAATGTGTTGAAACAGTGGTGTGGAATTTTTTTCGGCTTTTTAATGTTTTCTAGTTACTAACACTTATAGCATCATTATTATTTTGGAGTTAAATATGAAATTAGAAATTGTTTCAGATTAGAAATTAACGTTATGTAAGCATTTTTTTTTTTTTCTGTTTGTGATTTTAATCAAACATTTAATTGTAGACACTCAGAATCAGTTATTAAATTTTCTTCGATTGTAAATTCATTTTCTACGTTTTCGATATATGTAATCACAGGAATAAAAAAATTAAATATATTTAAGCATTGAAATAAAGTGTTTTTCATGCCTGTGATAACAAGTTTATAGCTTAAACTGCTTTAGTATATTTTTTAAAAAGTTGGTATGTACTTTCGTTATATAGGACTGAATATTTTTTTAAAACGATTAATAACTACTTTCTACATTAAAATGTTTTTTAAACAATAAAAATAGTTAATATGCAATCATTTATTTTAAGTTTATATGTTCTTTTTAATACTTTTCAACAAAGTTGAAAAGTGTTTATGACTTCGGTTTGTCTGGCCGTCTGTCCGCGGTCTAACTCTCGCAAATATACTCGGATTGCCTTGAAATTTTTGGATGTTATTGACGTTTACCATAGCACGGCCCCTATTTGTAATGAAGTTTGTAGCGTGTTTAATTCATCTACAGGAACAGTCAAGAGTATTTCGTTACACTACGGCCTACGGGAAAAAATCGTTCCAAATGATTTTTAACGATTTTACACGCTTTCAAACTGAATAAAATTGATATGAATTTATGAAACGCACTAAAATATGCATTCCGAAAAGTATGTGGTGCAACGAATAGTTATTGTTCATTTACAGGGCTAAAAAAGGGATTCCAATACATTATTATACAGGGATGGAGGGAATTATTTGCGGCGTACTTTAATTATGTTAATCTATTTCATATATAATGAAATTGATATAAGTCGCTGAGGTTTACACACTATACATTATTTCATGATAATACGAAATGTATATAGCATTTACAGGACACACAAAATATTTCCGATAGTATATTGTATCCGAAGTTCATTAGGGATGATTGCTGGGAATGCATTTTTAATTATGATATGCGCTTTTATGATTCACTATATTTATGCATAGAGTATGGTATATATAAATGCTATAATTCATATACAGGACTACATAAAAGTATTCGTAAGGGTTACTGGGTATATGCGCAAATTGATTAAAGGTAGTTTTTAAATGAGTTATGGATTTTTACGTTGAACTGCATTTAATTTACTAAGAAATGTTTGTAGAATATAGATAAAATGATATACAGGGTCACGTAAAGAATTGAATACATGGCCATCTATAAATTATAATTTCTGGAAATGTGATTTCAGCAGTTTTAAGAGTGTTTGAATTAAATTTTAACTAAGCAGTAGCGCGTAATAAACGTTCTAGGTAAACTACAAATTATACAAAAGTATTCAAGTATGTTTCCATATATTAGTATAAATTGCTGAAAGAGAATTTCAACCTGTTATGCGTTTTCTTGCAAAAATAAATTTTCCCATTATATAATATGTATATCAACTTACAGATCAAATGCAGGGCTGTTCAAAAGAATTAGAAACATATTTGGCTATGGACGGTAAATGCTGAAATCAGTTTTTCAAATGTTTTATGTGTTTTCTAAAATATTTACTTAGTTATCTTATTTACGTTATTTCCCTAAATTACGATGTCTTGTTAAAGCATTCAGGAAGCGTTGGAAAGTGTTTTAAAATCTATGCTTAACGCATGATTTTTCTTAATTGTTTTTTTCTATTTCGCAGATCAGTCTTTTCCTATAAAACATACCAAATCTATTTAGCTCATATTCACAAAATACAATATACACGGGAATAAAAAATTTAAATAAATATGGCTTATCATGTCATGTTTAATAAAGCAATGACTAATCACAACACATTAAAATTTTACACATTCTTAATATCAAGCTTGAACTCAAGATAAAGCTTAAAACTTAATAAAAAAAGATGTCAGTTGATAAGCATTGTTTTTTAAGTGGAAAAATTTAAAATGTTTTAGAAGAATAGGACTCCAAAATAGCGATATTTTGCTAAAAAGTACGGTAAAAAGATAAGAATTTATATTTCAAACAAAACTTTATTTTAAAATTGTGCATTTTAAAATTCATCACAGTGTTTATGGCAAGAACCATCACAGTATTAATACTCCGAATTTTTTCCAGAGAGAAACATTCGGCTTGCATACAATATTTCAAATGAAAATCAAATTTCAAATTATTTGCTTAAAAGGCGCAAAGGCCAACTTAGTAAAAAAGATTCAATGCCGGGAATCGAACCCCTGCCATCAGTATAGCGCACGGGCATTCTGCCGACTAAACCACGTGAAACGATACCCAGCCTGGAAAATTTCTTGCTATTACATGTTGGCAAGGCTACAATAGCAGCACAAGATGGGATATTTATCGTGAGCCACCGACATGGGGCAAACACGAAACTTAATTAAATCCAGCATCGGTTGAAACTATATTAATACTTAGAAATTTTTCCAGAGAGAAACACTCGCCTTGCATACAATATTTCAAATAAAAATCAAATTTAAAATTAAAATTGCCTTTTAAGCATGTAATTTGAAATTTGATTTTCATTCGAAATATTGTATGCAAGGCGAATGGTTCTCTTTGGAAAAATTTCCAAGTATTAATATAGTTTCAATCGATGCTGGATTTAATTAAGTTTCGTATTTGCTCATTGTCGGTGGCTCACGATAAATATTCCATCTTGTGCTGCGTTTGTAGCCTTGCCAACATGTAATAGTGAGAAATTTTCCCGGCTGGGTATCGTTCCATGTGGCTTAGTCGGTAGAATGTCAGTGTGCTATATTGATGGCCCGGGTTCGAGTCCCGGCACGGAATCTTTTTCACTATGTTGGCCTTAGCGCCTTTTAAGCAATTAATTTGAAATCTGTTTTTCATTTAAAATCATCACATTTTTTATGACAAGTTCGTAACAAATGACACATATTTCACAAATTGGTCACAATGTGACTTCAAAGCATTGTCACTTTCGTCACAAGTTCGTCACAAAGCTAATGCCAAAATAGTCACAAATGACACACTTTTCACAAATTAGTCACACCGTGACTTCACAGAGTGGTCACAATGTGACGTCACAAACGACCTCTAAAACGGCCATAACGACCTCGCATTGTAGTCACTGTGACGTCACATCGACGGTCACAAAATCACAGTGTGACTTCACAACGACGTCGCCGTGACGTCACAATGCCTTACGGGTATATATTTCATCGGAAGGAATATGGGCTGTGAAGGGATTTTTTATTTCCCTTGCGAAAAATAGCAGTGAGGGACTATATCCCGTAGCGCGGTGTTTCGAGGAATTATACGCTAGTTTAAAAAAATCCAGTCTTATATCCCATTCCGTAGTGCGTTTCGACATAGCTACAATTATTGTTCTAATATTTTATTGGTAACTTCACAAAGTCCATTTCTTTGCGCACGGTATACACTCACAAATTTCCTTTGTATGTTTGAAGATTCCAAATATTCTTTCATAATTTCGCTTCGTAAATATTTTGCGTTATCAAAGATAATTTCCTTACAAATCCCATAATTTGCAAAATATTTATTTAGTACATTTAATATAGTCTGTGACTCTACGTTTCGTAGGGGAACAGCTTCCAGGAATCTCGATGTCGAATCAATTATAATTAAAATGTATCTGTTTTTCCTTAACGTGAGGTTTAAAGGTCCAATGACGTCAGCATGCAGGACTGTACCGACTTCGTGATCTTTCACCATTTTTTTAACAGGGACTTTTATTGTCGTGTGTTGTTTAGATGTGAGGCACTGCACACAATTTGCACAATAATGTTTAATATCTTTGTACATTCCGTGCCAAAAAAGCCTTGTTTTCACATTATCATAAGTTTTTTGAAATACGAAATGCGCTTTATGAGCTTCTTCTATGGCTGCAATTTTTAATGAATCCGGGGTAATTAAAAGCTCCTTTTTATCTGAACCAGGTTTTAAAATTAATAATTTATTTTGATTTAAAGTAAATCTCTTCGTGCTTCTATTATTTTTATCTTTTTCGATTTTATTTATTATAATTTTTAATTTTTCGTCTGCGTATTGCTCCGATTTAATATTTTCGTCTGTAAGTGCTATGTTACTTGCAAACAAATTATTTTGGAGTTCTCTGTCTGTTGTAAGATTATCTAAATTCCTGCTCAAATAGTCTGCTGGATTGTTAATTCCTTCGACGAATTCGAAGTCGAAATTAAAGTCTTGTAAATCTGCTACCCATCTGTTTATAATTTCCGATTTATCTTGTAAATGTAAATACTGAGGTCGTGCTTTCGAATCAGTTAACACAGTAAACCTTCTACCCGAAAGCATATATTTAAAATGCATAATTGCTTCATGCACTGCTAATAACTCAAATTTAATACTCGGATAATTTTTTTCCGGTTCTCTAAGTTTTCTCCCGAAAAATTCAACAGGTAGCAAATGACCATCCTTTTCTTGAGCTAGAACACCTGAAATTGCAACTTTGCTCCCATCCGTGAATAAGAAAATTCCTTGTTAAAATCGGGGGGGTCTGAGTGTTGGTTTATGTACAATTTCTTCCTGAATTATCAGAAAAGCTTTTTCTGCTTCTGGACTCCACTTGAATTTAACTTTATCTTTAGTCAGTTCTACTAAAGGGTTAACTTTGTCTGAATAGTTGGGTATTAGTGTCCGAAAATAATTCGCTAAACCCAATAAAGATCTGACCCCTTTTTTCGATTTTGGTCTGACTAAATTTTTCACTTTTTCTATATTCTTTTGTGATGGAGAATATCCCATTTGATTCACCCTAAATCCTAGGAATTCTATTTCTGGTTTGCAAATTTGCATTTTTGAAGGTTCGATTGTCATGTTATGATTTATTAATACCTGTAAAACTTCTTCTAAGGTTTTCATCATCTCTGCTATTGTGTTTGCAGATATCAACAGATCATCAATGTAGTATGATACTTTGCTTTTATCAAAATGTCCCAGAATTTTATCAATTACTTCTGCAAAAATTGCGCTAGAATTTCGTGTGCCAAAAGCTAAACGAAGCGGCATATGTTTTCCAAATTCCGTAATAAAAGCTAATTTTCTACAATCTTCTGGTTTTAAATTGATTTGAAAAAATGCACTATGTAAGTCTAGCACCGTATAATATTTCTTACCGCTTATTTTTTTGTAATAAGTCTTTTACGTCCGGCATCGGATAAGTGTACGGTTGTAAAATTTGGTTCAATAGTCTTAGGTCCGTTGCCATTTTAAACTTGGGTTCTGCATTCGGGTTATTACTCGGATTTTTCTTTCTAACGAAAATAACTGGAAAAGCATACTCGGAGTCAGTCTTCTCTATAATTTTAGCCTGTAACAATTGTTCAATTTCCCGTTTCGCATACTGTCTTACTGCCTGAGGCAATTTATATGGCTTAGCTTGTACCGGGAATTCATGATTCAATTGAAAACTTGGTGCGACAAACGCTGATTGCCCCAATGTTTGATAACTTTTTGAAAATGCATGAACATTGCCCATTAAAATTTTTCGAAATTTTTGTTGTACTTCCTCTGATAAATGGCTTAAATCGAAATCCGTCTCTTTAATTTCTGCTTCTCGCAATTTTCTTACATCTTCTATATTTAAATTATTTATTTCATAAAATGTCCCTTTCTCTATATTATCAGTTGAGTCATCTTGCTTGCACTCAAAGTTCTTTATAATTTCCCCCATTTTAGTTCCTTTCTGAATAATTAACTTTTCTAACAGTTTATTCTTTATTATAATATTTATGTTATTATTTTTTTGAACTTCGTGTAACGAAGTCTCGCATGAAAATTTACTATTTTCTTGAATGGGGTCAAAAATAATCACATCTGACATATTTATATCCTCTGGGCATTTTAATTTTACAATTTTCGATTCTTCAGGTTGGAGAAAAATTCTATTTTTAGTAATGGCAAACATAATTTTATTTGAATGTTCCCCTGAATTACATGGCGTAATGTTATTCACTTCATAATTATTTACTTCACTTGCAACGTTTAAGTTAATTTGTTGATTTTTAAATTTAAAGGTTTTATTGCATAAATCCAAAATCATATGATTTTCTTTGAGATAATCGTACCCTAATAACATTTGGTACTGCCTATCAAAATCATCATTAGTGACATAAAATGTGCCTGTTGTGAATATACCTTTTAATCAAAAAGTTAATTTTACACATTGTTTAAAAAAAATCTTTGAATTCGTTAAAGTTTTAATTTGGATCTGATTGCCCAAATATTTGATTTTGACGTTTGTATCTTTAATTTTTTTGAATAAAGAAGGTGATAAAAGGGAAACGGCAGCTCCAGTATCCAATAAAGCTTGTATTTCGACGCCCTGTATACTTAGTGATATAATTGGCAGACTATCTTTGTCTGCATTTGTTATATTTGCGATTGTTTTATTTATTTTATCGATTTCCGTCTCTGAAAATCCCGAATCTTGATCAGATTTCGCTCTTTTCTTTGCCCATTTTTTTTTCTTTTTGCGCTTTTCAAATTGATAACCATTTTGATCATAATTCTCATAAATATATCCAAAATCCCTATTTCCCGAATTCCAGTTAGGTTGTGAATAATCATACATCCCATAATGCGTCGGGTAATTAAAGGAATTGTAGTAATCATTATAATATCGTTCATAATCATTATAATGAAAATTGTTATTGAAATGGGGACCCTGATAATTATTGTGTTTATTAAAGAGTTTCTTATTCCGCGGAACACTATCATCTCTAATTGCATGGTTTTTTTTCTTTGACTTTTTTAGTTTTTCAATCTCCCCTTTTAATTTCTCGATTAGCTCTTTGTTTTGCTTACTTGATTCTATAATGTCCTCATAAAGATCTTTGTTTTCTTTATTTATTGCGTTAATTTCCTCAAACTTTGATTCATTATACGCACTTTCCATAAGTTTTGCTAACTCGCATGCCTCCTTGAAGGACCTGGGCGCGTTTTTACGAACATCTAGTGCAATATCCGGTCTAATTGCATTTAGAAAATTCGACATTTTTAAGATTTCGATAAAATTCTCTTCCTTATTATCCACATTTCCGCCTGCACTTTCGATATAAGATTTTACACCCTTTTTAAACTCCAAAATGAAATCCTCTATCGTTTGACTTGCGGCCTGTTTTAAATTTAGGAAATTGCTCTGAGCATTAAGGAAGCTTAGTTTAGTACCAAATAACTCCACCAAATAATTTTTAAATAAATTATAATTGGTCTCATTATATTTTTCAATCTGTTTACTTAAAATATGTTTTGCGTCCCCAGTAATTTTAGCCTTTAAAATTAATAATTTAGTTTCTTCCTGTATATCTTTCGAATTCAAAATATTGTCAAATTCATCTAAGAAAAATATAATGTTTTTGTTCTTTTTATTGTCAAATGGTGACACTAACTTAATACGTGTATCTATATCCAGCGTCTGAGTCATTTTTAACAAATATTAGTAATCAATGTATACTTTTTCAAAATATCAATTCAAAATAGATCCTATACCTCTTAAAAGAATATTTTGCATCTCATACTATTTTCTCTATATTACAACATATGTATGAAAATATTCTAAATTGCATAAATACATAAAAACAACAGCACTAAAATTTAAAAAAATATTTCTTAGCAGATGAAGTTGTTTTGTAGATTATTCTTTTACACACATAAATACCCCTAAAATATTTATAATACACGCATATACAAAAACACCATAATTTCATTTAACAGAAAAATATCTGTCTTTTTCTACAGAAACAACAATCTTATTTTTTTTTTATATATATATATAAATATTGTACCACTGCTTCGTAGTACGACTCATAAATTTTCTTTTGTATCACCTTGATACAATTTCAAAAATCATGATCTATTGACATTTTAATCATTTTTATACCAGTCATATTATAAAATTTTACTCATTATTCTTCTTATTATTATTTATACAGTATATAAAAAAAAATATTTTTACAAATGTGTCATCTGTGATGTGAATGCCATTATTTCTCAATGATAACTGAGATCCAACCAAAAGAGAAAAGAGAGGAAAAAAAAATTGTAATTCCTAAATTTACCTATTATAAATCCCAGAATTATTTTTTTCATTTCTTTTTTTTTTATTGCTAACATATATTATTCATTTTATTTATTTAAATTATTATATGTGTGTCATTATTGTTACAATAATAAAATTAATTTTAATAAAATTTTAATCAATTAAACTTACATACCTACAATATCTTTAAAATTGTGACATTAAAATAATACTTAAATTTATATTCCTTTATTATTATTATTATTATTATTATTATTTCTAATGACATCAGATGAACGATCCTGGTCACGGCACCATTTTACTTTAATGAGGGGGGATGCTGGACAGATAATTACACTTGTTTATTTCCTATTTAATTTACATCCAAAATTGTTAATTGGTCCAAATCATCCAAGCAACCTCATAGTAAATTGGTATATAATTTTATATACCTTAGATAAATTCAAATAACATAAGTGATCGTAATTACATAATTCTAGTAGAAGAGCAACGCGAAGCATTAATAAAATTAAATTATAATCCGCGTAAAAATGTAATTATTAAATTTAATTAATTACGAATAAAATTAAGAGTTTGCGTTGTGAATTATTTAGATGAACTCTTCCACTTATGAATTAAACTAAAATTTAAGCTGTAAAAATAAGTTGACACACCTTAAACATTATCAATTAAATAATTACAGAAACTTTTAAAAACTTGATTAAATATTTTATTTACATTGAACACAACTATATACAGAAACACATAATATTAATTCAAAAAAAAAAAGAAAGCAACACTTTTGTTTGCTGCTCATTATTTCATGTATATTTAATCTTTAAAAAAAAAAAGACAATGTTTTCATTTACTCTTATTATTATATATTTTTCTTTTTGCAAAAAAAAATAATTCCCTTTCATTTTTAAATTACCTTAATTATATTTAATTATTGGTTTTGTTGGATCTCAGATTGCTCTCTACCATGAAATATCATAAAAGGATATTTATAATTTCTTATATAATTTAAAGTGGTAAAAGAAAAAGTTTAAGGTAATACCTTATATCATATACGGGATGGTGGCCTTTATTCATCAAATTCAGAGTTGTCGTGTTGCTAAGGATCATATCCATATGTCATCTGGAATCAGCTTCTTATCAGAGCGGCGATATCGGGATGGCAGGATGCATAGCTACGGACCTCAGTAGAACAATCAATTTTATTTCAACATCAGGAAGACATCCTCAATTAGACTTGCTTAGGCTCATTCCGATATGTCCTTCTCGCCTGGGCATTACTAGGGCTTTTTGGATTCATTGCACGGGCTTTCAGGAGAGCTCCTGCGTCTTCGACATCTTTTTTCAGACTCCCTTTTTCAAACCTTTTTCTTCTGGCACACCAACTATTGCAGTGGGTTGAACTATTTGTCTGGTCCTCCCTTATTGGATGTGAGAAGATTTTGCATTATCCCTAGATAGACCTATTAGCTAACAGTCTGCAAATGGCCCCTTACATATACTTTAATATTATTATATGCCTTAAAGTTTGGGTGGTCTGAAAAGCCATAAATTTATCCCAACACTTTTATTAAGGCCATAAATTTATTCCAACATTTTTATTATTTTACGATTTCTAATTATACACCACTTTCCACTGGATTGTCATAAAACGACACCATGGCGTCTGGCTATTGTTGTTATCTGAGATCCGAACTATATTCAACATTATACATTCATTTTACAATACAATTTTTTAAAAATATATATATTTAATATTTAAAATCAACTTAATAATTTTTGTATGAACTTACACTCCTATTTTACTTAAATATATAAACATTATAATTTTACACTCATAATTATATTTTATAAAAAAATATTTATACCAACAGAAATAACAAATTACGCAATTTTACTTTGATTTAACCAACATGGTGCGGGAACATATTGTTATATGTTGCCCAGCAACCGTCTTATAAAATTAACTTCAAATGATACCTTTGCAAAAAAAAAAAAAATCTCTCATACAAACATTATGCTTCAATCTTTATTAAATCAAGTTAATTTCTGAAAAATTGAATCTCTGAATTTTCTCCCACTTTGTCTAATATATTTTCAACGCTAAAAAATGTGTATGAATCAAAAGACGAACTTTCTTAATTTATATTTCCTCTCTAAGTTTTCTTTATCATTATTTCAATGTTATTATTATTATTATTATTTCAATTTATTAATTTAATTTTAACTCAAGCTTTACATTTATTTTGCTTATGTGATGTTACGCAGAACTCAAATGTTTATTTTATTTTATTATTTCTCATTTTTTCTATGGCAACACTTTAATTTACAAACTCAATTTAAACGAAAGTTTTGCATTTCTTTTTCTTATGTGCTGTTAAGAAGAACTTAAATGTTTATTTTATTTTATTATTTCTTATTTTTTCAATGGCAACACTTTATTTTTCTTAACATTCACTCCAAAATTTATGCTAAAGTGATAAAATATGTTTATCTGCGCAGATCAACTTTTCGAACAACACACTTTAGAAAATTTTAAGTGAAAAAAAATCTTCTCACATTCATTCGAGGAAAAAAAAATCATGAAAATAACTCAGCGATTGTTGTTGCATGACTACAGATTTGTTAAACATGCTATACTAACAAAAACATGCAAAGAAAACCACTTAACGGAGTTTCGCAAGAGACATTTTAAAATGGGACCATTTTTCTGAAAGAAGGGTCATTTCACAAACACTTTGAAGAATATCAGAAAAGACATTTGAAAACACACAAATACACAAAATTTTTACTCTTTAGTTAAAAATGATATTTAAAAAATTAAGTTCTCAAAATTTAAAACATTTCTCCTGAAAGAAAAAAAAACCAGTTATATATATATATATATATATATAATAAAGATCGCAAGAAAAAAAATCCCGAAAAAAATGCGCAAAAAAACTTTTAAGTTCCCAAATAAAAAATTTGTAAAAGAAAAAATAAATTCACAAAATTTTTTTCCTATTATTTGAAAAAAAAAAAAAAACCTTTGCAATAGAAAAAAATTCAAAAGAAAAAAAATTAACTTTTCAAATTTTTTTTATCACGCGAAAAAAAAAAAAAATCGTAAAATGTTAAAAAAAAAGTTTTCCTATCACGCGAAAAAAAATTCCCAAAATATTTAAAGAAAAAGTTTTTCTATTACGTGGAAAAAATCTTTAACAAACATTTTTAACTATTAATCATTAAAACATTCTTTTCAAAATAAATCTCCCGAGCCATAAATACCAGCGTACTCTAAGGCGATAATGCCACAAAAACCTTATCAGTTTACACTTCTGCTAAAATATCGCTATCTAACAACAGTTCCGCTTCGCATTTCCGGTCTACTTTCGCTCCAGAACGCTCTTATCAGCGTCGTACTCTAAGATAAAAAAAAAATTTCGAATGACCTTCATTTGACCTCGAGTGAACGCCGGGGGCTTGGAACTCTCATAATCACAGTACTAGCGGTAAGTCACTAAAATCAGTAATTTTATCGTACTGAAACTTTAAACGCGATTATCTCGAAACTATTTTCAAAAACTGCTCGTGCTGTAACTCCAAAAGTTATTGGTCAATTTGTCTGATTTTTGGTGAGGCTTTACTTTATATCATTACCGAAGGATGTACCTAAAGTTTAAAAGATTTCGCGTAAATAAACAATTTTTTAGGAATGAAAAATATGGAAAAAATTGTAAAAAATCCGAACATTTTATTATAACTGCATTTAATTTTTTACTATATACTTTTTTATCGTTTTATAAGTTTATCCTTCCCGTGAAAAAAATGTTAGAAAAATAAAATAATTCTTTTTTTTTTTTTCCAGATCAATAGAAAAAGAGTGACGAGTGCAGCACTTTCGGGCCTCGCGCCTGAGACACCCGAAGAAAATTTTTGCTAAGACGCCATTTTTTTTTTAAATAAAGAAAAAAAAATTTTTTGTACTCTACAAAGACGTATTAAAGTTATGCTACAGTTTCAAAATGATTCGATTATTTTATCTGCTTTAAAAAAATTAATGAAACATGACCGATTTTGAGGCGTCTAAAGGGACTTCTCCCCTTAATGAGTAATTTGACAAATTTTAAAAATGTGTGTGAGAATAGAATTGCATCATTAACTTCTGAAATATGCTCAATAAGATAAAGATAAAATTCTGTCAAAGAAAGAAAGTTAGTGCAGGATAAATACCGTATATTTACGTGTAGAAGCCGATCCGTATATAAGGCGAGTATACGAGTTTTCAGTGGAAAATGTTCCAAAATCGAAACCCGCATATAAGCCGATGTTAAAAGAGTTGATGAAAAATTCCCCGAACAAAAACTTAGCACTTTTTTTTGCATAGCTAATAGAAAAAATTACGACCTCTGAAAATATTGATCTCTCCTGTTTTGACTTGGCGCGCTGCCAGACCTGTTTACTAACCTGTTTACTACCTGTTTACCTGACCTACCTTAGTAATTGGGTTTCGCTCAACTTGTTATGCCTTGATCGTTCATGAAAACCAAGCTTCCTATTTTTGTAAATGGGAAAACTTTTCTCTACTTCACGTGCCTGCTACTGTTACTTTGGCTTATGGAAAGATTGCTGGACAAAAGTGCATGGCTTATAATGCGAGTTTTAAATTAAAAGTCATTAATTTTATTGAGCAGTCGGATAATTCAGTAGCTGCTCCTCATTTCACCCTCAATGAAAAACAAGTACGAGAATGAAGAATGAAAAAAGAAAAAAAAAAAAAAAAAAAGGAAATTTCAAATATTCCAGAGCTAATCAAAGTTGAACGTGGAAGCAAAGATGCCGTCTTTTCAAGAAGATGGCATTGATGATGATGATGAATTATTCATTAACGATATTCATCCCGATGAACCTATGAACGAAAGCGATTTTAAAAAGTTTCTTGAAAATTGTGATAATAATTCGATAGTAAATGATGATTGGTGAATTTTGCATTGTAAAAAAGTGGAGTATTTAAGCATTTTTATGATTTTGTAAGTTTTTATTGTTTATATTTACCATATTTTTCATTTTAGATATTTTCTTAGACTGGTGTATAAGTCAATCCCCCCAATTTGGAGCAGAAAAAAAAATGCCCAAAAATTATCGGCTTATACACAGAAATACACGGCATCCTTTTTATACAACCATGAGTGCAAGAAGTTCACCCAAACCTTGACTGAAAACTTTTCTGTGTATTAGAATAACCAAGTGAAAATAGGCTAGAAGACTTCTATGTCTTGTATTATAGTTTAAAAAAAAATCATCTCTTACACTAAATGAAGGTTATTAAAAGTTTTTGATAATAAAATTACTATTATTTAACTACATATAAAGTGAACTAATTATCAGTTATAAATCTCCCCAAGACTGAAATAAGTCCTGAGACTGAAGGTCTTACATCCAAGTATACTAATACAACTGACATTTCATTAGCATAAGATGTATTTCTTTATGAGTCTGGTGATTTTAATTTTCTTTACAATGATAGACAGCGGACTTTTTTTCTGTTTTCCGATCACTTCCCTCACATTGCACCTGCACATGTGCTGCAGTGTTGTTGGATTAAAGGTCAGTTCACTCTCCGGATATATCGTTTGGAAAGCTGTCACCACCCTGTCCACTTTTATCATAAAATTTTCTACTGAATGGAATTTGGCTAGACATATCAGAAAACCCTTTAATTCTGGAATTATCAGAAATGGATCCGTAAGGGTATCAAAATACTGTCGGAAACACTGAACACATTCGAATGGTCTTCCTTGTAATATTTGCAAAAGAAAGAGTGTCTTTTCCTTTTATTATTAGTATAACCCTACTCAAGCTTGGCTTATTTACACCGCACAGTGGCCAATTTATGCAATTCCACGATTCAAGAAGAGCCGCTGTCCTAAAGAAGCTCTGAATGTAATTAAGGAATCGTGAGTAACAACTGTAATAAATAAATAAATATAATAAATAATAAAAACCAATTAATAAAAAAATATGCCTTTTTATTGTTAATTATTATGTTAAATCCACTTATACAGTTTTAGGAATTGTTAATTTTACTATGTACTCATTCTTATTAGAATTGAAAAGTAATTATTTAAATTAAACTAATAGGAGATTAACCTCTAATTACATATTAGCATAAAATTGAGGTAGACTTATCTATGTACCTGAAAATTTGTTTTCCCATTTTGTAAGAACCTACCAAACTGTTATTGTGTAATCAAAGACTAAAATCATCAATTTAAGGCCTCGTAAGAGATTTTTGCCTTAAAAAAATGATATATATATATATATATTATCGCCACTTCTAGATTGTCTGACATTTTATAAATGTTCCTCAAAGTCACATTTAAAAATTTAACCATACAGAGAATTTATAGTGATTCTTGTTGCACAGCTTATACAATCAAGCAGTACTCCTTCCGAAACTTTAAGCGCGATTTTCTTGAAATAATAGTTTTTCAATTGATACCCAAAATATAAAAGCACGAAATAAACCAACTTCTTTTTATTAAAGTTTTTCTTTTTTTTTTTTTTTTTTTTTTTTGTCTTTTATCGATTTTTTTACTTTACATTCTTTTATATATATATATATATATATATATATATATTTAAATTTCAACTAATCCTCGTAAAAGACTAGACAATTATACATTTTTTATATTTCTCTTTACTTCCCACATGTTTTGATGATTGTGGTTCCTAAAAAATATTGTAAGTTATTCGTAGTTTTTTGGAAGTTATTCATAGTATAGTTATATTCACAGTATTCACAGTATAGTAATAAAGTATTTTAAATTATATTAGTATATTTTAATTTTAATTTAAATTTATTAATAATTTTCAAACAAAAAATGAATTTGAATCGAAAAAGTGCCTGAAATGCGTTTGAGCCAATTCCTTGAATCTCAATAAAATGAAATGTAAATAGTAATTGGGTGATATTTTGGCAAGCTATAAATTGAATATTGTCACATGGATTCATATTCAAATTTCGACTTCTTCTATAACACTATCGAAACTTTAAAAAAATTATATAAATTATACACTTAAGGAGCTCAATTGATCCGAGGAACTAAAATATTGAGTTAAAAAGGGTGAAACTATTTGGAAAACCAAAGTTGATTCAATTTTAAATTTCCGGACGACCCATTATAATTAAATACACGCCATAGGATTACAAAGAACTTCATACATATTAAAACGGTAGTACAACGGTATTGTGACAAATATTTAACATTAGCATTCTCAAATTTGTACATCTCCAATAATACTACGAAGATTTACGTGAAAGCATATAAACTATACCTTTTAATGAACTGTCTTAATCGCAGTGCCATCGCTAAGACTTTTTATTGGTGGGGGAGAGAACCTTAAATTGCCAAGTCAAATTTCAGTATTTGCCAACTCGTTTTATAATTTTGCCAACTTACCACAGTTAGAAAATGTAATATAGTTCTTATTTGTTAAAAGTTTAATAATATTCCCAATTAGTTTTGTAAGTTTTGCCAAGTCTATCAGAAATAGAAAATATATTATAGTTTTTTATTAAAATTTTAAACAAATTTGCCAACTATGTTTGTAAATTTGCCAAGTGTAATAAGATTCGCAAATGTTTGGGGGGGGGGGAGACTCCCACCCGTCCCCCCCCTTAGCAAGGCCCCTGCTTAATTGAATATCTCAAATATAGTGCCAAAAATGGGTGATACTAACAATGGTAACAATGTACAGTATGAGTCAAAAAGCTTGCATTACTTGCAAAACAATGATAAGAAATAATTACATCACAAATTCCTTTGTCTCAGTAATTGAAAACATGAATCACAAATGGACTGAAATTAGAGTAAGAAATTTCGGTCACAATTGGATACTTTCTACAGGAGTGTTTGTAAAAAGATGTCGATTTCTTTATGGAGTGGCTAATTGATAAGTCAGATTCACGAAGCATCCATCAATGTTAATTTTTTACCAGAAAAATTGCCATGGATCTTGTTTTCTTTTCTTTTTTTCTTTTCTTTTTTTTTGAAATAACTTCATTAACCCTTTTCTTTCACATGCGTTGTAGTGTTCGTGATGGATATTGTTCAGTTCACTTTGGATATATTTATTTGAAATGTATCCCTCTCGGTCGATATATTATCGTTTTTTCAATAATCGAATCTAGCTGTCTATAACGCATATTCCTCATTTTCAAGAATAAGCAGATAGTTGGTCGTAAAGAATTTGGAAATAAAGATGAATAACTTCCACGACATGAGATTTAATGAAATGAAATTTCTCCAAAGGATAAATATCCCTTTTATACCACTGCTATTTCATTCGCATAGGATGTGTTTATTTATGGATCTGGGGATTTTAAAGCAGATAGTTGGTCGTAAAGAATTTGGAAATAACGATGAATAACTTCCACGACATGAGATTTAATGAAATGAAATTTCTCCAAAGGATAAATATCCCTTTTATACCACTGCTATTTCATTCGCATAGGACGTGTTTCTTTATGGATCTGGGAATTTTCAATTTCTTTACATTGATGGACAGTGGACTTTGTTTCTGTTTTCCGATCACTTCCCTCACATTGCACCTGCACATGTGCTGCAGTGTTGTTGGATTAAAGGTGAGTTCACTCTCCGGATATATCTCTTGGAAAGCTGTCACCATCCTGTCCACTTTTACCATAAAGTTTTCTACTGAATAGAATTTGGCTAGGCATATCAGAAAACCCTTTATTTCTGGAATTATCAGAAATGGATCTGTAATGGTCTCAAAATACTGTCGGAAACACTGAACACATTCGAATGGTTTTCCTTGTAATATTTGCAACAGAGTGTCTATTCCTTTTATTATTAGTATAACCCTATTCAAGTTTGGCTTACTTATGCCACACTGCGGCCAATTTACGCGATTCCACGAGTCAAGAAAATCCGGTGTCCTGAATTCTTCATTAAGAAGCTCTGGATGCAGTTCATCAGGATTAAGGAATCGTGAGTAACATCTGTAATAAATAAATAAATAAATTAATAAAATAAATTATAAAAAGCAATTTATTAAAAAAGGCATGCCTTTTTATTGTTAATTATTATGTATAATTTACTTATGAAATTTTAGGAATTACTAATTTTACTGTATACGCATTCTTATTTAGAATTAAAGATTTATTATTTAAATTAAATTAATAGGAATTAATATACCCTAACTTCATATTAGCATACTATTGAGGTAGACTATTATTCAAACTAGTGAAAATGCGTTTTTCCATTTCGGAAGAATCTATGAAACATTTATTGCATAAACTATTTATTATCACCCCCCCCCCCTTTTTTTTTCTTCTTTTCTTCTTTCGATTCTTTTTTAAATTTTTAATTCGCTCGTTTTTATACTTTTAAATTTTCAAATAATCTTTGTCAAGAAGTAGATAATTATACATTTTTTACATGCTCTTTTTACTTCACCCATGTTTTGATGGTTTTGATCCGTAAAAAATATTGCATGTTATTCGTAGTTATCCGTAAGTTGTTCATAAAAATATTTTAAGTTATATTCGTAATTTTTAATCTAATCAAAAACAACTCGTTACAAATGATCCCGCCAAGCCACAAACTTAAAACGTCAGTCATAAAAAGAAGTGATATCACATAAAAAGAAGCGATATAGAAGTGCATAATCCGAGTGCCGTGTAAAAATATATCACTACTCAAAAGGTTTCCAAAGGACTCGGAGTGAGGTACAGTAGGTGAAAACTGCTTTGAGACCTACAGGCTTTTATGATGTTTGTTATTCCTGGACTTATATATGATTATTTGTTTAACAATGACTATTTGTTAAAATGTTTTCATAAGCTCTAACACTTGTTGGATTTTCTGAATTGTCAATGCATCTGCTTTCTAAATTGCTAATTGTTTTTTACGTGACTTACAGGACATAATAAGTCGCAAGCTTTCCAAGTATTTTCTCATATATTTCAGATAATTCATCCGATAAATTATAATTCATTTCAATAAAAGTTCAGAATTTTATATTTCATCGTTATGAAATGATTTTCCCTAATTTCGGTCATATTTGTAAATTTTTAAATAACTCTATAATCTGATTAAAAATTAACTAAAAGCTATTTATGGCATATTGATAGCATTCTTTAATTACCAAGTTCAAAATAACAGAGTCGATTAGTTTAATAAATCTCCTTATTAATCTTTTTAAATGAAAAAAATAACGAACAATTCCAATAAAACGGCAAAAAATTCACATCATTTTAAACAAAATATGTAAAGACTTAAAAACAGACTGAATAATGAACATTTGTTTTATCACCGGGCGTGCTTGAAGTGATTTTTTAATAAAATTAGTTTTTTTATTTCAGGAAATCCAGCGTCCCTCCGATAAGCGCGGCAGAAACTCAGATTATCTGATTAAGCTTTTCTTTTTAAATGTTTTCATAAGCTCTTAACACTTGTTGGATTTTCTGAATTTCCAATGCATATATTTTCTAAATTCCTAATTGTTTTTTACTTGACTAACAGGACATACTAAGTCGTATGCTTTCTAAGTATTTTTTTTTTTAAATATATTTCGGATAATTCGTACGATAAATTATAATTCATTTCAATAAAAATTCAGGATTTGATATTCCATCGTTATAAAATGATTTTCCCTAATTTCGATCATATTTGTAATTTTTTAAGTAGTTCTTTTATCTGATTAAAAATTAACCAAAAGATATTTATGCATATTGACAGCATTCTTTAATTACAAAGTCCAAAATAACAGAGTCAATTAATTTTAAAAAATCACTTATTAATCTTTTTACATGCAAAGAAAAACGAAAAATTCCAATAAAACTGCCAAAAATTTATTTGATATAAAAGGATTGTAAAAAAATTAAAAAAATTATGTAATAAAAAACCAGATTAACTGTATTACCTTTGTAAAATGGTTTAAATTGAATAAATTGCGAAATTCGGAATGTTGAAAAAAATATTTGAGTATATGTGCGTTTTAGTATAAAAGCAGTACAGAAGAGAACATTTTCCCGTTTATTTCAATATGATAAACAATAATCCTAAAGTTCTGTTTTCATGAAAAATTGTTTAGTCAAAATTGTTTTCATGACTATAAGTACTCTGCTAAAGTGCTTACATTATCTTTCTGTGCATGTTCGGTAGTTTCTCCGTAGTCAGTGTTTACCTAGAATCTTTCCATAATCAAGGTCCACTGGTAGGTTTCTACAATCTAATTTCTCCTCAAATATCAGCAGGACATTCCGCGATGATTATTGTGCACAGTACCTTCGTCAAAAATCATTCCGATTTCGTGCAAAATAAAATTTCATTTAATTGTTATCTAAATTTTGCGTGCAAAAATACCCATAGTATTAGAATTTTAAAAGGGTGTGTGCTGAAATCTAGAAGTATCTTTAATAAAGTAGATAATAGAAACATCTTCCATAAAGTAGAAACCTGGATCGTCGAGCTTTTAGAACAAATTGAATTCATATTCAACTTTCAAATAACATGATAAAATTTTCTAGAAATTAAAATAATACAAATTCATTAAAATACACGCTACTCAGTAAATATCCATCGGTTGTAATGTAATTAAGATTTTTTAAGTGACCCTGTAAACGAACCGTAAATGCTTCAATTCCGCCTTATAATAGAGAGCATAACTGGGTCGAATGCAATAACCTATGTAACCTCAAAAACTTGGAAACCACAGGACGCAGGGCTACGAAATTTGGCACAATTGTTGCTGGTAGGGAACTCATGAACGATTGGGGCAAAAAATTCCATAATTTTGAATAGATTTTATTTTATTTTATGTTTTTGACGAATTTTTGCTTTTTTTTTATGTTTAACCCGTAATCGCACGATTTCTAACCAGTTCTAAATATTTACTGCAATGTGAGATATACATATTACGTACGTCACGTTGCAATAATAAGAAACTAGCGGGTATTACAATAATTCTTTTAGCTCACATGCAAATATAAGTAGAGATATATTACGTACGCCACGCTGCAATATAAAAATCAATTGCTTTAAACTGGTATAAATCAAAAACTAATTAATATTTTTACATGAAACTTTCAAAGGTTTGAACTACTCTTAAAAGCAATTCAAATGCCGTAAACCGCGTAAAAATCCATCTGTTGGTTGATATATATATACTATATAATGGGAAAATTTAGTTTAGCAAGAAAACGAATAACAGGTTGAAATTTCTCTTTCAGCATTTTATACTAATAGATGGAAGCATACTGGTATACTTTTGTACAACCCTTTAGTTAACCTAACACCTTTATTACACGCACTATTTAGCTGAAGTTTAATTCATAGTAAAACACTCTTAAAACTACTGGAATCACATTCCCAGAAATTATCATTTATAGACGGCCATGTATTCAATTCTTTGCGTGACCCTGTATATCATTTTATCTATGTTCTACAAACATTTCTTAGTAAACTAAATGCAGTTCAGTGTAAAAAATACATAACTCATTAAAAAAAACTCCTTTAAGCAATTTACAATCATACCCAGTAACCATTACGAATTCTTTTGTGTAGCCCTGTATATGAATTACAGCATTTATACACACCATATACAATGCATAAATATAGTGAAACATAAAAGCACATAACATAATTAAAAATGCATTTCCAGCAATCATCGCTACCGTACAGTGCTTCGGATACAATGTAGTATCTGAAATCTTTTGTGCGTCCCTGTAAATGCTATGCACTTCGTATTATACATGCAATAAGTTATTGTAAACCTCAGCGATGTATATCAATTTCATTATACATGAAATAATTTAACATAATTAAAATACGCCGGAAAAAATTCCATCCACCCCTATATCATTATGTAACGGAATTCTTTTGTGTGGTCCTGTAAATGAATAATAATTATTCTTGGCACCGCATATTTTACGGAGCATATTTTAGTGCACTTGATAAATGCATATCAATTTTATTATGTTTGAAAACATGTAACATCATTAAAAACCATTTTAAACGATTTTTTCCATAGGCCGTAATGTAACGGAAAACTTTTGACTGTCCCTGTAAATGAACTAAACATGCTACAAACTTCATTTGAAATAGGGTTTGTGCTGTGGTAAAGGTCACTAACATCCAAAAATTTCTGAACCATCCGAGTATATTTACGGGAGTTAGAGCGCATACAGACGGACAGACAAACCGAATGCATAAACACTTTTTAACTTTGTTGGAAAGTGTTAAAAAGGGTCAAAACTGGTTGGAAAATGAAAGTTAACATATAATATATAAAAAAAGTACATAAAGTTTATAATTAATAATAATAATAGTATAAGATAATAATAATAATAATAATAATAAATAATAATAATGACGAAGATGATAGCAATATTAATATATAAATAGAAACCTATAGTTAGTACACATAATTATAAATAAGCTGCAATTAAAAATATCGTATCAAATAAGCATAAAATAAATTTGTATTAGAAAAATTTATTTAATAAATGAAAAGAAATATTAAGAATATTTAATTATAAACAATATAACATCTAAAAAAAATAATTAAAAAATAATTGAAGGCCATTTTTATTAAACCTGTAAACATGTGCGAAGCTTTCGCACTGTAATCTTTGAGTTTGTTTTCAATTTTAAAAATTATCTACCCTATATATATAAAATCCTAATGAATCGAATTGAAACGAATTTATGTAACGATTCTATGAAACGACTGATTAAACAACTGATTACGTTTCATGGCGATTTCTCCTAAAATATGGAATACTTTGCGATGAAATTAACACCAAAAATCCGTATTGATCCACAGATCTCAAAACTGGTATTAGAATTTTAAAATTAGAATTAGTTTTCGAAATATTAATTTTTTTCTAATTTTAAATACTTTTTTTCTAATGATGGCAACTCAAATTTTAATCCTAACAGATATTTTTTTTCATATTTTAGAAAAGGTTATTTTAAATTAATTTGGCGACGAGTTTGGCCTCCCTTAAATGTATGCTAAGAAATGCATCATGTTACTTTTATTTAGAATTCAATTTGTATTTCATTATCATTTTATTTAATACAAAATTTTCATTTAAAATTGAAACCTTTAAAATAAACGGCTTTTACTTCATTCTTTTTTTTTAAACGAAACGAAAAGAAAAATATTACACACAGATGTCATATACGCAACGGGGAACCCAATTGGCGCCAAAATGGCGTTATTTTGCCTGACATGGTAACCCGGCTATTGTTGCTTATTTATTAATAAATGTTTATTTGAATTTATTTTCTTTTTATTTACAAAAAATGTTATAAATTGTTTTGTTCTATAGTTATTAGTTAATTTTTTTTTATTTATTTTTATTTTATTTAAAAAATAACAGAAAATAATTTAAAAATACATATGTAACAGGTATTTGAAAACGAGGTTTTCACCAAATTGCCGTAAAAAAAAAATCATGCCAAACCCGGTGCGTATGTGACAATGCAACAAATCACGAGATTTAATTTCCACTTCAAAGCAACGTTTTAATGTTATTACTTCTCCCGTCGACCAATTTCGTCAAATTATATAAATAGCCAAATTATACAAATTTAAATATTTTTTATTTTAAATAACAAAAGAACAAATAAATTAGTATAACATTAATAAAAATACAAATAAAACATCGAAATAAAAATCACTTGATGGCGTGAACATGTGTAACTTCCTTAAAGTCAAGTGAATGTGACATTTACGATCAACCATTATTGGCATTTAATCTTATTGTTTGGCGACAGATTTTTGGTCGATGGGATAACCAAGTAGCACCGTTTTAATTTACCACTCGAAGAATAAAAAAATGCTAACTGGCGAGTTAAAAAAAAGCTATTGGCGAGATTTTCACCCGGCTAACGTAAAAGTACCAGGAATTCTTTGTGATCATGGCAACTTTTATGTAGTTTTATTCGAAAAAATAATTTTGATTCTTTAATCAAAATGGAAACCTTTCTTATGAAAAGCGAAGGAATCAGCCCGTTGTTTATGGCAGTTACATGACTTGGACTTTTCAAATGTTTAACTGATCTTCTTTAACCAAACACGAAAACAACCATTGGATGTCTTTACAGCAACTGATTCTACCTTAAATTTTTGCAATCAAAGGGAATTGAATGGATACCCGTTTACAGGGAGATCGCTACAGGTTTTTTGAGTATAATTCAATCTTCTCTAATCTTTTTAAAACCGATCAGATTAGCGTGCTTTTAGATTCTACAGTGTCTGAACGGGGGTTGGCGAGCGTAGCTTGCAGGGGGCAGAGCCCCCTAGTTAATTTATAATTAGTAATTGCCTTTAAAAAAAAATCAAACAACTTGTTTTATCGAAATATGAAATGAATGTCTCTCAAATATGGATCTTAAAAATGCATGAAAATCGTTACAACCGCAATCAGTAAAGCGAATTTTTAAAATAAACATTTTCTGCTGTTAAATGGAAAATAACGGCATATCATTTAACTATTACGCACTCATCCCGAAGCAGCATAGAACAAAATTGTACCACTGATCACCGCTTCCAAAACATTAAAAATCAATATGGTCCGACCGATACCGCGGTCGTCATATCTGAATCAGGCGAGCCAATCAGAGCGGCTCTATAGTACGCTAGAACAGAAGTCTAGTGGAAATAGAAATGTGGCGACCATTATGCCCTATGGCCCACTTTTGCGGATGTATAAAAAGAATTTTTTTTTTTGACTAATGTATTGGAAACTATGTTCTAAAGAAATTCTGAGGCATGCAGAAAGGTTTAAGGAATACTCAAGAATATTCTCAGGCGAATTAGACTCTTCGTTAAAAAAAAAAAAAAAAAAAGTAAAGTGAAAAAGTGGTCCACTGTGTCCTAGCCTTCCTTACTATACTATCATAGAATGTTAACATTTAGAAATGTACTCAAGGTTTTTTGCGCTGCTGTGTATATGATCAATAGAATTTATACACACCGAATTTAAAAACGCGTACCACAACGGAAAACTTACAAAAATTATTGTTCGTAGGCAGCAATGCAGCCAATTTTTTTGTATGTTCCTGTAAATGAACTATAAATTCTATGCCCACCCTAGTTCACGGTAAGCGCCTTGTGAAACACTTCAATGATATGTATAAATTTAAATATGTTTAAAATAATTTGGCACCATTAAAAAAGACCGCAAACCTTTCCTAACCCCCACCCCCCTTCCATAGACTCATGTAACGGAATTCTTTTGCATGTCCCTCTATATGAACTGTAAATGCTACGAACTCCATTTTCAATACTGAACATGCCATAATGAACCTCAATAACATACATAAATTTCATGGCAATCTGACTACATTTACGCGAGTCAGAGGACGGACCAGGACCGAAACTAGCCTTTTTTGCACTTGGGGCAAAGATGGATTTTGGCGCCCCCCTCCCTCTTCCGCAAAGTATATTTACAAAGAGAATTTTACTAAATTTCTAATAGCCGACTTATTCTAAAATTTAAAATATGTAATCTTAAAATATGTAATACTGAACTACGTAATCTACAATGGCGGATCCAAGGGGGAGGTCACCGGGGTCATGATCTCCCTCTGGACACCAACAAAAATATTCTGAAGATCATTTTTAAAATGAACTATACAGTAGAGTCCCGATTATTCGAGTCCCGCTTAACCGAGTTCCCGCTTTAACCGAATTATTTTCTTCTGATGAAAAAAAATTATGGCCATTTTTTTTTCCCATTCTGACCAGAAAATCAGTGTTCTAACTTTTACGACTGCTCTTTCATCTTCACCTAACACTTTATTTATAATGGCTGTTTCATAATAATGGAAACCATTAGTCCATTAGAAGAAAATGATCCATTCCAAAGGTATAATCCTTCATTTGGCGCACCTTCGTTCTGGCGCCCGGGGCACATATCCCCTCTGTCACCTTTATTAGTTTTGGCCCTGGTATGGACAAAAAAACAAAAAAAAAAAACAGACAAACTGAATTCATAAACACTTTCAACTATGTTGAAAAGTGTTAACAAAGATAAAATATAATAATAATAATAATAATAAACGCATGAGGTCTGAATTCGACTTGAATTTTTTAACACTTTCCAGTTTAGTTGAAAAGTGTTTATGGCTTCGGTTTGTCTGTCTGTAGTCTGTCTGCCGTCTGTCCGCGCTCTAATTCACGTAAATATAGTCGGGTCTTCTTACAATTGATATATCTTATTGATATTCACTATGGCATGTTCGTTATGGCAGTTTGTTTTTTTTACAGGGACATTTAAAAAAACACCGTTACATTACGGCCTATGGGGAAAAACCGTTTGAAGTGTTTTTTAATAATGTTTCACAATATCAAAGTCATTGAAATTTATATATCGCTGTGGAAGTACACTACAAGCTGTTTACTATAGAATATTGTATGGATATCATTTATCCTTCATTTACAGGGATACTCAAAATAATTCCTTACCTTACGGTCTACGGAGTAAAATCGTTAGCGCTGTATTTTATTCATGTTACATATTGGAATTGATATATATCTCTGAGGTGTACTGCAAGATATTTACGATAGAATATCATATGCACAGCATTCATCATTTATATACAGGGACGCACAAAATAATTCGGTTACAGTAACAGCCTCTAACAGTAATTGCTCGAAGTGCGTTTTCTGTTGTGGTACGCATTTTTAAATTAAACATTTTTGCATATTTCTTAGTGTGTATAAATTTTACTGATCATATACAGTGCTGCACAAAACATCTGAAGTACAGTCATGGGAAAAAAAGTAACCACCCCCTACTAAGTCTTGGACAAATTATTGTAAGAAGAAAGTTACTGGTAACAAAAGATTGGAAATAAAGTCTACTTTTAAATGAAGTATATAAAATTTATTTAGGTGTCATCTACATATCCAAACGAACGCAAACTTTGTTTTTGCCAATAGAAATACCCAAGTTTGACCACATAGATAGATTTTACATCCCTCAATTAGCCTAAATCCAAATTTTCATGAAATTTGTTTGATTAGTTTCCGAGATATTAATTATTTTAAAATGAGCCTATTTTAGGGTCTGTATCCAAACTGAAGTTCGGTAGTCGATTGTTGAAATGCTAACGAATGACTATGTCACTGTCACTTCTATTAATGTATTATTTCTTGCTAATGTAAGCATCTCACTCGCTTAAGGCTGTTCTTAACTGCTCCGCTGAACAAGCGCAAAACGTTCTGACACATTTACAAATTCATTTTTTAACGGAAAGATATAAAATTGGAAAGCTTGGCCATGGAAGCGATTTGGAATTGAGCTGTTTTTTCCATTTTATGATCAATCAATTACCCAATAATTATATTATAAGTTGAGTTATACGCGATATCGATCACGTGACAAACCCGTTTTTTGCCCGCTCTTGAGAGATTTTTTTACTTTCGCCCGGAAATTCGGTTCAAAAGGCCCACTTTGACGTCATTTTCTGAAAGATCTATTGCGTTTGCAAAAAAATGGAAAAAAAAGCTCGATGACATAGTTTCTGAACAACAACACCAGCTAGTTTCATGCATTTTCGAACAAAAATAAATTAAAACTTATGTCAGGAAGTTGCCCTTTTGGATTTGAGAACAGCCTTAACGCATGATTTTACGTTCTTGTTGATTACACAAGAAAGAACAACAACGAGTTACAGTCAACTCCCTATATAATGCAAAAACCTAGGAACTAAAAGTTGTGACAAAAGTTGAATTTTGGGAATTACAGATCATATTATGTATTTCTTTTTCTTTTTCAGATATACAGGATGAGTTATTTTTATTGTATGAATGAATGTTAAAATAACAAGTTGGAAATTACTTGTCAAACGTGACAAATGTGGTGCGTTCGTACTATAATTAGTTTTATAAATATTTTTTGCACCGTATGTTGTACTGAATGTATATTTTAGTGCACTTCAATTTTATTCTGTTCGAAAGGCTGTAACATCATTAAAATGCACTTGCAATAATTTTTTTCCATTGGCCGTAATGTAACGGAAAACTTTTGACTGTCCCTGTAATTAAACTATACATACGATTTTCATAAAATTTGAAATGACTCGACAAAATTTTGCAACAATTAAATATTTAAAATTTCAGACCATTCGGTTGGGTAGTTTTTGTTCTGTTATATGCGGACGGACAGACAGACAGACGGACGGACAGAACGACGACTATAGGTGCTACGTATTTATATAATTACGAACACACCTAAAAAAGATAGTGATTTTAAATAAATTTTAAAATAAAATATCTATTCAACTAGGGCTCAAATTACACTATCTAAGGTCCCGGGCCAAGCATGATTCTGATGGGCCGCCATCGATATATCCATAGAAATTGTTTATGAACTATGCTTAAGTGACTGGTTATAAACTTCCTTTATATTGTATGTATACATAAATTTTGCACCAGGTACTATTCACATCTGTATACAGGGTATCACAAGAAAGATGGTCACAATTTTAAGAAAAATACTGGTAAAAAAACTAGTAGGAAAAATGATGGATTGTAAGCATAAATAAAATACTTTGTGCGAATTTTAATACATAAGCTAAAATCGTTAACAACGATTTAACGCACAAATACGCACAAACTTGACACAAAAAATCACATACGATCATTTCGAGGATTTCTGGATCCCCTTCCTCAGTGCGAAAGAGAGAGAGAGAGAGGTAAAAGAAAGATTAAAATGGGTTCGAAGAACCCCTCGGTTATAGCCTCGAGTACTGGCTAATGGACTGGTTGGAAAGGCGAAAGAAAGAGTTTATATAAGGCTCCTATAAGTTTATATATCTTAAAGAAATTATATATATATCTTAATATGCTTATATATCTTAAAGAACGTATTTGTCCTGAACTAACTGAAAAAAAGGAGTCACTGCGCTGCACAGGATTCCTTCACACTAGCGAGAGAAAAGGGGTGCTGATCATATCATTCACTAAGGAAGAATTATGTTTATGAATATAGTAAGCTTCGTAAAAGTCTAGATCCAAAACTGAAATACAGTTTTGAATAATTTTAGCTTCTGGATAATTAAGCTGGTGGCTGGAATTCCAACAATGTTTAGCTATTGTAGATTTCTCACATTCCCGCCTTCTAACTTAATACTGGTGTTCTTTCAGCCTATTTCTAAGAGCACGCTTCGTGCGCCCAATGTAAGAGAGGCCGCACTCACAAAAAATTCTATAAATGCTCCAGGTATTATGGTCATCAACTGGATCTTTGAGATTGGAGAAAGAAACTTTATTGTTTGGAGAGAAAATAACTTTGAAACTAAACCTATTGAGAATACGAGAAATTTGTGCACCGATTTTAGGAAAATAAGATAAGACAATAACATTTTTAAATTCTTTATTTGCTGGAACAGAATCGGTGATTGTCGAAAGTTTAGATAAAATACGTTTCTAGATAAAATACGGTTATATAATTCAAGCTAAATCCGCGATCGATGGCGATTGCTTTAATATACAGTGAAATACGTTTAACACAAAAACGCTTAACATAAAAAATCGGTTAACACGAAATGGTGTAGCGGTCCGGACAGTATACAATGTAATATAATACATTTTTTTTTCTTTTAACACGAAACATTTCGATCTAGCTAGTTTGAGTTGAAATTGATGAATTTTGTGTGAAACCAGTGAATTTTGGGTGAATATCAGTGAATTTCGTGGGTTTTTGTAAATTAGCTTATATTTTCTGAGCACAATGGCTGAGAAATCGGTGCGAAAGCAAACTGCTATTTCGCTTCAAATGAAGATGAAGCTGCTTAATGCAGTTGATAATAAAGAGGCACGAAAAGAGAAATTTTCAAAGAGTTTGGCATTGCCAATTCTACTTTATCAACGGTAATAAAAAACAGGGGTCCCGTTACGTTAACCCTTTCGGCCCTGATTTAATTTGGAAACAGATAAAAAATAAATTACAGGTTAAATAAGCTTGAATAGACATAAATAATTATAATATGAAGTTTTATATCATTTCGATTATTAATAAACTAATTAAAAAGTGTTCTAATAATAGGACACCAGGGTTTAAATTACGCAAAATGAGCAATTATATTTTCTGTGCACATTTACAGTTATGTAAGATATAAAGGACATGAGAATGAATAAAATGAGTTTATTTAATATGAAATCCTTTAAAACAATTTCTCTGTGCGTGAAAACATAAAAATAATTGATAGTTTTCACAAAAACAGGTACTTTTATATGTACAACCTTCCATTTTGCATCTCTGTTGCTTTTCACTCCTTTCAATCATATGGTTCACTTCATCAATTGTAATATCTTTAGAAGGCCTAACAGCAGTATTCATTTTGTTCTTTGGAAAAACAGAGCTTCTTGATGATGGCCTTCCACGTTTGAATTCCCCAGAATGGGGAAAAAAATGTCCATAATTTTTTTTTTGAAAAAAAAATTATGGCTATTCCACCCCCTCCCCCCACCCCCATTCTGACCATTAAATCAGAGTTCTAACTTTTTACGGCTGCCCTTTCATCTTCACATAACACTTCATTTATAATGGCTGTTTCATAATAATAGAAGCCATCAGTCCATCAGAAGAAAATGAAGTAATGGAAATGCGACACTAGATTCTGAAAAAGGAGAATTCCTGTTTCTCTAGTTTTTTCCCTTGTTTAGAAACTTTATCTTGCAAGTTATGCAAAAATGTGATTTCCAGTTTAGAAATGAAAGACTGTTTTGAAAAAAAGTTAATATATATATATTTTAAATTATTAATTTAACTAAGGGATCCAAACAGTCCATTTGAAGTTACAAAAAATAGCGAAAAACCTTTTATTTTTTGAAAAACTCTTAATAGATTTTTTTATGTTTAATATATTTTTTAGATTGCTCACTAATAACACCAAACAGCATTTCTATATGAAAAATAACAATTATGCATTCAAATAAAGTTTTGAAATTTATTAAAAGCGATCAATTTCATGAGCAGCATACTAAAAAATATATATAGAAATAAAATGAACATACATATTTAAATAAACAAATCCAAATGCAGATCTGATGTATTGGAAAAAAATCTGCATTTGGATTTTTGTTACACAAAAAAGCATTTTAGTCAGGCAAAAGTGTAATTTCTTGCTTAGAAATAAAAGGCTTTTCTGATAAAAAATCAACGTAATTTTTTTTTTTTTTTTTTTTTTTTTTTTTTTACATTTTTAATTTAACTAGTGTAACCAACACGGCCACCCCCCCCCCCCCCCCAAAAAAAAAAAAAAAAAAAAACTGAAAACCATTTTTTTTTAAATATGAAAAATATGAATTATGCATTCAAATAAAGTTCTGAAATTTGTTAAAAGCGACCAATTTTATAAAAGTAAGTGCAAGCATTCTTAAATAATATATAGTAGTAAAATAAATAGGGAAGAATAGTACACAGTGAGACAGCAGCCACTTTGACATATAGTTGTAACTTTTTCTCCAAGTTGGCACGCACAAATAACGACCTCATCTTGTGCAACACGTGGATGTAGTTTCGGCACTTCAGTTACTCATCCGACAAAATAGTAAGTAATTCTTTATTTTATAGTGGTTAAAGTTACATAAACGTCCATTTTAGAGTTTATTTACTTCAATATGACATACACTTACTTAACCCTCTGTCTACCAGAAGGGTCCAATGGACCCGACATGTACATTCAAAATATTTATTCAAACCAGAAATTTCTTCAAAACAAACTAAATGTATAAATCAGACAATAATAAGTTAAATAAACAAATTAAATAGTTTTAAGTAAAAATTCTGGTGTAGAATGTTTTTATAAAACTTGAGTAAAATTTCCGGTAGTTCTAGGGTTAACCAAACATAGCTATCTATATTATAAAGGACAAACATGTCTGTGCGTAACGCATACGTCATTCTGCGAATGGTAACATTTGAAATTTAAAACGAAATTTCGCTTTTGCAATTCTCACAACAGCAAATTAAAAAAATTTTAAACATTGCACATTTTCAATTTTTACACCGTCGTATCGGGGAAAAAATGTACTTTTAAATACAATTTGATTAAAAGCTGTATCTCAATTTATTTTTGAGATATTAACTTTTTTGTAGTTTTTAATACACCTTTTCTAATCGTGGCAACAAAGGTACGCCATTTCTATTGAAAGTAAATGGAGAACAGTCGAAAATAGGAGATTACTGTATCTTTTTGTTGCCATTTTCTCATAAAACCTAAAAAAGTTGAAATTAAAATACGTGCTATGTCAACAGTATCGTCTGTTATTTCGCGATAATGACGTCATATGCATACTTTTCTATAGCTGAAGTTTAAGACTGAATTGTAAAAGTGGATTGCTTTAGCGAATGCAAATGACGTCATTTTATAAAAATGCGTGTAATTTAATTCATAAAACTGAAATATGTTTTGTAGAAGTGCGTCATTTTCACCCCAGCTGCTTCTTCTAATAAGATTTTAATGCTATTCTTTAGGACATTCTACTATAATTTTATCAAAATCATATAATTTGCTTATTTTAATTTTTCATAATTTTTTACAATCTATCTATATTATAAAGGACAAACATATCTGTGCGTAACGCATACGTCATTTTGCGAATGGCAACACTTTGAAATTTGAATTAAAATTTCGTTTTTGCAATTATATCTACGGCAAATTTTTAAACTTCTAAACATCGCACATTTTAAATTTTAACACCGTCCTATAAGGAAAAAAATGCTCTTTTAAATGCAATTTGTTTGAAAGCTGTATCTCAATTTATTTTTGAGATATTAATTTTTTTGTAGTTTTTAATAGAAATTTTGTAATTGTGGCAACTGAAGTACTCCATTTATATTGAAAGTAAAGGGGAAATAGCCATGGTTTATTATTTTTATTGATTATATCCTTATTGATGCCATTTTCACAATACAAATAAAAGTAACTTTTTTATAATTTTTGAACAGAAAATGATGTCAGACATAAAAAAAAAAAAAACACGCATTCTTCTTCATAAATCAGTTACATTTCAATATTTTTACATTACGCTGATACCGAGTTTGAGACGCTAGGCAAAATGATTCAGTGAGTAAAAATGATGTCATATTTAAAACAAAACGATCATTTATTTTGATAAAACTAAATATTTGACCAATACTAATTGGCCAATACTATGACAGCTAAAGGCAAATTTCTGATTTTTTTTTCTTTTCGCGGTTATTGAGATTAGAACTTAAAGTTTGTGCGAATGTTCACATGAAAAGTTGTATCGGACAAACATGACTTTAAGTTTAGAAATACATTCATTAATAATCTATTGCGCGTTAAAATACATTCAAATTGTGAATTTAGTGGTGCGTATGTAAATTATGGGAATGTGAAAATAACGTACAAGTTAGATTTCATGGGGGGAAATTTTATGATGTGACAAAGCGAAATCCTTTTTACTGATTTTTCATCCCGTAAAAACAAACGTAATTGCCTCAATCGATAACTTCAACATATTTACTCATCTTGATTACGTATTCTAATAGAGTTTAATTTTTCAATAATTTAAGCAGTTAAAGTTTGTGGAAATGATATTTTGGTAATTTTAGGTTAAAAATATTTGTTTTAAGAGTGAAACAACCAATGTAAGATGAATTTTTTATTGTAATTATTTTTGTAGGTTTATTATAAATTCAATTTGACAGTTCCTTTCTAACATTTTAGTTCGTCGAATTTCGACGGGTTCCAACTCGTATATTTAAAAGACAAGTGTGTTTTTCAGTGTCCCTGATCTTTCTGCTGAACCAATTTTACTAATAATTTAGTAGCTGTTAATTCTGTAGAAATCTGTAGCTCGATTAGATATCTGTTAAATTCGTATATTATATACAGTATTTATTTTATTTTATTTATTTATAAATTAAGTTTTAATTTCATGTTTTAATGAAGAAAAAAAGTGAAAGCTCAATAGATTTTTTACATTTTATATTGCCCACTAACACGGAAAAGCCTTTTTGTATGAAAAATATCAATAATTTATTAAATTAAAGTTTTAAAATTTATTAAAAATAGAGACTTTCGTATTAGATGCATGCCACGAATTAATAGCTGAAGAAATAACTAAAGATTTTTTACTTACTACTTACTTACTTAATTAATTATTAAAGACTACTTACAGCCTGTGATGCAAAATACCTAGGTATTTATTTTTAAGTTTAAATACCTAGGGTATATATATATACCTGCGTAAATTCCCACTTTGGGTATTTACCTGGGTATTTATTATCCAATTAAACATAACTGTGAAAAACACTCGTATAGATGTTAGTTATGGTAGATGAATGTAGAAGAAAAATAAATAGAACTTTAGACTTCTTCCAATGTTAAATTTAAAAGAAACACAAAGTTTTACATTTATGTATTGAATTTAAATGTCTCTTTTCATTATAATGGAGAATTGAGAAGCATTTTACCAAATAGATCATTTTGTTTATTTTATCAAGTAATCAATTTTAGGCTAAAAAGAGCAAAGAGCAGTTCAATATTACTCAGACACAATTTCAGAATCTGAATTATTCTATTTTCCACTTGAATGTACAGTCAGCATTAAAAAAAAAAAAAGAAAAAGAAAAAAAGAAAAGAGAGAGGGAGATTGAACTTGAACACTTTATACATTTTAATCCTCAAGATATTCCAGAAATAAACGAAAATAGCCATAAACTGGAAATTGTCTTTTTAAAATTTATGCTAAAGAAATAAGCTTAGAGATCGTCTTAATAGTGAAATTGGACCAAAGTCTCAAATTTTCAATTCGAACATCTAATTTTGAAAGCATAGCTAGTTTTTTCGTTAATATTTACCTTAGACGACAAAAGAGAAGTAATTCGAAAGTTTAAGAGTAATGCAAATTTAAAGTTTGGAACTCCTAATGTTAAATCCGCTTGTAATGACTACAAATCAGATTCAAATGTGGGTAGTTTTTAAAACAAAACTCAAAAACTACTTAGCGGAATGAGCTGTAGATTTTCATTCCCGTATTTTAAACTTTTAAAATTCGATTTTTTTCTTCATTGTCTTCATTTTTTTTATAATAAAGATATATGGTAAGTAGTTATTACAATATATTTTCTAAGTTGCCCAATTTATTATGTAGTAAATGGATATGATGTTAATTTGAATGAAGGGATTCAATAAGTTCTACAATTATTTTAAAAATAGAGGCCATTTTTAAATACGGATTAAAAACACACCATCTGAAAACGTTTTTTATCATTGAGAGGATAAATTGGCCTCTTCACTAACTGCAATATTTGGTAATATTAACTTATGATCTTTTCAGCTTTTAATATAATGTAAATGATTTCCCCATGTAGTTTTTTCTGGCACTTTTAAGGGATTTTTTTTTTTTTTTTTTTTTTTTTTTTTTTTTTTGAATTTGATTAAACATTAGCTTAAAAAGATACTTCGTGTGATGGTCCTCAATATATCGAACACATTTTGTGAAGCAAAATGCTTAATTAATTTGCATCCTAAAATATCAGAACATATTAATCGTAAGAGAGAGGCAAGTCAACTTAATCGGACAACATGCATGTATTTTTCTTTACTAATGTGAAAGCAGCTGTCGTATTTGAGGCATTGTCAGTTAGAAAAGTTGGGGCACAGTGGACCATTTTTGAAGTTTTTACCTTTTTCCTTTTGAAATTTAGAGACCAATTTACAAAAAAAAAAAAAAAAAAAAAAAAAAAAAAGAATATAACTTTTTCAAAGTATAAATTTTAATAGTTTTTAAAGAAAAAATACTTCTTAAAGCTTAAAACATGTAATGCTCTTGTATGGGATACAGTGGGACACCACACGAAGCGTAGTAAAATATGAAAGGAGAAGGATAAATTACAATATTAATAGCTGTTTAAAGGGAAAAGTACTTTATTAGAAATCTATAGCCATATTTTTCAATAATGGTACAGAACACAGTGGATTCATTTCATACGAATAAAATTTTTTAAAAGAATTTTGTTCATTCTATGCCTTCATAGATACATTGAAAAGATTTTACATATTTAATTTTAAATAAAAAATAATTAGCTTGTATTAAATATAGGTAAATAAAATAATTTACACAACAATATAGCATATTAAAAATGTACACAATTAGGCTTAGCTATACTATATGTCTTAAGATTTATAACTGTTGAATTCTTTAAAAAATAAACGGTCAAGTGCGAGAATTACTCTCGCTCATGGTGTTCCGTACAATAAGTATATGAATTTTGAATTGTATTATTAAAACAATCGTTTTTAAAGAAAAATAAGACTTCATAAAAACTATACAACGTAGGGTTTTGTATTGCTGTATATATACTAGAAAAGTATGAATGGGTATACCGCAAAAGTTGAAAGAGATATGAAGCCTAAATAATATCAAATATTGCTATTCTGTATAAATCTTATTTAAATCTTATCCTAATCTGTTCATGATGAATTTAATTCGGCACTGACAAGAAAATTAGTGCATATTTAAACTTCATTTGGCATTTCATAAAACTAAATTCAGCGTCGTAATAATCTTTTCTTTTTACAGTGTATCTAAAACAAAACCCTTGTTCAAAGTTCAAACTTGGCATTTTGCTAAGCTTCGAAAGGAGGTAGCAAATTAGCAACGCCGCTTTGGTCTGTGCCGCGTTTTTCCATACAGGTTTTTAGTTAATTTTTAAAGACGCAGTAGGTGTATTGAGAGAGCCACTCAATGCAAACTAGTCGCGAATCCCATAGTATTTATGTGATTAATTCTCATTAAATTAATCTGTTTTTAACAATTTGACGTTTATTGCTTTTATACTGCTACTGGGCATTGCATTACACAAATATATCCTTAAAATTTGTTATCTAGGCTTTAAAAGTGATGGAGCATAGAATACGCCATCCCCGTCATTATGTATGTCCAAATCGTCCGTGTCTTTAACGGTTAATATCTCGGCTAATTACCGACGATTTTTTATGAAATTCATGATCAACAATGCTTTTATACTTCTGCTACGATAGGTACCTCTAGCGCTGCTCAACACTTTTGCTGAATGCCCGTAAATCGAAATTTGTGTGTAACGGAAAAATGTGATTTTCTCAAAAACCAAGTATGACCTATGGCAATCGCTATAATTTTCCTGCAAGGTTTAAACTAACGTCTACTACCTCTAATTTTTTCAGAATTTTAGTTTCAGTAGATTCGGAATTAGATGGGGGGGGAACATATTTTTGCACTACATTTTCGACCATAACTTTGAAAATATAATACCGAAAATTAAAAGAAATTTATTTTTGAGTTCAGCTTTACGAGAGCTTTCACACGATACCCCACACGATATACAAAGGACAGATTTCTTTCTTCAAGTAACTTAATTACCCCCTATACATTTTTCATAAATATGTTTATGAATATTTATTAATTTGTTAATATGTGGGTCAATAGTCTTTATTATTTCCCCCAATTTGAACTTTCCACGTTCCATAGTTTACGAGTAAAGTGGCCGTGACAGACAGACAGACACAGGAGTGATCTTATAATGGTTCCGTTTTTACTTTTTAAGTAGGGAACCCTAAAAATAAATAAATTTCTTAATAAATTTTTCCCACTGTAATAGGAATTGGTAGACACATTCTTCAAGATATTAAAATTTTCCCTTTTCAAATCTAAAATCAGATAACAAAATAAACTAGAACATATTCATAACAACAATTTAATATTTTTTTTAAAGGAAACTGATCTGTTTAAGTTTTCCTAATGAAATTTTCTCAATTAAATATAGGTATAAAAGAGGGGTCTACTGTAACCCTTTTTTGGATGACCCTTATACAATATAGACATGGAATAAAAAAATATTCTATAACATTTTATTTTATATGGAAAGTCATATTTTGAATAAAATTAACAATAAATCAGTGCTTATCTGTACATTTCAACTATTTGTCCTAATTCTTACCTTTATTAAGAAAATATCTAAGATTCAAAAGAGAAATGTTTTACCTTTGGTAGATAAAAACAACATAATGAATAAGTTTTGATTTGACCATGATTTATGATTGATAATTTTCTTTACTATACTGCTATTGATGAGTACAAACATGAAATTAAAACATATAAAATAAATACATTTTGAAGGGTTGTTCCACTGAGTCACATGTTGCCCTGCGTTTAAAAATATTTTCCAGAATTATGATTTTTTTTACAATGAAATATGAAAATACCCAGTTTTTGGGTATTTATCCAAACCTTGGGTAAATACGCAGGTATATACCTGAAAAATACCTACCCACTGGGTATTTGCCTATCCCACATCACTGCTTACAGCAGCCTTTGGATTCTGTAATTTCGGTGGTCACAGGTCTGTTAAATTTGTGTCTTATTTATATTATTTCATTTATTGTTTGATGAAGTTTTAACTTTGTTATGGAACATTATCCGGAAACAAACTATTTATATTGCTATAAGCGCAAACGGACTTATCTTTTGTAATCGGGCTGAACGCGATAAAGGTAGATTTTAAAAAATCATGCTTGAAAATTATTTAAAAAATTATAAATAAGTATAAAAATATTTAAAAAAACATTCTTTTCTAAGCATTCAATAATTTTTTAAATGATGCCTAATTTTTTGACTGCAATTCGTGTTTTATCCCACATAGTTCCATTTCAATAGATTAATTTGGTGTGGGTAACAACTCGATTATGAAAAATTCACTTTTTTGTTTTACTCTTGTTAGAAAGCGCAAGCAAGTGAATTTATTTAAAATATATATAATTTTTGCTCCGTTTCTTTTTTATCATAAGGCAAAAGTAAGACACTATTTAAACTCTATTTTTTAGATTTCCAAATTGGTTTCTCAGCCTATAATCATAAAATAATGAACATTACTGTATTAATAATAGCGTAGTTTTTTAAAAATATTATACTCTTCATTTCTAATTTCTAATTTATTTCGTACGTTTTAGTCTTTAAAATGTTTCATTTTTGTCGTTTCTCAGCCATTTGACATATTTTGGCGAACGTTTATTGGCGCATCATTGAATCCACTGTTGTTTAACCTTGTATACAATTGTGCGAATTACAAAGAATGTTTGGCGATTTATAACCTATGACGAGTTAACAGGAAATTACCTTAAAATTAATATATTAATTTATAATTAATTTATACAAATATTAAAATGTTGTATTGTCATTCAAAACACATCTGAAAACGCTTTAAAAAAATAATTCTGGCATATCAGGAAGTGAGTCAAAAATCTATTATCAAATTCTTTACATATACATTGTATTGTCATCCAAAACAAATCTGAAAACGCATTTTTTTTTTTTTTAAATAATTTTGGCATATTAGGAAGTGAGTTAAAAATCTATTATCAAATTCTTTACATATACAAAAACCAGGTTGAGTTAAATAAAAGAATGTAATCACGTCAAAAACATCTCATGTAAAAAATTAGCCAAGTCTCGTGATTCTTTAACCGTAAATAGTTCTGAGATCCTGTGTAGAGCCAAGTTTAGCTCGCTTATTAACTCTGGCATTTCATTTTAATTCACCAATTACTCCTAGTCTCTTACACCTATACTAATTATCTGGGGGCGCTGCAGTGCCCCCCAGATAATCAGTAAATTCAGATACAGTTTTCTCACAAATTGCATTTGAAAGAACACACCCACCCCTCTTTTCGACCGGTTAAAAATAGAAACTGAGCGATGTTTAGAAATTAGAAAAATTGCCGTAAAAGTCAAATTTATTGATCCGATGTTACCACCGTCATTATGACGCCAATGTTACTCACGGACATTTATAGTCCAGAGAAGGCATAAACGGAAAATTCGGTTAAAGGAAGGCAAAAAATAAATAATTAAGGGGACGGTGGAGCTTAAAATCCTTAAAAATATTTTTTTTTAATTTTTGTAAATTTCAACTTAAATATTATTCAAGGGTACATTATATACATTATGGCATGCATTTATCACAAAAAAATGTAAAAAAAAAATTATTTTTGAGAAAAAAAATGGAATTTTACGCGTCGTCTTAGAAATCTTCGAAATGCCCCATGCGTCTTCAATATCAATGAAAATCCCCAATATTTTTTATAAAAGTTTGGTTTATATATATAAATAAAATCAAGCATCGAATTTTATATATTTGAATTTAAAGGTAAAAAAAAAAAAATTCAAAATTTCAAAAATTTTTCAAAAAAAAAATTTTTTTTAACCTTTAAATTCAAATATAGAAAATTCGATGCTCTATTTTATTTCTATATATAAATCAAACTTTTATAAAAAAAAATATTGGGGATTTTCATTGATATGGAACGCGCAGGGGGCACTTCGAAGATTTCTAAGACGACGCGTAAAATTCCATTTTTTTTTGTCAAAAATAAATTTTTTTTTTAAATTTTTTTGGGATAAATGCATGTTATAATGTATATAATGTACCCTTGAATAATATTTAAGTTGAAATTTACAAAAAAAAAAAAAAAAAAATATTTTTAAGGGTTGTAAAGATCTGAACTATATCAGATTCGCCATATAGGAAGAACTAATGCTTTTCTAAAACAGAGTAAAAATATGTTAAAGTCCAGTAAGACGCACGGCAAGATGAAAGATACTACTCAGTCACCATCGCTCTTGGACATTTGACAATCGGTGACAGTTTGCTAATGCTAAAGAGCAGCCGGCACTTTTTTGATCTTTGAGTGTGGGAAGAGAACTCACATACGTTCTCACGAGAGCATATGATCGCAGGATCCACGTGCAAAAAAGAGGAGTTTCCTAAGGTGTCCACTCAGGAGACAACAGTAAAGGTCCCTGGGAGGTTCTTAAAAAGAACGGACAGTTAGTGGCTGAGAAACTCACTATTGTTTTGAGAGGAAGATAATTGAGAGATATATACGAGAGGATGCGGAGGAGAGATTAGATTTTGGCTGGGGTTGGAAGAGCGACTTTTGGAGTGGAAGATTTTGAAGGCCGAAAGGGCCGGACTTTACGATCCCTAATACCGGGGAATTATACCCGAATCAGCGGCGACAGGGCACCAGGGTGCCGTCGCGGAAAAGGGAGATCTTTATCTCGGAGACAAGACCAGCGCTTTCCGTTCAAGTGATGCAATACCTGTGGACTTAATAGACTAGCTGCCACCTTCTCATAGACACTATTTCTGATACATAAACTTTGTTAATTTTACATTGTTGTGTACATAGCAACTTATCATTACTCCAGAATATTTTTTACTGTGTTGTAAAATAAATTTTATGTTATCATATTCTAAGAGAATATAAATTGCTAAGCCTTCGAAGAATTAACACCCTCGACCATCGCTACCGCCTTCTTAGGACACGGCACAGGATTTTAAACTCCACCGTCCCCTTAAGTAAATAAATAAATAATAGTAATTACTTTCTGTGTGGGGGGGGGGAGTTTCTGCAATTGAATTTTCTCAAAATCTTAACAATATTTTTCATTGTTTACATTTGAATGTACAGTGAAACCTCCCTGTGCGACTACTTCCATTAAGCGACCACCTCCCTGAACGACCATTTTTTCATGGAACGAAATTTATTCCCACACGCTCAATACTAATTTTACCTCCATTCAGAGACCATCGCAGTTTAACTCTCTCCATGAGCGACAGATTTCTTTGAAGAAAATTAAATTCCGTTTTTTCCTAATCTCTTGAAGCAGGTTTTTTTAGAGAAAAAAAAATTCCGGAGAGCGCATTATTCATCAAACTTCTAAACTAGGTTTAGATTTTTTTTTTCCCTGGTGACTTTTAAGTGTTTAAACCCCTTTTTAGGCAGTGAATTTAACTCTGATTGCAAATTAAGAATGACAGTCAATAAACTCCCCTGCCCTAGTCTGTCAAGAAGCTCTCAAAGAAATAGATAAAATAATGAAATCGCCATTATTTGTTTCCGTCCAAAAAATTTTAATTTATTTACTGAACTTCGAAAGGACTTGGAAATAAAAGTGATAAAAGAACAAACCGTAAAATCGAAGCAAACATCAATGTATTCATCTTTTAAGCTTTGGAGTAATTAACTTATGTAATTAACTTTTGTTTTTATACTTAATTTTTTATATTTTTTCCTAATGTGAAAAATAAATTTCAGTAACATTAATTGTTACCTTTTTCCAACAATTAAAGTCTAGATTTAAACATGACCTCCATTAAGAGACCACCTCTCGGAGCGACCAATTTTTACTGGAACGGAACGTGGTCCCTTTAGGGAGGTTTTACTGTATATTGTACATTAAATGTTTTGCAAATTATTTATCTACGGACTATAAAGCGAGTGGGTGTAATAAATAAGATGCATATTAAGTATAACTTCTTATTATATTGCTCATACCAGGAAGTAAAAAAAAAGGTCTGATGTAGACTAATAAGCAATGTAGCCAACTGAATTTTAAAAAACTAAAATATATGTAATAACCTTCAAGTTAATGTCGTATATTACGCATAAACTTTATAGTGTTTATGCGTAATTGCAATAAAATTAAGTAATCACTTTTGTAATCGAAATATAGATAAAATTATTTAAAGGTGCGTTCAGATACAGAAGATACTTTTCTTTTAAGGGAGACATGAAAATGGGCGATATATCCGAACGGGAGGCTGCTGCATTATTAATGTTACTTTGTAAAAATAGATTAATAAAATACAATCTTTAACATATATATTATATTAAATAAAAACATAATTTGTAGAACAAATTAAAAAACAAAAACAAAATTTATTTCCTACATTGTTTAAGGCCGAGAACGGACAGATATTAAGATATTTCATTCAATTAATCCTACATTTAATGTTAAATTTTTGTAACAAATTAGTTAAGCCAATTGAAGATTAAAAAATAAAAATAAAATTCACACAATATGATACTTAAAACACCCTAAAAAATTACATTCCGTTCAAATGAAATCGAAATGAATCTTAGACTTCTTCCATTTTTAACTGAAAATATTTGTATTGCAGATTTTGTATTATGTTTATGACAATTGTACATAAAACGATAAGATGCATGCAAAATACAAAACTTTAAAAAAGTCTAAGATTTATTTCGATTTCATTTGAACGGAATGTAATTTTTTAGGGTGTTTTAAGTACCATATTGTATGAATTTTATTTTTATTTTTTAATCTTCAATTGGCTTAACTAATTTGTTACAAAAATTTAACATTAAATGTAGAACTAATTGAATGAAATATGTTAATATATGTCCCTTCTCGGGCTTAAACAATGTAGGAAATAAATTTTGCTTTTTTAAATTTGTTCTACAAATTATGTTTTTATTTAATATGTCAAGTTTTTTAATAACTACTGCATTCAGACGAACTCATTTCAAAATTAATAGAGGGTATCATCATCAGGCTTTGATGTATGAGGTATTGCATCAAAATGTATGATGCAGTTTACCAATGTATAATTCAAAATATTTCATCACTGTAGTAATACAGGTTGCTGTAGTTTGGACAAAAACTTCCAATCTGAACGTAAAAAATATACAATCAAAACACAAAAAATTAACTTCATTTAAATTTAGATACCCTATTTCCTACTCAGGAACGCTATGAATGCAAAAATAAATTGTGTTGAATCTTTACTGCTAATATTTAACAATATTATAGCTGTGATACAGTAACAAATAAAAAATAAAAGTTTTACTTAAATTTTGTTACCTTATTCTCTCCCAAGGGGTGATGTAAACACATCAGAAAATTATTACCTAAGTTTAACTTGGGGTATAAATAGTTTTCATCTCGGAAAAAAATTACATTTTAAAATTTAAGTTATGTAATTCCTCTCTTAAGTTCGCTACCTGCGTAAAAATAGCTATCCATTTGAAACTTTTAACTAAAACATAAACTTGACCAAATCAAAAACTTATTCTGAAAATATCCTTTTTATTTCCACTATGACGCCATATTCACCTTTATAATTCTAGAAAAAAAAAAAAGAAACTAGTTTAATTTAATATTTCGCGTGGAAATCTTTCAACTAAAAAGAAATTATTATTACGTTTTTTGAAATTTTTGCAACAATGAAAGAAAAAATGTTCTTCTCAATGAAGCGAAATTTGGAATTATTAAGAAAAATGTTTGAATAACGTAAAAAAAAAAATTGGCCCGTGTTTCTCTCTGGGTTATAATTTACCCACGTGCAAAGGCATTTTACCATTCGTTTTGACCCTGACGTCAGGCAAACGTTTTTACATTTTAAATTTTTAATATCATTAGAATTAGTAAAGAATAAAAAATGAGTGGTATCAGGGACAAAAAGGTGGGAAGAAAAAATGTAAAAGTTATGATCTTCATAGGCTTTTCTATGTTAAATTAACATTGAGAAGTGACACTGGAAATAAATAAGTATTGCGCTGCCGCGCAATACTTAAATACTCTACAGGATTTTTTTAAACCATCAATTTGAATAAAATATTTTTCAAAATGGATAATTTTAGAAAACATTTAAAAAATGCCTTTTCTGTTAATTATTATAACTGTATTTATTATAACTGCTATTTTGTTAAGTATCATAACTAAAATTTTTTGAAAAAAAAAGTAGTACTTACAAAAACTTGAATAGGATTTTAGCATGAGAAGGATCATAGTTCTGTGAATGGAAACTTGCTTTATAGACAAGGTCATAAAGCCATATTAAAAGTGCATTATTACCGTTACTTTGCAAAAACAGATTAATTAAATGCCATCTTTAACATGTATTACATACTTTAAAGGATTTTTTTTAACCACCATGTTGAATAAAATATTTTTCAAAATGGAAAATTTTACAAAACATTTAAAAAATTTATTTTTTGTTAAATATTATAACTGCTACGTATTATACTGTATTATAACTGCTATTTTCTTAAGCTGACTTTTCTTAAGCTATTTTCTTATAACTGAAATTTTTTGACTGGAAATTATGTCATTAAATTAAAAAAAAAATAATAATAATAAGCTTAGGGGTCGTCATAATTTTGAAATAGACCAAGCTCTGAAAATTTTAATTCGAACACCCAATTTTGACAGCAAATTTAGCTTTTTTGTTAATAATTACAGTGGCAGTCAAAAGAGAAGTAATTCAATAAAGTCGTTTAGGAGTTATGCAGGTTTAAAATTTGGAACTCCTAATGTAAAATCCGTTTGTACTGATTAAAACCAGATTGAAATGTGGGTAGTTTTTAAAACATAACTTAAAAAATACTTAGCGGAATGAGTTGTAATTTTGACCCCCTATTTAAAACTTTTATAATTGGATTTTTTTCCTTCATTGTCTTCATTTTATTTTATAATGAAGATATGGTAAGTATTTATTACAATATATTTTCTAAATTGCTGAGTTTATTATGTACTAAATGGATCTTGGATAATTTGATTGAAGGGATTCAATAAATTCTTCAATTGGTTTAAACATGAAGACCATTTTTTGAATACAAATTAGAAACATACCATCTAAAAATATTTTGTATCATTGAGAAGACAATTTATCTTCTTCACTAACACAACATTTTGTAATACTTATGTCTTCAGCTTTTAATATAATTGAAATGACTCTCTCATCTAGTTTTTTCTGCCAGTTTTAAGAAAAAAATTTCTTGCCTTCTTGATATTGAATTCGATTAAACGTTGCATGTAAACAGTTACTTCGTGTGATGGTTTTCAATATATTGATTGCATAAAACAAAATGCTTAATTGAGTTGCATCCTAAAATATCAGAACATAGCAATTGTAAAAGAAGGGTAGGGTAACTTAATCGGGCAACAGGCAGGTAGTTTTTTTAACTAATGTGAAAGTTGCTGTCATATTTAAAATATTGTCAGATAGAAAAATACACTGGAGATTGTTAATTTTTTTACTTTTTTCTTCTCAAATTTAGAGCTCAATTTACAAAAAAAAGTTCTTAAATATAACTTCTTCAAAATATAAATTTTAATAGTTTTTAAAGAAAAAAAATACTTCTTAAAGCTTAAAACGTGTAATCCCGAAGCACATTAAGCACATTAAAATATGAAAGGCGAAGGATAAATTACAATATTAATAACTATTTAAAGGGTTTACTTTATTAGATATCTATAGCCATATTTTTTAATACGTTAAATAGTACAGAACACAATTGAATAATTTGATATGAATAATAATATTTAAAAGAATTTTGTGCACAATGTCATTGTATGTCCCCATAGATATATTGAACAGGATTTTACATATTTAAGTAAAAAAAAAATAATTAGCATGTTTTAAATATATGTAAATAAAATAATTTAAGGAACAATATAGCACATTAAAAATGTACACATCTCAGATTAGTTATATATGTCTTAAGCTTTATAACTGTTGCTTTCTTTAAAAAAAAAACCGTCTTAATAAATTTTTCTGGATGTAACATGAATTGGTAGTCACATTCTTTAAGAGTTTAAGATATTAAAATTGCGCAGAAATAATTGAACTATTCTTTTTTCCTTTTTAAATCTAACATAAAATAATAAAATGTACTAGAACATATTCATAAAAGCAGTTTTTAAATTAAAAAAAAGAAAGAAGAAAAAACGAATCGCTGATCTGTTTAAGTTTTTCTGTCGAAAATTTCCCTATTAAATCAGTATAGTGGTCTACTACAACCCTTTTTGGCATGACCCACGGTACACGATACATACATGGAGTAAAAAAATATTCTATATTATTTTATTTTATGTAAACAGGCATATTTTGAATAAAATTAACTACAAATGATTGTTTATTTGTAAACTTCAACTATTTTTCCTAATTCCTAATTTTATTCACAAAATATCTAAGATTCCAAACAGAAAAATGTACTTTTGATAGCTAAAAACAACATAATGTTTTGATTTGACCATATGATGTATGCTGCAAAATATTCTTTACTATACTGCTGTTGACGGGTACGAATATGAAATTAAAACATCTAAATTAAATGCATTTTGAAGAGATGTTCCACTATATCATATGTTCCCCTGTGATTATTTTCCAGGATTATGATTTTTTACAAAGAAATGTGAAAATACCCAATTTTTGGGTATTTACTCAAGTTATTCGCTGGGTATTTACCCATCCCATATCACGGGTCATGACTGACTCAAGACGTGAGTGCAAATTATAAAGCAAGCAATACAAATCTGACTAAACTTTGAAGGCTGTTTTGAGGTGCTCATTAAAAGATGCACACTTAATAGTAATTAAAAATTTTTAGTTTGAAACCGCAGAAGTGTTTTGAATAGTCTTTGAGAAAGTTCTAGTATAACAGATGATCATTTACAAAATTCATTATAAAAGATAAATCAAGGTATGTATACATAAAATATTTTTTAATTACATGAAATTCGTATAACTAGAAAATCGTTCTGGGTCGTTGATGAATGAATTATATCTCATTTTATGTGAAAATAAAAAGTTTTGGTTAGAAGCACAGGGAGCCAACTTGGGCCACAGGTATAATTAATTAATTATGTATCTTTAATAAACACATATAATTAATTAATAATTATGTATATTTATGTATGTATTAATTACCTTTAAAAAATTTTGGACATCTTCCTTTTCGGTCGAAAATAGGAAGATTGCCTAAATTTTGTTTCGGTCTTAAAAACCTGTTTCGGTCAATCCTTAATTACAACTGAAATTTAAAAAAAAAAAAAAAAAAAAAAAGTAGTACTTACAAAAACTTGAATAGAGTTTTAGCAGGAGAGGGATCGAAGTAGTTCTGTGGATGGAAACTTGCTTTAGACAAACTTGTAAATCCGTATTTACAAAGCAGTTTCATAAAATTTAAGTCTCCAAATTTCAGTCCCTTTATTGTGTGATTAATACTATTGTAATCACAATCTTCCCGTTCAATATTCTCAGACGTCCGAGACCATTTGAGAAAATTTTCCAATGCAGTTGGAACTCTAGCTTCGTAACTAATCAGGAAAATGTTCCAAGAGTAGGCGACGAATAATTCATCGCGGCTTACATAGTATAATTCCATCAGTCTCCTTACAAATTGTAAATCAGAACAATCATACTCCAATAAAAGTTGTATGATATACCCAGTAAAATTTTTCAGGGTTAATTTTTTACTTAATTCTGATTTGTACTCCGATATGAAACTAATCACGTCATTCCATGGAAAAGACTTTACAACACTTGATGAAGACTTAAAAATAGAAGAAGGATGATTTTGTTCAAATTCGTTGATTAGAAATGAGCTGAGGGGATCCATTTTTAGAAAATCAAAGACTTTAAAAATTGCTCCGCGGGGAAAGACGAAAGTATAGACCAGTATAGACAAGCAGGGCTCGTAGCCTCTCTAAAGTATGTTGGTATCAGGCGTCTCCCGTTCAGGTTCTGGCTGCTGGGCACGTCTCGATAAGATTATGCGTTTTGTCCGATACTGTCTATGCAAGGGCTGGGCAGTCCAGTGATTAGATATTACGTTCGTCATACATAGATAGAATTATTCTAGAAGCTATTACTAAATAATTATTAGCATGTTTACACGGATATTTCGACCATGCTTTATTATTTACCGCGCGCCAAAAGTTAAGGTGATAAAGGGAAGTTACTAAAAATATATTGGCATTCTCATATATGCAAATACATTAATCATAAAATAACGTTTAATACGGATGTAATACTTAAAAAAAAACCTCATAACTTTAAGTAAATTATTTTTAAATTGAACTAGTAATTATTTTGAAAGACCTTAGCAATATTACTCTTAAAAGAACTTATAATCTTAACCCTTTTTTTTTAAAGATAGTTTTTATTTTTTATTTTATTTTATTTTATTTTATTTTATTATTTTTTTGTTGTTGTTGTTGTTGTAGTGAAATCATTAATTAAAAGTAACTAATTTAATTTAAAAAAATTAAATCTAATTTTTTTTAATTCATTAAAATTTAAGAAAAAGAAGAAGGAGAAAGGGAAAATTTTGAAACAATTAAATACTAAACATTTATTTTACTTGTTTTTAACACGGATGTATTATTAAGAAAAAATTCTCATAACGTTAAGTAAATTATTTTAAAATTAAACTATTAAATTTTTTAAAAGAACATAGAGATGCTTCTCTTAAAAGGATTTATATATACATATATATATATTTATTTATTTATAAAGTTTTTAATATTTGTTTATCGTAAAATCATTGCTGAAAAATAACTAATTTAGCTTAAAAAATTAAATCTAAAAATATTTGAAATAATTTAAAAAAAAAAAAAAGAAAAAGAATCCGAATAGCGTTACGTAAATTATTTTTAAATTGAACTATTGAATTATTTTAAAGAACACAGCAATAGTACTCTTAAAATAACTGATAATCTTAAATTTTTTTTAAAGATAGTTTTTAATTTTTTTTTGTCGTGAAATCATTAATGAAAAGTAACTAATTTAACTTTAAAAAAATTAAATCTAAAAATTTTTGAATTAATTAAGAAAAAAAATTAAGCAGAAGGTGACAATTTTAAAACAATTAAATCCTTTTTTTAACCTTTATTTATTTATTTTAACTTTTGTTTATGAATTGTTATCAACAGTATAGTCAACCAAATCAAGGATTAAATTTATTTCAATGATATGAACCTCTTCAAAAAGAAACTTTAAACAATAAAATTATTGAAAATTAAGGGGAAAAATTATAAATGTAGCGTTCTATCTATTTTATTTTTTAATTTCGATTCTGAAAGTTGACTCTTAATTACTACGTGGTATATCTCTTTTAATATTAAAATTCCAAAACAGATATCTTCTTCAAAATTTAGAATTTTTTAAGGTATTGGAATCCTTTCAAGGATGTTCTAAAATCCAAACTGGCATCTGTCTGACAAATTCATAATGTTATTTTTATTATTAAATGCACCAAGTGTTTAACCTCTTCGGTCCCTGTGGGTCCCCATACGGGGGCCTCTGTTTTTTTTCCATATAAAAACTAAAATGTTCGATTTTTTAGGTAGATTTCGTATGAAATACTACCTATTGGGATCGTTCCTATGTTGGAATTTCTGAAAAATTTTTGCAGATCTACACCGATCATGACCCCTAGAACCCAAAACCACCCTCAGTAAAAAACTTTATCTATCTATCTATCTACCTATCTATCTATCTATCTGTCTATCTATATATATCACTTTCTTCTGGACACGATAACTTTCGTAATTCTGCACCAATCTCTTCCAAACTGATACATAAAATCAATGGGCATAAAATCTCGGTCAAGTTCGTTAATGGGCAAAATCGGACCAAGGGGATGGAAATAGGGAGGGGTTTTGTGAAAACCGAAAACCCCCCATAACTTCTTAATTTTTGTGCATATCAAATCATTTAAAGTTTTTATTACTTCTAAAAATAGGGCCAAAATTTTATGTATCACAGATTTTTGATAAAGTTAAAAATGGGCTCAAGGGGCGCAAAAAATAGGGTTTTTGGGAGAAAAAATTCATAACTTCGTCAATTCTCAAGATATCAATTCCAATTAATTTTATTATAAATCTCCTTAATATTATCTACAACTTTTATATTCACAAGTTTTTGATAGGACCAATTCGTATCGCAAAAAAAAAATTAAAAACGAAAACAAAAAGAGGGTTTGAAGAAGTAAAAAATCTGCAACTCCGCCAATTCAAAAGATATAAAATCCCCATGAATTTATCATATATCTTCTTAATATTGTCTACAAGATCTATATAGACGAGTTTTGGATAGGATCAATTCTTACAGCAAAAACAAATTGAATATACATAGTGGTTGAAGAAAAAAATCATCTAAGTAAGGGTGTATTCAAATCCAAACTGCTTATTTTCTGACTCATTTTACAATTCATTTTTGCTCTCAAAGGCTTCCAATTGGTACGTTTTCTTACTCAGAAACTATATAATGTACCGTAATGGTCGAGTTTTTGATAGAGGCAGAATATATTTTAAAAAATGCTGTTAAAGTGGGCAATTTGAACCGAATTTCCCGAAGCGGATTGTGTTGGAAAAATCATTGTATTAAGGATGCACTCAAATCCAAACTGCTTATTTTCTGACTCATTTTTAAATTCATTTTTGCTCTCAAACGCATTTAATTGGTAGATTCGCTTATTCAGAAACTATATAATGTACCGCAATGATCGATTTTTTGATAGAGGCAGAATATATTTCAAAAAATATTCTCAAAGTGGGCATTTTGAACGGAATTTCCCGAAGCAATTGTGTTATCACTTTCTTCTGGACACGATAACTTCCGCAATTCTGCACAAATCTCTTTCAAATTGATACATAAAATCAAGGGACATAAAATCTCGGTCAAGTTCGTTAATGGGCAAAAGCGGACAAAGGGGATGGAAATAGGGAGGGGTTTTGTGAAAACCGATAAACCCCCATAACTTCTTAATTTTTGTACATATCAAATCAGTAAAGTTTTTATTACTTCTAAAAATAGCGCCAAAAATTCATGCATCACAGATTTTAGATAAAATTTAAAATAGGCTCAAGGGGCGCAAAAAATAGGGTTTTTAGGAGAAAAAATTCCTTATTTCGTCAATTCTCAAGATATCAAATCCAATTAATTTTATTATACATCTCCTTAATATTATCTACAACTTTTATATTCACAAGCTTTTGATAGGACCAATTCGTACCGCAAAAAAAAGTAAAAACGAAAACAAAAAAGAAAAGAAGAAGAAGAAAAGAAGTTGAAGAAGAAAAATTTTCATAACTCCGTCAATTCACAAGATATAAAATCTCCATGAATTTATCATATATCTTCTTAATATTGTCTTCAACATTTATATAGACAAGTTTTTGTTAGGGCCAATTCTTACAGCAAAAACAAATTAAAAATAGATAGTGGTTGAAGAAAAAAATCATCTTATTAAGGGTGCATTCAAATCCAAACTGTCTATTTTCTTACTTATTTTTAAATTCCCTTTTGCTCTCAAACGCATCCAATTGCTAGATTCTCTTATTCAGAAACTATATAATGTACAGTAGTGATCGATTTTTTGATAGAGGCAGAATATATTTCAAAAAATGATGTCAAAGTGGGCATTTTGAACGGAATTTCCCGAAGCGATTGTGTTAGAAACGAAAAATATTGCCCTACTGAGAAAATCATTGTTTATTAATCAAGTTTTAATTAATTCAAAGAAAAATAAAACCACAGGTCGCTTATAAATCTTTTAAAAAAATCACGTCAGCATGTTTCATTTTTTTTTTTTTTTTTTTTTTTTTCTGAAAATGTGACAGAAAATTTCGAGTTGTTGAGCGTGGAAAAGTATTTTTTATTAATACCGCCTTAACATGATTCTGATAAAACCAGATATTATATAAAAAGGAAATAAAAACTCGTCAAAAGCTGACAGACAAAACTGTTAAAGTGGATTTATATCTAATAATGATTTAGTTTTTATTGGTGAAATTAGTATACTTAACTTCAAAATCTACCTCTGCCTGTAGGCCGGGCCGGCAGGGATTTTTTCATTTTCACCTCACTTCTTAATAGCTGAATGATATTTGTGCTCGAAGCAAACGAATAAATGGCAGCATCTAAGCTGATTTCCACATAACATAAATGTTATTTTCATCTGAGTTTGCAAAATGCCTAAAAATGCCCAAAAGACAGTATGATCAAGAAAGTGAGAAATTTTCATAAGTATTTAACTTAAATCTTTTCCAATAAAAAATTTTGAGGATTTGTAGATTATTTACTTGTTTAAAGCTCTTAAATTTGGGATTGCGTTCATTTAGGTTAATGGTTATTAAATTAATGTTTTTAAGGGGGTTTGTAGTTATAGATCCATATTTTTGAACCTAAATTACTAAGCGCCTAAAGGACCACTTTCAGAAAAGATTTTTTTTTCTGTCATTTACGATGTCATTTTGTTTGGAAAAAACCAATGAATAAGCATTTGTATTACTATTTTAGCTTCGGAACTGAAGAGGTTAAACGCGCAGCTGTTATTATTCAGAAACTAATAAATCGAACAGAGCTTTACTTTTTCGATAAAGGCAAGTGACTTACTTTTTAACACTTTCCAATATAGCTGAAAAGTGTTTAAGAGCTCGGTTTGTCTCTCCGTTTGTCCGTGCTCAAACGTCCGTAAATATCCTCTTCGATTCCGAAGCTAAAATAATAATACAAATGCTTATTCATTGATTTTTTTCAAACAAAATGGCATCGTAAATGACAGAAAAAATATCTTTTCTGAAATTGATCCTTTAGGCGCTTAGTAACTTAGGCAAAAAATATAGATCTAAAGCTACAAGCCCCCTTAAAAAATGAATTTAATAACCATTAACCTAAATTAACACAATCACAAATTTAAGAGCTTTACACAAGTAAATAATCTACAAAAGCTCAAAATTTTTTATTGAAAAACATTTAAGTTAAATACTTATGAAAATTTCTCACTTTCTTGGTCATAATGTCTTTTGGGCATTTTTAGGCCTTTCGCAGGCTCTGATGAAAATAACATTTATTTTATGAGGGAATCAGCTTAGATGCTGCCATTTATTCGTTTGCTTTGAACACACACACACACACACACAAAAAAATACAGCTATTAAGAAGTGATGTGAAAATGTAAAAAAAATCGGACGTTTCAGTTTTTATAAGGAAATGAACAGAGGTCCCCGTTTGGGGACCCAGGGACCGAAGAGGTTATAGTCCGATTGCCATGAAATTGATATATGTTATTGTGGTTTACTATGGCATGTTCGGTATTGAAAATGAAGTATGTAGCATTTTCGGTTCATTTAGAGGGCCACTCAAAAGAATTTCGTTACATTACGATCTATGGGAAAAAATCGTTTGCCGTGTATTTTGATGATATTATAATATTTTAAACATATTGAAACTGATATACATCATTGAGGTCTACTACAACGTTTTTACTACAGAAAATGGTGTGCATAGAACTTATCGTTCATTTACAGGGACACACAAAAGAATTTGGCATAGAAGAAAATGAGCAATAATTGAACTATTGAATGAAGCATACGAACAATAATTTCTGGAACTGCGTTTTCAGTTCTGGTATACGGTTTTTAATTTAACCCTTAAATGCGCGATTTTTTATTTTGTTTCGAAAAAATTATATATGATACTCTGAAAGGTTTATAACACAGGAAAAATAATGAAAAAAAAAAAAAAACCAAGAGATATATTTTTCATACAATACGTCAATATTTTCTTCTGTTTTGCACATCTGCAATACAAGTAAAAACTACAGTCGTGTGGATGTTTTACGCTAAAATAATGCAAATTAGTAAATACTTTAATAAGCATGTCGCCAAATACCTTATTTTACATAACTATTTATTTTATAAAACGTAACCTTTAACCCTTTAATGCCCATGATAGAATACGTTCTAGAAATTACGTAGTTCAGCGAATCTGACTTTACGCCAGAAAGTTTCAATGGTTAATTTCACTTTATTTAAATACGGAATGTCTGATTTTTAATTAAAGCAAATATTGCTATTTTAATTTTCTGGTGTGAATTAGATATATGCGAAAAAAAAATCTATTAAATTCAAAACAGTGTTGTTTGCATATATGCAAAGCTGCACATTAAAGGGTTAACATTAAAAAAAAAAATATTACTTGGTGCGTATAAATTCTATAGATCATATACAGGGTCGCACAAAAGTTCTCAACAACATCCATTTATTGGCGGAAATTGCTGAGTGGAAATTTTCAACTGTGCTGTGCGTTTAACTGAACTAACTTTTAGCGTACTATGCAGTATGCATACACATCTGTAGATCATAAAAAAAAAAAAATCTCACGTCTTAACGGTTATTCGTGGTAATGGCAGAAATAGGATTTTCAAATGCGTTATTGCGTTTTCCAAATTATTCATTTAGCCGTTATTTTTAGCTGCGTTTGTTAATTATATAAATACATAGCACTTATATAGTCGTCGTTCAGCCCGTCTGTCCAACTGTCCGCATATAGCAGAGCAAAAACTACCCAACCGAATGGTCTGAAATTTTAAATATATAATTGTTGAAAGATTTTGTCGAGTCATTTCAAATTTCATGAAAATCGAATGTATAGTTTAATTATAGGGACAGTCAAAAGTTTTCCGTTACATTTACGACCAATGGGAAAAAATTATTGCAAGTGCATTTTAATGATGTTACAGCCTTCCGGATGGTCTGAAATTTTAAATATGTAGTGGTTGTAAAATTTTGTCGAGTCAATTCAAATTTCATGAAAATCGGATGTATAGTTTAAGTACAGGGACAGTCAAAAGTTTTCCGTTACATTACGACCAATGGGAAAAAATTATTGCAAGTGCATTTTAATGATGTTACAGCCTTCCGGATGGTCTGAAATTTTAAATATATAGTGGTTGTAAAATTTTGTCGAGTCAATTCAAATTTCATGAAAATCGGATGTATAGTTTAAGTACAGGGACAGTCAAAAGTTTTCCGCTACATTACGACCAATGGGAAAAAATTATTGCAAGTGCATTTTAATGATGTTACAGCCTTCCGGATGGTCTGAAATTTTAAATATATAGTGGTTGTAAAATTTTGTCGAGTCAATTCAAATTTCATGAAAATCGGATGTATAGTTTAAGTACAGGGACAGTCAAAAGTTTTCCGTTACATTACGACCAATGGGAAAAAATTATTGCAAGTGCATTTTAATGATGTTACAGCCTTCCGGATGGTCTGAAATTTTAAATATATAGTGGTTGTAAAATTTTGTCGAGTCAATTCAAATTTCATGAAAATCGGATGTATAGTTTAAGTACAGGGACAGTCAAAAGTTTTCCGTTACATTACGACCAATGGGAAAAAATTATTGCAAGTGCATTTTAATGATGTTACAGTTTTTCGAACAGAATGAAATGGATCTGCACTTATGAAGTGCACTAAAATATACATTCAGTACAATATGCGGTGCAAACTAGTTATAGTACGAATGCACCTCATTTGCCAAGTTTGACGTGCAATTTCCAACTTGTTCACCTTAGTAAATTGTGAAATTTTGTGATAGTATTTCGAATGCGTTGGAAAGTGTTTCATAATCTATGCAGCACGCATGATTTTTCGTTCTTGTTAAATTATGTCACCGTCAGGGTAGTGATGGTTTTGAAACATGGAAAAATTACAAAATTCAAACAAAATGCGGAAAAATGAAACTTTTAAATTTCTTCCATTCAAATATCATCAACCTCTTTAGGGTTAGTGAAGTACTGTTCTCAAATCCAAAGGGTCTACTTTATGCCACATTTTTTATTCATTTTTGCTCGGAAACACATGAAATTGGCCGGTGTTGTTATTCAGAAACAATGTCATCAAAAGACGTTTCCCATTTTTTAGTGAACGCAAAAGATGTTTCAGAAAATACTGTCACATTTGGCGTTTTAAACCAATTCGCGGACGTGACAGCGAGAGAAAGGAGAAAAATCTGTCGTCACGTGACAAAATTTTTTTATAACTCGATAAGTAATTTATTTATCAAAAGATAGAAAACGCCATTCTAGTACAAATCTCTTCTACAGTCAGGCCTGCCAATTTTGTGTTTTTCCGTTTAAAAAAAAGTTGGAAATTGCACGTCAAACATGGCAAATGAGATGCGTTCGTACTATAACTAGTTTTATAAATATTTTTTGCACCGCATATTGTACTGAATGTAGATTTTAGTAGATTTTAGCTAAATAGTGGCGTGTAATAAAGATACTAGGTAAACTGCAGGGCTGTACAAAAGTATTCAAGTATGTTTTCATCTGTTAGTATAAATTGCTGAAAGGGCGATTTCAACCTGTTGTGCGTTTTATTGCTAAACTAAATTTCCCCATTTTATATCAACATACATATCAAATGCAGGGCTGTTCAAAAAAATTGGAATACATATTTGGGTATGGACGGTAACTGCCGAAATAAGTTTTTCAAATGTTTTATGCGTTTTCTAAAATGTTTACTTAATTAACTTATTTCCCTAAATAACGAAGTTTTGTTAAAGCATTCAGGAAGTGATGGAAAGTGTTTCATAGTCTATGCTTAACGCATGATTTTTCTTTCTTGTTATTATTCTCACTGACAATTTCTAGATCTCACAACAATCAAATTTACATCAAAGTTTCTTAAAAAAAAATGTACATAAGCAGTTTCAATTCTTCTCAGTCAGTTTGTGAAAAAATGTCCGCATTATCCAATGAGTAGTACCCTTTAAGCGATGTATCTAATATTAATTACAAATACAAAATGATGAGGCAAACGAAATTGTCCTTATTAAATGAAGAGATATGAGAAAAATGAAATTGTCCTCATTAAAGGAAGATATGTTGAGGAAAACGAAATTGTCCTCAGTAGAGGGAGATATGTTGAGGAAAATGAAATTGTCCTCATTAAAGGGCGATATGTGAGAAAAACGAAATTCTTCTCATTAAAGGGAGATAAGTATAAGAAAACGAAACTGTCCTCATTAAAGGGAGATATTTTTTAAGCGGAGACACAAGATTCCACTGTTATGCTTTAAAATTATTTCAGCTAACTGCCTAGTATGCAAATTGGGGAAAAAGGTATCAAGTTTGTACCCAGGGCTCCTAAAAATCACAGTCGGTCCCCGTGGACAATTTTTTTTGCGTCAATGGAGAGAGCCAGGGTGACCGGGGATATTTATTTTATCTACCTGAATATCTAATCAGATAGAGAAAAATTGACTTAGAAGAAAATGCGTCACAAAAGTCCACAGAAGAAAAGAAAAGGTGAATGCATTTTATCAGTATCAACCTTTTCAGTATACACGATTATTCGTTTTCTTAAGAATTCCATGATTCAGTTAAAAAAAAAAAATAAGTAACAGTTAGAAAGACTTTGTTGACTTTACCCGATAGCATGCGATATTGATATGCATACAACATCCATGTACAAAATTAAACTACAAAGAAAACAAATGTGGAAAACATTTTACACTGAAACTGGAAGAATTGTTATCAACGTAGTTATCAACTTACTTATCATTATATGGTTTATTAACCTTTAACGGAAGTGACAGAAATCGTCACACAACTACTGTGAAGCGGTCTGTCAGACCACTCCATCGAAAGATGAATAAAAAGCGCAATTGACTCATACGATGGTGCTTTTGTACTAAACTTGTTGTACAGGACAGCTATAATTAAAATTCACCTATTCAAAAGTCTCGGGTGATAGTACTAAAGTTCCAAACGAAACAAAATTTCGGTAGTGTTTGTAGTTAAACTGAAAGTTACAAGTTAAACTATAAAAATTGAAAAAAAAAGCAGCGGTCTGTGATGAGACTGGTAACATCAGTTAAAGGTTAACATAGTGTACAAGCCTCACGAAGTGCACAATTTGATCTTCAAAGGGGAGGGAATTCGTGAATAGTTACTACTTGATAACGATTTTTTATTACGGTTTTTTGATGTAGGGGGCATGTGATAAGCATATGCCATAATATATATGATGCCATTTGAGGCAAATGAAATTGTCCTAATTAAAGGGAGGTATGTTGAGGAAAACGAAATTGCGCTCATTAATGGGAGATATGTTGAGGAAAACGAAACTGTCCCCATTAAAGGGAGCTATGTAAGCAATACGAGAAAGGTATAGCATATGACATATATATCTTAAAAATAAAAATTAGTATATACAGCGCAGTCAGCTATTAAGTAGAGCGGAGAGAAAGTAGCTAATCCTTGACAGATTTTTTTTATAGTTTTGCATTTTTAAAAAAATGTTTAAAAGCTTTTAAAAAGCATCCGCAAAGGACATAAGCATAACTCAAAATTTTATTTGGTGGATTAAGCTGGAATTTTGGATTTGTAAAAAACCTTAGAAGCTTATAGAAATTTCTGTTTAAATCTTAACTACTGTCACAAAAATTGTTCCATAGCTACTGTGAGCGGTCTTTGAAACCGCTTGATCGAAAGATGAATAAAAGACCCGATTAACCTTTAACTGATGTTACCGGTCTCACAGACCGCTGCTTTTTTAAATTTTTATAGTTTAACTTGTAACTTTCAGTTTAACTACAAACACTACCGAAATTTTGTTTCATTTGGAACTTTAGTACTATCACTAAGAGTGTTTTGAATAGGTGAATTTTAATTGTAACAGCCCAGAACAAAAAGTTTAGTACAGAAACATCATCGTATGAGTTAATAGCGCCTTTTATTCATCTTTCGATGGAGCGGTCTCACTGACCGCTTCACAGTAGTTGTGTGATAATTTCTGTGACATCAGTTAAAGGTTAACTGATAGGATACTGTCTGCGAACTTTATGTACGGGATTTTTATAATTAAAATTAACTTATTCTCAAGTCTCTAGCTATAGTAAAAAGGATCAAAACGAAATAAAATTTCTGTAATATATATTAGTTAAACCGCAAGTTACAAGTTAAACTGTGAACATTAAAAAAATCAGCGATCTGTGAGACCCCTTGCACCAGTTATAGGTAATTTCCATATGCAAATGACCCCCGAAGCATAATTCAAGTATAGCATTAATCAGCAGATTTTATGACTAATCGATTGGAACCAGTGCCATTTTTATAAGATGATTTATGGCTGAATTAGTAGGGTGGTATTCTTTTTAATTGCGTTTGTAATTATATAAATACCTAACACCTATAGTCGTTGTCTGGTCCGTTTGTCCGCATATAACAGCACGAAAACTACCAAACCGAATGGTTTGAAATTTTATACATAGCATCGTTCAGGGCTTAATTTCTACCAAAAAAAGTACCGGAGCCCTAAAATTCTGTAGTGCTAAAACCGTAGCGAACCCCCCCCCCTCCCGCCTTCACTTTGATCCGCACATATATGTATATAATATTATTTGCAAAATTTAAAGAATCTTTTTTTTTTTAGTAAAATAAAAATTTTAAATATATCTACTTACATAAATGTCCACTTTTTAGTTTGTCACGCCTTCCGAATAGAAATCTTTGCTTAATTTAATGTTAATTAATCGCAGAATTCTGCAATTAAATAATGTAAGAATTATGATTAGGAAATAGTGTTAACACAAAAAAGAAAGATTAGATGCTCTTATAGAAAAAGGCGAAACACTACTCAATTGCTTTCAATTAGAATAACAAACAATACATAGCCATTATATCTACTTACAAATGAAAGTGACTTCGTAAAGGTACAGAGCAGAGCCTTGGCATGGGCGACGTGCATGATGAAAAATAAATACAAAAATCACTAACTTTTTTCCATATTCGTACACAATAGAAGGCTAAAAACCTCAAACTGATGTTCGTTGAATAAAAACAAAATAAAATATTCTTTTCAGGTTAGATATTTAAAAAAAGATCCAATTAAAAAAATATCCTACTGTCACAAAATAAAATCGAAATGATGGGTAATTTAGGCATCGGTTTGTCGGAAGCGCTATTACACTGGGCTCCGGAGACCTGTATTTATGAGCTCCGGTGAATTTCGACCAATATTTATATATTTACTGAAAGCACAGAAGTACCGGAGCTGAGCTCCGGTGGGCTCCGGCGTAAATTAAGCCCTGGAATCGTTACAGAATTTCGTCGAGTCATTTAAAATTTTATGAAAATCGAATCAAAACTTAAAAAGATATTAATAAAAGTTTTCTTTATTCTATTAAATCCTATCATACACAATTAATTCAATGACATCCCATGATAGGTAATGATTCTAGGTTGCCATGGTGATGAACTCCTATTTAAGATCGAGTCATATTATTCCCGTATTACAGAATTTAATATAAATAATCGTAATAAATTTTGTATTCATGCATTTTTGCAAAAGAGTGCAACACCTATTGCATAAAGATATGAATGTAGCTATAGTACGAACGCAACTCATTTGTCACGTTTGATATACAATTTCCGACTTGTTTTTCACGGTTGAACATGTTTTGACAAAGGTTAATCGTAAGTTAAACTTTATAATGTTAGATACTAATGCCACTCTAATCTTCCCATTGCGTAATGCATAGTGGATGGCGAACTTTACCCCCAGAGTAAATTACTTTGTGAAATTATTTTTTAAATAAACACTAAATTTTAACAGATTCTTAATATTCTTGCGCTTTAGGTAGTTTTTAATTTATATATATATTTTTTATCATACGTTACAATGAAATTAACTAGTCAGATATGGCAATCCTAAAACTTTCTTCTATCTCATACATGTTAATACTTCCTGAAAAATGCAGCATATCAGCACCACCTGTTAGATGATTTACACTAAAATCTAATTTTCAACAACTTTGGCAACTTCTAACTGAATCTGAAGTTTGACGAAAATCCGTGCATTAGTTTTTTAGATAGAGCTATTGTGGAAATTGTAAAAAATTCTGCATATCAGCGCCAACTGTTGGGCAATTTACACCAAAAACTAATCAGGACCAATTTATACCAGGAAATAACTGAATCTGAAGCCTGATGAAAATTCATGCATTAGTTCTTGAGATATAGCTATTGCGGAAATCGTAAAAAATGCAGCACAGCAGCGCCACCTATTGGGCGATTTACACCAAAAATTAAACAGCACTAATTTATATCAGGGACTAACTGAATCTGAAGTTTGATGAAAATTCGTGCATTTTTTCTTGAATTAGAGCTGTTGCGATAATCATGAATAATGCACCATAGCAGTGCCACCTGTTGGGAGATTTTCACCAAATTGTCCTATCAGCACCTAACTATGTGCTGAACTAACTGAATATGAAGTTTTATGAAAATCCGTGCAGTAGTTCCTGAGATATGGCTATTGCAGAAATCGTGAAAAATGCCGCATAGCAGACCCACCTGTTGGGCGATTTTCATCAAAAACTAATCAGGACCAGTTTATATCAAGGTCTAACTGAATTTAAAGTTTTGTGAAATTCCGTGCATTAGTTCTTGAGATAGATAGCCCACAAAATTTTTGTCACATACAGAGTCGCAGAGTGACAGACAGACTCACAGACAGACATTTTCTAAAAACCATCAAATCGTGTTCAGGACATTCTAAAACGTATAAATTCGCCAAAAAACGGAAGTCGAAAATTTTCACGAATCCAATACTTTCTTCTTGTAAAGATAGAAGAAAGTAAAAATTACTCCATGAAGAAATAATTTATTAGAATCACAATCAATTGTTAATTAAATATTTTAATTTAAAGAGTCAAATAATTCAAAGGAAATTCTATATCTTCACATAAAGATACTGTTTCGGCGTAAATGCCCTCAAATTTATTTGTTTATAATTTAACTCTGTTTATCTTTATATTGTGAAACATAATTATAAAACTGATTTCTTTTGTCAGAAAAAATCTAATCTGTTTATCTAAATTGTTTATAACCCTGAATCAATATTTATGAGTAACATTATGATTTCAAGGTCATGTAATATAGATTTATTTACTTTATAATAATTTTGAATTGATGGTGATTTATTAGTTTTATAATTACTTGGATGTCATTTAAATGAATATTATAGCTATTTAGAAGATTTATAACTGCATATTGTAATTTTTATTTTGATGTTTATTTTATATAATATGTATCATTTTTAAAATGGTCAGTCTCGACTCTGTAACCAAGCAGAGAACATGTAACATGTCCTGACTCTGTAATCAGAGATGCCAATTGTTAAATCATGGCTCTGTTTAATACAGAGTGTATAATGGAAGTCCTGATTCTGCAACCAAGCAGAGAACATTTGTTTTTGTATTGGCTCTGTTAAATACGGAGAATTACTATTATGGAACAATTATTAACTTCTAATGATGAATAGAATTTACATACTATTTCAGTTTTATTTAATAAACTATTTAATCTAATTGCTCTCCCATCTCACTTGGATTTTGAAAATTTATTTGTCAGATGAATTTCGGCGCCACCATCATTTTTGGTGCCGAGTAACCCGCGAAACATTTTTTGGAAAGAATAGTGAGCTATTGTGAAAGAGATTTGTGATTAACAACTGTGATTTATCTTTCAACCTGTGATTAGTGTGGAATTATTATTGTGCCATTTGGATTACGACATTCCATCTACATTACCTGGAATTAACAGGTAAGAAAATATTTTTTTCATTTTCTATGAATGGTTAATGTTTTAAAATAAGAATTATTCTTTATTTAAAATGGAAAATCTTGAAAAGCTGAAAGCAAAACGTTCTGTTGAACGAACGAGTTTCACGAAATTAATTACAAAATTAGAAACATTATTAAATGATGACATTGATAATACGAAAACCGATGAATTATTAGAGCTTCAAGAAATATTCCTCTTAAAAGAAACGGCTTTCCAAAGTTTGAATCGTGATATTGAAGCTCAAATATCCGACTTAAAAGAATATGAAAAGGACATTGCTAATAGTGAAAAGTACACTGACCAATTGATCAGTGCTAAATTTAAAATGAAAAATAGATTAAGAAAATGTAAAAAGGATAATGTTTCTATGATAGCAACTAGTCATGTAAATTCATTGAATGGTTCTGCTAGTGGAACAGAAACGAGTTCTGCCATGAAATTGCCTAAATTAAATGTTCCAAAATTTTCTGGTGAAATCGAAGAATGGGTCGAATTTTTTAACTGTTTTGAAACATCGATACACCAGAATAAATCACTATCTAAGATAGAAAAATTCGCTTATCTAAAATCCTTGTTATGTAATCGGGCCTATAATGTGGTAGAAGGGTTTCCTTTGACAGAACAAAATTATGATATTTGTATTGATTTATTAAAGGACCGTTTTGGTAAGGTTGATGTTATTATTAATAAACACATGACTAATTTATTAAATATGGAACCAGTTAAAAATTGTTCAAATTTAAATGCATTAAGAAGATTGCATGACATGTGCGAAGTTAATATTAGAAGTTTAAGAAATTTGGGGGTAACATCCAGTTCTTATGGACAATTGCTAAATCCTATTTTGCTAAAGCTATTGCCCCATGAATTAGTGATTGAATATCATAGAAAACGTGATACTAGCAAAGAGTCAGATGTAACCGATCTAATTGCCTTTCTGAAATGTGAAATAGAATGTAGAGAAAAGGCTTTGTCAATGACAAGTTCTAAAAATGATGCATCCTCTTCTTTTGTACATAAAAATAAAACTGAATTTCGTGAAAAGAAAACATCAAATAAATATCAACATGCTAATACCTTAAATGCCAATATTAAAGTTTTTTGTGTATTTTGCAAAGGTAATGATCATTTATCTTCCGAGTGTAAAAATTTAGCTGATGATAAGAAAAGATTAATGTTACGTAAGGAGGGTAGATGTTACAAATGCTTTTTGAAATCGCATTTATCTTCGCAATGCCGCATAAAATTAAAGCCATGTCTAAATTGTAAAAGCACTGAACATAACAAATTATTTTGCTTTAAGAAAAGTTTGAAACCAGAAATTAATGAAAATCAAAATCAAACAGTTGTATCTAATTCTCATTGTAATTTTAGAAATTCTAAGCATGCTGTTTTATTGCAAACATGTTGTGTAACTGCTCAAGGTAATTCTAAATCAAAGGTAGTTCGATTATTACTTGATTCTGCAAGCGAAAAAAGCTTCATAACAAAAGCATTAGCTCGTGAATTAAATTTGCCTGTTTTAAGAAAAGAACATTTAACTGTATTCGCTTTTGGCATGGATCAAGGTCGCGAAGAAGAATATGATGTTTTTAAAATTAAATTGCGAAGTAAAATGAATTATCATCGTTTTATAGATGTTGAGGTATTAGCTACCGATTTGATAAGTGCAACAACATTGAAGGTTCCCAATTCTGACCCTCTAGTTATAAAATACATTGAAAGTAAAAGATGGAGGTTAGCCGACCCTACGCCCGAGGAATCCGAAGTACAAATTTTACTTGGAGCTGATTATTTCTGGAATGTTCAGAGAGGTGTCGTTGAAGAAATTAATGACCATTTATATGTAGCTAATACACTTTTTGGGTACACAATAGTGGGAAAAATAAACTCTAAAGGTAACGAAACAGTTAATGCTCATCTTGTATCTGTTAATGAAATAGAAAATTTTGATTTGCAAAAGTTTTGGAAACTAGAGTCTTTGGGTATTTGTGATAGTAAAAATGAATTATTTTCACAAAAGGATTTAGATGCTCTTGATTTATTTAATGATAATGGAAGATATGAAACTAAACTTTTGTGGAAAGTAAATAAAAATGAATTGGAATCCAATTTTGATGTAGCTAAACATAGACTTTGGGGATTAAAATCAAAATTGTGCAAAAATGAATGGTTACTTAAGGAATATGAGAAAATATTAAATGAACAATGTGGTTTGGGTATAATTGAAGAATGTGAGTTTAATAAAGATGAAATAAACACGTATTACATGCCTCACAGACCAGTAATAAGGGAAGATAAATCGACAACTAAAGTAAGAATTGTTTTTGATGCGTCATCCAAAGATAAGGGGGCAAAATCGTTAAACGAGTGCTTATTTCCTGGGCCCAATTTAAATCCTAACATATTGGACATTATTTTTAAATTCCGTCTCCACAAAATTGCTTTCTCGGCAGATATAGAAAAAGCATTCTTGCAAATCCAGATACAAGAAGAAGATAGAAATTTTTTGAGGTTCCTGTGGTTTGACAATATCACTAGTAACAATCCCATTTTGAAGGTTTTTCGCATGACCCGTGTAACTTTTGGTGTAACAACTTCACCCTTTTTCCTTTCTGCAACCATCAAACATCACATTGAGGGGTATAAAGATTTGTTTGGAAAAATAGTTAATATGCTGGATACTTCCTTATACGTTGATGACCTGTTTCATGGAGCTGATTCAGTAAACGAAGCTTTTGTTTTATCAAACGGTGCAGAGAAGATATTGAGTGAGGCCAATATGAAACTCAGAAAATTTAAAACCAATTCTTCCGATTTAAAATTTTTATGGAAGGAACATGGAATAAACTTTGAGGAAGACACTCTTGAACAAAATCTTTCGAAGGTATTGGGAATTATATGGATAACAGAAAGTGACACCTTGAAAATAGACATACAACCACTTTTGGTAGAATTTGACCATAAAATTATTACCAAACGTATTGTTTTACAAACTGTGGCAAAAATTTATGATCCTATTGGACTCATTTCCCCTTTTGTGATAAGAATTAAATTTTTAATGCAAGAACTCTGGGAACATGGAATTGACTGGGATTCTACATTACCAGATTCTTTAAGTGGAAAATTCAGAAAATGGCATAATGAAATAAAAGACTTGGTAAATTTTGAAATTCTTAGAAAATATTTTGTAACTATCCCAAAATTAAATCCTGAAACCGCTCAACTTTTCATATTTTCTGATGCTAGTTTAAAGGGGTATGGGTCAGTGGCTTATCTACGTGATTCTTCTTCTTGTGAAACTTCATTTGTAATAGCAAAGTCGAGAGTAGCGCCTCTCAAGAAAATTACATTGCCGCGCCTCGAACTTCTTGGAGCACTTACGGCTGCAAGATTAGCGAATTATTTAAAGGAAATATTTAAAATTGTGAATGAAAATATATTTTGTCTAAGTGACTCCCAAATTACCTTGCACTGGATTAAAGGTAGTGCTAAAAACTGGAAGCCCTTTGTGGCAAACCGTGTACGCGAAATTCAGGAACTTGTTGCTCCTGTACAATGGAAATTTTGTAAAGGAAAGGAAAATCCTGCAGATGTTCTCTCTCGTGGTTGCTCTGCATCTGAATTGATTAATAACGAGGTATGGTTACATGGTCCTAGCTGGCTGAAGGAAGAATCGTTACCAGTATTTCCCCCTGAAACTCAACCTAATCTACCTGATGAAGAGGTCTTGCAAGAACAACGTAAAATGCTTGTTTGCTCCATATCCCAAAATATTCCAGAATTTGAGCTTTTATTTAAATTTTCATCCTGGACTAAATTAAAACGAATTACGGCTTGGTGCCTCAGATTCATCAAAAATAGTACATGCCCATCTGAACGAGTCTATGGTTTTTTGACTGTTCCAGAACTTGAAAGGGCAACAAATGCTATTGTGAAATTAATTCAAAACCATGAATTCGGAGACGAACTGAAAATTCTAAAATCCAGAAAGATCCTAAATTCTAAAAGCAAACTCCTTCCTTTACATCCATTTCTTGACGAAAATGATATTCTTCGTGTTGGAGGTAGGCTAAAAAATGCAAACTTGTCTGAATATCAAAAACTTCAAATCATTCTCCCTAAAAGGCATCATGTTACAGACTTGATAATAAAGTATTTTCATGAGAAACATCTTCATAGCAGGACTCAATTGACAATTTCAGCAATTCGACAAAAATTTTGGATAATTAATGCTAAAGAAGCTGTGAAAAGAGAAATAAGGAAATGTATGAAATGTTTCAGAAATTCATCACACCTTTCATCTCAGTTGATGGGAAATCTGCCATCAGCACGCGTGACACAAGCTCGAGTATTTTCAAGAGTAGGAGCCGACTTAGCCGGCCCCTTTTTGATCAAACCTCGTAAGGGACGTGGTGTGAAACCCTTTAAACATTATGTTTGTCTGTATGTTTGTTTCGTAACAAAAGCTACCCATCTTGAATTAGTCACTGATCTTACAACTGAAACCTTTCTAGCCTCATTGAAAAGATTCGTGGCTCGACGTGGAAAACCTCTAGAAATATTTTCCGACAGAGGTACAAATTTTGTAGGGGCAGACCGCGAAATAAAGAGAATGATGTCTCAAATTGCTTCTGATGAAAAATTGCACAAGTATCTTACTGACGAAATGATAGTATGGAAATTCAACCCACCTTCCGCCCCTCACTTTGGAGGCCTTTGGGAAGCGGGAATAAAACAAATGAAAAATCATTTGAAGAGAACAATTGGTGATCAGATTTTAACTTATGAGGAATTTTTGACCTTAATTGCACAAATTGAGTCATGCTTAAATTCAAGATCGCTTGTCGCTGAGTCTTCTGATCCAAATGACTTTACGGCTCTGACGCCAGGACATTTTATTATAGGAGCACCCTTGACCTCCTTACCTGAGCCTGATATCTCCTCTACCTATGTAACTCCTTTGGAACGTTGGAAATTGCTACAAAAGATTTTCCAAAGTTTTTGGAAAAGGTGGTCGTCAGACTATCTCTCACAATTGCAGCAACGTACAAAGTGGTTTAGAAGCAACCCGAACTTAAAAATCAATGACTTGGTGTTGATAAAGGAAGAAAACCAGCCCCCATTAAGGTGGAAATTGGGCAGAATAATTGAACTATTTCCTGGTGATGATAATATTGTTCGTGTTGTCAAATTAAAGACTTCTACTGGTGAACTGAAACGCCCTATCACAAAATTGTCTCCTCTACTGATGGACATTTAATAATAGAACTTTACTTTATTTTAACTAACTTTATTTATTTATTTTTTATTTTTTACATGTCTAATTTTTGTAATTTTCTGAACTATTTTGTATATTAATGTCTTTTTCTATTTTTAGTTGTTCCAGAAACTGTTTTTTTTTTTAGAAGTAGTAGGATTTAATTGCATTTCATTTTAGTTATACTTGACATTTAAGGTAATATTTTAATTTTGTATTTAATATTTGATTATTTAGTATGTGATAGTGGAAATTTGGAAATTAATTGTTGTTAGATGAACTTCGTTCATGGAGGCGGAGGATGTTTCGGCGTAAATGCCCTCAAATTTATTTGTTTATAATTTAACTCTGTTTATCTTTATATTGTGAAACATAATTATAAAACTGATTTCTTTTGTCAGAAAAAATCTAATCTGTTTATCTAAATTGTTTATAACCCTGAATCAATATTTATGAGTAACATTATGATTTCAAGGTCATGTAATATAGATTTATTTACTTTATAATAATTTTGAATTGATGGTGATTTATTAGTTTTATAATTACTTGGATGTCATTTAAATGAATATTATAGCTATTTAGAAGATTTATAACTGCATATTGTAATTTTTATTTTGATGTTTATTTTATATAATATGTATCATTTTTAAAATGGTCAGTCTTGACTCTGTAACCAAGCAGAGAACATGTAACATGTCCTGACTCTGTAATCAGAGATGCCAATTGTTAAATCATGGCTCTGTTTAATACAGAGTGTATAATGGAAGTCCTGACTCTGCAACCAAGCAGAGAACATTTGTTTTTGTATTGGCTCTGTTAAATACGGAGAATTACTATTATGGAACAATTATTAACTTCTAATGATGAATAGAATTTACATACTATTTCAGTTTTATTTAATAAACTATTTAATCTAATTGCTCTCCCATCTCACTTGGATTTTGAAAATTTATTTGTCAGATGAATTTCGGCGCCACCAGATACATATCTTCGCTTCGAAAACATACATATTGAAATTGGCTTTCCAAGAAAATATGAATTGTAACCTATAAAAGTTTTAACAGAAATCAGTTTCAAGACGCTTAACCCTTTCAGGCTCAGAAAAATTCTGTTCGTAAAATGGTGAAATGATTTAACTGACGCCAGAATTTGCAAAAGAATTTTATAGAAAATGAAAACTACTTTTTCTAGACCTTCGTTATAAAAGCAAAATTTTATTGAAATATTCTTGGTACCGTTTGTTAGTTTGGAATTAAAATTATGTAGACACGCCGTATCACCACCGCCCTTCAATTGCGTGGTTTAAAATATGTGAATACAAAACTGCAGCTTATTCCACTAAGTAGTTTTGCCAACATAGTTGAAAAGTGTTTATGGATTCGGTTTGTCTGTCTGTCCGCCTGTCCTCTAACTCGCGTGCATATATTCGGATTGCCATGTAATAGTTATCAGTTTTTGAGCTTTATAATCGCATGTTCGTTATTGAAGATGAACTCTATAGCATTTACCGTTCGTTTACAGAGGCACTCAAAAGAATTCCGTTGCATTATGGTCTTTGAGGAAAATTCTTTCGCAGTGTATTTTAATGATGTTACACTACTTCAAAAAAATTGAAATTGGTATACATCACTGAAGTAAGACTACACAATGCTTACTATAGAATGTAGTTTGCTTTGAGGTCTGCACGGGCCCGGGCTTGATCCGAGGCCCGTACCCGGTCCTGCGAATTGGAGGCGAATTTTCAAACGGGCCGGGCCGGCAGAATTAGGACAATTTTTTCAACGGTCCGGGCCGACAGACAAAATAAATGGTCCGGGCCGGTAAAAAATTGAACGAGCCTGCAAGGCCGGGCCGATAAAAAAAATTAATCGGGGCTATCGGCCCGATATAAGAATTTAAGCAAAACAGATAAAATACGAGCCATTTTCAATGAGTATGACTTTCTCGAGAAGTATAAATGTGCGTCACGAGCCGAGATGCGAGTGTAACATCAATACAGAAATGTAACATGTCCATCGTAGAGATCGGCATCGTACAGTTACATGATGTCTGATCCCGGGTTTAATTTTTTCAGCAGACTCGTGCTGGGACGGAACTGGTCCTAATCGTTCTCAGGATGTGGGCATTATGTTTTGTGAAAGTATTAATAGCGATAATGAACTTCTGTTAACAGTATCTTTGAAATATACCTTAAGGTTGTCCTCATATTCACTGCTCAGCAATGCGAAACTTTCAGGCACATTTTCTGACTCATTTTTAGCTATAAAGGCATAAAATTGACAGGCCTGACTATTGAAGGCATTTGGAATCGAATAGCTTTTCCCATTTTTAATAAATTACTTACAGAGATAAGAGATTCTTGTCACGTGACTGTACGTTTTTCTCCTTTCCTATGCTATCGCTTCCGGAAATTCGATTCAAAACGCTAACTTTGGAAGTATTTACTGAAAGATATATTGCTTTTATCTAAGAAAAAAAACGGCATTTACATAGTTTCTGAATAAGAATACCTGCCAATCTTACGCGTTTTCGAAAAGAAATGAATTCATAAATGTGTCGAAATGTACCTCTTTTGGATTTGAGAAAAACCTTAAAAAGGAGAGAAATATTTTCACAAATCTACTTTTTATTATACAGCTTCAAAAGTTATCATGATTTTAACCCTTTATTCTAAACTACATAAATTTTTTAATGAATCCTTATTTGAATTTTGAAACGTCTGTAGAGACGATGACTAAAACACTAAGCATTCGTTAATGTTTACTATCTTGTGTTTTCTGTTTTGCGAACACATATACAGTAAAATGTTCACATAAATATGTATGTAGTATTCATTAAAAGAAACTTAATTGTATGTCGTGAAAAAACGGAATTTTTTGTAGAAATTGAGTAGGGCCGGGCTCGGGCCGAACTTTTAATTTTTACACCGGGCCGGGTACGGGCCTGGAAATTCCGGCCCGTGCAGACCTCTAGTTTGCTTAGCGCTTATCGTTCATTTACTGGGTTATAACAAAAGAAATCGGTTATACTACTTTCTATAAGGAATAGCTGCTGGAAGTGCGCTTTCAATTGTGGTATGAGTTTTTAAATTTAACTAATATTTTTCGTATTACTTATTGTATGTGAATTCTATAAATTATCTACAAGGTTGCACAAAAAAATTCATTTCCGCTTATCGAAGGATATAGCTGAAGGGGAAATTTCAACTCTGTGAATTTCGTTTCACATTTCAAATTAAACGGGAAACAGAGTGTACAGCATAATTTGGAACGAGACAATGTGCATAAAACTATACAGAGTGTATAATTTGAAAAATTCCGACCTTATTTTTTTGCATAAATATGCATGCAATATTAAATATGTACAGTCGTGGAAAAAAAAAAGTAAACACCCCCTACTAACTTCTCAACAAATTATCGTAGAAGAAAGTTACTGGTACCGAACGATTGGAAATAAAGTCTACTTTTAAATAATGTATATAAAATTTGCTTAGGGGGCCATCTACACATTAAAACGAACCATAACTTTGTTTTTTACAATAGCAGTACCCAATTCTGACAGCATAAATGAATTTTACACCCTTCAATTAGCCTAAAAACGAATTTTTATGCAATTCGTACCATAAGTTTCCGAGAAATTAATTATTTTAAAACGAGCGTATTTTAAGGGCTGTATCCAAATTGAAGTTCCGTACTGGATTGTTAACCGAGAGAGCCCCTTCCTTGATCAAGGCACCTTAAGCGCCACTCAAGGAGTCAATGAAGCGTGTTAGATTACAGTACAGCAGAATAAATTTCAAAATGTCTACTCACTTCCACATTAGACGGCCCCTTAAACCATCATTTTATCGTTTTTTAAGCATAATTTGAAGACTACTTGGAAGAAAAATGTGAAATTTTTGAATTTCCATAAAGCAGGACTTAATAAATCTAAATCCATCAAAAAAAATTGTAGGTTGCAATTCATAATTTTTTCGAATATTAATTTCATAATTCATAATTCATATCATAAAATTATAAAAATTGCAAATTCAGCTTATTTATGTTTGGGTATATTAGTATTATTACTACAAAAAAAATTAGCACATTAGGAGCCTAATTTCGGGAGATATAAATAAAAATATGAAAATGTAATTTAACATTAGAAGCACTAAATTTTGAATGTTTATAATTCCAAAACTTATCATTCAAATGACTTCAAATTTGGTGTCTAGGCATAGTTTGAACCGAAGATTTGAAATATCTCGTTAAAATTGGGTATTGCTATTGAAAAAAATGAAGTTTGGATTCGTTTTAATATGTAGATGACCCCCTAAGAAAATTTTATATACATCATTTAAAAGTAGACTTTATTTCCAATCGTTCGGTACCAGTAACTTTCTTCTACGATGATTTGTTGAGGAGTTAGTAGGGGGTGTTTACTTTTTTTTTTCCACGACTGTACTTAATATAAGAATTCTAAATGACTATAATAAAAGAATTTTAAATTGAGTCGAACTAGTCTTTAACCTCTTCAGACCCAAGGTGCACATTTGCGTACCTTTGGTTTCAACTGCGTATCTCATTTATTATTTGAAATCATTTTATTGAGACCAGAGGTTGTCATTTGTGTAACGTTAGCGTTCTCTAGTTTCAGCAAGAGTCTTAAAAGCATTTTCGCAAGCAGTCTTAATTCATATGATTTTGCAGGAAATAAACGAGCAATGGCGACAAATACAAGACTTCAAAAAAGTAAGTACATTTTTATAACTAGAAAATTAATACTTATTCTCAATAATTGCTGGACAGATAATTACACCTGTTTATTTTCTATTTAATTTACATCCAAAATTGTTAATTGGTCCAAATCATCCAAGCAACCTCATAGTAAATTGGTATATAATTTTATATACCTTAGATAAATTCAAATAACATAAGTGATCGTAATTACATAATTCTAGTAGAAGAGCAACGCGAAGCATTAATAAAATTAAATTATAATTCGCGTCAAAATGTAATTATTAAATTTAAGTAATTACGAATAAAATTAAGAGTTTGCGTTGTGAATTATTTAGACGAACTCTTCCACTTATGAATTAAACTAAAATTTAAGCTGTAAAAATAAATTGACATACCTTAAACATTATCAATTAAATAATTACAGAAACTTTTTAAAACTTGATTAAATATTTTATTTACATTGAACACAACTATATACAGAAAACACATAATATTAATTCAAAAAAAAAAGAAAGCAACACTTTTGTTTGCTTCTCATTATTTTATGTGTATTTAATCTTTAAAAAAAAAAGACAATGTTTTCATTACTCTTATTATTATACATTTTTCTTTTTAAATTACCTTAAATATATTTAAATATTGGTTTTGTCGGATCTCAGATTACTCTCTACCATAAAATATTAGAAAAGGATATTTATAATTTTTCATATGATTTTAAGTGGTAAAAGAAAAAGTTTAAGGTAGTACCTTTTTTTCATATACGGGATGGTGGCCTTTATTCATCAAATTCAGAGTTGTCGCGTTGCTAAGGATCATATCCCTATGTCATCAAGAATCTGCGTCTTATCAGAGCGGCGATATCGGGATGGCAGGATGCATAGCTACGGACCTCTGTAGAACAATCCACTTTATTTTAACATCAGGAAGACATCCTCAATTAGGCTTGATTAGGCTCACTCCGATATGTACATCAGGAAGACATCCTCAATTAGGCTTGCTTAGGCTCACTCCGATATGTCCATCTCGCCTGGGCATTACTAGGGCTTTCAGGATTCATTGCACGGACTTTCAGGAGAGCTCCTGCGTCCTCTACATCTTTTTTCAGACTCTCTTTTTCAAACCTTATTCTTCTGGCACACCAACTCCTGCAGTGGGTGGAACTATTTTGTCTAGTCCAATCTTATTGGATGTGAGAAGATTTTGCATTATCCTTCGATAGGCCTATTAGCTAACAGTCTGCAAATGGCCCCTTACATATACTTTAATATTATTATCTGCCTTAAAGTTTGGGTGGTCTGAAAAGCCATAAATTTATTCCAACACTTTTATTAAGGCCATAAATTTCTTCTAACATTTTTATTATTTTACGATTTCTAATTATACACCACTTTCCATTGGCTTGTCATAAAACGACACCATGACCTCTGGCTATTGTTGTTATCTGAGATCCGAACTCTATTCAACATTATACATTCATTTTACAATACAACAATTTTTTAAAAATATATATTTAATATTTAAAATCAACTTAATAATTTTTGTATGAACTTACACTCTTATTTTACTTAAATATATAAACATTATAATTTTACACTCATAATTATATTTTATAAAAAAATATTTATACAAACAGAAATAACAAATTACGCAATTTTACTTTGATTTAACCAACATGGTGCGGGAATATATCATTGTTATATGTTGCCCAGCAATAATTTTTAAGATTGCTTATAAACACCTGAGTAATGCATAAATCATTTAATTTTTTTAACTAGATCATAGTATCTACTGAAATTAGATGTAATTTGTAAGGTACACGGGTGTGTACCTCCGGTTTCAATTTCGTGTATTCGGAAAGAAGTCTACACTAAAAAAAATGTATTGAATGATATCTAATTGGTGCAGTGCTAGAGTTGTTGAATGATTAAAAAATTATACGTAATTATAAATAAGAATTCATTTTGTTGATGTTTTAAATTAAACATTAATTTTTAAAACAACATAATTAATTTATCTTTGTAAGAGTAAATAAACTGATGTGGCCAACCCATGACTTCGACTTCCAAATATATCATGGAAAACGAACTGTACCAGCTGATGATTTAAAAGAACTCGGATTAGGTGGAGGGTTTGTCAAAGTGATTTGTAAAAATATATCAATAGACAACACACGGTTGATTTACACGGACTGTTTCTTTACTAGTGTAAAATGTGCAAACTTTGTATTGAGGAACAATATCTACAAAAATGGAACCATCAGGAACAATAGACTTGGAGCAGCAGGAAAAATAATGAAGAATGATCGAGATCTGCAACGTGGAGAATGGGATGAGAGAGTAAGGGAAGGCAAGGGGAGGATATGTGCATAGTGAAATGGAAAGAAAACAAATGTGTAATTTTACTTTCAACTTGCATAAGGTAGGGATCAGGAGAGCAGTTGTGTTAGGTGGTATAAAGATCAAAACTGTAAAATTAATATAACACAACCTGCGATTGTGAACACATACAATACGTGTATGGGTGGTACAGACTTCAGTAACAGGTTTTTAGCTTACTACCGTTGTGCTATTCGCACAAAAAAGTGGCCAACAAGAGATTTTGTACATTTTATTAATTTGGTTATTTCCAGTTGTTGGATAATGTACATCAGAAATTGTAAAGCAGGTGAAGTTCCTCGTAAATACAGATTGTCTCTCGTATCGCTTAGAGATTGTACAAGTACTGATAAAATATGAGGGCAAAGTAAGTGAAGCACGACGACCAGGGAGACCACGCAAAATTTATTCATCTGAAAGTGATTCTGAAGACGATTCCGGATATAAAACACAGCGAAAACAACATAAGGTTATTCAGCAGCCAATTTCCGATATTAGATACGACAATACTGGACATTTTCCTCGTTCAACAAATGATAACTTTGCTTCAAAATGTAGGTTTGAAGGCTGTGAATCAAGAACAAGAATTATTTGTACAAAGTTCAATATGTACCTCTGTATCAAAAAGAAATAATTATTTCGAAAAATACCATGTAAAATAAGCATATATATATGTATCAATTGTCCACCAAATTCTTTGTTTAAATAAATTAAAAAAAAAAAATTGAAGGTTTTCTTTTTCATTTTTTTTTTTTTTAGTACGAACCCAAGGTGCACATATGTGTACCTGCTAATAAATAGAAACTAATAATAATTATTTATTTATTTTTACAAAATTATGTTTCTGTACGTAATAGATGGAACAAACTGTCAAAAAATTTTATGATGGCTTAAAATGTATCGGGTCTGAAGAGGTTAAAAATTTCGATGCCTTAGAGTAGTGAGTGGTCTTCAATCTTACACACTCGCGGGCCACCTATATGTTTGTTAAATAGCGTAAACAAGAATTATATGTACAGTCGTGGAAAAAAAAGTAAACACCCCCTACTAACTCCTCAACAAATTATCGTAGAAGAAAGTTACTGGTACCGAACGATTGGAAATAAAGCCTACTTTTAAATGATGTATTTAAAATTTGCTTGGGGGGGGGGGGCATCTACATATTAAAACGAATCCAAACTTCATTTTTTTTTTCAATTGTAACAAGATATTTCAAATCTTTGGTTCAAACTATGCCTAGACACCAAATTTCAAATCATTTGAAGGATACGTTTTTGAATTATAAGCATTCAAAATTTAGTGCTTCTAATGTTAAATTGCATTTTCATTAATATCTCCTGAAATTATACTCCTAATGTATTAATTTTTGTGTAGCAATAATACTAAAATACCCAAACATAAATACGGTGAATTTGCAATTTTTATAATTTTATGATATGAATTATGAAATTAATATTTGAAAAAATTATGAATTGCAAGCTACAAATTTTTGATGGATTTAGATTTATTAAGCCCTGCTTTATGGAAATCCAAAATTTTACATTTTTCTTCCAAGTAGTTCTCAAATTATGCTTAAAAAAAGGTAAAATGATGGTTTAGCAATATATGTACTGAATTATGAATTCATGAAAATTTTATCTTCTAAAGCATTTTTCGTGAATTGTTTAAGACAGATAGACAGACAGACATCCAGAGAAAGATAACCTCCCGGAGCAATAAACACTCATGTCTTTTGTTTAATCATCCACAATTGTATGTCATACAACAGGCCAGATTTTATACAACAGGCTAAAAACGGTCACCGTGGTACGGAGTACTGTATTATTATTTGTTTGCCCACCAAAACTGTTTGCCACGGGTTGTTGCAAGGTTTATGATCACGTGGTTGAAACTGACCTATTTAATATTACTGCGTACGTATTTTTTTTTTATTTGCTCTATGTGTTCAAACCAGTTGTCTACGAAAACATCCACCGGTGAAAGTGACGCACACCAAATTTCTGTGACGTATGCAGATAAATTGTGCTTTTTATCAGTTTTTTTAATATAATTTTTAAACGGTTTGCAACTTATTTTTCATAGTAGGTGCATTCAGTAGGTTGCCCTCATAGGTACCTTCTGGTGCAATCAGGAACGAAACCCGACAAATATTTTTTGAGTTATGCTTGACGAAAGGTTTATTAGGCTTTTTTTTAAGTAGGACATGGCGTTAATATACATCGTAGCAGTAATGTGTCCGGACAGTAATATTTCGCTGAGTATTAGCCTTCGCTTCGCTCAGACAACTAGCAATAAAAAACAGGAAATTAGTGACATAAATCTTAATAACAAATTATTTGTATCGATATTTATATTTATAGTAATTTAAAATAAGAGTCTATCAATGTCTATAGTTCTTGAGTATCATGAAATGTTTATAATAAAATGTTTGTTTACGATTGTGCAATCACTTTTCACTTTCACTTCTTTCCTTCAGATCATAATCACTTTTGATAATTACTTTTATAAATCACATTTGACACATGAAAAACAATTTACTTAGCTTGATTGTTTTAATGTCCTTGTTTGGAGATTATATGTCACAATAGCTGTCAACATATTTTTTTTAGTATTTTGTAGAGTTAGAAAATGTACAAATATAATATTCTTACAATAGAAATATAGAAGTCTTTACGAATTGAAAAATCCCCCCAACGCCAAGAAAGCTGAAAAAATGCAAAGGCAAAAGAAATCATCCTCTTAAAAATATTTTTGTTTTATGTAACCAATAATGCTTTTGAACAAGATAAAGTATAGTATCTATAACTCATTCTAAACTTTATTACAACTAATAGATGTATTAAATGAATTTTACAACAAGTTATTTTAAATGTACTTATAAGTACCGTCAGTAGATAAAGGGTTAAGGGGCCGTCTATGATAGAAGTGACTAGATATTTGAAATTTCTTATGCTATCCTGTAATCTAGCAGTCTTCAATGACTGCTTGAGTGGCACTTAAGATGCCTTGATCAAGAAGGGGGCTTTCTCGGTCAACAATCGAGTACCGAACTTCAATTTGGATACAGCCCCTAAAATACGCTCGTTTTCAAACAATTAATTTCTCGGAAATTTATCGTACGAATTGCATAAAAATTTGTTTTTAGGCTAATTGAAGGAATATCGAGTTCATTTATGCTGTCAGAATTGTGTACTGCTATTGAAAAAAATAAAGTTATGGTTCGTTTTAGCATGTAGATGGCCCCCTAAGCAAATTTTATGTACATAATTTAAAAGTAGACTTTATTACCAATCGTGTGGTACCAGTAACTTTCTTCTACGATAATTTTTTGCAGAATTAATAAGGGGGTGTTCACTCTTTTTTTCCCCCCACGACTGTACGCAGTGGTTATAAAGCGAGTGTCGTATAGTCGCTTAGGGATTGAAAAATTCCTATTTTCTGTTTCATTCATAAAAAGCATTTTATTTATTACCCGACTGAAAAGAAGGGTTATGTGTTTCACGCGTATCTGCGTATGTGGATTTCTTTATACCCTCGAAACATCCCAACGGCTGGATGGATTTTAATGAATGAGGTCTCTATCAATTCGTCTTAACGGCCCGATGGTTATAGGCTAGGTTTTGTTTTTATAAATTCAAAATGGCGGCCGTAAAATACAAAATGGCGGTAGAGACGAAAAAAAATTACGCACCCTATTGAGTGGTATATCATTGGATAATTCTTTCATAATGAAGACGATGTTTCATTGACTATTTTACAGTCAGAAGCTCCGTTAAAATATTATACAACCTGGAAGTTGTGTATGTAGGATCTCTAGCTTTACTGCAACTCTAACCATCATAGGCATCTATAGACCTCATCAAAACAGTGTTTATAGATAGGAACTAACAATTAAACACAACTTAAAAGTCATCAATACAAGTAAATAAAACAAAATAGGTAAGTAATATAAACAAGTAATATTAAAAAAAAATATTTTAAGTCAATTCCTACTTAGGTCAATAAGAGAATTTTTTTCTCTCATTCTTCTCTCCTCTTGAGTGGCGCGTAAAATGTCTTGATCAAGAAGAGGGCTCTCTCGGTCTTAAAATACCTTGATCAAGAAGAGGGCTCTCTCGATTATTGAAAATTAATTAATTAAATTAAATTAATGAATTAATATTTGAAAAAAAACTGGATTAACATCAAGTGTCATCCACTACAAGTTTAAAAAAATGTATTTGAGCTTGAGTGGATGAATAATAAGTATTTTATTAACGATTGAAAATTTGAACAAGATATAGGACAATTCCATCGTAACTGACGTAACATTTTATCATCGAATTTTGTTTTCAAATCTATGTAGAAAACTTACTAATAAAGCTAGAACAAATTTTTACAATTTAAAATATCTATTACTAAGGTCTTAATACCCAAATACCTGCAAATTATTCCAATCTCTCTTTGAGTCCCAAAAATTGCAATTAAAAATTCTGTAACTGACGTAACATAAAATATACAAAAATTTTTTCTAAGTGTAAAAAATTAAAGTGTAAATATTACCAAAACTATCCAGTTAAAAAAAGTGATTTAATGTTCTCAAAAATACTAAGTAATGCCAAATTATAACAGTAACTTGTTTAATTAATTTCTGAACAATAAAAAAGAAAAAAAATGGCATTTACACGTGTAACTGACGTAACTTATATTGTGTAACTGACGTAACATTATGACTTTACAAAGACAATTATGGTACTTAACTTAGTTTGTAAACAGTAATTTACACCTCTTAAGGCTCCTGTCCCGTCAGACTAAGAAACTGGCAAGCTAATGTTAAACCTATGGGAAGGTCCTTTTCAAATCTCCTTTGCATTTTTATTATTCATTTATTTATTTTTTGTATTGGATATCTGAGGTCGATCTCTACATTCGCTCTTTTTTCCCTTTTTCAATTTTAGTCGCAATTTTTTCATGATGACTCTTTAACTTTCGGAACTGGTTCCGATCCGAATGTAGGGATCGACCTCAGCCATCTCACGGAAATAAATAAATAAATAAATAAAAATGTCGAAAAGCGATCGAAATATTAGAAAAGAACCTTCCCAAAAGTTTAACATTAGCTCGCGAGTGTCTTTGCCTGACGGGGCGGGAGCCTTAAAAGAGCTAAAGACACTAGCAACACTATGTTTAGAACAGTACCATATCGATAAATGGTACATAAGGCCTACTCAGCACAGTCGTGGTAAAACGGCTCCTCCCCCATTCACTGGTTCTACCACAATTCATCTTACGAAAAGGCCACTGTTTCTAACCGATTGATACCAACGTTTACTATAAAATGTTATGCATAAATTAAGGTTAAGAGCCATCTATATATTAAAATTTATATAAATTTTCTTTTTTTCAAATGGTAACACCCACTTTTAGCATCATGTTTCTCGAATCAAATCTTTTTAGGATAATTATATATATATATATATATATATATATTTTTTTTTTTTTGTCATTTTATATAATGATGTCAGTTTCACGTACAAGAAAGGAACTCGTTCAGTTTTTTAAAATGAATAATTTCTAGCGAATCCCTCGCGGTTCCTAACCTTGCCAGATGCAAAAGTCTAGTCTCGAATGAGAATCATCTGTCGTCCTGTTATACCGTAAACAAGATAAAACAGTTTCCAAACTCCAAAGTGGCTACGAATGATCCCTGTGTTCCATATTCTACATCTTCCGATTGACCTATTATCAGGCTTCAAAATTTTTTATTAGATTTCGCGAAAATCGCCTTTATTTTGTACTAGCTAAAGTACCCAGCGTTGCCCGGAATTTAAAAAAATGTTTGTTTTGAAAAATCAATTTCAAAATTAAACATACAGTATAAAACAAACAATAAAAAAAAGTAGTCGAAATTTTATACACATGAATCAAATGAAAACCCAGTGTAAAAATGTATAAATTTATATAACAGACGCAAAAGATTATAGCTAGCTATATAGGAGCTTATTTCCATTCATCATTGGAGCAATAAAAGAAAAAAAAGAAAAAAAAAGAAAAAAAAAAGTTAAACTCTCTTTGAACTGTACATGATGGAACGAACTGAAAAACACTGATTACTTTGGCGAAAACAAATTGAGGTATGTTAAAACATGCCAGTACTTCCATAAAAGGGTTTTTATGTTTCAATACGTTTTTTCAAACTCGTATGACGTTACATATTTAACTGCTGACGTCCATTATATTTCCAGTATGACGAAATATTAACTTTTTTTGAAATTCGTCAAACTATTTATTTCATTTTCACTTCTCACGTGGAAATCTTGCAATAGAAAAGTAATTGTTGTGGTAAGAATTTTATTGTGGGCTTTTAATTGTTGGCAACTGCTATAACGAAAAATGTTTACATTTGATAGGAAATTGCTGTAAAGTGGGTGGTTTTTTCTTAATTAAAAATGAACTATAAATTATTTCGATTCCGGATTACTTTTGCCTCGGCCGTGTTTTAATACACATGTACGTTTGTACGTAACATTTCACAATTCTGGCGTCCAAACTGTGGATTTGTATAGAATTGCTTTTCATAGAACAACTGTGGATTTGCATAGAATAGCTCAGAATTACAGACAGACAAATTTTCATTTTTATATAGATTATTCGAAAGACCATGGCGGACTACTAAAGTACCCTTGGTGGGCCACTAAAATACACGTGAGACGTGACGGTCCACTTGTCAGTGGTGTAGTCGTAATAAAAGCAGAGGACATTCGCTGTAAGCAGAGGGTATACTCTACAGTGTATATACTATAGCTTTCTTGAGAAACAGAGGGTATACGGTGTTCCTTAAAAAAAATCAAGCGGTGTACGGCCATACGGCGTATACCACCGTTAGCGTTTCGTTTACCCCCCACGTCACTTGTGTTTCAGGGGCCTAGGATGAAGGAGATTCCTACCTTAGAAATAGCCAATTCGATTTAAAAGTTATGGTGCTGCCATCTACTGCAAGAATAAAAACGCTATGTTGTACAACATTTATTATTATTATTTGGAACTTATAGTGAAAGGCATTTTTTTATCCCCCATTTTTTAAACTTTATAAATAAATGATATTTTTGAATAACTATTTTTTGGAAGTTTATTAAATTATTTTACAATCTAAAAATGTCCCATTTGCCGAAATTATCTGCAAATAAAATCATTTAGCAAAAAAAAAAAAAAAAAAAAAAAAGATTAGAAAAAGGAAGAAAAAATAAATAATTGTATGGTATTTTTTGAAAGAAAATGAAACTAAAATTTGATTTTCTTTTATAAATGGAACGTTAAAAAAAAGAAATCCCGATACAAATAGCTCAATGATTTCACTTATTAGATTTGTAGGAATATTTGTTTTAACTGATGAACATGTATATAAAAAGAACTAAAAGCAGAACTTTCCGGGTATTTTTTTTAATTTCATTATTTTTTTAATGAAGTATAATTTAAGACATTTTATCGTAATTAATTGTGGACAAAAGTTTAGTGCTGCCATCTATTATTATTTATAAACATTAAAGCTTAAATTTTTTCATATTAATAAAAAATTATAAAAAGCAGTTAATTTTTATGTTTAGTTCTATTTTGCTTAATGTGAGTATAACACTTTTATTTTATTTTAAAAAGCATCTATATTTTAAATTTTAAAATCCAACTTCAATCGGGCTTTATTTTGATTACTTTCTTGGTCACTATCCACCTTTTTACTTTTTTCTATCTTTACAAAAATAAAGTATTGGATTCGTGAAAAAATTCGACTTCCGGTTTCCGACAGATTTATAAGTTTTAGGAGATCCTGAACACGATTTGACTGTTTTTAGAAAATATCTGTTTTTGAGTCTGCCTGTGTGTCTGTATGTAATACAAGCTTTGTGGGCGCTCTATCTCAAGAACTAATGCACGGAATTTACTAATCAAACTTCAGATTTTGTTAGAATATTAGAAAAAAAGTAGACACTTTGACATAAATTGGTGCTTATTGAGTGAAATTTTGGTGTAAGCCACCCAGAAGACAACGTTTATGTGCTACATTTTTCACGATTTTCGTGATAGCTGTATCTCAAGAATCAACGCACGGGATCCCAAATTTCATGAAACATCATAATTTCGACAGACCTTGACATAAATAGATGCTGATTAGATAAATAGATGTGGGTGTAAATCGCTCAACAGGTCTTCAATCTTCTATGCTATGTTTATCCTGATTTCCTCGTAAACTATACCTTGACACTAAAGATATCGGGAATTTTACTTCAGTTTTATAACAATATTCCACACCAGAATATTTATTTTAAACTAATTAGCTTTTTTATTTACTTATACCTTTGTGATTTATATTTTATGTTATGAAGAAATGGTTGCTTAGAATCGAAATATTTTCATTTGATGCCGGTTAAATGGCGGGTTGCTAGTGTGATTAGAGTTAAGAACTAATGCACAGAAGTTAACCAAATTTCACATTTTGTTACACATTGACATAAAAAAAAATCCTTAATAGCTTTGGGTGTATATCGCTCAACAGGTGTCGCTGATGCTATGCTCTGATTTTCACGATTTCCGCTATAGCTATGTCTATAAGAATAAATAGATTGTCATTTAATTTTCGTTATAGGCTATTTGATTGAAACAGAAGAAAGTTTTGTGGTGCCCGCCACATATTCGTTTATTACTATTTATCGCAACATATATTTTACCCGTTGATAAATAAAATGGAATGGAAAAAAAAAAAAAAAAAAAAAAACAGCTGACCAAAATGTTTTAACAGCTACATTATAGTCAATACAGTCAATATTTTCAATTAAAATGTTTCTTTGGAATAAAACACATTTCCCGTAATCTGTTTCTTCTTTCTACACATGTAGGCTATGAAATGTAATACTATGAATAATTGTAATACATGTAGGCTATGAATAATACAGGGTGTCATACAAGAATGTCCCATTTATAAAGTTTAATAATATCAACTGTATGCCTTGCAGCATGTTGGTTCAAGGTCACAAATAAAGATTAACTCAAACAGTTTTAGATAAGCGTATGCGCGAGTACTTCTTTGCGATTTATTCGTTTGTAGTGCCACATACACAAAACAGCGATTTCTGAGCGTAAAACGTTATTGCTGGGCTGAAGATTTAAAAGCCGTCAGAGGAGCTTTATAAAGATCGTGTCTACGTTCCGTCACTACCTAATGATTTGAGAGAGTGGAAACACAAAACTGAAGAGGCTATTGCTTCCATTACCCAGGACTTGTTAACTGAAGTGTGGGAAAAATTGGACTTTATATTGGATGTGCGTCGTATAACTAAAGGTGCAGATATTGAACATTTGTAAGAAAAACAAGATTAGCTTACCTTCAATTTGACATATGATTTGTTGTAAATAGTCTAAATTAAACTGTTGTAATATGTCATTGAAACTGGGGTATTCTTTTATGGACCCTCTGTATTATGTTAAATCTTGACATAAAATGGCGCTGTTTAGGTGTGGCTGCATATCGCCCAACAAGTGGTACGAATTCCGAGATAGCTATATCTCACGAAATAATTCACGGAATTTCGTAAAACAGCATATTGTCTTTGACCTAGGCATGAATAGATGCTGATAAGGTTTTGGTGTATAACCCACAATATATGGTGTATATCGCGCTCTGCTATGTTGTGGTTTGCGCTATTTTCATAATAGCCATATCTCTACATCTGTGGGATTGAATTTAATCAAATTTGGTATTCTATTAGTCCTTTTCACTTGGACCTAAGTTGGTACTGATTAGGTTTGGATGCATCTTATAGAACAGGTGGCGCTGCTGTTGTGTGTTCGAATTTTACCAAATTTAATATACAAGACATTTAAAAATAAGTATATCTGTCCAGTCTTATTTTGTTCATTCAACAGCGGGCGCTTCTAAACTGTGCGTTTTTAAAGATTTCTTTAATAGCTATATCTGGAATTTTAGGATGGAATTTCACCAAATTTAATATACAAGACATTTAAAAATAAGTACAGCAGAACCTCTTTTATACGAAACTCTTTTAACCAAAACTCTCGGTTAACAGAAATCCACTTTTAAAGCTTTTTTTTTTTTTTTTTTTTTTTTTTTTTTACTATCGCATTCCTTGTGTGCAAAATCCATTTTGAATACTTTTTTTTTTAAACTATCATATTCCTTGTGTGCAAGAATTTCATTTCTGAATTGTGGGTATCTCCGGAATTGAACAAAGAAAGCTAACAAATTAGCAATTCTGAAGTTTGTGATACTGGTGAACTAATCATATATATATAAAAAAAAAAAAAACTCCGTGATAGAGCTTCAAATCAAAGGCGATCGAAACTGCAAGAAACGAAACATTTTTTCAAAGCCTTGTGATATAAGTAAAAGGTACTTAATTTCAAAATTAAAATTCAGGTAATTTCTTCTTATTATTATTTTGCCATTGCTTTATTATTAAGCGCTTATTATTGCTTATTTATTAAACGCTTGTTACCATAATAAGAAATACTGCATATATTTCTCCTTAATCTTAAAATTGAAGCATTATCGATTATCCGAAAATTTCGATTTTCCGAAAGAGGGTCGGTCCCAATTACTTCGGATAATCGAGGTTCTACTGTATATCTGTTCAGTCTTACTTTGTTCATTCAACAGCGGGCGTTTCTAAACTGCGCGTTTTTAAAGATTTCTTTAATAGTTATATCTGGAATTTTAGGATGGAATTTCACCAAATTTTATATGCATGGTATTTAAAAATAAGTATATCTGTTCAGTCTTACTTAGTTCATTCAACAGCGGGCGTTTCTAAACTGTGCGTTTTTAAAGATTTCTTTAATAGCTATATCTGGAATTTTAGGATGGAATTTCATCAAATTTTATATACAAGACATTTAAAAATAAGTATATCTGTTCAGTCTTACTTTGTTCTTTCAACAGCGGGCGTTTCTAAACTGTGCGTTTTTAAAGATTTCTTTAATAGCTATATCTGGAATTTTAGGATGGAATTTCACCAAATTTAATATACAAGACATTTAAAAATAAGTATATCTGTTCAGTCTTACTTTGTTTATTCAACAGCGAACGTTTCTAAACTGTACGTTTTTAAAGATTTCTTTAATAGCTATATCTGGAATTTTAGGATGGAATTTCACCAAATTTAATATACAAGACATTTAAAAATAAGTATATCTGTTGAGTCTTACTATGTTCATTCAACAGCGGGCGTTTCTAAGCTGCGCTTTTCACGATTTCCTGGATAGCTACAATATATCGGCATCTGTGAAGTGGAATTTCGCGGAATTTAACGTGTAAGATATTTATTGAAAATTATGTTCCCTCAACAGGAAGCTCTGTTACCATATTTATTCGATAAAAACTTTAGCAATGGTATAAATGCACAAACTTTTATATATAAATTTATTAATTAATAATATATATAGTGGTTCATTTTTATATTTCATTACGCAACTTGGGGTGCTGTTGAACTGTGACTTTTTTTAGTCACAAATCATTCGAATTAAATTAAAAGTAATGCACTGTTTTTCGTATTGTAACAGTTCTGTTTAAATGAATAATATTCGAATCATATAAAAGAACCTATTATGATGGCCACATCATACTAGTTTTTTCGGTGAAATAGTAAAAAATGTAGACTCAAACACCCTTTTTGTGTAAAATTTTCAAATTGTAAAAACAAGTAAGAAGATTAAAAATTCAGAACTTTTTAATTTTTATGTGTCACTTTTTCGTGAAATAATTTCTACATTAACTTTTTACGTAGCACTAAGAAAAGCATTTTCTACTTGTAATAGCATTTTCTACTAGTAATCTAGAAAAGTACTCCAAACAAACCGAAAGCGATGATAGGCAAGTGATATCACACGGCTTCTTTGTGTTACTAACACTGACCGTGAAAATGCATCAGAATCAAATAGAATAATCTATATCCCATCAATACAGATTCAATCACCTTCAAAATAATTTTCCTAAATTCAAAATAATCGACTTTTACAGTATTGTAAAATACTTAAAGAAACTTGGAATACATTCTTGTTCAAAATACCCAATTATTACTATAAGTGATAAACATAAATTTTAAAAAAGGCAAAATACCTTTATTTATTTACATTTCGATATGTTTCATTGCATCAGACGACAACATTCTCAAGAAAATAAAATGATAAAAATATTTTCGCAAAAATTCAAATCGAAAAACTAGTAAACAAACAAACAAAAAAAAAAAAAAAAAAAAAAAAAAAAAAAATCAAACGTACACAAATATAATGAAATTAACTGCAATATTAAAAATCCCTCCCGGCTTGGCCTAAACTAAATCATGATTAGAGATAAACCTACTTTAACAGTTTCATCTGGTCGCGTTTGACGAGTTTTTATTTCATTTTTATATAAGAGCTTGTTTTACCAGAATTCTTTTAAGGTGATATTAAAAAAAATACCTTCCAATGCTCAACAACTCGAAATTTTCTGGCACATTTTCGGCCAATTCATTTTTAAAAGAAAAAATATGAAATTTGCTCACGTGATTTTTGAAGAGATTTATAAGCGACCTGTGTTTTTACTTTTCGTTCAATTAATTAAAACTTGATTTATAATTTATAAACAATTATTTTCTCAGTAGTTTCGTTTCCAACACAATCGCTTCGGGAAATTCGGTTCAAAATGACCAATTTGACATAATTTTCTAAAAATATATTCTGCCTCTATCAAAAAATAGACCATTACGGTACATTCTATAGTTTCTGAATAAAAGAATCTACTAATTGGATGCGTTTGAGAGCAAAAATGAATTTAGAAATGAGTCAGAAGATACGCAGTTTGGATTTGAATATATCGTTAATGCGATGATTTTTTTCTTCAAACACTATGTATTTTTAATTTGTTTTTGCTGTAAGAATTGGTCCTATCAAAAACTTGCCAGTATGAAAGTTGTAGATAATATAATAAATTCATGCGATTTTATATCTTGTGAATTGACGAAGTTATGGATCTTTTTCTTCTTCAATCCCCCCTTTTTGTTTATGTTTTTAATTTTTTTGGTACGAATTGGTCCTATCAAAAACTTGTCAATATAAAAGTTGTAGATAATATTAAGGAGATTTATAATAAATTTAAATGGATTTGATATATTGAGAATTGACGAAATTATGAATTTTTTTCTCCCTAAAACCCCACTTTTTGCGCCCCTTGAGCCAATTTTTAATTTTATCAAAAATCTGTGATACATAAATTTTTGGCCCTTTTTGTAGAAGTAATAAAAACTTTAAACTGATTTGATATGCATAGAAAATGAGAAGTTATGGGGTTTTTTTGGTTTTCACAAAACCCCTCCCTATTTCCACCCACTTGTTCGATTTGGCCCATTAACGAACTTGACCGAGATTTTATGCACCTTGATTTTATGTATCAGTTTGGAAGAGATTTGTGCAGAATATGGAAGTTATTGAAATTTTTCAGAAATTCCAACATAGGGGAGAATGTAATAGGCAGTATTTCATACGAAATCTACCTAAAAATGGAAATTAGGAACGTAAATTATTTTACATTATTGTTTCATGATTACTTTCTTGTACATTAGATCATCTACATCTTGGGATTTTATTCTTCTTTCTGAAACAGCAATTTTTTTTCCGTTTATTTTCCAATTTCTGAATAAATAAAATTTTCATTTTAAGCGAGTCCGAAAACTGGTATAAAAATCGATTCTGAGTCCGTTTCATCTCTAATGCGTGCATTTAGAAAATAAACAGCATGTTTACAGTACATATACATTTAACGTCTGAATTTAAAAACCATTAAAACACCAAATAAAATAAACTAACAAGGAAGGTCTCCATACTGGGCATACTCAGAATATGTTGAAAAAAATGCTAGTGAAAGTACTCATGTATGTAATAAAGGATCAGTTAAAATTAGCGGTGGAATTACAGTAGAAAATCTGTAAAAAAATAAAATACTTTCGAATAATTGGCATGAAAAGACGAAAGCGGCACGCAATTTGGCGAGCAGCACTTTTCCTCCCCAAAAGCAAACGATTTTAATGAATTTGAAAATTGTTTGTTAATTGATTTTGAGAATATGCGGTATTCAATGAATTTAAACGTAAACCATGAAAGAATTTATTATTATTATTACATTTTGTATTATACATGTTGCTTGTTGCCGATTTGAACGAAATTTTGCCACTGTTTTATTCTCCAATCCACAATTTTTAAAATTTAAACGGCTTAATTTTTTATAAAAATAACTTTTAACGCTAGATGAATAATGCTGCCGTAATACATTTCCATACCGAAGTAGTTGTTTCCATAGCAACAAAGTTGAATCGAAAGTGCTCAATGGGGCATATTTTTGAGTTTGGAACAATTTTAATCAATATAAATTTTGTTTTAAATCGTAAAATATGATAGTTAAAAATTCGTTATAAGTACATATAAATATATGTGACAAAACTACAGTTAAAACAAAATAAAAATGACAAAGCTAAAGTTATTTAAATTAAACTTATTTAAACAAATTCAACATAAAAAGTTTTTTTCCTTAAAGAGTATTTGACAAGGGTTTTTTTTTTCATTTAATTTCTTCGCCAAACGGTGATAAATCGCCAAATAAGCGAAATTTTCATTATTTTTTTACGGACGTTCTACCGAGGTTCCGCCAAAAAATTTTTTTAAACATGGGAGAAGAACATTCTGTATTTTTTTCAGATTTTTCTGAGTATGCCCGTATGGAGACCTTCCTTGTAAGACAGACTTGAGCACAGTTAAAAAATAAAATTTATACTTAAAAACAATTAAAAATACAATATGTAAACGTTTCGCCAAGCGCCACGCAAGGCATCATCAGTACAAAAAATATCCATTGCATTTCAAACGTCAGAACAAATCAAGAACAGTTACAGTTAGTTATTTTAAAAACAAACAATATTCACTAGGGACAGAAAGAGCCTCATTCGAAGCCTGCGACCGCAATTCAGTGAACCAAGCCTCAAGGAACAATCTACCATGGTAGTTGTTGCAACCCGATTTCAAAATACTGGAGTTCGCAATGAGCGGAATGTGATTCGTTTGAAGTGAATGCTGAACAATGGAGGATATTCCATCTCCGTTTTGATCACGTGATCAAGGTAAAAACTTCTAGCGTAAAGAAGGGAAGGCTCCGTAGACGTGTAATGTAAATCCCTTGGGTAAATTACCGGTATCACGTGACTTTTTTAGCCTCGAACCCATATTTGGAATATCCTCCATTTTTTTAATTCAAATTACCCTTTTTTAAAGCACCAGCATGTTCCTTTAGGCGAATTTCCAATGATCTACCAGTTTCACCAATATAAACACTATTGCAATCTTTACAAGGAATAATATAAACAACACCGGGTAATTTAGACTTATCATATTGAAATTTATGCTTATTGAAAAAGGAACTCAATTTATTAATAGGTTTAAAAGAAACCCCAATATTGAATGATTTTAGAATGCCAGAAATTTTTTCAGAAATGTTCTTATAATAAGGGATACAGATAAAGGAGCTTGGTTTACTACGTTGAAAAGGAGGGGGAGTAGAATTTACAAAATTGAAAGTATTTTTAAAGATTTTTTTAACAAGACCAATAGGATAGCTATTATTAACCAAATCGCGATAAATTTTACATTTCTCTATTTCAAAATCATTACTGGAACTGCAATATTTTATGGCTCTGAAGGCTAAAGTCTTAATAACGGTTATTTTATGGCTGAAAGGGCATATTGAATTGGAATTAGTATATTGACCAGTAGAAGTAGGTTTTCTGTAAACAGTAGTGGTGACAGATTGAGAGATATCAGTCGTGAGTCTGCGGATTAGAAGGTCAAGAAATGGTAATTCAGCATTATCTTCTATTTCAACAGTAAACTTAATAGGTTTACCAATAGAGTTAGAAATCGTGAGAATATCATTTAAGTTTGCTTCTTTCACTATCAAAAAAATATCGTCGACATAACGTCTCCAAAAAAGAATACGTGGACCAAGTTCAAAATTAATAGTATTTTCAATATTCTGCATTACAAATTCAGCAATTACAACAGAGAGGGGGGATCCCATAGCGGTACCAGAAATTTGACTATAAAAGCAGTTATTAAATACAAAACAGTTTGAGGTCAAACAAAACTTAACCAATTCAACAATCTCTTCGACATTAAAATCAGTAGGTTGTGTAGGATGTAAAATTTGTCGCGATTTGGTTAATAATAGCTATCCTATTGATCTTGATAAAAAAATCTTTAAAAATATTTTAAATTTTGTAAATTCTACTCCCCCCTCCCTTTTCAACGTAGTAAACCAAGCTCCTTTATCTGTATCCCTTATTATAAGAACATTTCTGAAAAAAATTCTGGCATTCTAAATTGATTCAATATTGGGGTTTCTTTTAAACATATTAATAAATTGAGTTCCTTTTTCAATAAGCATAAATTTCAATATGATAAGTCTAAATTACCCGGTGTTGTTTATATTATTCCTTGTAAAGATTGCAATAGTGTTTATATTGGTGAAACTGGTAGATCATTGGAAATTCGCCTAAAAGAACATACTGGTGCTTTAAAAAAAAGGTAATTTGAATTCAAAAATTGTCCAGCATTCACTTAAAACAAATCACATTCCACTCATTGCGAACGCCAGTATTTTGAAATCGGGTTGCAACAACTACCATGGTAGATTGCTCCTTGAGGCTTGGTTCACTGAATGGAGGATATTCCAAATATGGGTTCGAGGCTGAAAAAAGTCACGTGATACCAGTAATTTACCCAAGGAACTTCTAACTGATAAGAAAGGAAGATACTACTGCTTTGCCTCATGAACTGTTTCATTGGCTAGCGGTGATTTAGATTACACGTCTACGGAGCCTTCCCTTCTTTACGCTAGAAGTTTTTACCTTGATCACGTGATCAAAACGGAGATGGAATATCCTCCATTGTGGTCTCCACTGTGGCTTTGAATGATGCTCGTTCTGTCCCTAGTGAATATTGTTTGTTTTTAAAATAACTAATTGTAACTGTTCTTGATTTGTTCTGACGTTTGAAATGCAATGGATATTTTTTGTACTGATGATGCCTTGCGTGTCGCTTGGCGAAACGTTTACATATTGTATTTTTAATTGTTTTTAAGTATAAATTTTATTTTTTAACTGTGCTCAAGTCTGTCTTAGTTTATTTTATTTGGTGTTTTAAACAGCATGTTATATGCAATAAATATATTTAGGATCATCCTGTAACCTATATCATAAGAAAGCTGAAAATGATCTATAACGTTCACAAATGACTTTAATTAGCATGTGCAAAGTTTGTATGCATTTTCATAAAAATAACACGTATTTTCAGGAAGATGTAAACGTGAACAAACAAGAAATTATATGCAATAAGTATATTTAGGATCACCGTGTAATCTGTATCATCGAAAAGCTGAAAATGATTTATAACTTTCACAAATCACTTGAATTAGCATATGCAAAATTTTTGTGCATTTTCTTAAAAATAGCACGCATATTCATGATATTTATGAAGATGTAAAGGTGAACAAACAATAAATTATATGCAATAAATATATTTAGGATCACCCTGTAAACTGTGTCACCAAAAAGCTGAAAATGATCTGTAACTTTCACAAACCACTTGATTTATCATGTGCAATGTTTGTATGCATTTTGCTAACAATAGCATGTGTTTTCATGAAGATGTAAACGTGAACAAACAAGAAATTATATGCAATAAGTATATTTAGGATCACCCTGTAAATTGTATCATAAAAAAGGTGGACAATGATCTGTAACGTTCACAAATGACTTCAATTATAGCTTTTGCAATGTTTGTATGCATTTTCCTAACAATAGCACGTATTTTCATGAAGATGTAAACGTGAAGAAACAACAAATTTTATGTAATAAATACATTTAGGATCACCCTGTAACCTGTATCATCAAAAAGCTGAAAATGACCTGTAACTTTCACAAATGGCTTTAATCAGCATGTGTAATGTTTGTATGCATTTTTCTAAAAATAGCACTTATATTCATGAAGATATAAATATGAACAAACAACAAATTATGTGCAATAAATATATTTAGGATCACCTTGTAACCTGTATCACCAAAAAGCTGAAAATGATCCGTAACTTTCACAAATGACTTGAATTAGCATGTGCAATATTTGCATGCATTCTCTTAATAATAGCAGGTATATTCATGAAGAAGTAAGCGTGAAAATATATTCGTACTAAAAAAAAAAAAGTCCTTCCGGACAGTGCCGGGAGGAAGAGGTAGCTTTCATATTCCTTATTTTAAAAAAGCCAACTTATATCATTCAAACACACGAAGCTCAATTTAGTGGAAACCGAATATAGGAGATTCAATACTAATTTTTATCAATATAATGAATGAGAATTTCGCGAAATTAGTCAGCTTTATCCAAGCTTCTTTTCTTTAAAGTAACTTATATTTGGCTGCCAAATTCGGCGATTTCTTAAAGTGCCTTCTATTTTAAGACAACATGGTGGATGAGGCTAACCAGTGAACTTGGTCGAGGCCTTAGTAATTGCTATGCACATGCTCACTCACATCGGAATCGGTTGATATATACGAGTGCTGTCGCATGCAAAAAATCAGATTTTTCAAAATGTCACCTACAATAGAAATTGAAACTGCTACATCTGAACCATTTTTTAAGGTAAAGACAAACAAAAAATGCTCCTGAATCCTTATATCAAGGTCAAATACTTAAGAAAGAAACCTTTTTCAATTTCTAATTTTTTTGCACCTCACTTTAAATATATATATATTTTTTAATTTAATGGCCGCCATTTTGAAACAAGATGGCTGATGAATCTGGCCAGCGAACTTGGTCGAGGTATTGGTGTATACTATCCACATGCCTTCTTACATCGAAATAGGCGAATACGTGTGTTATGGCGTGACAAATACAAGATCGTTTCAAAATGTTCGCCATGCTAGAAATTCAAAGTGCTATAATTCAAACATTTTTTAAGATATAAACAAAAGAACAAATTTTCAGAAACAAAAACTGCTCCGGAATCTTTGTATCAAGGCCAAACACATAAAAAAAATCTTTTTCATTTTCCAATTTTTTAATACCTCATTTTAAATTTTAAATTTAATTTATTTTTAAATGTCAACCCTTTTGAAACAAGATGGCGAATGAAGCTGGCCAACAAACTCGGTTGAGACATTGGTATGTACTATGTACAGACCAAGTTACATCCAAATCGGTTCATAAATACGCCTGTTATCGCGTGACAAAAATCAGGTCGTTTTAAAATGTCAGCCACAATAGAAATTCAAAATGCTATTACTCAGCCATTTTTTTAGATATAGACGAAACAAAATCTGTTCCGGAATCTTTGTATTAAGGTCAAACACATACGAAAAAATTCTTTTTCATTTTCCCATTTTTTGGTATCTCATTTTAATTTTTTTATTTTTAAAATTTTTTTAAATGGCCGCCATTTTGAAACAAGATGGCGGATGAAGTTGGCCAACGAACTCGGTCAAGATATTTGTATGTACTATGTACACACCAAGCTACATCCAAATCGGTTCATAAATACGCCTGTTATTACGTGACAAAAATCAGAAAGTTTCAAAATGTCAGCCACGCTAGAAATTCAAAATGCTATAACTAAGCCATTTCTTAAGATATAGACGAAACAAAAACTGCTCCCGAATCTTTTTATCAAGGTCAAACACATAAGAAGAAAATATTTTTTCAATTTTAAATTCTTTGGTACCACATTTCAAATTTAAATTTTTCTTAAAAATTTAAATGGCCGCCATTTTTAAACAAGAAGGCGGATGAAGCTGGCCAACGAACCCGGTCGAGACATTGGTATGTACTATATATAAACGAAGTTACATCCAAATCGGTTCATAAATACGCCTTTTATCGCGTGACAAAATTCAGGACGTTTCAAAATGTCAGCCACGCTAGAAATTCAAAATGCTGCAACTCAGCCATTTTTTAAGATATAGACGAAACAAAAACTGCTCCGAAATCTTTGTATAAAGGTCAAATACGTAAGAAAAAATATTTTTCCATTTTCAATTTTATGGTACCACATTTCAAATTTTAAATTAAAAAAAAATTTAAATGGCCGCCATTTTGAAACAAAATGGCGGATGAAGCTGGCCAACGAACTCGGTTGAGACATTGGTATGTACTATGTACACACCGAATTACATCGAAATCGGTTCATAAATACGCCTTTTATCGCGTGACAAAATTCAGGACGTTTCAAAATGTCAGCCACGCTAGAAATTCAAAATGCTGCAACTCAGCCATTTTTTAAGATATAGACGAAACAAAAACTGCTCCGGAATCTTTGTAAAAACGTCAAATACATTTAAAAAAAATATTTTTCCATTTTTAGTTTTTTGGTACCACATTTCAAATTTTAAATTAAAAAAAAAATTTAAATGGCTGCCATTTTGAAACAAAACGGCGGATGAAGCTGGCCAACGAACTCGGTCGAGACATTGGTATGTACTATGTACACACCGAATTACATCGAAATCGGTTGATAATTACGAGAGTTAGAGTGTGACATAGGTCATATATATATATATATATATATATCAATTTTGAACGGAGGGTGGTTTCGGGGTCTGGGGGTCATGATCGATGAAAATATACCAAAATTTTTTGAAATCGCTTTCCTCCGAACGGCTGCAATAGGTAGCTTTTTGTAATGAAAGCTACCTAAAAATAAATAAATAAATAAAATAAAATAAAATAAAATAATCCGCATATTTTATGTTTATAACATGCAGGGTTTGCAATAAAGTCTTATGACATTTTCAGAAATCTTGTCAAAATGCGAGAGAAACATTATACTGCAATTAGAAAAGAAGTATATAATATTTGATAAGGTATGGGGTGGGGAAGCATTTGTATGATGTAACTATTAACTGTGCATTTACGAATGATAAACATATATTTTTTTTGTCATAATTTGGTAGTCAACAAAAAGAAAGAAAGAAAGAAAGAAAGAAAGAGAGAGAGAGAGTTTAATACAAGCTTATAAATTATTCTTAAATAAGAAATTCTGTGTATTTTTTCCTTTGAAAGCAGCAAGTATCATTTTCATGGTTGAATTTTATCATGCTCATTACGTGCAACGTTCGTTTTTAACTTTTTCCACTTAACTAAAGCTATTTTGTAACATTTTTATTAACCTTCTTTATCATAATTATTCTGAAATGCAAAGGATAGATTTGCATTAATTCGAATTCAAACTCTGTTTCGAATAACCATCTTTTTCCCACCGGTAACCAATATTGTCATCTAAAGGACAACGTTATCTCGGCTAATTATACGTTCCAGTTGTAGGCAAGGGTGGGCAGCAATCTTTACTAAGTGCAGCAAAGCGTGACTTTCAGGCATTAAGCACAACCCTTTAACCGTGGTATGAGTCACTGCAGGAAATTACTTTTTAGGACAGCGAATCCTCCGATACAACAAAATGAAGGCCGTGAACTTACACGTCCGTCCCTAATCGTTAGTAAACAGGCTTAACAGTCGTACACTAGATGCAATTTTAAAGATAGCGTAAGTTTCAGAGTTACTTTTTTTTTAAAAAAAGTAGAAGATATGTCTGTACGTGAAATCACTTTGAATGAAATGGAAAACAAGAATAAATAAAGGACAATGAAAGAAAAATCTTAGTTTTTTTAGCGACAGAGCAGCTACGGTATCCAATCGCAAAAGAAAAATGGCGTTATATATATGGTTGTAAAATTTCCTGCTCAAGAAATGGAATCTTTTCGACAAATTGTTTGATTCATCTTTAAACGTAAAGGCATAAAATTCGTAGTCGTGACTATTAAAACGATTTGGAATCGAATAGTGTTTTCCATTTTTTGATAAATAAATTACTTATCGAGTCATAAGCGGTTCTTGTCACGTAACGACAAGTTTTTCCTTTTCTAGCGCTGCCGCGTTGGGAATTCGGTTCAAAATGCCCACTTTGACATTCTAAATTTTATTTTCTGAAAGATATTCTACCTTTATCGAAAAATGGAATGGTTTTCTGAATAAGAACGCCTGCTAATTTCATGCTTTTCCGAAGAAAAACGAATTTTGGGATGTGTCAGAAAGTAGTTTTGAATTTGAGAACAGCTTCCCTTAAATGCCTGATTTTTCAAAAATCATTGTAATAATGTTTTTCGGCTTTCATTTTTTAAATAAATCATGGGAAAAATACTTTAAAAAATCATATTTTGTTTTAAGTATAGTTTACGGCTAAAAAACAGTTTGTTACTAATCGGCAATACTGGTGTTTAATTGAAAAAATAATTTCCCTTGATAAAATTCTATAATATTAAACACACAAGAATTTTAGGAACTACAATAAGAAATAAATTTTACTTGCTCACTGCAGGTCAAAATAGGATATTTCGCAAGCTTCCAAACAAAACAAAAAGAGCAAATAGCAACAATTGAGAAAAGAAATCTATCTTTATTCTTAAACAGCACAAGTGTTGCCATCTACATGTTAAAAATCGATTTAATAATATTTTCAGAATGTATTTTATTGGCAACATTAGGCATTATAGCTTCAATATTATTCTAATAGTATTTTAGAGTCTAAATTGGGTATGTTGCCGAAAAGCAACACCAGGCATTTAAGGGTTAAAATAGACAGCATTATGGAAAAGGATATGAGGAGCTGAGAGTAACAATTTGTACATTATCTATACAATGTTTAGGATGTTTTATTTTAGTTTTAAATTTAAAAGATAAGTTTAGCCATGCTACTCAGTAGGGCGGGAAAAAAAATTGCGATCATGGAAAAAGTGAATGTAAATGGAATCCCAAGAAGAAGAAAAATACCAGAAAAATTACGAAGTGATATGCTATTTTATATAGAATTTCTTTTATACCGATGAAATTGACGATAAGGTAGGAATTTTCATCCTCTTGCATGCTGTTCTTCTATTTGAATACTTCCATTCTAAGCAGATCCTTTATAAATGACCGTGATTTATTGCATGTGAGGCAAGCCTTTTTGATATAAATAACTTTCATCTTGATTGGTGGGCAGCGGTCCTTAAACTGTACGAAGAGGTTCTCATAATATATCATTAAAGGGTCCGCTAAGCTCTCGCGTTCAATGTATTTTTTTTTTTTTTTTTGTTATCTAGAAGCTAGCAATATTTTGTGAGTAAAATGAAAAGATAAATTAAGAAAAATATAAAAAAAGTACAGTATCATCAGTTTATAGAGTACAACCTGTGAAAACAAAACATTACAATACGGATAAAATGTCATTTTAGGCAGTTTGCGTCTTATTACGCATAATTTTAGGTATTCCTTCCTCCACGCCATACAATTTTTCTTTTTAAGAATGGAATACGCTGGAGACAGCTTCAACTTTCGCAGTTTTTACTGTAGTATACCTCTATTAGTTTATATAGCATGTATTCAGATTTAAAATCCCTCGATGGCAGAGGAAATGAGAAAAGGGATCCATGGTAACTAAGAGTTTAAGAACCGCTGCTCTAGGTGATTTCTGAATTCTAACGACGGTATAATTGAATTTCTTGGTTTATACTGTACGATCCTTATTAATCCCGTTACAATTTCTAGCACAGTTCTCTTCAGCGTTTAAGACGGCACAGCGTTTAAGACGGTCATACAGGATCGTCGTCTTTACAGCTACTGTTCTGTCGCTTTGAATCGAAGGAAAGCACAGAGGCAGGCAGATATGCCAGTTTTAGATTTAAAGAAAAATTACACAATGGTCACTGCAAGGACGGAGAAAAATTTTTCATTAAAAAAAGAAGAAAATCGACGCATCTATTCAAAAATTATGTGTAACAAACGCCCTTGTGCCAAATTGAGTAATCTGCTTGTTTTTAAACATTTTTCACGACTTCCGGTCGTCTGTCTGCGCTCTAACTTTTGATTTTGAAATATACTTGAATTGCCATGCCCTTGATATATATTACTGAAGCTTAATAGAAGTAATTTTGTATTCAAAATGAGCCGGAAGCATTTAAAGTTCGATTATAGGAACACACGAAAGAATTTCATTACATTATGGTCTAAGGGGGAAATTGTTTGCTTTAATAAAATACAGATTATTTTAATGAAACTAGCCTACTTGAAACATTATGAAAAAAAATTTCATTTCTGAGGTGTGTCCATTATGATAGCTATAGAATATGGAGTGCGCAGCATCTATTATTTAGTTACAGTGGCACACAAAATAATTCGGTTAAAGTAATGCGTATGAGCTTATAATTGATGCGTTTTCTGTTGGGATATGCGTTTTTCCGTTTAATTTTAGATAAATTTTAATATATCATAAGATGTGCATAAATTCTAAGGTCATAGGTCAGTACAAAAGATAACATAAAGTTAAGCATAACCATCTATAGACGGCAATTGCTGAAAGGTGGTTTTTAACTGTGTAATTCATTTTCTAGCTCAACTATATTTTAGTATACTAAGAGATGTTTGTAGACGATAAATAAATTGATGACTGGATATATTGCCGTTTATGGATAGTAATTGCTGGAAGTGGAAGTGCGATCTAAGTTCTGATATGTGATTTCTATCGGGATTAAGTTTTAGTATAATGTATGATGTATGAAAATCTGTAGATCGTATGTATGGCTGACAATACAATATGAATAAAATAATTCGAATTTATTACCTTCTATATCAATCAATGATAATTGCTGAAAGGGAATTTTCAACCGTGTTATGTGTTTCTATTTGAATCAATTTTTATCACATTCTGCGTGGTGTGTGTACAAGACCATAGGATTTCACAAAGGAACTCGAATACATTACTGTTGATAGCTGGTAATTTCTAAAATTAGATTTTCAATCTGGTTTATACATTTTCTAAACTGTTTATTTAGTTTTCCTACAAAATTAAAATGTTAGAAATTGTTTCATGGTCTAAGCTTGATGCAGGATTTTTTTTTTTTTTTTTGGATAGATTTGCTTATTGTTTTCAATTGCGAAAAAATATCATGTCATTTAATGTAAAAGCTCCTGATCATGGAAGGAAGTCATTGTTCTATTGCGGAATAAAATCTAGAATCGTATTCTGTTTTTACTCGTTTAAAAAAAAAGAGAAAAGAAAACGTCAGTGTAATACAAAAATATCATACTTTTAATTTTTTATTTCTATTCCATTTCTTTTTAGTTTTTGAAAATTTTCATTGATGTAGTTTCACTGCCAGTTGGCATAGTTTAGCGACGCGATTTGTCGCATAACCAAATCCGTTGTTGTAACGCGTATATATTAGTAACACATGTTTCCTCAACACATTGCATAAAGATCTGAATAAACTAGTTATAGTACGAACGCACTTCATTTGCCACGTTTGCGTACAATTTCAGACTTGTTGAGATTTTTATTAGCTTCATGGGCAATACGAGTAACGTTTAATACGAGGATTTTTATAATTCTCTTTCTTCTCGTATTAAAAGAGTTCGACTGTATATCCCCTAAATAACATATATAACTTCCTTCTCCTAGCACACAGTTTGATTATATAAAATACCAAATACGAAAATAAGATTTATTTTTCTTCATAGGAAAAATTAATGTAATTTAAATAAATACAAATATTGAAATGGATTTCTACGAAAAAGTAGAATTACATTTTCCAACCACGTCCATTACTTGTAAGGAAAAAAAATCTTCGTGACAGAAGAAACTTTAGTTTCTTAGTCACAATACAGAAATATTCTCTTAGAAAAGCAATTAAAAATTTATGGGTATTTTGTGGTACCCAGTTCAGTAAATGAATGGAGCTAAGGCGTTTTCATGCTCAATCAGTAACGTAGCAATTCAAAATTATGGAAATGGTTCAAGTAATCCGTTTAAAATAAAAAGAAAAGTGCCCAGTTAAACTGATGGCATTGAGCTCATAGGCTATTCACACTAATTGTATATTATACTCTTATTTCAAAGAATAATGCTTCTCAAAAAATAAATGAAGGGGCGTTAGCACCGTTTCACCCCTTTATATTTAACCAATGAACCTCCAAATCTAATCAGGGAAGCTCCTTAACATAATAAGCTGGTATACCAAATTTGAAGCAAATTAGATAATTCAGCATGAAAAAAATCATTTCGCTAAATTAAGGGGGTATTAGCTCCCCTTTTCCTCCTTTATCCTTAACCAATGAACCGCCCAAAACTAATCAGGGAAGCTCCTTAACATAATAAGCTGGTATACCAAATTTGAAGCAAATTAGATAATTCAGCATGAAAAAAATCATTTCACTAAATTAAGGGGGGTATTAGCTCCCCTTTTCCTCCTTTATCCTTAACCAATGAACCGCCCAAAACTAATCAGGGAAGCTCCTTAACATAATAAACCGATATACCAAATTTGGAGCAAATCGAATAATTCTGCAAAAAAACCCCGTTTATCTAAATTAAAGGGGGTGGACTAGCCCCCCTTTTCCACCTTTATCCTTAACCAATGAACCCACAAAACTAATCAGGCTTCTTCTGATAAGGAAGCGCCTTATCAGAATGAACCCAGAAAAAAAATTGAAGCAAATCGGATGTTTCTATCAAGAGTTATCGCGTTACGTACGTACATACGTACATACAGAACCGGCGGGCACATTATCTCTCAGGCTTTGATAGCCTGTGAGCTAAAAAAGTGAACAAGGATTATAAATAATTAAAAGCATGTTTATAGAAATAATTTATCGTTCAAACTATTATTAATGCTATTATCACAAAATCCATATTCCAATTATTTCAGACAGTAGTTTTAAGGCAGGGTGTTCCAAAATTCGATCGACAAATGCAGAGGGGTGATAGTAGGCATCAAGAGGATGAAAAATTACCATAAAATATGGGGTCGCAAACCACGTATTTAATCACAAATACAGGGCGTTTCATCCTAAATCAATTTGGGTTGGCGGTCATAACTTTCAGAAAAAAGAAGTATATTATAATAAAACATTTAACAGGCATTCTCACCTTTATTGTAAATGTGATAAGACCAAGCAAAAGAGAACTTTGCATTATACGCGCTAGCAGTATGCACTTTACGCCCCACATTTTGGACTGTGATTATCAGTTCATGGTATCATCGATTGCTTGAGCAACGTGTTTTTCCAGATCTTTTCGGGATTTTAGCACATTTCACACAAAACAAGGTACACATCGTTGCATTTTCATTGCAATGTTTTTATTTTTCTCGAAATTATGACGCTGAACTCGAGTTCAGTTAGGATGAAACACCCTGTATTAGTGACTAAAAAAGTAGTTTGCGACCCCATACTCTACGGTAATTTTTGTATACTACCACTCCTCTGCATTTGTCGGTCGTATTTTGAAACACCCTGTGTATATAAACTTAAATATGATTGAAATAGTGTGACGTTATTAAAATACACCGCGAACAATTTTTTCCTCATAGACCGTAATCTTAACGGAATTATTTTCAGTGTCCTTGTAAATGAATTATAAAGACTAGATACTTCACTTTCTATACCGAACATGCCATAGTAAACCTCATCAACATCAGAGATGGGCAAATTTGTAATGTGAATTATCCGCAATACAATTACAAGTTAATTGAATGTAATTGATTATAGTTAAAAAAAAGAAAAAAAATTGTTTACAACGACCATTTGGATTTTTTTTTTTTGACTTAATATTTATTTAGTTTTAATTTTGGGGCATTTCGGCAAGAGAAGCCGAGAAAGATAAGAGGTTAAAAATCGAAAGCAGTTCCACCGAATCGTCCACAGATCGGACAAATCACCTTCGTAACAAAATTTAACCGAAACATCTAAATTTCGCATCCTCTTCAACATCCGTCACATCCACTTCAACAACAGATCGCAAAGATCAAACTTCAGATGACCAAAACCTTCATCGATAAACTCTCCAAGTCCCGTTTCGAGAAGAAAAACAGTTTACAAATCAAAAGCAGTTCCACTGAATCATCCACAGATTGCGACAAATTACCTACGTTGAGCTCAGTTTTTCCCGGTTAGAATAGACCGATTGTAAAACGCCGTGGCTAGTGAATTGGAGCCCCTCGAGACATGGCTTTTACTATCAATTGAGTAAACATTAGATTGTTTCCTTTTTCGCGTTCGTCTTTTATTCTGTAATCGATTTTCATGGGCTACATAAACAGTTGAAGACCTCGATTTTCATGGCCGACATAATGAGTTGAAGACCTCGATTTTTGCTTTGCAAGACAATTTTCATTTCGACGTCGCTTTTTGGCTTTGGATTTTTCCATATCTGATAATTTGCGCCTACCCATTTTGTAACTTTTTCAATTTTTAACGATTTTATGCCTTTCGATTACCTATTCAAACAATTTTTAAAGATTTTATGCCTTTCTATTACCTATTCAAATAAAAATTCTTCTAAAAGTAAAGAACATCGTTGAATTTCGTTAAAAAAAAATTAAATGCGAGCATCATTTGGCCCCATCCTCGACTGAAAAGAACAACCATTTCCAAATGGTTAAAAAAGTAAAATGCAGAAGTTTTGTCAAATAATGGAATGGGGTCGGTTTTGGCTACAGTGCTGCAAGAAATTTTTACAGCATGCAATTTTAAATATAATTAATTACCTGCAATTAAATTGTAATTACATTGCAAATAATTGAAATTACAAATTTGCCTAACTCTGATCAACATACATCAGTTGCACGGCAATCCGAGAATATTTACGTGAGTTACAGAACGGACAGACAGTCAGACAAAAAAAAAAAAAAAAAAAAAAAAAAAAAAGTTGGAAAGTATTAAAAAATGAAACGAATAATTGAAAGTGGCAAGCATTAGATAACATGAATTCGAAATAAAAACTAGTCGGATGTGGCAATCCCAAAACTTTCTTCTATTTCATACATGTTAATACTTCCTGAAAAATGCATCATAGCAGCGCCACCGGTTAGGTGATTTAGACCAAAATATAATCAGCAACAATTTATGTCAACTTCTAATTGAGTATGAAGTTTGATGAAAATCCGTGAATTAGTTTTTGAGATAGAGCTATTACAATAATCGTGAATAATGCAGCATAGCAGCGCCACCTGTTAGTCGATTTATAACAAAAACTAAACAACAATAATTTATATCAGGGACTAAGTGAATCTGAAGTTTGTTGTAAATTCGTGCATTAGTTCTTAAGATAGAGCTATTGCAATAATCCTGAATAATGCAGCATAGCAGTGCCACCTGTTAGGCGATTTACACCAAAAACTAAACAACAATAATTTATATCAAGGATTAACTGAATCTGAAGTTTGTTGTAAATTCGTGCAGTAGTTCTTAAGATAGAGCTATTCCGATAATCCTGAATAATGCAGCATAGCAGCGCCACCTATTGGGCGATTTACACCAAAACGTTATCAGCACCAAATTATATCAAGTACTAATTGAATCTGAAATTTTCTGAAAATCCGTGCTTTAGTTCTTGAAATATAGCTATTGTGGAAATCATGAATAATGTAGCATAGCAGTGTCACCTGCCGTGCGATTTACACCAAAAACTAATCAGCACCAATTTATATCAGGGATTAACTGAATTTAAAGTTTTATTAAATTTCGTTCATTAGTTCTTGAGGTAGAGCGCCCACAAAATTTGTGTCACACACAGACAGACTCAGAGACAGACATTTTCTAAAAACATGTTTTTCGGAATCTCTGACACCTATGACGTGTAAATCCGTCGAAAACGGGAATTCGAAAATTTTTACGAATCCAATACTTTCTTCTTTTAAAGATAGAAGAAAGTAATAAGCGTATCATTCTTAAAAACTCCATCAGAGTTTTCACTCCTTTAATACGACCCTTCAAGAGAAACGCCAGAGGTCGTTCGTTATAATGAGCGTCGATAGTATTTTTTTCGCCTTCAATTTCTATTAAAAGTGGTAATTGAAATTAAAATAAAGAATTCAACAACCGCAGTTATAAAAGCATTTATTTTTATAACCTACAAAAATATCATTCCTGATAACATATCGATGCCTCTATTACTACACCGAACGATTTTAGTGCGAGGAAAAATGAACACGACATTCCTGCAAGGTAAGCACTACAAAATATCACCCACATTTTTATCATAAACCTCCATACGTACAAATAAGTGTTCTGTCGGATAATTAAAACATCCGACAAAATATCTCGAAATCAAAAATTTTATCATGAAGAAAAGAGCGTGTTTTGTAGAAAAGGTAATCTTAATTTAATATTCTGAAAGAAACCACACCAATGCTTTTGGAAAAGAACGCGCATCCAATATCTAAAAATTCTTTAAAGCCATCCGCGGTCCTGGAGTGAGTAGGGAAATCAGCTAATGCATCGGCAATTTAATAATCCCCCAAAATGTGCTGGCGCAATATTTAAACGATAAGGAATAAGTACTCATTTAAACGGGTGAAAAAAAAATGAGCATTATAATTTAATGGTAATGGTCGAAATTGTGGAGAAATGGGAAAGTTAAACGATCAATAAAGAGAATAAGAATTTTTATCAATTTAGGGGTTGAAAGCAAATTATTAATCAATAAGCGTGTAAAGTAAGTATTCTGGAATTCTTAAACAGAGTGGATTGCGATTGTGCATTTGGATGGTTTACTGGTATCCAAGCTCGGTACTCATAGTAAGTTAATGATTATATAGTAACAATAAAATATAGTTATTTTAAACTTATTTGGCAATACGATTATTTTCATAGTCAGTGCAATTTGCTGCTGCCGTAATTGAATTTATAGTGACCTTTTAGTTAATTTTTGGGTTTGCATTGCATGAACTATTGCATATAAAAACACGTTAAATTAGTAATTTTTATCTAAATAAATGATAAAAACTGTCCTGCTTCAACGTTTATACCATAAATTTCGATATGAAACAATCAATTTTCATGTTTATATATATATAATAGATTTTGCAATGTAAGCCATATATTAAGGTAATTAAGGTCAAAATAAATTCAATACAAATTTACTGCAAAAAATTATATTTAAAAACACATCACAATTAATAATTCATTTCCAGCAATGCGTGACACTGTAACCAAATTCTTTTGGATGTCCTGTCCTTGTAAAAAAAAAAAAAAAAAAAACATAAAAGCTGTACACACCGTATTTTATAGTAAACATCTTGTAATGCACCACAGTGAATTATATCAATTCCAATATATTTTAAATAGCGTGACAGCGTTAAAATACATTGCAAATGTCCCCCCCCCCCCACACACACACCATAATACACTGGTGTCCAAAATTAAGGACCAGTCACAAAATTCTAATTTTTAAGTAAGACAATACTCAAAAGGAAATAATATAATTCAAATAATTACTATCCCTACAGCACAGCTAGTTCATATAGCATCTCATTCATGTCACACATGATCGCAAGTGTCACAGTCACTACGGTGAAACAAAAAATAGGAAATTCCACGCGTCTCATTATGAGTCTCAAATGTTCACTATGTATGACTCCACTGAGACGTCAATGTGACTGCTGCTTTGTGACGAGTCATCAGGTGACTTTACAATGTTGTTACATTGTGACTCTCATGTGACTGTCATTTTTAGACTCAATTTCAAAGTCATCATGAACGTTGCATTATGATGTCACCAAATAATATCACATTATAGTCACATGGGGGCTTTTCACGAAAGAGCACAATGGTGACTTCGCAGTAGTCTCTCTGTCACCTGAAAGTCATCATGTGACTTTAATGTGACATTATTTGGTAACTTATCACAATGTAGTGTTAACGATTATTTTAAAACTGAGTCTACAGATGACAGTCACATGAGTGTCACAATGTAACTACATTGTAAATTCACATGGTGTCACAAGCAGAAGTCACAGTGACGTCTCAGTGGTGTCACATATAGTGATCATTTGAGACTCATAATGAGATGTATGGAATTTCCTATTTTTTTTTTTGCTTCAAAATAATGACTGTGACACTTGTGACCATGTGTGACATGAATGAGATGTTATATGGACTAGTTGTGCTGTAGGGATAGTAATTATTCGAATTATATTATTTCCTTTTGAGTATTCGCGTACTTGAAAATTAGCATTTTGTGATTGGTCCTTAATTTTGGACACCAGTGTGTAATGGAATTCTTTTGAGCCTCCTTGAAAATGAATTACAAATGATACTACACTCTTCATTTTCAATACAGAACGTGCCATGGTAAACCTCAATAACTTATCTATCAATTAAATAGTAATCCGAGAGTGAGTGTATGGTCAGATAAATCGAATTCATAAACATGTGCCAATTATGGTAGAAAGTGTTTTTCTTTTTTTTCATTTTATTTTTTAAAGAAAGAAAGAAAAATCATGCGTAAAGCATAAAGTATGAAACACATTCAAAATAATGTATCAGAACTTCACCATTTAATATAATACGTCAAACTTTTCTTATGTTGCACATCTACAATACAAGTAAAAACTAAAATATTGTAAATTAGTAAATATTTTAATAAGTATGAATCTAAATACCTTATTTTATATAATTTTTTATTTTGTAAAACTTAAGCCTTAAATGCATAAATTATTTTTTTAGAATTATGTTTTTTACTCTTATATTAACGGTTAGACACCAGAATTTTAAAATAGATTTTGAATTTTATATTTTTGTAATTTTTGCAGGATTAACATTTCTACAAGCGGAGATGACCGAGCAGCTTTATGTTCAATTCGATAGAATATTCTCACTGTATTACTGCCATAAAGCATGTTATATTATAACAGTATTACTTACAGAAACAATCAATATGAAAAGTATGTAGTACATGCTTCTAAATTTTACACTACTTACACATTTACAACGAAAGGACATCAATCCAAATATACATTTTTAGCCCAATTCTGATTGGTTTAACCATGTATGTTGAGTCCTATTAAGAATTTCTAAAAAATTCTTTCATATTTTGAATGCTTATTTTCCGACAAAAGTAGCCAAATTTGGCAACATTCTTGCATTTGGCGCCGAGTATGTGTTTTGGCATTCGTAATCTTGAAAGTCGATTTTTCGCCCAAATGTTGCCAATATTTCGCCAACTTCGCGGTTTCGTGACTTTGACCCGTAGTGACCCAAAATGACGCACTAATCAAATTTGCTCGAAGATGAGACTTAGCTCAATGGTCTGGTAATCAAAAAGGTAGGATACAAAAATTAGTCAAAATCATTTAAGCCGTTTAATAGATAAAATTAGCTTGACCCGCAGTGATTCCAAAATGACTCACTAATCTAATTTTCTCGAACATGTGACACAACCGCGTGGTCTTCTCGAGCACGAAAACGATAGAATACAAACTTTAATCAAAATCGTTAGAGCCTGTTTTCTAGATAAAATTAGCTTGACCCGTAGTGACCCAAAAAGGACCCACTAAACGAAATTTCTCAAACATGTGACTAGCTCAATGATCTTGTACCCGGAAACGGCATAATACAAAATTTTGTCAAAATTGTTTGAGACGTTTTTTAGATACAATTAGCTTGACCCTGACCCATTGTGACCCAAAATGACCCACTGATGGAATGTACTTGAACATGCGACCTAGCCCAATGCTCTTCTTGAGCCTGAAAACGACAGAATACAAAATTTAGTAAAAAAAAGTTAGAGTCGTTTTTTTTGATAAAATTAGTTTGACCCGCAGTGACCCCAAAATGACCCACTAACCTAAATTTCTTGAACATGTCACCCAGCCCAATGGTCTTCTCAAGACCGAAAACGATCTAATACAAATACAAAATTCAGTCAGAATGGTCGGAACCTTTTTTAGATAAAATTAGCGTGACCCATAGTGAGCCAAATATGATCCACTAATCGAAATTTCTAGAACATGTGACCTAGCCCATTGATCCTCTAGTGCTCTGAAACGGTAGAATGCAAAATTTTGTTAAAATCGTTTGAGCCGTTTTTTAGATACATTCAGCTTAACCCTCACTCATTATGACACAAAATGACCCTCTAATAAAATTTTTCCTCAACATGCGATCTAACCCAGTGGTCTTCTTGATCCCTGAAACGACAGAAAACAAAATTTAATCAAAATCTTTCGAGCCGTTTTCTAGACAAAATTAGCTTGACCCGTAGTGACCCAAAATGACCCACTAATCGAAATTTCTTGAACATGTGACCTAGCCCAATAGTCTTCTCGTGCCCCAAAACGGTTGGATATAAAATTTAATCAAAATCGTTTGAGTCGTTTTTTAGATACAATTAGCTTGACTCTGACCCATTGTGACTCAAAATGACCCACTAATCGAATGTTCTTGAACATGCGACCTAGCCCAATGTATGCTTGTACCCGAAAATGGTAAAATTCGAAATTTCGTCAAAATCGTTAGAGCTATTTTCTAGATAAAATTGCACTTGACCCACAGTGACCCAAAATGAGCCACTAATCGAATTTTCTCGAACATGTGACTTAGCCCAATGGTCTTCTCGTAATCCAAAACAATAGAATTCAAAATTTAGACAAAATCGTTAGAGCCGTTTTTTTGATAAAATAGTCTGGACCCATAGTGACCCAAATATGACCCATTAATCAAAATTTCTCGAACATGTGACCTAGCCCAATAGTCTTCTCGTGCCCAAAAACGGTTGCATATAAAATTTAATCAAAATCGTTTGAGCCGCTTTTTAGATATAATTAGCTTGATCCTGACCCATTATGACCCAAAATGACCCACTAATCGAATTTTCTCGAACATGTGACCTAGCCCAATGGTTTTCTCGTGCATGAAAATGGTAAAATACAAAATTCAGTCAAAATCGTTAGAGCCGTTTTTAAGATCAAATTCACACACACACACACACACAATTTTTGCTCGTATTATAATATAAGATATAAATATACTGGTTGCTGAGAATTAAATAAAAAGTGATGCAAGTATGCATCACTATGCATTTAAGAGTCTACTTCAGTCAAACGAAAAGACCCGTTCGTCAATGCTAATCCTATGGAAGAAATTTATAAAGATATCTCGTTTGAATTTAAATATTTTTAAATGATTTCTTTTGCATTGAATAGTTGAGATCGATCTGTACAAAGGCCGTTGTTTACTTTTTCGATTTTGTTTACAGGTATTTCTTATGAGGATGCTTTCATTTTCGGAACCGGTTTTAAAAGTAAAAGCATCCTCATAAAAAATATCTGCAATCAAACTCGAAAAAGTAAAAAACGGCCTGCATACAGATCGATCTCAACTATTCAATTCAAAAGAAATCATTTAAAAATATTGAAATACGACCGAGATATCTTTATAAATTTCTTCCATAGGATTAGCATTAGCGAATGCGTCTTTTCATTTGACTGAAGCAGCCTTTTAAGGGTTAAAAACCATCTGTCGGTAGTGAAATAGAAAGCCAGCTAAGGTAATTTGATTATCCCCTAACACATGCTGGCACAATACTTAAACGGTAAGTGATAAATAGGTAGTCATTTAAAGAGGAGAAAAAATTAGTATTATAATTTAATGGTAATGACTGAAATTGCGGAGAAGAGGGAAAGTTAAATGAACGAGTGTAATTTTTAAAAAATAATTTCAGGGGGAATGAAAGCGAATTATTAATCAATAATCATGTAAATGTAGGGTATTCTGGAATTCTTAAACGGAATGAAATGTGATAATGCATTTTATTTATTTTTCGGTGTCAAAACAAGGTATATTATTAATGTTTCACTAATGATTATATATTTTTATTTCGTATATTGGCATGCGATTTTTTCTCCAATTTTGAGAAAAAAATCACTCTTACGTTAATAATTTAATAGTACATATCCAAATACTAGATTTACTGGCGTTTAATGAATATGTCATTGTCTGAAATCCGACGTAATTTTTAGTATGTAATTATGTATTTAATAGTATGTAATTATGTATTTAATAGTATGTAATAGTATGTAATAGTTTTTTAGTATGTAATTATGATATTTTGTGTACTATTCAATTCATTTTCATATGACAATAAGCTAAGGAAGAGTTTTTAGAGACGTTTGGAAAATATCGTAACAGCATTTAACAGATGTTGCAATATTCTAACATTTTTTCCGTTTTATCATACATGATTCGTTCAGAAAAGTAACCTATATTTTACATTTAAAGAGTGAAATATATGTTTAAAATAAAAGAATCAGCAACAGTGCAAAGAGAACTACGCAAACTTTTATTATTATTATCATTATAACTAAATGTCAGAACATAAATGAAGTCATAATAAGAAATGTATAGACATATACTGCCATTATACATGTAGGTAGTAACAAAAGTAATTGCTAAGACAAAATAATACTCAGTGAAAAGACATGTACTATTAATAGTACGCTTAGACTCGAACGGGTTAATGTGGCGTGGCCCCCAATTATGGAAAATTCCCCGCTTTAATTAATGCTTGGTAGAAATCACGAACTAGTGAATTTGCTTAACAAATTACAATTTTTGCTCTGTTTCCTTTTTACTTTCTTCTGTTTTTAGAAAAGTAAGTATTGGAATCTTGAAAAATTTCGACTTCCGATTTTTGACGGATTTACACGTTTTAGGGGTCAGAGATACCGAAAAAAATGTTTTTACAAAATATCTGTCTGTGAGTCTGTGGCTCTGTCTGTCTGTCTTTATGTGACACAAATTTTGTGGGCACTTTATTTCAAGAACTAATGCACTGAATTTAATAAAAAATTGTATTCAGTTAGTCCCTGATATAAATTGGTGCTGATTACGTTTTGGTGTAAATCGTCCAACAGGTAGCACTACTATGCTGGATTTTTCACGATTTCCGCAATAGCTCTATCTCAAGAACTAATGCACGGTTTTTAATCTAACTTCAGATGCAGTTAGACGTTGACACAAGTTGTTGCTGATTAGATTTTGTGTTAATCTCCCAATAAGTGGCGCTGCTATGTTGATTTTTTTACGATTTTCGCAATAGCTCTATCTTAAAAAACTAATGCATGGATTTTCATCAAACTTCAGATTCAGTTAGACTTGACATACATTGTTGCTGATTAGGTTTGGGTGTAAATCTCACAACAGGTGGCGCTGGTATGGTATGCTGCATTTCGCATGATTTTCACGCTTTTAGCGATAGTGCTATCTCAAGAACTAATGCACGGAATTTCATATCTTTAGAATCCTCATGATGGCCATAGATTGCTATTTAATTTAGGCACTATGCGATTGCGAATTTAAAGTATTAACATGTATGAGATAGAAGAAAGTTTTGGAATTGGCGCATCGAACTAGTTAAGAAATGTTAAAATAGCAATTAAAGCCTTTGTGCAGGAATATTAAAAAACAGTAAACCAACGTTTAAAATGCACAAATAATGCGTGAAAAGCAGCAAACAGCTGTTTCGAATCTACAGCGAGATTCTTCTTCAGTGCAAGATAGGGAAAAAAGAACAGCGTGCTAGAAAAAGCCTGGCTCAGCCTTGCTTTTTCTAGCACGCTGTTCTTTTTTCCCTATCTTGCGCTGAAGAAGAATCTCGCTGTAGATTCGAAACAGCTGTTTGCTGCTTTTCACGCATTATTTGTGCATTTTAAACGTTGGTTTACTGCTTTTTAATAGTTTAGAAATGGCAACACAATAAAATTATTATTTGAACTATCTAATCAGGATTTTTAAATTGTTTCCTGAGCGTATAATCATAAATTAGCACATATTTTTTTTAACTATTATTCTTTTTTCTTTTTTTTTAAATTTATTTTCTACTGTTTAGTTGCTTATTGTTTACAATCGCCGGAAAAAATGCGTGGTCATTTATGATAAAGACCGCAATCATGGAAATAAACTACTGTTGTATTGTGGCGTTGAATCTGGAATTGCATTCTTTTTCACTTGTTGAAACAAAAAACTTGAACTAGGGTTCCGTACTTCGAAAGGGAAAAAAATCGGAATCCTTATAATAGCATTTTGTTGTCCGTCTGTTTTATCATGAACATTTTATTTTTCAGGAACGAATGAAGATATATAAATTAATATAAAATAATAAGATTCACGGCCTCATTGTTTTGTAAAAATTTCGAGATTCTAACTGAATGCATTAAAAAGTTGCGCATTTAAAATAGCGGTTTTTTCCCATACAACCGCAGTTATAAAACATATAGAGTATACGTCCCGTTGACATATAATCGTTGGGACTGGGACGTAGAAGGTCTTATAGCACATGTAAAGAAAATATACAAAAATCATTTATAATTCTAATAGCTGACCCTCCCGGCGTTGCCCAAGACCGTGATAATATTTTTAAATGAACCTTAAACTTGTATGATTTTATATCGTTAACTCTCCATTTCGTCTGAAATACATACCCGCTCAATGTGTGAAAATGTGAGAGAAGCTGCTAATTATTCAGATTTGTTATGTAATTTTTTATCATAATTTTTCGAAAATTGTATGGGGTATTAATGAACAAATTAAAACTTTAAAACGCCCTCTACTGATGAAAAAATTAGTTAAGAAGGAGGGAGTGGGTATGCTTAGTAATGTATAGGACAAAAGATTTAAAACGATATGTCATATGAAAAAATCCAATTCCGCCCCCCCACGGGGCGGAATTGGATTTTTGCCCCCACTAGTCTGCGGTCAAAAATAGACCCCACTAATCGAAAGCCCGTGAGAAGTTTTACCTTCGGCCGAGCCTTCAAATGAGGTCGAATCCTGCTGTAGTTTAATTAGGAGCTGAGTTAGAAAATTGACTCCCTGGGGGGATTTGGTGAGGGGGGGGGAAGAAAAGTTCATAATATGAAAGAGTGGTCCTAGCTCTTTCCGATGATATATCATATGAGGTTTTCCGAAAAAATTTCAAAATTGTCTCATTCCTGGGCCTACTCTCGCACCCTTGAAATTTACCCCTCCCCCCCTCAATTTTTTTATACTTAATATATAATATTTATCGGAGGTCTCCGTCAAAAACAACATATAAAGGATGCTTATTGTAGAAAATGCTACGGTTTTAAGAAAAATTATTGCCTTTCCTCCCTCCCCCGAAATTCAATTCTCCCTCCTTCTTTAAAATTTTAAAGTATTATCAAATATCTCAAATGTTGAAATCGATCCAAAAAATAGGGCATAAAATAATAAGTACACATTCGACAAACGCTTTTGTACAAAACTGTACGGTTTTAAAAATTTCTTTCCCCCCCCCCCCCCGAAATTCAACTCCGCCTCTTTCATTAAATTTCTAAGTGTTATCAAATATCTGAAATTTTAAAATCGATCCAAAAATTCGCAAGTAAAACAAAGATAATTAGTGGAGGAAGCTTAGATTTAAATAACGTTCCGCTGCCAAGACTTTCTTTTTCTTTTTAAAAATCGATTTTTCGGTAAAATAGAAAGTTACTTATAAATTTTTAAGAGAATTGCATATTCTTAGTCAGCATGAAAAAGTAGGCACAGATGCATAAGTTTAAAATATCAAAATGCTGGTTTTTTTTTTTTTTTTTTTTTAAATTTGGTACATTTTAAAAGAACGCTAGTCTAAAAATTACCTGCGGTTTTTACTCCATATGAGGTGTCTAACTTTCAAAATGAAGCTTTCAAAGGAATTATCCAATTAATGAAATAATAATTAATTCCTAAGCTTTTAATCAGCCGGCGAAATTTAAATATATTTAAAATTCGTTAAAATCATCCACAGTACAGGGTTGGGAAATCGTCTACCCACGATTTAACTTGTAATAAATTAAAAAAAAAAAAAAAAAAAAAAAAAAAAAACTTGTGTGGAAAACTAAATCGCTAAAAAAATAACTTTTGGACACACAATATATACAAATCAAGCACTACGAAAATGAACAGACGTATAGTTTTCGTGAGTACTTGTACTCACACCGTCAGTGTATAAAATAAAATCAACATCCCCTAAATAGTCTTTCAATTTCATGTATTTGGAGAGGGAGGGGATGTTGATTTTACTTTGCACGCTGACGATGTGAATCCCAATACTCACGAAACGTATACGTCTGTTCATTTTTGTAGTGCTTTATTATGTGTTCAAACGTTGTTTTTTTGTGATTTAATTTGACTTCTAATTTAAGTGGTATCATCCACTTTAGTGATTCTTCCGTAATTCTTCATTTTTAAGAGACATATAATCTGAAGTAGGAATACAAAAATGATTTATTGTATCGATGTAGCTCTGAGCCTTTTGAGTTACCATCATCTGGGGTAATTTTGGCCCCAGTAAGAAAAATGATTAAATCTGCTATATTTTCTACATCGCTTGAGTTATCGACAAAGTTTTGGTATCAAAATATAGGTGGTAGCATTAGCTTGAGGCTGGAAGCTCATCTTAAGTAATTCGCCAAGTTTCCATCGTGGCAACACCAGTAAAACCAAAACGCGTGAAGACGGTGAGAATTTAACTCTTACAGCTTTTGTCTGCCAAGTGTAAATTAATTCATCTGGACCTTCGTAAGTACGTGTTATTATAGCCTCATTAGTGTAGATCAAGGCCTAATGCAGATTATGCGTTGTTTTTCCTGAGATAAAAAAGAAAAACGCTTTTCTAAGTTGGGGGTAACGTTTGGGGCATTAGCCCAACCAATTATCATTAAAATTTTTGTATATACTTCCTGTCAATGCATATATATATATTTGAAGTGGAGCTTTTTCTTATTTTGTTGAATTTAAACATTGATGTTTTTGAGGTAATGTTTTTGCTTATTATTGGTATACTTACGAAAAGAGACATTTGTGATTATACAAACAATAATTTTGCTGAAAATTCATTCAGTGTATTGGTTCCAACTGAACCAAACAAGAAAGCTGACAAAGATGACTGTAACTTTGGAAATTTTGTACTTGTGCTGATTAATGGAAATATCTATCCCGGAAGGATTAGTTTGAAATCAAAAGAGGGTTGTGTTATTGACTGCATAGAAAAGAAGTTAAAATGTAGGCGTTGGCCACAGTAACCGGACTCGATGGTATATGAATGGAACGCTATTGTTGCAAAAATTTGTCCATCTAAACTTCTGTCTAACAGAAACCTGTGATCAGTGCTAGACCTGGACAATCTAAGTTCAGCAATATTTATGAGTTTTGTAATACTTTTTTTTTTAAATATATGCTAATTTACTGGGTTTTTTTAAACTTTTTTACACTTTTTACCCTCTCTCCCTCGTCTTTTTCAATGGGATGACATTGGTCCACATTATGTTGTTGAAGACCTTATAGCATTCGTTTTAACACATGGGCCAATGTTACCCCGAATTCAAGGTAACGTTGCCCCAAAATTTTCAAAGACACTTTTTGGTTAAAAAAAAATAAATCAATGTCGACGAATTTATGATAATGGTGTGGTTCCATATGTCCTTAACCTTTAACTGATGTTATATGTCTAACAGACCGGTGCTTTTTTCAATTTTCATAGCTTAACTTGCAAATTTCAGTTTATCTACAAACACTACTGAAATTTTGTTTCGTTTGGAAATTTAGTACTAACACCAGAGACTTTTGATTGGGTGAATTTTAATTATAACACTCCTGTACAAAAAGTGTAGTACAAAAACAACATTCTATTTTCTATGAGTTGATCGCGGCTTTTATGCAGATTTTGATGGAGCGCTCTCACAGACCGCTTCACACTAGTTATATGACAATTTCTGTAACATCAGTTAAAGGTTACGCAAACAAAAAATTAACATGATATTAATTTTTTAAATAAAATAAGAGAATGGAGATGCTGAACATGCCATGAAACACAGAAATTTGGGACAAAGTTACCTCAGTTGATGGTACTTCTGATTGGAAAAGAGGAAAAAAAACTATTTGATTTTCGTGAACTCCTTATTCTAAGGGGAGGTAATTCCCTCGTTTTCTCTCAGGAATAACGTATTAACCCCAGAAGAGTTCAAAGTATATTTATTTAAAGTTAGAAAAAACGACATTTCCAAAATTCAATTCCAATAATCTAGGACTAATATTTAAATCGATGATAAAAATACATTTATGAAATTCGAGTTTTAAACAGAAAGTCAGTTTCTACTAAGAGCGCAATTCTAAAAAATCAGCTTTCAATTTCGGAGATAGCTTGTTTTTACGAAATTCAGTAGGCGTATCTAGAAAGGAGATAATGAGTAAATAAATGAGTAAATGAGATAATGAGAGCCTCCTCCTTGTTTATATGTACTTTTTATTTTTCACAATATTACAATACTATGCAGTTGGATTAAATTAAATCTATTGAAAAATATTTTCAACTTTTCAAGTATTATTATTAAGCAGACTATGGATAATGTGCATGTTTGTCAACAAACTGGCTTGTTGTGTGACAACTCAACTAGCTGTTGGCAAAAATTCGAACTAAATTGCTTGAAATTAGGCTAAAATGCTCGTAATTTTCGCGTAGTTATAATATGTTACATTATATATAGGAAATAATGCGCTATAAATTACTAACTCTGAGAAATTGTCACTTCTGCCTACAACCAGTTGAGAAGTACGTCTTTTTTTGGGTGCGTGGCGCCACATGCACATTATCTATAGCACATGGACTACGCAGACGATATTTTAGAAAAAGCAAGTTGAGAGGTAATAGAAAATATAACTAATTATCACTTGGAAGGTTTGCAAGAATTGGTTTTAAAATCAGTTCAGTGTTGCAGATTGGAGATTTTGCCCCCCTTTTGGGGAATTTTTAGAGAACAAGTAGTTCATGGAAAAAAGTTTGGGGATTATCAACACTTTTGGTGAAAAACTTGGAGATTTTTTTTTACTATATCACGTAAAGTTTGCTAAAGTCATCTGAAAACACTGGATCTATCTCGAACTCTACTCGTATTTTGATTTGGAAAACAAAAATAAAATATAGAAATCGGAGGTATCAATCATTATTCTCGTGGTCGTGCTCATCATTTACAACATTACAGTTCACACGTATCACAGGTACATTACGACCTGTCTTGGACTATCCCCACCTGAATTTCCATATCACTAAGTGCGGCAGATTTTCCTAATCATCGCGGACGCGGATAGACGCACAAACACATATACACATTTCTTTTATTAGTATAGATTTATAAAACAGAAATATAAACAATTTTTTAATGTTTTTTGTTTAACACGTTAAGCGCCAAGTCAGTCACCGGTGACTGACACTGCACTTTCCGTTTAAAACGCGTGATGATGACTGACGGCTTAAAATATGATATAAAACTAAAAATATATATACTGCTAAGTAATTACTGAAAATTTATTTAAAATTTACTTACCTTTCATTTATTACAGGATTATACTTTGTTAAAAATTACTTAAAATATTGTAAATTTTTTCAGCTTCAGTGTCCGTCACCGTGGCACTCAACGTGTTATGGCTGGTTAATTTGTGCTTCATGGAATGACAATAGAGCTTTTTGGAAGACATGCAATTGCATACTACAATCACATTGCTACGTTTATAATTGAACATTGCTCAATGAATGTAGCAGACACCATAGTTCTCGTTATAAGAAACTTGAATGAAAACTCTGGAGTCTTAACTCCTTGAAGGACGGTGATGCTGCCATGGTATCACTTAAATCTAATTCCTAATTGCCACATTGGCACCAGAATTTTTCAATGAAAATTTCACTTTTATTTGATATACCGCGAAAATATACCCTTTTTCTTGTTTACAAATAAATTTTCGTGTAAATACTGGTGTCATTCAATTCTTTTACCATTTTACGAATGCAAGTACCTTGCCCCTGAAAGAGTTTTAAACGGCATGAACCTTCACATTACTAAATCTTTAGGACTTATTCGAAGCGGTTTTTTTTGCCGTGCTTTTCAAAAGATTTACTTAAAGATGTGAAAATCAGCTATTTTTCTTTTATTATTGATGAAAGCATAGTGATTGATTCAACGAAGGTGCTTTGCATTACGATTAGGTACTTCAGTAGGGATGGGGACAAAAAATTTAAAACAAAGTTTTATAGGTTAAGTCAGATAGAAGCAGACGATTCCAACACCATCTCACATTCATTCAAATCTCAACTGATTAGAGATGGTCTAAACCTTGAAAAAGTTATTAGTATAAGCGTAGATGGAGCTATAGGTCACCTATATTGATTGGAAGCAATTTAAAAACAAGTGTAAACGAACTTGTCGTTGTAAAATGTATCTCTCATATCTTTTCGTTTTGCTGCGAATATGCATGCATAGTTCTGCCGAGTTTAAATGTTTATTTTTTGTAAATGGAGAACTATTTTTAAAAAATGCTTGATTTGGCGAAAAAAATTGATTTTAAATTAGTTAAATATTTTTTATAGTGGAACATTGAAAATTTACTATTTTGAATAGAAACTGCGTTGGGGAATGTTTCGGAAAATAATACTGATTTGGGGAAAATTTCAGAAATTTTGGGGAAAACTGACTTTTGACTATCTGGCAACACTGAATCAGTTTAAAAAACTGGATGGACAAATTGTGTAAGTACGGGCAATATATATTTAATTTTATGTTTATGATGCAAATGCGAAGAAACTATCCATATGTTTTTAAATTGTTATAATAATAGCAAAAAAATAAAGATGATAAAAAAAAAATTTCAAAGCATAAGTATATGTTACGAAATAATACGAAAGTAAAAATAAAAATAATTAAAATGGGTTAAGGACATTTTTTTTAAATGAAAAAAAAAAGAAAGAAGAGCAATACTAAATGAAGCTCTTAAGTATTGTATTTTCTTTAGTTTTGTCACACGTCTCGACATTCTTCTCTTACGTTAATCTGATTTAATTGTCGCGTTTTTTCTTGGTATGTTCAAACATCTGCATCTGTACCGTTGGATTAAATTTAATTTATATGTCTGAGGTTTCTTTTTTTTCCGCCTTGAAAATTAATCATATTACTCTTTTGAAATCGCAGCTGCCATCAAAACAAACATATATAATTTAAAATTAGTTTTGATTTTTCTACATAATCGCTGTAGAATCTGGATGAAACAGAAAATCTAGAAAACCAAACAGTTAGAAAAGTTGCTATTTACATTTTTTTTATTATTATAAAAAAAGCTAGTTTGCATATATTTTAGAGGTTGAATTTTTTTATGTATATTTATGACACTAAAATGATTAGGCCTTTTTTTAAAGGAAAAAAAAAAAAAAGACATTACATTATTTGTTTAATTAAGATACGCATGAAAAAAGAAATCAGGAAAAAGGGATCGAATACTGGAAGCAAGAGAAAATTAATCATTCTATTTATTCGACAAATATATATAGAAAGAAGATTTTAATTAAGTTTTGAGTTTTTCAAAAAATCGTATTTTATTTTATTTTTTTAAGATTTTAACTATATACATAAATACACATATATTTAAACCTATATTAGTAAAACAAAGAGTTCCTGAGTCTGTCTGTGTACACTCTCTCGATGTATTAGGCCAACGCTAAAAAACATTGGTCATGGAGGTAACCCTAAGGTATTTATGAAAATTCAATTTAGAATCTTTTTAAATGCACTTTTAGGAGATTTTTTACTGGAACTTTTTTATTTTTGGATAAATTTGACTGCTTATTAATAATAGTTGTTACGAATTACTTGATTTAAAAAACAAATACAGTGCGACTAACATTAAAAATAACGACTAGCGCATAATAAATACAGTGCGACTCACAGCAAAGTAATCGGTCAGGTGAGAGTTTTATACTCGCACAGAAAGTGTTCCGTACAACAAAGACCTTGTACAAAGTTTAAACTTGGCATTGTGCCAAGCGAGCTTCGAAAGGAGATCGCAAAGTTGCAACGCCGAACAGTGGGACGTTTTGATGATCTAGGTGGACAAAATCCATCTCGGAATTTGACAAACCACGTGTACTGGTAACTGAATGTCTGTATTTTAGAGATCCGTATTAGTTTTTGCGTAAAAAATCAGAAGTGTCGATTGATTGTGACCGTAAAGTAGCCATTTGCGCAGTTGCTTTGAGGGAGTTTCAAAAGTTGCACTAGCTTCCTCTAACTCTGAACCGTGACTATTCTGTTTTACTTAAAAGCACGAGTTTGCTGATCTAATGTGACAGCTTTGTATAGGTCAGATTAAACCCATTTTTGTTTGAAAAAAAAAGCGATATTAAACCCACTTTACTGCTTTTTTCAAAGGCTGAAATTCTGTATGATCCTTGATGTTGTTTACTAATTTCATCTTGACATTTAAGGAATTATTCAGCACTATTCAGCAATAAGCATTTTTTAAAATCAAAGTGTCATTCCTAAAGTATTGAAAAATTAAACAAACTCCTCGAGATAACTGCAGATAAGTAAGTTTTTATTAATAAACAAGCATCATACTAACTTCCAGTGCATGCATTTATGTTTAGTTCAAATCTTGCAATTCAAATTTAAATCACTTTTCATTATCCTATTGAGCTGAATCAATGAATACACGTGTAATTTGAATGACGATGCAATATTGTTGTGGTTATGATTTAAACAGTGGCGTAGCTACGTTTTTTGGCACCCGGGGCAGGAAAAAATTTTGCGCCCCCCCCCTCCCCCCAATAAAGGAATAACCACATTATTTTCCCTCAAGATGAAAAGAAAGTCTCTTTGGATTGTACCGGGAGGAAAAGGCAGCTTCACTCTTCCTAGTTTTTAAGATTCAGATAGTTTTACTCAAACACACTAAACTAAAATGCGTGGAACCCGATTATAGAAGATTTCTAGCTTTCGTCAATATTAAATTTGAATGGGATTTTCAAAAATTTAGCGGAACGTTCACGGATATGGCTGTTGATTTAAGCATATGGGAGTAGCAACAATGAAAATAAATTATATATATAAAAAAAAAACATTTGCTACAACTTCTAAATTACGCCCGATTATGGAAAAAAATGTACTTCAAAACGAACGGCAGCCGCCATAGAATTTCAAATTCCTCTACTCATCTATTTTTAAGATAGAGGGAACCAAAACATGTTCTTGAACCTTTCTATCAAAACCTAGCCATTATACAAGAAGTAAATTTGTATTTATAATTATATATATATATATATATATATAAATAAATGTGTGTGTGTGTATTTTTTGTTTGAAATATTTAACGGCCCGCTACTTTGAAACAGGATGACAAATCAAGATGGCCAACGAATTTGATTAAGATCTTAATAAACCTTTAACATATGCTCAATCACATCCAGCTCGGTTTATAAATTAGTGCAGTTGCAATTCATGATCATATATCTATAGAGGCAGATATATAGATCTATAGATGAAAAGGATAAAATTTAAAATCCCTTTAAAATTCAAAATTCAAATTAAATTTCAAAAATTTAAACTAAAATCCTTAATTTTTTCCCTTAACTTTAAATCTTATATTCTAAAATCCGTTTTACCCCTTGTAACTTTGCTTCCCAGCAATTTTTTCGCTCACCATTAAAATCAGGGAAAAGAATAACTTAAGATAGAAAACGCTGCTGTTTGGACAATTATTCTTCGTTTGCGGTTAAAGCCTTGTACGTCATAAATCTCAGGAATTGTGAGGGTTTTGACTTGACCACGGGTCAATCAAAAGCTAATTAACCAATTAAACTAAATCTCCCTCCAATTTTTTACCTTCGCCCCATGCTCGAAAATATTATAATCCCTAACATATAAGTAAGAACACGCACGAAAAAGATTGCATTTGCCCAGTCGAGGTGCCTGCACAACCTGCGACCATGTAGGTCCCGAAATTGACGTAAATGGCTCAAGAGACATCCGATGCAACTTGCGGAGATGATTGTAAGATGCAGAAACGAAATAAACGTGTTCTGTTCGCAAAGAGGTTCCCGAGTCAAATTCTTTTTTCCTATTAATCTCCCAGTTATTCCTTGCATAGATAGATATATATATATAGCTTTCTCTAATGCATATGCGCTGAATTAAAAAATATATGAAATATATTTAACTTTTAAAATGACGAAAACAGCCATTTGTACTCGTCGTACTAGGAAAACTGAAAAGTCCTGATAATTTGTACGATTTGAGAAGGGAAAATTTAGGGGTATAGATCGCCAACATTTTAGTATTTAGCTTTTCTCAATGCAATTTGACGGAAAAATAGAATTTTCAATGAAGAAGAAATAATATCTTTACTTGTTGTTCTTCCAGTTAAATTGATTTTGCATTGGTTCACAGAAAACTTACACGAAAATATTTATATAAAATACAAACACAAAAATCAGCGTGAAAACCAATCTATGTGTGTGGTAGAGATAACTAGAAGTAAGTACCGCACGTGCAAGTCTAAAAATTTGGGTGAGGATACTGGAACTGGATAGTCCAAGCCAGATCCTCATGTACACGAGGCTCAGATTTCTAATTTTTTGATAATTAGCTGAGATTATTAATTAAAAACGAAGCAAAAACAGATTTTTTTTCACAAAATGTCAAAATTGCGTACATATCTGAACCTGATTTCCCAGCAGAAACGAAAGAAATTAAATATTTTCATTAATCAACGAAAATTAAGAAAACTAATTAAGATATCGATTTGAAATTTTCAGAGCACATACCGAAAAATATCTTACACCTATGTATCAAATTTTTGGGTCAGTAATTTTTCTTAATTTTTTCAAAAAACTGACGGCGACAGTACAAAATTTTGGAGAAAGAACCGTACAGCAGGGGTATAAAAATCTGGGTACCAGCGGGCAGTCTCTCACCATTAAATTTTACTAGTTTTCTTCGCTTAAATTTTATTAGCATTCTTACAAATATTTTAGACGAAAAGTAACTTTTAAAATTTAGTGGTGAGAGACTGACCGCTGGTGCCTAGATTTTTACACCCCTGCGAAAATACATTAAAAACAATCTAAAAAGAGGTCTTTTTCCGACCACACCTCCATTTAATCTCCGAAAATCGGTGGACCAGAGATTATATGACCTGTAGACGATTGTCTTGATTATAAAACGGTGCCAAATGCTAAAAACATAATTTAAAATCATTTTATCAATGTAATCGAAGATTCATATTGTGTTCTGTGGCAAGAATTCCGTGCTATGAGTTAAGAGTTTGTCTACAAGGGTTTCTCTTCTTTATTTATATTTAAAAGTATGTTTTCCAAAATATAGACTTATTTTATCACATTTATCGAACATTAACAGCGCATTCTTTTCTCGGATTCTATGGGCCATATTTCATCGGGAATTGATTAATTCAATTTAGCTTACGATTTTCTTGCAGTTTTTAGCTTCACCTTCCAGTGCTGGGGATGCATTCTTATCTCGGGTTCTATGGACCCAATTTCATCTGGGTTTTGCTCATTCAACTTGGTTTTCGATTGTCTTACAGTTTTTAGTTATACTTTCCACCACCAGGCGGCATTTTTATCTGAGATTTCACGGACCTGATTTTTTTTTTCATTGTGGATTTTTTTCTTTTATATCCGATATTTTACGATTTTCTTCCGATTTTCAGGCTCGTGCACAGCAAGCCTGCTGTACGGGAGCGCAGAAAGCAGGGACCTGTGTCGGAGATTCCTTTTGAGAAAGACAAATTTGAATGTAGGTGTTTAGTATTTAGAGATGCGCGCCGCAGTTATATAGTAGGTCCGGTCTACACTGCCGAAGCAGTGGGGACGCATCCCAAAGGTTCGTTTTGAGAAACTCGTTATTATTTTTTGAAATTTAATATGAATACAGGTTTTAATTTTAATCTTTCGCGGTTTGTTTAGAAAAATCTACGGGAGGGTCAGCTACTGTACAAATGAACAATGCTCTTTTGATACCAGAAATGTGAATCCAAGTCGCCTAAAGCCCTTTTGATTTATAAACTGGAGGCTAGACAGTTAGAAACCTCCCTCAGCGATTGACAATTATAGATTTCTCCTTTCCTCCCACCTTCATTGAATTTCTTCAAAACATTCACACACACACAAAAGAAAAGGTCAACAATTCTTATTTATTTTCAAAGTATGTGAAATAATTTCGGTTTAAAGCTCCTCTCAATTTGGCGCCCCCTATTTAATTACATTGCCCCTCCATTTCGGTACATAATTATCTTAGGTTTAGGTACCATGTGTGTTGAAGCATCCCTAGAAACATTTACAGAAGTTTTTTCTTTATTCATTATTTGAATATAACAAAAATCTCACTAAAGAAAACCTTCACATTCGAAACAAAATTTTAAAAATCAACAATTTTATTTTTTGTGAGAATATGCGAAATAGTTTCGGTTTAAAGTTCTCTCAATTTGGCGCCCCTAGGCCTCGGCGCCTGGGGTGACTGCCCCCCTTGCCCCCCCCCCCCCCCTAGCTACGCCACTGGATTTAAAGAACGTAGAAGTTTGTTTAGGATACTGTTTCAACAGGGATTCACAAAAAATTTAGATTAAAACTTGCAAGTTAATTTTAAACCAATTTCAATAATCTTATTGAGCTGAAACTTTGCTCAGGATATGTAGTTCTGATGAAAATGCAATATTATTATAATTTATGGAACGTAGCAGTTACGCTTTTTTTACAGGGTCACATAAAAACTAGTTCAAATCCTGCAAGACAATTTTAAACCACTGTCAGTTACCTAATTGAGCTAAAACTTTGCAACTTTGCTTACATGTGTTTTTTTGACAATTCTATTAAATTATAATTTGACGAACCTAGGAATTATACATAATTATGCATTTTTAACAGGGCCACACAAAAGATTGTTGCTAAAAAGCAGAAATTTTGACAAAAATTCCAAATTAATTAAATTTTATTAAATTTAATTAAATTTAATTAAAAATGTAATTAAATTCTAACAAAATTACTATAGATTATTAAGATACAAAATACCATTTTTTTTTATTGAAAACAAAGTGCGTAGCAGTTATATTTCTTTTACAGGGACACATAAAAAATTCGAATAAATTACCGTCTATATGTAGAAATTTTATTTCAAATTGAATAAAATTTATATGGGTTATTTATTCACACAACAGCATTTTTTTCAACCGAAAATAATTTAGGTAGCATTTATATGTTTTGCAAGGTAACACCAAACATTAAAGTTTTTTTAAATATGATTTTATTTAAAAAAAAATATTTTTTTTCTAGGATGACTACACAAATTTTTAGAGCAAATTTGAGTAGACAAAAATAAAATAAGAATTGAATGTTAACTTACATGTGTGAATTAAATTGTTTTTTACTTAATAGTAAAATAAATACGTTTAACGCATTCTTTATAATTCATTACTTTTTTATTTCGAAATATTATTGTTAAATAAACCAATTATCTCTCACTATTTGAGCTATTTTATTAGGGATACATTCGAAAAACCAGCAAAAACTAATTAAACTTCAACGTAATAATTTTGCCCACCTAGATCGTCAAAACGTCCCACCGTGCGTCGCATTGGTCCGTGGCGCTGTCATCTAGGTCGGTTTTTAATTAATATCTCGGCTAATTACCAAAAATCATTATTAACAATCCTTGGATGATTCTGCGTCGATAGGTACCTCAAGCGCTCCTCAACCGGCGTCGTCAACTTTCGGTCATTGACACCCCTGCAGTACCTCCACATCCCGGCTCCCCCGTCGGTCCCTCCGCCTTCGAAAACCGATTTAGACGGCCCCTTGCGAGAAAAATGGCGTTTTTAGAGTTTTTTGTGCTATAACATGAGGGTGAATATTAGATCGACTAGATTATCATACTATAACATCAAGATTAAATTTATATTTGATTTTTGAACATTATCTTAATGAATTTTAATAACTAAGTAAAACAATAAAAAATATAACGTTTTAAGGAAAAAAGCTGATTTCTGAAGATTTTTTGCAACTATAAGACGTTGATTAGATTTTTGTTTGAATTTTGAATAATGAACACCTTAATAAGCATTATTAATTACGCAAAACAATGGCAAATATCAATTTTTAAGGAAAAAGACTGATTTCTTCTGATTTTTTCAACTATAAGATCAAAATATTAACGTGAATAAACATACATTTTAGTGTTTGAGCAGCCATCACTTTAATGAGTATTATTAATTAAGCAAAACAATGAAAAATATCAATTTTCAAGAAAAAAAGCTGATTTCTTTAGATTTTTTTTTTCAACTATAAGACGATGAGTAAATTTTTATTTGAATTTCGAATAATCAACACCTTAATGAGTATTATTAATTCAGAAAATAATAAAAAATATCAACTTTGAATGGAAAAAGCAGAATCCTTTAAATTTTTTCAACTATAAGATGAGAATATTATCTTAAAAGGGAAATTTAAATATATATTTTAGTTTTTGACAACCATTACCTTAATGAATTTTAATAATTGGACAAATAATACAGAAAAATAACGAATTTTAATGAAAAAAGACGAATTTTATTAATTTTTACACTACTTTGTGATTTTATAATAATTTTAGACGCTAGTTATATAAGATTTAAATCCTTAGATGACTACATCCCAAGATATATTCAAAGTAATTTCCTTAACTTTTAGCAGATTCAACAAGATTTTTTTGATGAGGTCAGTGTGAGGGAAAATAATTTTAAATAAGAACTCCCATTCACTACCATTACCCCTCGCATTCGGGGTCGCAATAAAAGAGTTTTGACGTCACAAGCTACAAACAACATTACAAAATGTTTCCATTCAAGAAAAATATTAATTTTTAAGAAAAAAGGCTGATTTCTTTACAATTTTTCAACTCTAAAATAAAGGATATAAACTTATATTTTAGATTTTGAACAATCATCACCTTAATGAGTATTATTAATAAAGCAAAACAATGGAAAATATCATTTTTTAAGGAAAAAAGCTGATTTCTTATGAATTTTTCAATTATAACACGAGAAATATCAACTTTTAAAAGGAGAGTTAAATTTATATTTTAGTTTTTAACAGCAAAACCTTAATAAGCATTCTTAATGAAACAAAAGAAATATCAATTTTCAAGAAAAAGATGAGTTTTTACGCAAATTTCCAACTTTGAAATACATTTGTTTATATATTGTTACAAGATACTAATTATATTGTTAAACTTTAGCTTATTTTTAAAAGCTTGAATGTCTTTATATTATGTTCATATTTATATTTATTTACGTCATGACTACATTTGAGATCTTAGAACCAATAGTACAAATTTCTTTTCTACGTTGGAAACTGAAAATGAATAAAATTGTTTTATGCATTCGAGATTTTGCAACCACTAGTACAAATTTCTTTTCTATGCTGGATGCTGAAAGGCACCTCTTACTGCTTCAAACATTTGACATAATAAAAATAGTCTGAGTTATTCTGCTCATATTATTAATCAAATTATCATATGTTTCGCCCTACACTTCAAAGATTTTTGAATTATCAACCACCAAGTTATTTAAAATATAAATACTATCCTTAATGTTTACATAGTATACATGACTTGTCTGACTTATTCTGTTCATATTATTAATAAAATTATCATATGTTTCACCTTGCACGTCGAAGATTTTTGAATTATTGCAATACTTATCTACATCAAACCCGATTCTTGCCCCTATATATTTTAACATTACATAATTTTAACACTATTTTTATCCATTTATCAGAAAAAATATTAAATCACAGAACGATCACACATCAAATTGTTTCAAATATAAATATTATCTTTACAGTTTTTAATGATACAGAGTATACATGAATACAAACTTTATTTTTCTCTAAACATTTCATATTTCAAATATTCTAAACTTCAAACCAAACTATCTGAAATTTGCACCACATAAGAACAAACATTACTTAGATCTTTTTACTATCCTGTTTTACACAATTTCTTGAAATTCAACAACGAATTGACGTTTGCCACAATACTTATCTACAACAAACTTGATTCTTGCTCCTATATATTTTAACGTTACATAATTTTAACAACTTTTTTTATCCATTTATCAGAAAATTATTAAACTACAGAACGATTTATGCTTCAAATTTTCTCCTCTCTTGCTTATCATTGTAATAGTTATCAGATATATTCATCAGAAATATTACTATCAGAAACAGTAAAGAAAATTAATATATATTTAATATTTAATATTTGATAACCTCATACACGAAATTACTAACAACAATTTTCTCCTCTCTTGCTTATCATTGTAATAGTTATCAGATATATTCATCAGAAATATTACTATCAGAAACAGTAAAGAAAATTAATATATATTTAATATTTAATATTTGATAACCTCATACACGAAAATACTAACAATCAATAAAATCAAATGCTGAGCGAAAAATGATACAAATTACGTAAAAATTAAAATGTTTTTTTCTACAAAACTTAAAAAATTAACAGATGAATGACAAGTTTGAGAAATAATTTAAAAGTTTTCTGAAATTATTTACAAATTTACTAAAACCATACCTTTTTTGGACTGCAAACTATCATTTCTTGAAAATTTAACATCCAACTAGTAAGATTTTAACATTTTGATGACATTCACCTCAAGAAATATCTATAATTAAACGAAATTCATTCATTCATTCATCAAATTCATCATTGAATTCATTTTATCAATAACTGGAAATTTTATATTTAAAAACCTATATAATTATCATATGTATTCCTCAGAAATATTACTATCATATGAATAAGTAAAGAAAATTTAATATTATTAAATAACACCATACACTAAAAGTAACACAGAAGGAAAAATACTAATAATTAATTAAAATAATTAACTATCACATAAAATTCATTCTATTACAAATAAAACTTCAACAGATGAATGAAAGAATATGCAATGCAAGTTAGCAAAATAAATTTACAAAAAGTTAAAAAAATTTACAAGATAAAAAAATTGCAAAAAGTTAAAAAAAAAATACAAAAAAGTTAAAAAAAATTTACAAAAAAGTTATGAAAAAAGTTTCAAAAATATTATTTTAAATTGTAGTATAATGGTTAGCCAACCACTATACTACTATTTAAAAAAAAAAAAATTAAGAATAAAACAAAGTATATTTCGAAAATAAAATGAATTTTTGGCGAAACTCAGATTTTGCGCCGAAAACGAAAAGGAAACCGATATTTTGGCTGATCTGCATTTAAAGCATCACAAGATCATTGAAATACACAGCAAACGATTTCCCCCCATAGATAATAATGTAACGGCTTTCCTTTCTGTGCACGGAAAAAACTGTTTTGTTGAAACAACTAAATTTTGGTTCATATACCTCCAACCAAATACTTTGGTTAAAATGATCAAATTTTGGTTAGATTAACCAAATGATTTTGTTAATTCAACAAATTATTTGATTAGTCCAACCGAAATTTGATTATTCCAAATAAAATATTTGGTTGGAGCTATATTAACCAAAATTCAGTTGTTTCAACAAAACAGTTTTTTCCGTGTGCGTACCTGTAAACGAACTATAAATGCTACTTATTCCATACTCCTAACTCAGTTATGAATATCAATCTCGTTATATTTGAAATATCATAACATCAATACAATGTACATCAAACGCTTTCCCCCCTTATACCATAATGTAACAGAATTATTTTGTCTGCCCGTATAAACGAATTATAAATACTACACACTCCATTTTGAATACTGCACCTTTTATAGTAAACCGAATTCGAAACCGGTTTCGAAAGTGAAATCTCCTTTATAATAAAAAAATTCTGCAACCGAAATCGAAAAAGTGAAAGTAGCCATATTAGAGATCGGCCTAAGCTATCCTATGGAAAAAAAAAAAAAAAAAATTAAATACTCAAATTTAAAAGAGAAATTCGAAAACAACCTACTCATAGGTTTAGCATTAGGGAGCGGATGTTTCAAGCGAGTAAAGAGTCCCCTTAAGATAATTTGGGCCTGACGGTTCTGCCTTGGTTCCACAGATATTTCCATTCTTCCAATATTTCCAATATTTTTATGATATACAGTATTTTACTGTGTTTTCAGCCTTGTCTCGCATGATATAATGGTATATTCTGGAATTTTTTTAAAAAAAGAATAAAACTTCATTTTCAATTTGCATATTCACAATTAAAAATGCTCATTTGTGTTGCTTTATAATGCTTATATATATATAGGTTTAGTTTATTTATCGTTGGATCAGTTCCGTGGTTTCGAATTTTTGGTTTGGTTTTTGGATATATATATATATATATATGTGTGTGTGTGTGTTTGTGTGTATTACCATTACAAAATATTACAAATTATCATCTATTTTAAATATATAAATTATGAATTAAGTTTTAAGACAAGATTCAAGCATTATAGTTTTAAATTTGGAACAACAAATTATTAAATAAAGTAAATATAAATGAAGATTAAAGACAAGATCCAAACACTTATAAATGGAGTTTTAAATAAGATTCAAACATTAGGAATTTTAAATTTGGAAAAAGATTAATATGAACAGGAAGTTGAATGCATAAAAAACATTGGAAAATAGAAATATTTGACATATATAGTCAATATATAGTTGTGGCATATATAGTGACATATATAGTTTTGTAATTAAAACATTTTAACAAATGAAAAATGACCAGAAAAAAGACGAAATCATTGGTAGTAGCATTAAACTCGTTATCCAAAATGCAGTATATCAAAGTGGAAAATATATAAATTCAATAAGAAAAATTACAAAAGAAATTGAAAAAAGAGAACGAGACATGAATAAAAATGAAACTTATAATGCGAAACTCGTCTTCACGGGCAATATTTCGACATCATAAGTAAAGTAGAGTTGATTTCTGAAAGAGAAATAGGAAGCAATGCTTTAAAGCCTATTTTCCTCATTGCCCAATCAACCGTATCCAACAGATTTAGACATAAACAAGCCAGACATAACAAATATTGCGTAGGTAGGGGCGGGTTCAAATCCAGCCGGTTCCGCTGCGGAGTCCCCAGGATGTAATTCTCTGGTGTTGTAAATTTCCTTGTGCTATCTCGTCCCTGAAAACGGCGATGACCATAGGCGTAGAGTTTTCAAAATTATTGAAGGGGCTCAGCCAGTGGCGGAGACAAGGTTGGGGGGGTACATTCCCCCGAACAGAGAATTAAACAAAAATAGTAAAACATGCTACGACAAAATTACAAATAATCGCTGAAAGTTTTCGTTTTACACAGGTTTTCGTCTACCTAAGCTGGTAAAAATTCAAAGTGTTCCTTCCTATGGGATCATGAAATGTTTTCCATTAGACAATATTTTGTTATAGACAGGTTCCGTTTACACAGGCTAACCTTATATCCATACAGTAAAACCTTTGTAAAAGCAATCGTAAGCGACCGAAACAATATTCCGTTTAAGACAGGTTTCTGGCAAATTAAGTAAAATTGTATGGCAATCTTTCATGAACATGAAAAGTTTCCATTTAAGACAGGATTATACCATAGACAGGCTCCGTTTTGACAGGTTTTACTCTACATATATCATAAATATCTATATATCTAATAATAAAAGACAAGATCGCTGTTTGTGTGTGTTATTCCTGATGGCTAGGAAAATCTACTGCCCGCAGAGGTCTGAAAATTTATATAAGAATAGTTCAATGCAGGTATGGATGCCCCTGAGGCTCACATTTTTAATTTTTTGATAATTGGCCGAGAAATTGATTAAAAACTCATAAAAAAAGTTTTTTAAATTGGCGGAGGCGCGCTCGTGCATAATCAGAACCTGCTTTTCGAGCGGAAAGGAAGGAAGAACTAAATGCATTTCATTTCTTTTTTTTTTTTTTTTTTTTGCCGTTTTGTTTTAATGCCCATAAGCCGTGCAGTTTAAAATACGGAAAAATGGACAACATATTCTTATAGTTCGTACTTTTGCATCTCAAACGCCGCACTCAGTTAAAAAAGAATATAGTTCTTAACTCTTTAAAAAGAAATTTTAAAAGGAGATTTCTCAGTCGACTTTTTCTCCTTTCGCCAACGCTTACTCAGAGCTCAATTTTAGAGATATCGATTCACAAAAATACGTATTTAAAGCTAAGATCTTCTTCTCGTCGCCGGTGCAATCGGTTTTCTAAAAGACTTCTTCAAACAAATTCGCGACCTCAGGTTACTTCGCGCCTCACCGTGACGAGCTTTTTTCCACTATCTTTTTACAGCATTTCGACAGATTGGATTTTACATATACTACAAAAATTTCGTAATGTTCGAACGAGTAGAAGTATTTAAAAAAATAATCTTAAGAAATTTCGACGAAAAAGCTAAAAAACGGTTTCGGCACGGTGTCGCTTGGCTTCGGCACACGTTTTCACTATTAAATAAGCATATTTTTCATGAAATTTTATAGAGTACTCGGGTACAGTTATATTTATAATATATTAAAATTACGGACAGTTCGGACGACGAGAACTATTTTTTGTTGTTGTTATGTTAAAGAACCCGAAGCGAAAACTAAAAACAACCAATCGGATGTGCCAATCCCAAAACGTTCTTCTATCTCATACATGTTAATACTTCAAAATTCGTTATCACGGTGCCAAAATTAAATGACAATCTATGATCATCTCCATGATAAGGATTCTAAAGATGTTCATTAAATTGTGTGCATTTTAAAAGGAGATATAAGCATCGCATCTTTAAAACAGACAACTGAATTTTGGCATCCACCCTCTTAGATGTCTGCAAGAAAAATTTTCTGCTTAAAGAGCATAAAAACCCACCTGTCGCGCTGTATATACCCAAGCCTATAAAAAAGATCTATTTATGTGAAAGTGCAACAGAATATGAAGTCTGATTAAATTTCGTGTATTAGTTTTTGAGACAGAACAATTGCGGAAATCGTGAAAAACGGAGCATAGCAGCGCCACCTATTGCGCGATTTACACCGAAACGTAATAAAGAACAACATATAACGTCTAACTAAATTTGAAATTTGAGGAAAATTTGTGCATTAGTTTTTAAGATAGAGATATTGCAAAAAATCATGAAAAATTCTGTATCGCAGCGTCACCTTTTGGCCAATTTACACCAAAACGTAATCAGCACCATTTTATATCACGGACTAACCTAATCTGAAGTTTGATGAAAATACGAAATAACACGAATAAACAGCACGAAATAATATCAAGATATAATTGAATCTGAAGTTTGATGAAAATCTGATCATTAGTTCTTGAGATATAGCTATTGCGGAAATCGTGAATAAGGCATCATAGCAGCGCCACCTATTGAGCAATTTACACCAAAAACTTATCAGCACCAAACATAATAAAGGACTAACAGAATCTGATGTTTTATGAAACTCTGTGCATCAGTTCTTGAGATATAGGACGGTTTGCACCAACAACTATTCAGCACCAATTTATATCGGGGACTAATTGAACCTAAAGTTATTAAATTCCGAGCATTAGTCTTGTGATAAAGCGCCCAAAAAAATTGCGTCACATACAGACAGATTCACAGATAGACATATTGTAAAAACATGTTTTTCGGAATCTGAGACTGCTAAAAAGTGTAAATATGTCGAAAACCGGAATTCGAAAATGTTCTTTAATCCAATACTTTCTTCTTGCAAAGATAGAAGAAAGTAAAAAGGGAGAAGAAAATATATTTATTTTAGAAGTAGATATCAATATTTTTTTCACGAAGTTTTTACACGGGCTGAGAAGTGATTATATTTATAACGATAAAAATTTTAAAGAGTTCGGACCAAAAGAAACTAGTATTTAAAAAAAAATTATGAAAACGACCGTACATTGAAAAACAGAAAATGACTTCTTATGAGTGCTTTTACAATTAAAAGTCAATACTTTTTGGAGATTTTTTCATTTAAAAATATAAATTCGGACAAAATCGAATTAAAGGTATAAAATCACACAAATTTGTGCTTTATTCAAGGTTATTATCAAGGGCCCGGACAACGCCGGGCAGGTCAGCTAGTCTATAATAATAAGGAAAGAAGTTTCTCTGTCTGTCTGCTATGTTCTGAAAAAACCGCTGCACGCAGAGCTACAAAATTCGGTATAGAGGTACCTCTATGTATTTAGTTATGCACCCCAAAGCCCGATTTCGGACTTTTTGATTAGACCTTTTCAATATAATTTTTAACGTTTTTTTCACGGTTCGAGGCGTTTTTTTTTTTTTTTTTAAATATTAAAATAAATTCGATTTCAATCTTTTAGCGTATAATATAGTAAATCGTACAGCGATTTTTCAATTTTTCGCAAATATTTGCATGCGACTTTTAGCGTTATTTCGTGTTTCGCAGCGTTTTTTTTTTTATATTGATAAAAGGAATTCGGTTTCAAATTTTTAGCATTATACAGTAAATTTTGGCCTCCGAAATTTTTGAATTTTTAATGCGAGTTTTTGGGATTTTTCGCAACGAGTTTTGACACTCGTGAAAGAATTCTGGTTAAAATGTTTTAGAGCATTTTATAGTAATTTTCGACCTTTCCGACTTTTGGAATTTTTAGCTCTTTTTAATGCAATTTTCAGCGACATTTTTTACATTGGTAAAAGGAATTCGGTTTTAAACTTTTAGCCTAATGTAGTAGGCTTTGTTCACTTTGTATTTATCCTACGCTATTGCACTATATTATTACTATATTTATACTATACCGCCGCAGAATTCGCGGAGAGCGGCGCGCGCGTTCCGTCTGCAGTCCTTTAGCCTTCTCCTCTTATTCAGACTCTCTTGCGGGAGCCAGGTTGAAAAAAAATTCAAAAATTGAAACCGGACAAATTTAAAAAGGAAATTACACAAATTAAAGATACCGAAAAACATGGAAGGAGGGCCAGGCCTCTAAAGATACCAAACGACCTCTGCTGCGTCGAGCTTATTATTAGAGTTTTGATTGTCATTGTGATTTTATGCATTCCGTGGAGATTTTTTGACATTCGTGAAAGAATTCTGGTTAATGTTTTTATTGTGTTCTCGGCGATTTTTAAATTTTTAATGCTCTTTTTTTCTTTTATTTTATTTTTCCGTATTTCGTAGCGATTTTTTGACTTTCATAATATTTTTTAATATTTTTTCGGTTTCAAACTTTCAGCCATATATAGAAAATTTTCTCCTTTCCGCGATTTCTCATGATAAAAAAATTTCCGCATTTCAACACGATTTTTAGCGTTTTTACGCATTCCGTGCCTTTTTTTTTTTTTTACATTTATAAAAGAAATTTGTTTTAAACTTGTTACACGCTGTAGTAATTTTTTTCCTCTGCGATTTTTGATTTTTATCGATTTTTAATGCGATGTTTAGTGTTCCGATTCTACCTTTTGACATTCGTAAAAGGAATTGGATCTCAAACTTTCAGCCCAATATAATAAATTTTGTTATATTTTCAATAAAGTTTATTTGAAATTCGTACAGCGATTTTTGAAATTTTTGCGAATTTTTATGCATTGTTTAGAGATTTTTCGCATTCCGCGGCCATTTTTTTACATTCGTAAAAGGAATCCTTTTTTAATCTTTTAGCCCATAATAACAAAATTTTGTCATATGCGGTTTTTGAATTTTTAGCGATTTTTCGAGTATCTTCGCGATTTGCTACAATTTTTCCAAATTAGTAAAAGGAATCCGGTTATCTTCTAGCCCAAATAGTAAATTTTGTTTTCTTTTCATTTAAATTTATTTGGAATTTGTGCAGCTTTTTTTTAATTTTTCGGGAATTTTTATTACGATTTTTTGAGTTTTTTCGTGTTTCGTACTATTTTTCGACGGACCGGACGACGGCGCCGGGCATGTCAGCTACTTAGTGTATAAATGTATAATATAAATACTACAGGGTTGTGTACGAAAAAGCGGTCCTGCTGTGTTTGCCATGAATGCGCATGTACAGATACATACTGTTACATGAACATCGAAATGTTTGAAAATATCACAAAAACCGAATCAAATGTCAGTCCGAAACGGCACGGAAAAAAATGGCCTGGCCCGGGTTTACAAAAAAAAATTTGGACCCGGTCCCTACTCAGCCTGATATTAATGAAAGAAAATGGGCCTGAGAAAGGATTTCTTGCTCGGCCCGAATAAGAACAACTGAATTTGTACTGTTTAATGTTACCAGATCCTGGTGAATCGTCATTTACTACAGAGAGACCGCTTGATAGATTTGGTCTATTTTAGTAAATATGAGCTTTATGCATCATTTAGAGACAAAGAATTTCTCCCTTTACATTCTACGCTTTGGAGACACTGGTGATTCTTTTGCCTAATATCATTTGCGACAAAATTTAACTCCTCTACCCCCTCCCTCCCGAGTCCTTCAAAGCTGCTCGTAAATTGGAGCCACTTTCTTTGTAGGTTCGGGAAACGGCGAACCATCTTATCTGTGCTCTAATCAGATCATATCGGACACCATTTGTTGTCCAATTTATTGTCCTATGACGCCGAATCAGAAATTCTTCCCAGAAAGTGTGCCCTGCCCAGTGTCCAAAGAAGGAAGAAAAACCAACCATGGAGAGTGCTTAGTTTTTCCCTCATACGCCACGCTAAAATTTTCGAGTTCTTTTACTTGTTTAAAAAGAATAAAAGTAAACAGCGAATTTATAAAAAGAACAATTATCCATCGAAAACATTATACGCTAAAAACTTTTGTAAATTATATGAAATTTGAAAATCTGAAATTTTTTTCTATGTCAGTTGGTGTAATATAATATAGCCCATCGGAAAAAATTATTGGAGGGGCCCGAACCCCACGGGCCCATATAACTCTACGCCTATGGCGATGACTTATAAGTGGACCCTGGTGTCAAGCACACAAGTCTGATGTATGAACTCAATAAATAACAAATATTAAAAAGGGAAAACATGTTAGGGAAAAACTTACTGTTTTAATATATAGAAATGATAAGAATTTATCGTGAAACAGAGCAAAAATTGCTAATGATACACATAAAAAATCGTCAAAACTTACATTGGAAATCCCTTTTCACGGGGTATCAGAATCAGTTACAGTTAACAGCAAAAATTGACAGTTTAAAATTAGCAAACGATGGCGGGAAAATTAATAATAAAAATATTAATAGAATAATTTTTAAATATATTATTGTAATAAAATACATATATACAAAACATAATTAATTATTTAATATGCTAATTAAAGGAATTCAGAGATCATTTATTAAAAAATAGGATTAAAAAAAATACAGGTATTAACTGTAACTTGAAGTATTTGATGAAATTTTTAGTACTGCCATCTGCAGATATTTTTAAAAAGATATGAAAGAATGTAAACTAATTTTAGTGCTGCCATCTATTGATATAGCATTTAACATAATATTTTTCATTATTTTTCACATATTGGTGCATAATACAAGGTCATATTTTAATTTCTCAACATAATCCTCATTGTTTTTTAAATGTTATTTATATACTCATTTTTTATTTTATAATATTCGTTTTTAAATTAGTTAAATTAATCAATGCCCTTCTATTTATTTATTTTATTTTATATTTACGTAGTACTTATTAAGTTTATACCTATTTTTTCATTCTACTTTAAATAAATGTTAATACTAATCATTTCTTAATTTCTTAAATTAATTTCACTTCTGTTTTATGGGTATAGATGGCAGTACTTAACATTTCTTTTTAATAAACCTAATTACAGTATGGTTTTCCTTTTTCACACCATATGGCATGATGGCAGTAATGTTCTGATTCTCAGCAACTCATGACCACATGTTCTAATAGTCCTAACCTAATCTGTTTGCATCCTTAAATGCTTTAACATTGTGAATCAACTTTATAATGTTTTGGATCCTTCTATGTAATTTAGGTATTGTGCTCTTATATTTTTAATATCCTGTGTGAGGTGTTTCTTTCTTTAGATTTCTTGGTATTTTATTTTATTTTCTTTTATGATGCGCTTTTAGGTACTAAATTTTGTCATTTTAGGCTTAATGCCGACAAGATTGTATGAAATAATGCATCTTCACTATGAATTAACAAACAAGCACCTCTGATGATTCTGTGGGTTATTCATAGTTTTTTATTTTACATACTGGTTTCCTATGTTCATATTTTGTTCATCTATTAGAATTTTACCATTTGTTCATATATTTGTGATTTCATCTTTATTATATATACATATATTATGGTTATATATATATATATATATATATATATATATATATATACAGGCTCTAAGTCTTAAAAAACATTTAAAATAGGTAATATTTTTATTAGTTTTAATTTCAAATAATATAGGTATACTTTCTTATCAATAAATGCTTCTTACTAATTGACATTATCGCAACTGTGTGTCCAGGCCAGGAGTCGAACCCAAGACATTCGGCCTAAATTGCCAACGCTCTGACTATTAATCTATCTGGACCGACAGCCAGCAGCAAAACTTTATTCAGTAAACTTTATTGGCAATAGGGCGCCGACCTGGACATTTTTTTCGCTCAGTTGGAGAAACGTCAATTCATGTCATATTTTTTCAATTAGTATGATAAAGTTAAAAATAATAAAGTGAATGAATATTTTTATTATGCAGACAAACAACAACAAAAAAGCTCTATAAGATTTAATAATAGTTTTCTGTCTCTTTTTTTAAAAATCAACATAAAACCTTTCAATGAAAAAAAATTGCTGCTTTTATGAAAGAAAAGTTTTAAAGACTTATATTTATTTAAACAGCTCTTAAGTTAATAAAAGGTAATTTACATATGTGGCGCACACATAAATGAATGAATAAGTAAACAAAGACACAAAAACATTGGGGAAACTTTTTCATGCTGTAATAATATTAATACGATAAGAATAATTAACTAAAATATGCCTGGTAGAAAAATGGCAGGGAAAGAATATAGCGGGAAATAAATTTATTTGTATCACAAAAAAAGGATTATTGTATTTAATGTAGGATAAATAAAATATGTGCGAAGAAAAAAAAAGCGTCATCCAGTAAGTGAATATAACACTTTATTTTTTTTCACAACTAATGTTATTAGTTATTTTTAAAAAAAAGGTAGGGGGCGGGTTACCTTTCTTTTCGATACATCTTCAAAAAGTAAAAGAAAGGGAGGAAGGCGGATAGCAGAATTTCAATAAAATTTCTATATAAGTTTTATTATCTTAAATATCGAAACGAAATGGGTTAGTATGAATTCTTATTTTGAACAAGTAAAAATTAAATTTAAAAATAAAATAAAACCCGACTGCGTAAAAAGAGAACTAATTAATTATTTCTCATCAATATGAAACTATATTTTAAGGGTAATTCCGGGATTTTTTTGCACATTTTTTTGAATTTCTCTATAAAGTCCCATGGAGGACATAAAATAAAAAGAAATCATGCTGTGCTATTTAATGTCAAATATAGAACGCGTGTAGTGCGACAAAAAATTCAAAACAAATTATTAATATTTTTTAACGATTTTTTTCTAAAACATTACACTGCGGCGCATCACCCGTGCATTCGAGATGAGACGCCACACTTGTGCGGTAGTAATACCGCTCTTGTAATAAGAACAGAATGAAATTATAAATAAAAATATTTAAAAAAATTCATATCTGGACTATAATTAACGATGTGATAACAAAATGAAACTAAATGAGTACAATGAAACGTATCAGTAGATTCAAATTAATAATTGTTGCCTACTTTCACTATTAAAATTATCGACATATTTTTTTTTTTTTTTTTTTTTTTTTTTTACATTAAACTTTAATTGTTACTTCAGCAACAACGTAACATCAATGTATTAGAAAGGGAAAAGAAAAAAAGTAAAATTGTGTTTACATAATTTATTTGTTAACTCTTTCGGGATCGGTGGCTTTTACACAAATTTTATTTGGCTGGTACCACTTTTTAAATAGAAGTTACCTTTGCCTAAATAATCATGAAAATGCTCTAATTAAACAAAGCAAATATTACTTTTCTTTTTTACTGGTGCCAGAAACAAATTTTGTAAGCTCTTTATAAAGATGCTTATGTGCGCTTATGGTCCCGAATTGGTTAAAATACCTGTTTTTTCGACTACAATCTACAGAGAAAGTGTCGAAAAAGTACAATCTTTATGTAACTACATTTAAACACATGATGCAACGAAGCCAATTACACTTCCTCTTTTTTAGAGTAGTTTGCAAAGAACGTCTGCGTCACGCGTAATCCAATTTTTCGTTATTATCATCTTGACTTGCATCTTTCTTTCTCTACTTACTTTTTATTTTCCCTTTTTTCTCCTTTGGTTTTAGTAAACTTGATAACACGCCTAACATGGTTAGTCTGTGAAAAAAGAAAAGGAAAAGTTAATAACATTTAATCATCCCGTACAAAAGAAACTGCGGCATGTATACCGGAATAGCAGTGCGGCATGTATCACATTTTGCATGGTGCAGACGTCGGCCATTACAGTTACCTGCCATCGCTAAGGGGAATGGCGTAACCATACACACAGTGCTCTATACAAAAGCTACACTTAGTTTTGACTTCGAAATCATTCATGCATTTAGTAATTAGTGTATGAAAAGTATTTAAACATAATGTGTTTAAAAGTTTGGACAGTGAAATCATGCACTTACTTCAAATTAAAGATTGTAACTCTACAAGTAAAAATGGAAATGGGATTCACGCTATACACTGGTTAAAATAATCTCATTGCGCACCTATACTGTGTGTTTTATGACCATCTATCGATAATTACAAAAAATACAAGGGATGCGGCACCTATCCCGTATGCGGCGACTCTCCCGGAATTACCCTATTACTTACCCCTTTTTTATATACTTGTATTGATGACTTTTAAGTTGTGTTTAATTGTTAGTTACTATCTATAAACACCCTTTTGATGAGGCCTATAGATGTCTATGAAGGTTAGAGTTGCAATAAACCTAGAGATCCTACCTACACAACATCCAGGTTATGTAATATTTAAACTAAGTTTCTGACTGTAAAATAGTCAATGAAACACCGTTGTCATATCCCAATCCAACAATAGATGAGATCTCCGTTAAGAGATGGCAGCACTACACAATCTAGTTCCAGAAATTAAGTTCCAGAAACGACTAAGGAAGCAAGGAGAGAATATAGCCGATTTCATAAGAGAGTTACGTCTTTTTCCGAACATTGCAACTTCGGAAATACGCTTAATGACCGCCTCCGTGATCAGTTGGTGTTTGGGATCTAGGATGAGAAAATACAGCAAAAATTACTGGATTCTAGAGACTTAACGTTCCAAACAGCGATAGAAATAGCTGAGTCATTTGAGATAGCTGAGGCTGGAGTGAAATCCCTACACATTGGAGATAGTACGACTGTCAATCAAGTGCGTGTTTCGAAAGGAGAGAAAACGAAAGTGGAGAAGTTCGCTCATGCACCTAAGCCTAAAGAAGATATATTCGCGCCTGAGAAATCGTGTTACAGATGTTCTAAAAATCATAATCCCAAATTATGCCCTTTTAAATCTGCAGAATGCCATTTCTGCCATTGATTGGGTCATTTAAAAATTTGTTGTCGAAATAGAAAATTTGGAATGAAAAGTGAGAAACCTTTTAAGAACAGAAAAATTAAAACTGTTCAGGAAGAATATTGTTTAAATTTTACGGACGACAACTCCAATAAGGTGTCATGGATAAAATCGGTTAAAATAAATGGTGTAAATATACAATTTGAAATTGATAGTGGTGCGGCTCATACTATTGTAATTTAAAGTGTTGCTCAAAAATTGTTCTCAGGTAAGCTGCCTTTAATTAAATCTAATATAAAATTGCAAACTTATACTAAAGACTCTTTAACTGTTTTGAGGGAATTAAAAGTAAATGCTGTTGTTAAGGAATATTGTATTCCTGATTTAAAAATATTAGTTATTAAAGAGGAGGGTCCGAGTCTAATCGGAAAAACTTGGTTAAAAGCATCAAAATTATTTTGGCCTAATGTAAATATGATTAAAAGCATTTCGAAAGATGATTTAATTAGAAATTTTCCTAATGTTTTTGCTGACGGGATTGGGACAATAAAGGGTCCTCCCGTGTCAATTAAATTGAAAAAAGATGCAAAACCAGTTTTTCTTAAGTCTCGACCTGTTTTGCTTTAAGGAAAGCTACTGATGTTGAATTGGAACGATTAACTAATGAGGGTATTTTGAAACCTGTTGATCATTCAGAATGGGCTAGTCCTATAGTAATTGTTCCTAAGCCGAATGGTTCTGTTAGAATATGTGGTGATTATAGAGCAACAGTTAATGCTAATACTGAAAATGATAATTATCCTCTTCCTAGAATGGAAGAATTATTTTCTAAATTATCAGGTGGTAAATTTTTTACTGTTTTTGATTTAAAAGATGCTTATTTACAACCTGTAGATAATGAAAGTAGTCAAATTTTGACTAAAAATACACATAAAGGTTTATTCAATGTGTTACGATTAGCATTTGGGGGAAAATGTGCTCCTGTAATGTTCCAAAGAAAAATTGAACATATTTAAAAAAAATTTGAATATGTTGGTGTATTTTTAGATGATGTTATCATTAGTGCTAGTAATGAATCAGAACATTCTGAAAGAGTTCAAAATGTTCTGAAATGCTTTTCTGAGCATGGTATAAGATTAGATAAGGAAAAATTAAAATTTATGGTTTCGGAAGTTTCTTATTTAGGTCATAAAATATCTCAGGAAGGAATTACACCTATTCCAGAAAAAGTTAATGCTATTTTGAATGCTCCTATTCCAAATAATGTGTCACAATTGCGTTCATTTTTAGGCTTAATTTCTTATTATAGAAACATCCTGCCTAATATTTCAGATGTTTTAGAACCTTTGCATAGATTATTAGATAATAATGTAAACTGGACATGGTCAGAAAAGCATGAAAAAGCGTTTGAAAAAGTTAAACAATTATTATGTACATCTCCTGTTTTAGAATTATATGATGTTAACAAAGAGATAGTTTTAAACTGTGATGCTTCTGATTATGGTATAGGGTCAGTTTTAAGCCACATTGTTGAGGGTAAAGAGAAACCTATTGCTTATGTTTCGAGAACTTTAAATAAAACTGAAAGAAATTATGCAATGATTGATAAAAAGCTTTATCTGTAACGTTTGGTGTCACTAAATTTCATTAATATTTAGCTGGAAAAAAATTTAAAATTATAACTGATCATAAACCTTTAATTAGATTATTTGATCTTGTTAAAAAGGTACCTGATACATTATCACCTAGAATGCTGAGATGGTCGTTAATGTTAGCTGGTTATGATTATACAATTGAGTATCGCGATGGTAAAAATAATAAAAATGCTGACGCATTAAGTAGATTACCTCTCCCAAAAACTATAAATATAGTGAGCAATCCTGCAGAAATAATGTTTGTTTCAAATAATGATAATAATGATAATTGGCCTGTTACTTCTAAAACTATTGCAAAGTGGACAACTGAAAATCCTGTAACTAAACAAATTTTAGAGTGGGTGTTATGTGGGTGGCCGCGAAAGGTTAAACAAGAAGAATATCAACAGGGGCGGACTGGCACAGTTTGGCCCACCCCGCTAGATTTAAGCGTTGGCCCACCAATCGACAACCCCATTGTTAAAATGTTCGAATACTGACTTCCCTTTGTACATTGATTAATGTTTGTTTATAATATGAATATAGTACCTTAAAATTGATTAGTTTGTTTTATATCCTCACTACTAACTAATTAGAATGTCAGATATTTGGACAATTCTTTTGAACTTGAGGCAACTCCATCTATTATCTTATCGTAATCTTAATTTGGTTGATTATCCCCAGAACTACTGGTTAGATTTTAATGAAATTAGGGATGTAAGTAGGTTGATGAAATGCAAAAAAATAACCATTCAACAGTTCTCGCATAAAACTCATCAGCGTCAGGTCAGAAGGTATAAAACAGAGCTTACAATATTGAACTAAAATATGGGTTAATAGGGGTATGTTCCCCTCTTACAGTTATACAGCTCCCACAACGTGAATTCATAATGGAAATCAGGCAGTTTATGAGTCCCTGTGGCAGTTCCCACACAACACAGATTCGTCCAATTTTCGCCTAAAGTACGTAATTTGGATGAATGGACGTGTCCATTTGAAGTCTAAAAGTCCTCCGGACTTCACCTAAATTTCGTCAAATTACGTCCAAATGTCACCCCCCTTTACGTCAGAAGTACGTCTTTTGGGCCATGAAATGAGCATAAAATGAACGAAATTTGGATCGGCCAAAATTTGTCCATATTACGTTCAAAAAATACCTCCATCCGGACGAAATACACACGAATTTTGGCTGTAATATAGACGTCCAAAATTTGTCCATATTACATCCGAAAACACCAACCACATTTGGACGAAATATAGACCCCTTTTAGCCTTAATCTGAATGTGTTTATTGATCCAAAATACGTAGTTTGGACCAAAATGAGACGAATCTGTTATCTCCCCTAGGCAAGGATGACGTTATATTAAAAAACTGAAATAACAAAAGTTTTTAATATAAATAATTTTGATAGAAATTTACTTAGAACTTTTTTTCCCAAAATCATATTAAATACTTAAATATTTTAAATTCCTTGCCAGGACTCATTCATATAAATCAGTAAAAGCATATATATTTTATACATATTACTAATAAACTTTTTTTTATGATACTTTTAATTTTCTAAGATCTTTAAAGATTCCTAAAGTAATTCCTAATTAAATTCCTAAAGTATATGTTATAGCTTGATTTGAAAAACAGAGGCTATACGAGACTTTAATCTGTTACATTCGGCCCAAACACAACTACGTTCTTTCACGAAAAAAGAAGAAAATTTTTAGTAATACAGTTTTTAATTCATAATACAATTAAATGCTACATCAGAATGCTTTAACATAAGCCGTAAATTTTTTAAACTTAAATGAAAATTTTGCACTACTGGAAAGAAATGAATATAATGGATAATGAATACAAGGACATTTAATCATTTGTTTTGATGTTAAGTACAGCCAAACATTTTCAAGCTTCCACATTTATAATATTAGGATTAGTATACTATGATTAGTACATGGAGGTAATAACAAAACTAATCATTAAGATAACACTTTATGAATTCAACAACACTCAATGAAAAGAATAGCGTCCTATTAAAAGAATTATGTTTTGTGCATTACTAGATTCTAGAAATCTATGCATTTCTGCTATTCTTCACATTTTTATTTTATATACTTTTTCTCGTGGAAAAAAATATATATATATTTCTTGGTTTTCTTTTATATTATCATTGGTGATGATAATGCTTCTAAAAAGGTCTTATATTTGCATAGCTGCCAACTGCTACAATTTTTAGCTAGCACTAATTTTTAATGGAAATCTTCGCTTTACTTAATAACATATATCTATAATTAAATCAGATGAAGATTTTTAAAAGAAATTAGTGATGGCTAGAACTCGTAGAATTTTGCCGTTGCATTTTGAAATTTTATTATATTATTCATTAGCATACAATATCGTCAACTGCAAAGTTTTACATTTTGTGAACAATGGATTTTTTCTCTTAAATTCTTTGTAAAATCAGTGTTATTCAACTACTCCACTTTTTTTTTTTCACTTGAATTAAAATAGCTCTAACAGGGAATATGATTTTCCTTTTAAGGATCCACTTAAGAATGGAATGCATCAAAGAAATTGAAAATTTTGAGTTTTTCAAATGCTGCTAATTCATGGAAGAAAATGTGATATTCCCTAACAACTTTTATGTATTGTGAATAAAATTTTACACACTGAAATTTGCATTTGTTGCCAGGTGTGCAAAAAAAATATTTTACATTTTTAATAATAATAACAAACATTATTTTGAAATATCATTAAAGAAATTTAAAATGTAGTACGAGCGTGAACTTTGTTTTTCATAAGCAGACCTACTCCCTATTGCTCCATCATAATATGTAAAAAAAAAATATCCCTAGACTGCAAGATTAACTTTCCATTACTCATGCATGGATTATTAAAAATAGTTCCATTTTATTTATTTTAGTAATTGACTTTTCACTGATTAATGTAAAAATACATACTGTATATTCTGGTATGTAACAATAATTTTTGATAGAAGAAAAATTATCAAAATTTATAGGTGCATATTATGAATCAATTTTAAAAATAAATTATAAAAAATATGATCATAAGAACTAAGATTTTTGATTTAATAAACATGCAATTTATGTTTAAAAAATGTTGCTATTAGAGTATATGAAAAATAATAGTATTGTACTTTAAAATAATTTAAATCTTATTTTTCACTATGTATCTCATGAAAGTTTTTGCGAACAATCTGCACAACATATGGCAATTATAATAAAAAATACAAAAATTAAATCTAAAAGTATATGTATGTGTTACATGCCAGAATACAATATGAGTAAGAGTACAAAATTTAGTATATGATCAAAACTTATTCATTAAAATACTGATTTTTATTTAGGTTATCACCAAACTAAGTCTTAAAAAATTAATCTGTGCTCTTAATTAAATATCATTCAATTAAATATTGAATAATTATTTATAAATGAATTTACATTTTGTACAATTAAATATGTAAATTATCAAATATATTTCAGATTAACCTGATTATTTGTAGTACATTATAAAATAACAAAAACAATACATTCAGTGTATTTAAGTAATGTTTTGAAATCAAAGTTTATTTAAAACATTGCTTAAGCATAAAAAATGAAATTTATCAAATATTTTCATGCATAAAATATGGTTAAAAATTATGTACAAACTTTTAGTTTAAAATTATTCAAAATCTTTAGTGAACAGTGTACATATATTATCATTGTTATAAAAGAATATACAATAAAGATGCAAGAAATATTTTCAAAAATGAAGTTTTATTTATTTATTTTCCAATTTGGTTCTTGTTGACAACAATATTTTCTTTTTACAATTCATATATAAAATATATTTTTCACAGAAAGGCAAAAAGGGTGCTATATTTCATTACTATAAAGTAGGCAGGATGATCCTGCGGAAACTGTTTGGGGAAAACTCTGTTCTACGTTAATGCTTCTCAGACTTATTTTCAGTATATTTAACAGACAGCAGCTTCAAAGCCTATAAATAAAAAGAATAATAATTCATTAAATAGCACATATCAATAATTCATAATGTTAGATGCAAATTAAAAATAATTTAATTTTAGTTTTAATTTTTGTTTACAGATAGATAGCATCATCAGACATCTTGTATTATTTCATAATAAAATGAAGTTTTTTCATCCAGCTTTGAATGATATAAAAAAAACCTTTATATATTTTTAAAAATTACTAGCCGGTGTTTAATTTAATCTATTTATCAAATTTTTATTATTATTTTTTAAACAAACAACTACTGATGCAATGTTTACAAAATATATAAAAAAGTACTTTATAATGTTCAATTGTGTCCTTTATTTTGAGTATTTAAAGATCTATATTTATATAAAGTAAGGATAAGAAAAGAAAAATCAAAATTTGGTGCTTTCTCGTTATAGCAGCCTCCTCATTTACAATTATGTCAAGGTAGCAGTTTCAAATTTGCAAAAGATCAACACCAAGCTTATACAGTACAACCTCGATATCTCGAATCTGTGGGGAACTGAAAATAATTCGAGATATAGAGGTTTCGGGTTATCAAGGTTTTGACAAAATTTAATCTCACAAACTGCTTTTTGCTGTAAAAAACAGGATTCATCAAAAACGACACATAATCTATTAATAATTAACAAATTACACTTCTCAAAGCCTTAATAATTTCAAAATTGTGTTACACACAAACTTGTTTCGATTAAATAATATCCAATTTGTCATTAAGAAACGCAAGCAGTTGTTTCGGAAGAAAAAGTTCTTAATTGAAGTCTGCCGTCTCGCAGAATCTTTTTGCAATCGCACAGTCTCCTCTCACATAGCAATGGTACCAAATGCTGATGTTCTGATATTTTCATTTGATTCAAGAAATCTCTGCAGCAATTAAACTTCCGTCTCAGCTTCTTTCACTGTAATTTTTTCATGCTGTTGTTGATCATGTAAGTCTTTTAATTTCTTCATCAGAAATTTCTGCATTAATACTCGAAACAATCTCCTCATCCGTCATAGTGTCGCATGTTTCAAGCTCATTGTCTACATTCAAGAATTCTTCGAATGAAATCTCAGTGTGACACTCTTTTTTTATCGATTCCCACTGTTCTGGATTCAGTTCTCTTTCTTCAGTTGCTTGCTTAATGGAATCAACTTCCTCAGTTTCACTGAAAGTTACATATTCTAAAAATTCTGCTATTATGAAACAATTTCTTATTGTTGTTTCTGTAACATTTTTCCGTGCATAGTGAGCCATTCGCATTGACTGTAAGATGGTGATAGGTGCGCTAGAAGGTTTACCTTCACCAATATTATTCAGAAGTTTCTCACAATTTGAGCTCGATAATCAACTTTGAAGCTAAGGATTATCTCCTGGTTGATTGGTTGTCCTGGTTGAAGCTTCGAAATCTTGTTTGGCAGCAAAAATTTAAGTGATATTTTTTAGCGTTGGAAGATTAGAGTGGTCTTTACAATTGTCTATGAATAGGAGAATGCGTATTTTACTTTTAGCCATTGTTTTACGGATTCCTGTCAGCCAATCAGCAAAAATTGCGTTTGCCATACAAGACGTTATATTTGATCTGTACAGCATTAGAAATTACTTAATTTTAGCAAAGCACCTTGGATTTTAGATCGTCCTATCATAAGAGAAGGAAGCTTTCCTTTACCACTTTGATTTGCTGCCAAAAGCACAGCTACACGAAGTTTACTGTTTTCCATGTCAGATTTCTTCACCTTTAAATGCAGCCGTTTAGTTGGGAAAACATTGGTACAATAATACACTTTCATCTGCGTTAAAAACACATCATCTGCTTTATAGTCCTTTAAAAGAAAAGGAAGTTCTGAAAGCCACTCTTCACAGGTAGCTAAAAAACCTGATGCCCTTTCACAGCAAAGTTTCCAAAAAACGATGTTGTCCAGGCCTCTCACTGGTCCATTTTTTGAAAACTAATAATTTTTTAGAAAGAAATTCGTGGAGGGTTTCTGCAACAATTACAAGAAAAACACACTTCCCGGTAGGTTGCTGCGAAATTTATAAAGAATATTTTTCTTTAAATAAAAGTGGTGTTCAAAAAACGGACTGAGTGGGAGCCCTGTGTTGTCCCTTTTTCAGTTTCAAACGCCTTCCATTCTTACACTTTAAGTTCTTCGTATCAACAAAGCAATAAAAGAATGTGAAACCAGCATCCAGATCAAATTCTACAGCTGACAATAGCCAAAAGTAAAAAGTCGAACTAATTTCTGTGGAAAAAATTTCGACATATCAAGGCTTTGAAAAATATTTTTCGAGATAAATATGGAAAATACATAAGAATTTTGATGAAAATGCAGGGGAAATTTCTTTTTTCGAGATATTGAGGGTTTCGAGATAAGGAGGTTCGAGATATCGAGGTCCGACTGTATATACATCATACAAACATCATGCACAATATGTATAAGCCAAATGCTCATATATGAGCCATATAAGTAATATTTATATCATATATCAGTCATATAGATCATTAAACAAAAACATAATTTACAGAACAAAAAAAAAAATTATTTTACACATTGTTTATGCACGAGAAGGGATAGATACAGCAGATTCGCTCAAATCCGCACAGCTTGGGACCAAAGGTTGTGTAGATTTTAGAATTTTGTGGATTTCTGGTTTGTTTACATTTTTTAGACAATAATTTGAATGTAATAATGCAATCAAATGTATAATGAATGTTTGCAATACAGCAAAATATTAAAATACTTAAGTAATAAACTAAAATAATAAAAAATAAGATAATTTAAAAAATGATTAAATTATTAAAAGTAAAGGTCAAATAAATAGTAATTAATAATGTATAATTAAAATTGCATAATAAAAATGAGATACATTTTCCTTGAATCATTCAATGACACTTCCCTCATAAAGGTACCCTATTAATTAACATCAAAATCAAAAAGTAAGGAAGATTTATTTCAGGTTTGCCAGTGTTAATAACTATAGAAAAAAAATTGATTAATACATATATATATATTTGGTAAAAAGGCTGATTAGCAGTGATATCAACAATATCCTTTTTTTTTTTCAGTGATAAATTTATATTTCCTTCATGAAAAACAACGAGTTTAGTCTCATCATATTATCGAGAATTACATATTAAAATACATACGAAATGATATAAAACTAAAAAATCCTGTTACTTTGCCTCTACAGCTTAACTGAAATTTTCATTGTTTACATCTGCGATGATGTGCAGATTTTAGGCGGTTGCAGATTTGAGGGAGTCCTGTATTATAATTTTTCTTCAGCTGCTTCTACAGTTAATGTTAAAGTCTTGCAAAAAATATGTTTAAACCAAATGAATTTTTAAAAATAAAATTCGAACAATAGGATACTTAAACTACCCTAAAAACTTAAATTACAAAGATACATGGAAAATGCAAACCTTTAAAAAAGTTTCAGCTTTATTTCCATTTCATTCGAATGGAATGTAAGTTTTTAGATTAGTTTAAGTATCATATTGTTCGAATTTTATTTTTATTTCTTTAAGATCAATTGGTTTAAACGTATTTGTTGCAAAACTTTAACATTTACTGTAGAAGCAGCTGAAGAAAAATTCTAATATCTATCACTTCTTGGGACTATACAATGCATGAAATGAGGGGTTTTTTTTGTTGTTGTTGTTGTTTTGCAAATTATGTTTTTTTTAATATGTCAAGCTTTATAACTAGTGCAATTCAGAGGAACTCATTACAAAATTAATAGAGGATGTTATAATTAGGGTTGGATATATAGGGTATTGCATGGAAAAAAAACTTGGTATTCGACTGCCGAATATTTGGTTATTTGGCCAAATCACTATTTGTCCCATCCCTAATTACAAGTTATTTGATTCATTACTGTTTATTGATTATTTTTAGATAAGGCAGGGAGGGGGGGGGGGGGTTGGCACATTACAGTTACATAAAATATATTTTTGGAAACCTTTGGCATGCGAATGTGAAAAGGTTTGCCATCCCTGAACTATTATTTATAATTGCATTACATTTAACTATTCACTCTCACAATTTTAAACAATTAATTTTAATATCAACATTTTTATTAGTTTGTGGGTTAAACCTTAAAATTCAGACACACTACACCTGCTGAAATCCCAACCCCCAGGCATGTAAAATTGTTTTATGTTTTTAAATTTACGTATCCAAGGACTACATAAAATATTGGCATTAAAATATTATTTAAAAATGGAAATGCTTGCATTTTTTTTTTTTTTAAATATATATATACTACCTTCCAATATATTTCAATTTAACCTTAAAAAAATATACTGTTTATTCTCCAAACAGAAATTTTTATGAGTTATAAATTATACATGTTTTCCGAAATTGAGATTATACACTGTGCTGTAAGCGGGTGATGCTGCCCGCCACAAAATTGAATAATTTGAATTTAAATAGCCCTTTCTTTAAGTATCTCAATCAAAAAATTTAAACATAATATCACATTAGAATTGATAGTATATAGATAGATAGACACATTCACACACATATGGTGTTATATAGTAACAGAATATAAGAAAAGAGATTAGAGATAGAAAAAAAATAGTTGTAAATAGAGTTGTAAATAATAAATAAAATAAAACAAAAGATTTTTTTTTCACTCATCATTACAGTTGAAGTAAAAAGATTTAATAAGAAACAATAACACAAACCAAAACATTTTATTTCAATTTCTAATCGTTGTTTCTAATATTTACTATGTGGAAAAAAAAGTTGCTACTGGCAAAGAAAAAAAAAATTCTGTTAACATAATTTGCACCTGACTAACATAAAAGTACCACATTATTCATTTTTTATGCAAGCTGACAATTGTAAAATCAAATACCCACAGACATATAAATTGAAAATTTTATTTAATAACAGCATTTATGGACTTTAACTGAAAATTTACCTTACTCAAAGTTAAATCATGCTTGAAAAGAGTTGAGTCCTGCTGAGTCCAACTTTTATTCAATCAATAATGATATCTATCTACAAAACAGTTGTTTTTCCAAAGACAAGAAGCTTGTATCTACTGGGAGAAAAAGGCGGAAAAAAAATGAGTGGATCCAGTATAATCTTATTTTAAAGCAATTTTAAAATGCATGAATTTTGCAAATATTGTGATTACTTTAACTCATACACACACACATAAAAAAATAACAACATTAGATTAATTTGTCTAATTCACCATTTTTTCTTCTCTGATCGAGAATCAAGTATTGATCGATTCTCGATTGTCTTGTTCACAAAAGAAATTAGCAACGGATAAATGTGCTTTCCACAACCAATGTTTTATGTGCATTCTACTATAAAAGAACATAAAGCTACTCAGTAATGTAATGATTGTGTTGACTCTAGGCCAATTTGGCAGGGGTCGGCAGCCCTTTATGCACCTAGTGGCCCATTTTAATTATTTTATATCTATTGATTATAAGAAATATTAATTTAATTATTTGGTTGCAGGGAAGTAACGTGAAATATATCAGATGCATGAAACAAAAATCAAGATACTCATCCATAGATCTATCGCATAAAAAAAAAAAAAACCTTGATAGTTTTGCCAGTACTAAGTCAAAGGGAAAAATTCAGAAATTCACCAACTGTTCATGTAAAAGAAAATCATGAAATTTGTGGATTAGTCGCAAGAAAGATCTGCAAAATTCTGCAAAAATGAAAAAAAAACTGCGAATTTCACCAATCGGCAGGGTTGCAAAAAACCCACCTACCCAAAAAAACCCACCCGGGTTTTTTTGGGTAAAACCCACTCTAAAAAACCCAATAAAACCCACGTTAAAGCGGGTTTTATTGGGTTTTTTACAATTCATGATAATATTACTTAATATTCAGTAACTTTTATATTAGTTTTTTAACATTTGTGTTTCAAGAGTTACACTGTTCTATTAAAACTTATTGTGTAGGTGTACTGCCAAATCCAAATCTGACAAACTCAAAATGAAATAATGTGCTTTTAAAAAAAGTCTTTTTTAGGTGCGTTCGTAATTATATAAATACGTAGCACCTATAGTCGTCGTTCAGTCCGTCCGTCTGTCCGCATGTAACAGAGCAAAAACTACCCAACCGAATGGTCTGAAATTTCAAATATATGATTGTTGCAAAATTTTGTCGAGCCATTTCAAATTTTATGAAAATCGGATGTATAGTTTAATTACAGGGACAATCAAAAGTTTTTCTTAACATTACGGCCAATGGGAAAAATTATTTCAAGTGCATTTTAATGATATTAGAGCCTTCCGAATGATCTGAAATTTTAAAGATATAATTGTTGCAACATTTTGTCGAGCCATTTCAAATTTTAGGAAAATCGGATGTATAGTTTAATTACAGGGACAGTCAAAAGTTTTTCTTTACATTACGGCCAATGGGAAAAATTATTGCAAGTGCATTTTAATGATATTAGAGCCGTCTGAATGATCTGAAATTTTAAAGATATAATTGTTGCAAAATTTTGTCGAGCCATTTCAAATTTTAGGAAAATCGGATGTATAGTTTAATGACAGGGACAGTCAAATTTTTTCTTTACATTACGGCCAATGGGAAAAATTATTGCAAGTGCATTTTAATGATATTAGAGCCTTCCGAATGATCTGAAATTGTAAAGATATAATTGTTGCAAAATTTTGTCGAGCCATTTCAAATTTTAGGAAAATCGGATGTATAGTTTAATTACAGGGACAGTCAAAAATTTTTCTTTACATTACGGCCAATGGGAAAAATTATTGCAAGTGCATTTTAATGATATTACAGCCTTCCGAATGGTCTGAAATTTTAAAGATATAGTTGTTGCAAAATTTTGTTGAGCTATTTCAAATTTTAGGAAAATCGGATGTATAGTTCAATTACAGGGACAGTCAAAAGTTTTTCTTTACATTACGGCCAATGGGAAAAATTATTGCAAGTGCATTTTAATGATATTACAGCCTTCCGAATGGTCTGAAATTTTAAAGATATAGTTGTTGCAAAATTTTGTTGAGCTATTTCAAATTTTAGGAAAATCGGATGTATAGTTTAATTACAGGGACAGTCAAAAGTGTTCCGTTACACTACGGGAATGGGAAAAAATTATTGGAAGTGCATTTTAATGATGTATCAGACTATGCACTTTATGAAGTGCAAAAAATTATACATTCAGTACAATATGGGGTGCAAAAAATAATTATAAAACTAGTTATAGTACGAACGCACCTCATTTGCCACGTTTGACGAGCAATTTCCAACTTGTTTTTAAAAAGCCTGTTAATATTATGAAAAAAAGAAGCCAAAATCAATATACAGAGCTAATCATAACATTTTCGCATTAGCTAAAAAATGACAAGGTCTTTTATCAAGATTTAACAATATAAAACTTCATAACATAAATTCCCAACTGGATACAAATTTAACTTATTCACTTTTGGCCAGGATTGGCAAAAAAAAAAAAGGGGGGGGGTTAAAAAATAAACCGGTTTTTGTTAGTTTGTTTGCTTAAACCTGGGTTGTTTTGTTTTTTTTTTTGGGGGGGGGGTTAAATATCATTTCCTATTACATATAGATGCATGCTTGTTGATAAAAATAAACAGTGTTGGATATTTTCAAAATATACAATGAAACATAGTTGAAAATATTATAAAGCATTATTTGATTAATAAATAATAAAAGATTAAATATTTGTTTCAAAAATGTGTTCTTAGTGAGAAATACAGATAAAACGTAAGCTATTAAAGTAACTTGTAAATATGTGGTTATTACATAATATTATATGATGTCAGAAGTAAAAGCTTTTTTCCAGACTTTTACACTGATTTATTTATATTTCAATTAAAATTACTTGTATATTAAATTAATCAATAAAAATATAATAAGATTTCTTATAAAAAAATAAGGGACTCCCCCTACCCCCACTTCTTAAAAAAACAAGAAATTGAATAAAACCCTAAAAAACCCCAAAAGCCCAATAAAACCCGAAAAAACCCAATAAAACCCTAAAAAACCCAATAAAACCCAGCTGGGTTGGGTTTTTTATAAAAAACCCGGGTTTTTTGCAACCCTGCCAATCGGTTATGAGGAAATTAAAAAAAATGCAAAATTTGACAACTGGTAGAGATAAAATATTGTGAAATTCATCAATTGGTTGCAAAAAAGAAAAGCGAAAATTGTCATTTACTGGTCAGAAAAAATCACGGATTTGCCAGTCGATCCTCAGAAAAAAATTGAAAAATACTTCAGTTGGTTGCTTTAAAATATTGCAAAATTTGCCAATCTGTCACAGGAAAAAAATCATGAAATTCATCAGTCTATCGTTAGAAATATTGAAAAATCAGGGGTCGATCCAGACAAAATTTGGGGGCCTATTTAGGGCCCCTTCACAAAAATAAATTTAATAAAATGGGCCCCTTCACAAAAATAAACTTAATAAAACAGGCCCCTTCACAAAATTCCTTTTAATAAAATAGTATGTAACATTCTTTTTCATAAAAACTGTTTTAAAATGTGTAATTTGTAAATAAAACGACGTCACGAAAAACAAAAACTTTAGCAAAGGGATTTAAAGTATGTTTTTGTTCATAAATTCTGGGTTCGAATTTTAGAACTGGATTTCAACTTTCGTTACAAAATGTTATTTTTCACAAAAATAACTTCTACTTTACACAAAATGGGCCCCAAGAATAAAAGTCTGCATCGACCCCTGAAAATTCATCAGTTATTTGTAGAAAAAAAAAATGAGAGATTGCTCGATAGGTCGTGGGGAAAATCACAAAATTCGTCAGTTGATCAGGGGGTAAAGGGAGGGATCACAAAATTCAATCGGTCACTGAAAAATATCACAAAATTCTACTGATAAAAGGTAACTTTAAACCAGTTCAATTTTTTTTTCTTTTTGACGAGCTATAAGAGTGCCTTTTTGAAAACAGTATGGCCTTTTTTAAAAATTACCACCTGATGACATTTTTTTACTAGAATCAACACCAACAGATGCCACCACTTACTCTTGTTATATAATAACAATCATATGTAACTTGATTCATGAATTTAATACTCTTTAGAAAGGGGTTATGAAAATATTGAAATAAATTATCTGCAAAATGCATGAGTGACATAACTTTACTTAATTACTTGATTGCTTATTTAATTACTAATAATGATACCTAATAATGATAATGTTGTTTAAAAATATATATATATTAAAATTTTCTTTTAATTGCATTAAAGGCTTATAATGCTTCATAACATAATGTTACATTATTACACAAAAATAAAAAATAACAAAATTATGTTATTCAAAAGTAAACATCTATTTTTCTTGATTTAATTTTTTTATACTTTTGGGTTAAACATAATGTCCCCCGAGAATGAATCACCAACCCTGTGGCAGAATGTGTGCGACACCGCGACGAGCGTCGCAGACGTTTTAGGGCTTCTGCAGACTAAAAACATATAATACACAGCGGGAAAGAAAAAAAAAGAGGGGAAAGCGATATTTTTATGAAAAGCCAAACAGAATTCGCTAAGTGAGAACGGGTCTATGGCAGGGACAGTTCGTCTCTGAATTTTCTGAAAATTAAAAAAAAATCGGTTATCGGCCCGAACATTCAGAAATAAAAAAGAAATCCCTGAAAAATATAGTGAATTATGACAACTGATTGCAAAATAAAGCCTTTCTCGTCAATCATTCGCAGAAAAAATCGCCAATTTCGCCAAAGGATTGCTGGGAAAAAAGCAAATTTCAGATTGCGGAAAAAACGCAGATTTTGGCATATGACCGCGGAAAAACACAGAGTGCTGCAAACCACAGCGGGAAAACGTAGATTTTGGCAAAGGATCGCAGTAAAATGTGAATTTCAACAAAGAATCGCAGAAAAATAACAAATTTTGTCAAATGATTGCAAAAAAAAAAAAAAAAATGCAAATTTCTTCAAAAAATTGCGTAAAAAGGGGCAATTTCATGAAATGCAAATTTCGTTAAATTATCTCAGAAAAATGCAGATTACATCAAATAATTGCAAAAAAAAAACACAGATTTTGTCAAATAATCTCGATTAATCGCTGAATTCGTCAAAGGATCACGTAAAAAATGCGGATTTCGTCAAAGGATCGCAGAAAAACACGAATTTTGAAAAGGATCTAGGAAAAGCACGAATTTCATCAAAGGATTGCGGTAAAATGCAAATTTCGTCAAAAGGTTGCAATGAAAACGCAAATTTCGTCATAAAATCGCAGTAAAAACACAAATTACTTCAAATGATCACAGAAAAAATGCACAGTTCGTCAAAGGATCACGGAAAAAGTGCGAATTTCCTAAAAGACTAATAAAAAATGCCAATTTCATCAAAGAATTGCGTAAAAAATGCAATTTTCATGGAATGATCGCGGAAAGAACGTGAATTTCGTCTAAGGGTCATTAATGCAAATTTAGCTGAAGGATCGTGGGAAAAATGCAAATTTTGCAAAATGATCGCAGAAAAAATGCGAATTTCGTCACAGGATCGCAGAAATCACGCGAATATTGTAAAAAGATTGTGGTAAAAACACGAATTTCGTCAAATGATTGAAGAAAAAATGCGGTTTCGTCAAAATATCACAGAAAAAACATGAAGTTCGCAAAAGTCTCGCATAAAAAATGCCGTCAAAGAATTGCATATAAAACACATTTTGAGAAATGATCACAGAAAGAACGCAAATTTCGTCTAAGGGCCGTTGAAGAAAAGAAAGTTTAGTCGAAGGATCGCAAAAAAAAATGCAAATTTTGTAAAATGATCGTGGGAAAAAGCGAATTTTGTCTAAGGAACATTGAAATAATTTGAATTTCATCACAGGACCACGTAAATAAGGTTAATTTCGTCAAAGGATCGCAAAAAAAAAAAAAAAAACACGAATTTCTTCAAAGGATCACGAGAAAACGCAAATTTCTTTAAAAGATCGTGAAAAAAAAGTGAATTTCATAAACGGATCACAGAAGAAACACAGCGGTCTCTTTAGAAAACAGCTTATACACAAACATCTAGTTTTATTATTATAGATATATTTAATCTGAAATAATACATACTGAACTAACTTTTGAAAAATCAAGTTACCCGAACCCAACCAAACACAGAATTAACCCGACCTGCAACAAAAGTAATTAGCGCTGGGGGAGAATTCCCCCCCCCCCCCTTCCCTTCTGCTGAAACATTTCTGGAAATATATTATAGGTGAAAACTGGGAAATTGAGTTAGTAGCCAGTGGCCGGTAGACTTAGTTTCATTAGTAGCCACTTTTTAAAGTTAGTGGCCACTATAATGTTTCAAACTTTCTTGACATCTACATAAACTATAATTGTTGTATATATACATATTTTTCTATAAGCCAGAGTTTTATACACACCAATTATTCATGATAAGAACAGGGAAGCAGTCAAAATTCAAGAAAATTACTTTAAAACCACAGAATCTGTTATATTATTTTTTTTAGTTTCTTTGTATTTCATATATATATATACCATCAAAGCAGAATATGCTTATAAATGTGATGTACATCACAAAATATTTCAAATCCTCATTTTCAAGAAAATTCACCATTCAGTCTTAGAAAAAATTGTGAAATTTGCACTCAATGGCTGGAAAAAAAAAAAGCAAAATTCTTTAATTGTTTATTTATAAAGATTGTGAAATGACAACTGGTCACATGCAAAACTCGTGCAATTCGTCAGTTCATCATGGAGAACAAATCATGAAATTCTTCAGCCTGTTGTGGGAAAACAAAAAATTCAACAAACAGTTGCAGGAAAAAAATCCACGATTTTCGCCAATCAGTTGCAGATAAAAAACCGTGAAATTTGTCAGTGCACCAAGGAAGAAAACTGTAAAAAAAAACATGATTTTCTCTAATCGATCTCAAGAAAAAGCCTCAAAATTTGCCTATGATACAAGGAAAAAAAATCGTGAAATTTGCAAATCGGTCGCGGTTTAAAAAATCGCGAAATTCGTCAATAGATCGTTGGAAGAAACTGCGAAATTCATAGATCAGTAGCAGAAAAAACTCATGATTTTCTCTAAGTGGTCTCAAGAAAAAGCCACAAAAATTTGCCTATTGGTTCAAGAAAAACATTGCGAAATTTAAAAATTGGTCACAGGTTAAAAAAAAAAAAAAATTCATCAGCAGATTGTCTGGAAAAATCAGAAAGTCATTGATCAGTCGTGCCCCCCCCCCCCCCCCCCTCGAGATTTGGCCGATGAATCGCAAAAAAGCAACGAAGTTTTCCAATCGACTGAAAGAAAATGTTGCGGAATTCACTGATCTGTCGTGGGTAGAATGCAAAATTAGTCGATCAGTTGCACTCACAAAAAAAAAATAAAACGTGATTTTTACCAATCGTTCGCAAGAAAAAGCGGAAAAAATTGCTAATCAGTAGAAAGAAACTAGTGTGAAATTCATCAGTGTCTCGTCATAAAAGCTGCAAAATTCGTTGATCAGTAGCAGAGAAAATGTACGATTTTCTAAAATTGGTCGCAAGAAGCTGCTGCAAAATTTGCTTATCGGTACAAGGAAAATTTTTCAAAATTCCCCAATCTGTGATGAAAACGGCCTGTGAAAATCGTCAAAAATTGGAAATTCATCGACCAATCATGGAAAAATCCACAATTTTTGCCAATCGGTCGCAAAAAAACCGACAAAGTTTGCCAATAAGTAGAAAGTAAATATCGCAAAATTTGCCAATCAGTCGCGGCTAAAAAATTGCAAAATCCTTTTGTTGATCTTTTAAACAAATCAGAAAATCGTTGATTCAGTCAGTCGCAAGAAAAAGAGAAAAAATTTGCCAATCGATAAAAAGAAAATATAATGAAATTTGAATCAGTCACGTGTAAAAAAAAATTGTCAGAAAAATCACAAAATTCTTTGATCAGTCACGAAAAAAACAATGATTGTTTCCAATCTGTAGCAGGAAAAAGTTGAAACATTTGCCAATCAGTTATTGGTAAAAAACATGAAATTCATGGATCAGTTATGTGAAAAAAAATACGATTTTCACCAAACGGTCAAAGAAAAATATCGCAAAATTCAACCACCAGTTGCAGTTAAAAAACGCGAAATTTGTCAGTGAATTGTAGAAAATATCTCGAAATTGTTCAACCAGTTGTGGGGAAAAAAAGTCCCACAATTCGATGATTGGGTCCGAGAAAAAAAACGTCAAATCCGCCAGTTGACAGAGGGAAAATTCTGAAATATTGCGAAAATCAATTGATTGTCGGAAAAAACAGTGAAATTCATCATTTGACCACAGTAAAATCACAAAATTTGCCAATAGTTTCTTTCGGTTGAGTATGTCAGCATTTTACAAAATGTATTTTGCATTCCTATAAAAGATGCCATTGCACTTCTTCATGTATTAAGAAAATCTCCCTGCAACTTTCTTTTTTTAAATTCCCACAGAACATTTCTGTTCAGATGAAGTTCGTTGCAGAACATTGCAAAGTATTCTGCTTTGGGGATATATACATTTTTGTATGAAACGACAAACAAAATCTTCACTTTGTGCCCCCCTTCGCCTTTCATTCTGGCACCCGGCGCATATACCCCCTCTGCTTCTCTGTACCCCCCTAGTTTCAGCCCTATATAATAAAAATATGATATAAGATGTATAAATGGCATCCAGGAAGTAAATAATATGCATATCATGATACATATGAGACACATATATATGAGCATTAGTAGTACTGTTTCTTTTAGGCCATCATTTAAGGGCGCAGCACCCTGCTTATTCTAAAATTGACAAAATGCATCCTGTCCTTTTTAAAAATTGTGAAATGAACCTCCAGTTGTATCTAGAACATACTAGTAAAAATTTTCCTCATACATTTTTCATGCACACAATAATAAAACAATTCATGTTGTTCAGCAAAATAGTTCAGACTTTTTTTTTTAAATTATTAGTATTAAGTAAATAAGTTCACATTACAATATGATAATGAATGAATAACATTTGAGTAATGATCTTTCCTTAGAGCACTAGAAAATTTAAAATATAAAAAGTCTGGTGTCTTAGTAAGAACTGGATATCACATAAATTTAAATGTCAAAAAAAGAAGTTGCTATCAAATGGGAAGTTTTTAGAAATTACGTACTTGCAACACATAATATATTAATTGTCAAAGAATTATTTTTTTTAATATGCCGCTAAATCAATGTAAAATTCGTTTCAACCCAATAAATTTTTATTTACTTTTTATAAAACTGCATTATGACCGAGAAAAATCATGTAAACAAAGCATTCTTATTTACGTAATCAAACGCTGATTTCTCCTATCAAAAAGTCCAGACTAAAGTCAAAACTATTGATAAATTAAATAAATAACAAAACACAGAATCGTGACAGAAATGTTTTATGTAAAGTATGCACACAAACACAATAAATCTAGAAAACAAAGTCAATTTACTTACCAGCATTCACACTCATTTTCACTATTTCGGCATGGCTTTCATTTCCGCGATGAGATTGTGGTGAGTCGCTCGTATAATATAATCACTCACTTAAAAACACTTTACTACCTTTATTCGTAGAACATTGATAAACGTCGATTCTGACACTCTTCGTATTCGAACACACAAAAACGCAATGTAAACATTTTCGTCTGCGCTGCTATGACAACGGCTCTGGCCAGCTGCCATTCCGAACGAAGAATTTTCTCCCTTGCCTCTCTGCGGCTGCCACAGAGTATCTCCCCAGTGACGTAGGGTACCGAAGAAACGATATACAAGTGTATACTATTTTTTTTTTTTTTGACTATCTGTGTCAGAATCCACGCTTGTGGAGAAAAATTACAAGGATATTTACATGAAATAAAATTGCAATATATAACAAAATATAGGCATAATGTGTAGTATGCAAAATGAACAATTTATCAACAATTTCAGTAAGTAATATAAGATGCCAGTTTTTTAGGAAAATGGACATGTCTGCCCGAACGTGTGACAGTTTTTGTTTGGTCAGGGTTACTGTCCGCTTTAAGAGAGAGTTTTAATTTAGAGTTCTCTGGAACAGTTTTCGTGGACAAGTCTGAAGTAGAAATCAAATGAGCTGGCTTCACTCGATCTATTGATACCGTAGACTTACGACCATTAAGCTCGATTGTTATAGTTTTCCCAGTTCTACTTAGGACTTTGTGAGGACCAGTATATGGTTGACACAATGGAGGTTGTACATGATCCACTCTTAGAAAGATGTGTGAACAAGATGTCAAGGAAGGGTGTATATAGAACTTCTCTTGGCAGTGAGATGATGTAGCAACTGGACTTAACTGCCGCATGGTGTTTCGTAGTTGCGTGACGAAGTTATCGTTGAAAGGTCGGATCTTGTATTCATCCAGCATATCACAGGGCAATCTCAACGTAGTGCCGTAGACAAGCTCAGCGCAAGAAGCTTGTATATCTTCCTTCACTGCTGTGCGAATGCCTAGTAAAAATATCGGTAATATTTCAGTCCACCTACTGGTTTCGTGAGCTTTGATGGATGACTTTAAATGTCGATGAAATCTTTCGATAATGCCATTCGATATCGGATGATATGCCGTTGTGCGGATCTTCTGTGTTCCCATCATTTTCGTAAATTCATCAAATATTGCTGATCGCATTTGTGGGCCTTGATCCGTGGTTATGAGCGAAGGGCAAGCAAATCTTGATATCCAATGCTTTAATATGGCACTACAAATTGTTTTAGCTTGTGTATCAGATATAGGTACGGCTTCTGGCCATCTGCTAAATCGGTCAATCATCGTTAAAAGATAGCTGAAACCGTCAGATGGAGGCAAGGGACCTACGATATCTATATGTATTTGGGAAAAACGTGCATCAGGAAGAGAGAACGTGCCAAGAGGTGCTTTGGTGTGCCTCTGTATTTTTGATCTTTGACACTTCTCACAGCCACGAACCCAGTTTTTGATGTCTCGTTTCATATTTGGCCATACGTATCTGGAACAAATTAGTTTTGTGGTAGCTGCTATGCCTGGATGGGCTAGGTTGTGCAAATGTTCATATATTAGCCGACGAAAGAAACTAGGAACTAAGGGTCGAGGCGTACCTGTTGAAGTATCACATAGTAGGCTACAATCAGAAATGAGGCAAGGTTTCAATTCCAATTTGAATAATGTACTATTATGCAGGTTCTGTAGCTCTAAATCATTTTCCTGAGCTTTTGCGAATTCCTCAAAATTTAAGATTGGAGATTTTGAAATAGAATCTATTTCAATTCTTGAGAGGCAATCTGCAACAATGTTTTCGGAACCTGGTACATGTCTAATGTCAGTGGAATATTGGGAAATGTAATCTAAATGGCGTGATTGCCGCGGCGAACATTTATGGGGATTTTGCTTAAATGCATAAATTAGCGGTTTTTGATCAGTATAAATTTGAAAAATTCTCCCCTCTAGCATGTGCCGAAATTTTTTTATTGCCGAATAAATAGAAAATAATTCCCGGTCATATGTTGACCAATTCCGCTGACTGTTGTTTAATTTCATGGAAAAAAATGCTAAAGGTTCATAACGTTCCTGATAAAACTGCATAAGGGTGCCGCCGATCGCGACATCTGAGGCGTCAACCCATATACTCAACTGAGCGCCTGGAATAGGGTGCCGTAAAAGAGCAGCCTGAGATATTGCATTTTTGGCAGCTACGAAAGCTTTTTCAGCATCTTCGTTCCAATTAAGGGGTTCTGTTTTAGGAACACGGGAACGAGATTTCTTTTTGTTTGTATGGCCTTCTAACAATTTCACTAAAGGCGCAAGTATGTGTGCAGCTTGATATATGAAAGACCTATAAAAATTAAACATACCCAAAAATCTTCGAAGTTGAGATAAGGTTGTGGGCTGCGGAAAATCGATTATGCATTTAACTTTATCTGGAAGTGGTTGAATACCATGTTCAGATATTCGAAATCCTAAGAAATCAATGGTAGGTTTACCAAATGTGCACTTGGATACATTTATGTACAAACCATATTCTGCTAATTTAGAAAATAGTGCTTTTAAATGATGATAATGCTCCTCGGCATTTTTAGAGGCTATGAGTATATCATCGACGAAAGCATAGACGCCTGGTAAATCACGTATTACCTCATCTATGAATCTCTGAAATGTTGCAGACGCATTGCATAAGCCAAATTGCATGCGTGTGCTTTCGAACAATCCAAAAGGTGTGCATATCGCTGTTTTGGGAATATCATCAGGATTGATTGGTATTTGATGATATGCTTTGATGAGGTCAAGTCGACTAAAAATTTTAGTGTCACGTAAATTAGCAGTAAAATCAGCTATACATGGTATCGGGTATCTGTCTTTTTTGGTTTGCGCATTCAAGGCACGATAATCACCTACAGGTCTCCATTCCAAAGTTCCCTTTTTTGGAACCATGTGCAAAGGTGATGCATAGTTGCTACGTGAAGGTCTTAAATGTCCGAGTTGTATCATATTTTGAAATTCTGTTTTAGCAATTTTCAGGCGATCCGGAGCCAACCTGCGGGGTTTTGCCACAACTGGAGGTCCTTTTGTTGAAATAAAATGCATTGTGTTGTGTTTGACAGGCTGATTGGGATCTGGTAATTTTGTAATAGATGGGAATTGTTTAAGAAGTTCATTATATATATTATCAATATTGATTGTTTTTACTGAATGAATTAATGCACATTTCATGTGACCTGTTGTTTCAAATTTTGTTTTTAAATCTCTTAGACATTTGTGGCGGAGATCTGGAACCAATTCGAAATTATGGAGAAAATCTGCTCCCAAAATTGGTGTACTAACATTTGCCACTAGAAAAGTCCAATTGAATTGTCGTCTTAACTTAAAATCTAGAGAAAGGGTTTGTTGACCATAAACATTTATAGGTGAAGAATTAGCAGCCAAAAGCGTTTGTACGGGTGGATTCCGTTTTTGTACATTGTTGGCAGGAAGGATTGACACGTCCGAACCGGTGTCGACCAGAAAAGAAACATTTGTAGTCCGGTCTCTAATGAACAGGCGACGTGACTGTTGAGGCAAAGAATAAGTCGCCTCTACTCTTTGCTGGTTTCGTTTCCCGCCCAAGAACACGGCTTTATGCATTTTTCTTCCCTACATTTTTTTCCAAATCGTCTATGATACCAACAGATACTTGAATCCCGATTATCACTACACTGCAAATAGAAGCGTCTTAAATTTAGACACATATGTGACTGAAAAAGAATTTTAGACACTTAAGTGTCTTAATCTGAAAATTAAGACACTATAGATGTCTTAATTTAAGATACATAAGCGTCTTACTATGACCATGGTGTAAACGAACTGAGAATAATGTCTAAAATATCCGCAAACGTCTTATTTTAAGACACTTCATTGCTTTAAACGTGTCTTAATTTTTGATTCTTCCGACGCAATAACCACCAGGGGGCACTAGCACTCCCAGTTGCGCATGCGTTTTAGATGTCTTCGTTCGAAGTGGTATACGTTGTAATTCAAACAAAGTTTGTTTTTATGTACGCGTGTATTTTAATTCGTTTTTTGCGAAATGTGAAGTACTGTGATTTTAATTCGTATTAACTTGGATTATGTATTTATTGAATACATACATCTGACGTGTGTGCTCGGCATCAAATGTCTCTTAGAAGCTGTCGTCGATACAAGGGCGGGATAGACACAGAACAGAAGTAGGCGACGGTTGAAGATTACACCCGGAAATTCTACAAAGCGTGTGCAATGGGCTTAGTGTTAACTCGTATCAATTTATGTCAATAATATTGTGTTATTCATCTTCGTCCTGTCGAAGCTGGCAAAAAAAAAAGAAACTTTTGTCTGGCGGGTCCTGTTTTTAGGATGAAACATCTCATCCTTTAAATATGGCTAGTCGGATGTATTATGGATTACCTTTTAAACTGATGAAAGTCTTTCTCCCTCACTGTGGTTGTGGTAGTTTTTAAAATTTCAAATCGAGGAATATTTCTTACCTCTTGCAGCAACTCAAGTAAGTTTCTTTATAGTAGTAAAATTAGTGTATTTTATGATTTTATTTATTGTACTAAACAAAATCCTGCATGAAATTTAATTAGTTTTGAATCTGTTCGCAAAAAACCCCACTAATTCTAGAAGTATATATTTTTAAACTTATGACGTTCTTTTTTATTACGAATTATATATTCAATGTCAGTTCTTAGTTTCAATGAATAATTTTTATCTCGCAGTAAATGACGGCCACAAGGAAGTAAAGATAAAAAAAAACTTTGAAAGATGACCTAATGCTTTCTTACTTCCTGGCATAAAACCGCAGATTAAAAAAAGATAAATAAAGTAAATGAGACTCGTCTATTATATGAAGCTGCCTGTAAAAATATACATATGTATTTGATTTGCAATCAACTCTAATACTGATTTTTTTATTATTTTTAATAAAAAAGTAATTTGAAATTTATAATGGGAAAAAGTAAAAACCTCTAACTAGATTTCGTATTTAAAATTGTGGTAATTTTATTTATATGCACTTATACGAAAAATACAAAAATGACAGATGTTACTGTATATATTTAAGACGAAAGAAGTTTGGAAATCATAAGTTATTTTTTCCTCATGTTTTTAATATAGAATATGTACTTATTTGTTTTTATTGATAGTTGAATAGCTTTTGTGAGTACCCTCTGATCTACATAAAAACTTGCCCATGTGGAAATATAAATTTTTTAAAAACATAATTTTTAAATAAGTATTTTCATTTTTTGGGGGGGAGGGGGGGGGATTTTGCATGAATTTTTGTAAAGCTGATATCTTAAATCTTGCACTGATTATAATGAAAGTTTTGAACTTTTAGAGTAGGACAAGTTTAAAAACGCAAATATATTTAACAAAATACCAAAGTCATTTTTTCCCCAATGTTATTAAAGTAGAATATTTATTTATTTATTTTCATTATTCATAGTTAAATGGCTGTTGTGATTATCAAGTGATGTATATGTAAAATTGCCTATGTGGCAATATATTTTTTTATATTTTCATTTTTTTGGGGGGGGGGGGGGATTTTTGCAATTTTCGTACATCTGATATTTTAAATCTTTTTCCACATTCAACCGAGTGTAATAAATATTTCGAACTTTTAGAGTACGACAAGATTATAAAATATATATATATATATTTATCTATGTACCTTAAAAGCCCTTAATAGCGAACACTTCGGGAACGCGGAATTTGTCCGATAATTGGAGATGTCTACTTTTTTGAGGTAAAAATATACAAATATGTATGTCTGCTGATTAAAAAAGTATTCGTTAAATAGAGGTGTTCGCTATTCGAGAATGTTCATTAACCTCCACAACGGATACTCCCGAATATCGGACATCTCAATTTAGACAACTATAATGCAGGGTTGCGTTTTTTGCAAAAGTACTTCTTGATTAAAGGAAGGGCAAACTGGGAAGTGCCCCGTCCCCCTACGACTGTAGTGCCCCCAAATTTGATGTGCAATATTTGTAAAGCTTACATTTTAAATCTGTTTCGAAATTGTACTGATTATAATCAATATTTTGAACTTTTAAAGTAAAATAAGGTTAAAAACAAAATAAATTAAAAAAAATCTAATATTTAGATAAATATTTTTTGTTTTTTAATCTTGTTCTACTCCTGAAGTTCAAGATATTGATTATAATCAGTACAATATCGTAAAAGATTTAAATTATCAACGTAACGAAAATTGTATACCAAAACTGAGAGCACCAAAAAAATCAGGCTGTATTGGGGGGGGGGGAGGGGCAGGACCACAGCCAAATATTTTTCCAGGATTCAACGTGGTCAAACATGGCTACGTATGATGCTTACAAAAAAAATGGATGCGATTCAGACGTTTGAAGTGTCTGAAATTCAGACGCAAAAAGTGTCTGAAAAAATTCAGACATTTTAAAATGTCTGAAAATTGAACACTCCATTTCAGACACTTAAGTGTCTGAATTTCAGACATTTTAATTTAGAGTGTATTACTTCGCCCTCGAGGTTTACTCCAGTTTCTGCGGTATGGGGACCGACCACGTGAAACAGCAAGCTGATCGATGCGCTTATTTAATTTTTCGATTTCTTTCAATAATTTACCCTCTATCGCCTGTTCATTCGAGCAGGACACGGCAATTGCAGAAGCTGGGGAAGGGGTAACTTCTGAAATACGATCTGAAATTTCCGCTGCTTTATCAAGGGTTAATTCAGAAACAGCCGCTAAAATTGTCTGAACAGAATTTGGTAATCGTTGCAAAAAGAATTCTAACATTAAATTGTCTGGAACATTTAGGGATTCCGCGCGACGTTTCATACTACGTAATAAATCTGAAGGTTTCCGATTTCCTAGTTCTTCTCCAGACAAGAGCTGTCGTATCTCTTGCTGGGATGATTCACCTGAGCGCGCAATTAATTCCTTTTTTAAGACACCATAAGGGTCAGTAGCATCTGGTTGCATTAAAATATCACGAATGATTGATGCAACATCGGGTGGAAGATGCGAAACTATATAATTATATTTTGTAACAGATTCTGATATTGCTTTGGGGGTAGCTAAAGCAAATGTGCTTTCGCACATCACAAACCATAGCGCAGGATCTGATCTGTTATATAATGGAATTTGAACAGCATATACACTAGACATGATTTATGGTAATAAATATATAAAATAGTACAATCAAACCAAAATAAATTCGCGAGTTAAATTTTTCTAATAAAATAACAGAAAAAATATCAGGAAAATGACTCAGAAGAACTTATCTGCTTTCCATCGAGCCGCTGTAGAACGATGTATTCATTGAAAGATGAAGATGATCGGATAACATTCCAACTCATCTAGGAAGGCTGATGCTCTATATAAGAACAGTCCATGGTCACCATTGTGGTGAGTCGCTCGTATAATATAATCACTCACTTAAAAACACTTTACTACCTTTATTCGTAGAACATTGATAAACGTCGATTCTGACACTCTTCGTATTCGAACACACAAAAACGCAATGTAAACATTTTCGTCTGCGCTGCTATGACAACGGCTCTGGCCAGCTGCCATTCCGAACGAAGAATTTTCTCCCTTGCCTCTCTGCGGCTGCCACAAGATAAACAAATCTTCCACACGTTGATTGATTGATGTGGAGCGTAACTCCACAATGTGATATTCTGATAAAAATAAATGCATTAAATTCCTTACTTGTTGAAAACTGTATAAAAAATTAATAAAACAAACAAAAATAAATAATACAAGTTTCGGTCAATTAGGCCTAAGTCTGTATATGCCGCCATTTTAAGATGGCGGTTGATAGGTTAAGTTTTTGTCCAGATTATGTCCGTACATGGCGAGGTCAGGTTTTTGTCCCGGAATTAACGAAAATTAGATTAGTACTGTTTTCATCCAGTTTAAGTTATTAAAACACAAAATTGGACAAACAGGTGAAGGTTTAGTTTGGGAGTTGACGAAAATTGGATTAGTTGCGTTTTCATCCAATTTATGTTCTTAAACTGATGTCCATATTTTGTAGTTATTTCGTAGTTACGTCTATGTCAAACATTCAACAAATTCTGAACGTATTTTAGCTCGCTGTATACGTCCAAATTACATATATAGACGTATTTCGGAAATGGTGGATGAAAACTGAATATAATCTGGACGTATGTGTTGTGTGTGTTAGCCTCACTCCTCCAGCAACGCTGTTTTCAAGCACTCAGTGGTTTTGGAAGGTGGAAAGTGAGTTCCAATTGTCCTCCCCAGAGCATCCTAGACATGCTCTATAGGGTTTAGGTCTGGAGATCTGACGGACCAACCCATCAAGTGAATATCCTCACTTTGCAGAAATTCGTCGACCCGATGAGCTCTATCTGGGCGCGTGTTGTAGTCCATTAAAATGAAATCAGGGCCAACTGCATCCCTAAAAAGGCACACATAATGTACTAAGATATCATCATTACACTTCAGACCAGTGACAGAGCCTTTGCCAAACATAGGGAGGGGTGTGCGCTCATCCAACATGATGGCTGCCCAGACCATCAAACCCACACAGTGGTCTCTTTCTCGGACGTTGGTAGGCATATATTGGATCCCTGGTTTTCTCCAGATGAAAGTACGTCGAGAATTAGAGTTTAGGCTGAACCGAGACTCATCAGTGAATAGAATAGTCCCTTAATCACCCCTCGTCCAAAATCGATTATCTCTGTATCCTGATAAACGGGTTTTTCCGTGCACAGAAGTGAGCTGACGCAAGCAACCCTCTGTCATGTAGTCTTCTGCAAACAGTAACCCTTGAAACTCGGCTTCCTGTAGTCGCATAAAGGTCACGAGAGGCCTGGGAAGATGCTGCACTAGATAAATAGTAACTGTAATAGATAGCACTGTAATAGATAAATAGCGATCTTCACTGGCCGTCGGGGCTCTTGGACGACCTTGTCCAGGCTTTCTCTCTATGGATCTAGTATCCTTAAACTGTTTCCATAATATCGATACGACGTTGGGCGTTACATTGAAGTCTCCAGGAATCTGCACTTGAGACTGCCTTCTTTCCTGTCTCCTGCTATTCTTCACCTCATTACAGCATTCAAACGTTGGTTGTTACTCATTTTTGCTGTTTGCTTTTGAATTTTACCGTATGTAGCAAAAAAACACTAAGATATTCGGCGAGGTGTGCGAGCGAACAAAATGTGAAAATTGCCACGCTCACTTACAAATTCTGTTCTACTCGCAACTCGCTCCACCCATACACTCATGTACGGTTACGTGTTCGACACTGAATTAATGTTCAATAAATAAATGTTCGATACGTCTTTGTTTTGGATAAATACGACCATAGGCATTCCACTCGCACAATAATTCTAATGCACAAGCTAGGCATTTTTTACATTTCTTATTAACTTTACAGCGATCCTCATCATCTTTAATGAGTTCTTCTGAATCGCTCGTTTTTTTTTTTTTTTTTTTTTTTTTTTTTTTTCTGTAAGCGGCGTAGAGCTCGTTTCGTCGAGATTGTTGCTGCAATATGCCGAGCTTCTTCAGCAAGTTCATTTAAAAATTTAACCTCACTGAAGCAGCGAGGATCGAACCACGCAGTGTCTTTCATGGGCAAGTCATTTCCAGTAAATCGTGTATTCAACTGCTGAATAGCTGTGTATAAAATGACTTTATAAACGTTTCTCTTAAATAAGTCAGATGGGGATCCGATAATACTTCTTGCCTCATCGTGAGAATATTCACCACATCGACGTTTCGCTATATATTCTTTTTTTCGGTAGGAAACTTTCAATTTAAATGGTTTACTCCTTTTCTATTAGTTGCTTTCGAAGATGTTCCGCAAATTCAGAAGTATTTTTCATTGCCATATCACAATTATGCCGTTTCTGTAAGACACTGGATTTCAGGGTTTCGATTTTGTTAGCAGGAGTTAAGTATCCCAGGCCGCTTATTTATGCAGATACTTCGATGTCGGCATAGATATATTGAATAGGTCGCTTAAAATGGTTGCTATTAATGTATGCTGAAGCTTGCACTAATTATCAATCGGTGATCTTGCTGAAAAAGATACATGTGACGGAAAATCGTCCATTTCAGTGATACCTTGTAGACACTTAAGCAATGTTAAAAATTTATATTGATCTTTAAAAGATTTCGAAGACTCGCCAAACATGCTATTAAGTGCTCGATCCTTAATACACCACTCAGTAGCGCTTACTTTTTGTAATCGCGAAGAAGTTTATTTCCACATACAGGCCCCTTATTCAGTGAAGTCCATGCTTTCATACGCTCATATCACTCTGAGCTAAACATGGTTGTAGCTTACATTAAGACCAAGAAGTCCGTTGTCAATTTGCAACATTCTGTTGCATCTGCCAGGAACAAATTAAGCACATGTGCATATCAATGAACATGCTGTATATTTGGATTGTCTTTTTCAGTTCTGCCTGCAGACCTTTATATCTCCCACTCATATTTGCTGCACCATCAAAAAAAGTCCCAACTATTTGTGATGAAGGGAGTTTAAACTTTAAGTTCTTCTTTTACTTGGAGATAGAAGGCTTTTCCTGTTGTTTTGGGGGCATCAACCAATTTTAAAAACTAATCTTCACTTTACCACGCTGCTCATAACGAACACAAAGAGCCAACTGCTCCATTACCGACATATCTTTTGTGAAATTTGCTTCCATACTGAATGGACCTGACTGTCTTGCATCATCGGCAATGTTTATTTGGATCTGAGTGGAGAGATAAGAACTTAACTAATTTATAAATTACTTGAACAGGAATGTGATCAATGAACCTCTTCCATACCGTTTGGGATTTCCATTTTGTTCTTCTTTCAGATCTATTCTAGCCTTCATCATACTTTCTAAAGATCCTCTTTCTTGACTTTATCTCAGCCTATGTTACATAACCGAGCAAAATTTTATTATATTTACATAACAGTTTTACCGATTGTAGAAAATTGCCGTGTTTAACGTCTCTATTATTCAAGTCAGCCGCTGTCTCCTCTCGTTTTTCTCTTTAAGCTAATCCTTGATCTGTAGATTATTCCTAGATAGGTAAGCTAATCCTTGCCTATCTTTTGTTACTACGCAAGTGTCCACAGGTAGACTGATCCCACCGAACAACTTTCCAACCTTCAGTGACCATATGTGCTTTTTACTTTATCCCCTATCTCTCGGCTTCTATACAAAATGAATAATTTGCACAGATCTGGCAATAATTGCTGATGGGAAAGGGAAGATAGAAATTAAGACTTACACCCGATCAAAAAAAAAAGGGGGGGGGGATGCTTCACGGAAAAAAAGGAAAAGAAAAATTAAGTTTCATAATTTTTTGTTTTGTTTTATTAAAAAAAAATTTTTTTTTTGGTCCACTACAACCGTTTGGCCCACCCTGCTACCAAGAAAAATTAAATTTCCTATATTTTTAGGGGGGGGGGGGTTAGTTTTATTGAAAAGAAAAAAACTTTAAAAAATGTATTTTTTTTTCTTTTTTGGCCCGCTACACCCATTTGGCCCACCTCGCTACCAAGAAAAATTGAGTTTCATAATTATTTTTTTTTTTAGTTTTATTGAAAAGAAAGAAAAGTAAAAAAATGTATTTTTTTTGGCCCACTACACCCGTTTGGCCCAACCCGCGATCGCGGGGTAGCGGGGTGGGCCAGTCCGCCCCTGAATATCAACCATATTTTCGTAGAAGAGAGGAAATTTCCTGTCTAGAAAATTGTCTATTGTGAGGACATAGAGTGATCGTACCAGAGGAAGGCCGTGAATATATATTAAAATTACTGCATTCTGTTCATCAAGGTATATCGAGCATGAAAGCGAAAGCTAGGAGGGTAGTTTGGTGGCCAAATATGGATAAAGAAGTTGAACAAATGGTAAATTCTTGTAATAGATGTCAGATGTTTGCGAGGGATTGTCCCAAAATGCAACCCTTGAAATGGAAATCTGAACTGCCATGGGAAAGGATCCATACAGATCATGCCGGTCCTTTCGAAGGTAAAATGTTTTTAATAGTAGTCGATTCTTATACTAAACTAGAAAGGTAGCCCGTCAAAAATGACGGAAATTTAGATACACAGATATATACAACTCATGTGCAAGAATATGAGTTTTCTCATTTGTTCCGCAGTGATAGATGAAAATAACACATTTTAAGAACGAAACACATTTATGAAAAACTGTGTACAATAGAAGACCACTAATCTGCACAATTCCAAGTTTTCTGCAGATTTTTGCGGTCATGTCTATTCAGTCTTTGTTTACATTTTTTTTAAATTCATATATTGGACAATTTAGATTATTAAGCCTTAAAAATAAATAAATTACACACTTGAAGTAAGGTAAAAACTATTAAATTATCGTATACGATTTCATAAAATGGTATTATATGGTATTATATGTGTGTGCTTCACGATCTTGGTTACGACTTTGGCAAAATTGGCTGCAACTTGTCATAATTCTAATAGTGTGGGCCTCTATAACAAAAAAGTAACCAGTTTTTAGTAAAATTTCTGATATAAAGTAGATTTCAAAAACTTGTGTAAAATTGCAGGCCGTTCTCATGTTATGCCAGTCCTGGGAATAATATTTCTAGCACTGAAGAGTTTCCATGTATATGTGGAATTTAGAAAAGCTTCTCCAAAAGAAAGGTCCTGAAATGACATTGTAATTCCTCTAACTTCAATGTTTAATCGGGCCCTGATGTTGTTTACAGAAATCAAATAAATACAGTTATTTTGAATATTACAACAGAATTAAACAGCTAAACTTATTTAACTTAAACTCGCTGTTACTTCCCGATGTTATTTTTTAGTATTAAGAAAGAAAATTATATAAATTTTTCAAATCATGCGCATTTATAATTTTTTTCCGCCTTTAATAACTAAATAATGAAAAAATATGCTTTTGTTCTGATCTCATAAATACGACAATAAAATAATGTAACTAAGAGACATTGCAAAATTAAATCTTTGTGATTTCAAACCATAAACAAATGATACCGCCACCATTTTACATACTATGACGTCATTAGAATATTGTCCATTGATTGTTGCAGAACTTACTTTGTGAATGATTACCTCAATGATTTAATATTTTTTACGGTTCACGATGAATGAATCACTTGTGTTTGTTTAGGTTTATGGAATGAGATATTAAGCCGTGAACCCAATTTCAATTAAAGTTATCCAAAGATATATGTATTTTTAATCGAAATTAAAAACAATGCTTTAATCTCGAAATAAAATGTTTTAGTTTGTATAATTGGTTATTTCTGTTAATTATTTATTTAGGTACTTTTCCATTATAGCGCATTTTTAAAAAAAAAGCTTGGCGTAATTCGGGCATCAGAAAGGGAGATATGTTGCCAAAATATACAGCTATGAAAACAAATCTAATGAACTTTTATTTTTGTTTATATATGCACTTATATACATAAAAAAATCGTTTCTAAATATATATAATATTTTTTTATATACAAATTACGGCACAGATTTCAGATATGAACCGGGATACCTATGGCGCTAAAATGGTGTTATTTTACCGGCTATTGTTTTTTATTTATTAATAAATTGGGTACTTTTCGGTTAGCCGGGCGCCAGTGTCATATATACATATATATGTATATATAAATGTATGTATTTATAGATATATATTTACATATATCTATATGTGTTTATATACAATATATGTATATGCATATATATGTATATTTACATATATGTATGTATATAACTATGTATATAAAACACTGGCGCCCGGCTAACCGAAAAGTACCATAAATTGTTTAGGGACAGATGTCATATTCGCCCCATATTGGCGCGATTTTTTTCCGACGCCGATTTGGCGAAAACATCAACAGCATAAGCAACAACATCTGGGTTACCATATCAAGCAAAATAACGACACTTTGGCGCCGGTTAAGTATACATTGCGTATATGACATTGGCGTCAGAAAAAAATTGCGCCAATATGGGGCGAATATGACATCTGTGCCATTGTTTATTTACTTTTATTTTCTGTTTTTAAATTATATAAACTGTTTTGATCTATAGTTATTATTCAAACTTTTATTTATTTATAGTTATTTCCTTTTCAAAATGATAGCAAATAATTTAAAAATATATAAGTAACTGGTATTCGAAAGCGAGATTTCTGCCGAATTGGCGTCAGAGAAAAATCACGCCAACCCCGATGCGTATATGACATCTGTGCAAAAAATACTTCTGTTTCTTTATAAAAATGGATAAACAGTTTTTTTTACATTAAATAAATTGTATACATATGCAAAAAATTGCTTGTGAGTATGAAGCAGTAAATAGGTTGTCAGAAAATACGTTGGCAAACTTCTTTCTCACCAACAAACTTTTTTCCGAAGTATTGTACATACATGAGTATAATGATTGCTAGAAATGCATTTTTAATTATGATATGCGCTTTTATGTTTCACTACATTTATGCATACTATACCGTGTGTATAAATGCTACAGTTCATATGCAGGGCTACACAAAAGAATTCGTAAGGGTTCCTGAGTATGAGAATAAATTGCTTAAAGGTGGTTTTTAAAAGAGTTATGCAGTTTTACGCTGAACTGCATTTAGATTACTAAGAAATGTTTGTAGAATATAGATAAAATGATATACAGGGTCACGCAAAGAATTGGATACATAACCGTCTATGGATGATAATATCTGGAAATATGATTTCAGTAGCTTTAAGAGTAGCTTAAATTAAATTTTAGCTAAATAGTGGCATGTAATAACGGTACTATTGCTATGGACGGCAACTGCTGAAATCAATTTTTTTTTTAAATTATGCGTTTTCTAAAATGTTTACTTGGTTATCTTATTTACCTTATTTCCCTAAATAAACTTGTTAAAGCATTCAGGATGTGTTGGAAAGTGTTTCATATTCTATGCTTAACGCATGATTTTTCTTTCTTCTTTAGTCTTATTTTGCATTTATTTTATTCTTAATTTTTAGTCTTATACTGCTTTATAGAAACTTTGGCACAGTTGTCATATATACCCCATATTAGAGCGATTTTTTTCCGACGCCAATTTGGCGAAAACATCAACAGCATAAACAACAACATCCGGGTTACCATATCAAGCAAAATAACGACACTTTGATGACAGTTAAGTACCCGTTGTGTATATGATATCTGTGCCGAAACTTTAATATTTAATGTTTAAACTCTTCGCTCCACTCACCTTGCATATAGTATAAACTATAACACAGATAGCGCAAAATAATAGACAGTTTGATACTTTTCCACTGTAGGGGCTTTGGCACTTTTTAAAAAAAGTTTGGTGTAATTTGGGTATCAGAAAGTGAGATTTGGGTACTTTTCCGTTATGCGGATACCATTGTCGCCAAGCGTAATAGTTGGCGCAAAATGAAAGTCACGTGAATTAAGGCATTTGAAAAATAAAAGAAAAAATATTGTCGTACTAAAGTGAGCATTTAAAAAATATAACATTTGAAAATTCCAGACTTTTACGAACTATTTCATTAAATCACAAATATATACTTAAAATAATTGAACAAATAACTGTTATAAAATAAAGCAATAAAATAAAACTCATATTAAACTGCTGGCATAAAATTACAAATATCTTTTAGCATTTTGAAATAATTGGCGCATTAGCATACATGGTACTTTTCCGTTATACGGACAGTATGCTAAAATGTATGCTAATGCGCCAATTATTTCAACCTTGATCGTAGATTTTTATTGTAAACCATGCGAAACATTGTGATTTGTTATTTATGAAACGTGAATCACGTGAATGATTATTGTTTAACCTTAACCTTGGAAAGCTTTTTAATCTGCTATTAATCGAATTAAAAATGCTTTTTTTTTTTTATAAAGTTGTAGTTTACTTTTACTGCTGATGCTGAGATGGATTTTATCATTTGGCAATTACCAGATGATGAGAAAGTTGTGATAAAACTGTTTCAGGAATATGGAATTCTGCATAATAAAAGATTGTGTCCAAAAAATCATGAAATGAAATTATGGATGAGTTCTGGAAGTCCGAAATTGAGTTGTAGCTTACGATTATGCGAAGAAAGCGTAGAAATACGACAAAAAACTTGGTTTAAAGGATCGCGGGTGACTTTTCTTAATGCTTTGAGGTTTATATATTTATCGTGCAAAGAGTTGACCTTGACATCGATTGAGTTTTGTGAGCTGCAACTTGATATGAAACACAACACAACAGTGGAATGGAATAGTTATTCGAGAGAAGTTTGTGCAAATGCTTTATGTTCTCGACCAAATAGAAAAATCGGTGGACCTAATAAAATTATAGAAGTGATGAAAGTCATGTATTATTTATACAGATTGTTGGAAAGGATATAAAACAGATGAACTGCTAAGTGCTGGTTATGATCATTTCACAGTAAATCACAAATACAATTTTGTCGACCCTAATACTGGATGTCATACTCCAAATGTTGAAAGATTATGGGGCATCGCAAAATGGCGCAACAAAAGACATAGGGAAGCTGTTCGTCATCATTTAGAGTCGTATCTCATAGATTTAATGTGGCTACGTCCTTCATTCAAAAAATGAAATGTTTACTGCAATGCTGAAAGATATTTATAATTTTATGGCAGCAGTTTAATATGATTTTTTATTTTATTACTTTATAGTATAACAGTTATTTGTTCATTTATTTTAAGTATATATTTGTGATTTAATAAAATAGTTCGTAAAAGTTTGTAATTTTCAAATGTTATATTTTTAAAATGCCCACTTTACTATCGAGAACGTTTTGGTACAGATGTCATATTCGCCCCATATTGGCGCGATTTTTTTCGGTTGCCAATTTCTCGAAAACATCAACAGCATAAACAACATAATTCGGGTTACCACATCAAGCAAAATAACGACACTTTGGCACAAGTTAAGTACCTGTTGCCTATATGATATTGGCGGCAGAAAAAAATCGCGCCAATATGGGGCGAATATGACATCTGTTCCAATGTTTTTTCTTTTATTTTTCAAATGTTTCAATTCACCTTATTTTCATTTTGCGCCAACTATTGCGCTTGGCGACAATGCTGTCCGTATAATGGAAAAGTACCGCATACATTTTGGCATGGTGTCCGTATAACGGAAAAATATTGAGAATTGTTGTCAAATCATATAAACAGCTATGAAAACAAACTTGATGAGTGTCTTTTTTTTATATGTTTATTTTATATGTATATTATTCATGTTTTTATGTACAAATTACATCTGTTTCTGTATAAAATTAGAGAAACGGCTTTTTTAATCGTATAAATAAATCGTATAAATATCGAAAAAAAAATGCATATGTATATAAAATGAAACTGGATAGGTTCCGGGAAAATGTTGCCAAATTTCTTTTTTCGCCAAGGCACTTATACTGGAAAAGTACCTAAAGCACATTAAAATCGCGCAGTTAGGAGCTCATACAGTACAGCGTCGTCTATTGGCGGTTATTTTATTAGTAGCATCGGGAGGAAGATGTAAAGATGTACTTTAAATTCTCACCCATAGATTTTGAAAAAATATCTTAAAAGAGCGGAGTTTAAATTAAATTTTGGTGACCTCCTTTATGAAAGATTAATAGTTATAAATGGGAATTTCACCAAATCAGCCAGCTATTGCCAAGTTGGCCAACATTTGGCGCTACTGTGGTAACCCTGCATTAGTATTTTTCAACAATTACTCATTTCAATGAGGTGGTCCTACCGGAATCGTGAGGGACACACAGAGACTTGGATTTTATATAAATAGATGATGGTTGGAGGTAGAGGTAGTACCCAGGTCTGATAGTAAAACTACAATTAAGGTATTAAGGAGAATTTTTGCTACAGTTGGATTACCTGTTGAATTGGTCAGTGATAATTGTCCCGCGTTCACAAGTGATGAATTTGAGGAATTTCTTAAAAATAATGGAATTAAGCATACGCCTGTTCCACCTTATCATCCGTCTTCGAACGGACAAGCAGAGAGATATGTGCAAACTGTGAAAAATTGTCTTAAAAAGCTAGATAAAAGTAACATAACATTGTCAATTTCACGATTTTTGTTAGAAAATCATTCCACTCCTCATTCGGTGACTGGTAAAACTCCTGCTGAATTAACATTTGGAAGGCCAGTTCGAACAGCCCTTCACTTGGTATTACCATCAAAACCTAAAATACAGCAAGCTATTCACAAATATAATCTTCATGATTTAGTTTTTGTTAAAAATTTTGGAAAAGGGGAGAAATGGGTAAAAGGAAAAATTATGAAATTATTGGGGAGTAGATGGGTTTTAATAAATAGATGTACGGAATAATGTGTAAGCGTCACGTTGATCAGTTGAGACGAAATAAAGAGATAAGTGATGGAATACCAGAGAGAGTTATAGAGATGAATCGAAATGATAAACTAATGTCAGACAAAGTTGAAAATATGGGACATAGTGGTAAAAATGACAGTAATTATGATAGAGATGAAAGGGTTAACCAAAACCGTTTTTCTGGAATTAATGGAAAAATAAAAGAACAGCTTAATAATGATGATACTATAGAACCAAGCCAATCTCAGCCTTCGCATGATATTGTGGCAGGTACAGTTGTGAGTAATAAAAATGATGTTACGACAAAGAAAACTGTGAAAGACAATTTGACTGAAATTTATGACGAGGACTGTAAGAAAAGTGCTCCAGTTCGAAGAAGTCATAGAACAAGATTGCCTGTAGTTCGTTTGAACTATGAGGGGACGGGTGTCATATCCCAATCCAACAATAGTTGAGATCTGCGTTAAGAGATGGCAGCACTACACAATCTGTTTGTAAGGTATCGCATGTTACCAGAGTATTCCACGCAGTTGTAAGAAATGACTTGTTCTGAGAGCTGCGTTTAGCAGCTGTTTGTAAATATGTATAATAAACTATAAGTAATCTTATAGTTATGCCTTCTTCCTTAGTTAAGAGTAATTAGTTAAGAGTTATAATAAGAGTGTGGCGATATAAAAACCGTCTTCATTTTGAAAGACCTATCCAATGATATGCCACTCAATAAAGTACGTAAATATTTTTTTTTTCGTCTCTACCGCCATTTTGTATTTTACGGACGCCATTTTGAATTTATAAAAACAAAACGTAGCTTATAACCATCGGGCGGTTAAGATGAATCGATAGAGACCTCATTCATTAAAACCCATCCAGCCATTGGGATATTTCGAGGGTATAAAGAAATCCTTATACCCAGATACGCCTGAAGCACATAACCCTTCTTGACAGTCGGGTAAAAACATCAAGGTATTTGATAGAGTACTGAGAATTTTAAGAGAGATGAATGAGAGTGCAATTTCTTAAATACACTTTAAAATTATACCAAAAGCATATGTATTTGGAGGAATCATTCATTTTTCTTAAACTACAGTACAAAACGAAGAAAAATATGTAGGGAAGTTATTATTCTAGGCTTTTTTTTTTAATTTTTGTTATATTACATGTGGTAATACTAAATTTTCCAATAATTTCTCCAATAATTTTTAACATTTTAAGGAAATCGACAGAGGTTTTTTTGTTTTATGGATGCTCCGTTTTAAAAGACATTCAGTTATGTACTAGGGGTATTCAATAATTATTGTCTCGAGTGTGTATAAAATATTTGTACTGCGATGGTTGATGTGGAATATTGAAGTCTAATGTCTTAGATGCCTTTATGCTCAATTTCAAAATCGTAGCTACGATACTATCATTTTTTTTTTCGAGAGATTGTCACTTAGCTTGAAAGCGGGGGTGGGGGTGAGGGGGGGGGGGGGGGGTGGAGCTTATGGGACCAGAGCTGAAGCAGTTCTGTGACAGATTTGTGACAGTGGATGAGACGTGACTACATTACTATGGTCCCGAGTCCAAAAAACAGTAGCCACGTCTCATTCACTGTCACCCCCCAAACTCCACTTTCAAGCTAGGTGCGACCTCTCACATCAAAAACGAAAAAAAAAAAAAATGTTAAAACAGCAGCTACAGTTCTGAAATTGAGCATATAGGCATCTGAGACATTAGGCTTCAATATTCCATATCAATCATCGCAGTGCAAATATTTTATACACACTCGGGACAGTAATTATTGAACCAACCTCGTAGAAGTGTAATAGTCAAATCTGAAATAATCCAAACGGTTTATGAGTAAAAGAAAAAGTCTACGTATGGTGGAAGTCATGACTATTGCAAGATGTCAAGATTAACAACATTATCAAATTTTTTTTATAAATATGAAATGCTTCAAGAAAGTTAAATTTGTGTATAGAAGTAGGTTTAGAGATAATTTTAACCGAATTGAAGTCAAAAGTATGATTCATCTCCCAGCAATGTTTTGCAATAAAGGATTAATTGTTTTTTTTTTAATATACTAGGGGGCTCTGCCCCCTATAAGCTATGCTCGCCAACCCCAGTTCAGAAGCCGCAGACTCTAAAAGCATGCTAATTTGAACGGCTTTAAAAATATTTCGAAAGAATTTAAAAAACAGTGGCGATCTTCCTATAAACAGGTTTCTATTCATTTATCTTTGATTGGGGAATTTTAAGGGCAAATCAGCTGCTATTAAAAGATACAATCACTATTTCCGTCTTTTATTAAATAAAATCATTTAAACATTTCAAAATAAGCTAATATAAAATGATTTAAGTAAACAGAGTCTTTGTCTCCCGGTATATTTAACAAAGCGAAAAGAAAGTTCTTTTAAATAAGACATTTTAAATGTATCGTTTTTAATCTGGCGTAATTTTCACCAAACTTTTTTTTCTCTTTTTAATATTCATGTGAAAATACTTCTGTTAAAAATTAAATATTATTTGCGCTGTCCTAACAAAAATAGTGGAAAAGATCATCTCAAAATATCAAATAAATGTCTCGCGCAATTTTTAAATTTAAACTGTTATGCAATATTAATTTTTGTTCATTTTACGTAATAAGTGTAATGTGACGTAAATGTGATGTAATTTATCCTATTTAAAACTTCTAACGCATGTTAATGAATTTATTATTTTACAATATTCTTTCTCTTTTAAAATTCACGTATAAATATATTTTTATGATGTAATTTTCAACCAGTTCCTATCTTTTATAGTTTCTGTTTATAATAGTCACGTCTAAATAAATTTTTAATTTGAAGCAAACATTATTGTTTGCGCTGTTTATACAGTTGGCAACAGTTTAAATTAATACCATTTTCTAAAATATGTAAAAAATATCTCTCGAAATGCTGAAAATTTGAATTTAAAATAGAAATAAAACCTCAAAAAATGAGTCAAATTAAAGAAATAAATGCAGTCTGCACACCAGAAAATTCTAATTCATAATATGATCTAAAAATGATTAAATTCCCATGTATAGTTTTTGCTCCTATAAAACATTTTTAATAGAACGATTTTGTCCAACTTTAGCATTAAATATCTCTTAAAATAATTCTTCAATTTGAAAACTGTCTGCATCAGCTTGTTTACCAAATATTTCTCTATAATACCACCGATTTTCATATTTTTGTATTCAATATTTTTCTTAATATGAACGGAGAAAGTCTTCCTGTCACAAAAAATTCAAAACCGGCGGCGGCGACAGCATTAGTTAATTTTTTAGAATAGAGAGATTGTTGATACTTTATTGTTGTACTTTAATATGAAATTTTAAGCAACGTTTGGTTTGTCCAATGTAGGAATCACTGCACTGACAATTGTAGATGAATTAAAATATGAACCCTATGAATTGAATAATTCAATAGGATCTTTGATTTTGGAGAAGGTGCGTTTATTGGTAGGAGTAAAAATTATTTTGAAGTCATATTGCCTAAGAATTTTAGCAATGGGAAAGCTTGATTTAGGAAGGAAGGGTAACACAAACACAATGCTAATATTGGAAAAAGTAGAAGATTGAGGTGAATTTGAAGAACGACGGTGCTGTATTTTAAATATCAATTAGGAAGCTGCTCATAATTTAGGATATAAAGGGTTAAAACATAATTTTCTCCTGTCCTTTGTTATTTCGCCTTAACAGATTTTATTATACTATATAAACATAACAATATTATACAATAAAACTTGCTAAAGAGGAATCGTCAAGGACTGAAACAAAATTCCAATTTAGTAGGTATAATTGTATATTATTCTTATCCTAGACAGAATGAAATTTTCACTTTTGAAACAGAACTCCGTTATAAACAGGTTCCTTTTACAAAGGGTTTACTGAGCAGAGTATAGTAGAACTTCTGAAAACATAATCGCTTAAGAAAGGAAAAAATTATATTTTAGACAGGTTTCCGTCTATGCAGGTAGATTTGTATAAGTATTTAGAGGAGATAGGGTATAATTAGGATCACTTTTTGACGATTTGAACTTTGACAATTAATTGCCAGAGAATGAAGTAGACAACATACTAATGTTATGCATAATTTAATTCAGTAGGTAGTTGTCTCTTGAAATGTGTAAAGAATTATTTTCAATGTACTATGTTATCTGGTACAGGTGTTTTTTCAAAAAATATCCGTTTGATTCCAATTAAGCCATTTCAAGGCGTAATTGAAATCAGTGAAATTTTCTCTCATGGGTTACAAGGTACACAATCATGGGTAAATGGGATTAAAAGATCTCTGTGTGGGATTTACAGCAAGATATTTTTGGTTTTACAACTGCAACTATTCTCAGAAATACAGTATTGGAAAGATATGTTACGCTGGAAAAGAACTTTTTAAAGGGATTTTCAATATTCATATACAGTCAAACCTCGTTATCCCGACACTCTCATGACCAGAAAAAAGTGTCGTCATAAGCGGAGTGTCGTGGTAGCCGGAGTTGAAGTAAAATATGCTTATAAAAAGCTGTATTTTTACTTAATTTGAGATAATTTTAAATTCATAACTGTTCTTGCAGTTTTAAGCAATAAAACATTATTATTAAACAAAATAAATATAAAAACAAAATTGAAAAGAATAAAAATCAGGTTTATGATGACTTGTTTTTTTTATTTTTTACATGAAATCGTGATGTATTAAGGTTTGCTTATCCCTAGATTTGCTTCCTACAATTCTTTTTTCAATATTATACAATGAATTGTAATGGATATTCGTTGTTTCAGAAACGGATGTTAGATAATTTCTGATCGTTTCAATGCAATGCAATGCTTCGGTTTTAGTCGATTTAAAAACGCCGTGTAACCACAAGAAAGCGCCGCCTGACCAGAACAAAAAGACCGCGAGTACACTGATACGTCTATCTCGACCTTAAGTGGGTCATTCATGTGTATTTATTCACATAAAGGATTGAAGTAAAATTTCTCATTTATATCAATGGATATTTTAGACACTTTTGTGAAAAGTTTCGCTAAGACCTTTTTTACCGCTTAATTTCCGTGCTTATGAGATGGATTATGAAAAACGGACAATTTTCCTAAACCGTCGGGATATCCGGAGTTCAAAATTATTCAACGACGTAAAAACCGTAGTTTATCTACATTTAAATCATATACAGAAAGTCGGGACTTTGAAAACCTGACGTGATAAACGGAGTATCGTGAAAACCGGGTGTCGGGAAACGAGGTCCGACTGTATTTTATAATCTGCCTGCAAAACAAAATCAAATGCAAGAATTTCCATTGGAAATTAGTAGATTTGTTATATTACTAAAGAATTAATTTTTAAAGTTAAAAAAAATCATTTTTTTACAAAATAACATGAAATGCAAATGACAGGGAAAAAGGATCAGTCAAAGCTCATATATTGTGAATTTCAGTAAAATTTCATTTACAATGGAAGTGTTGAGGTCTAGTTAGGTCTAAAACATACAGTCAAGGCTAAAATTTGTAATAAATACAAAATAACATTCTAAAATAAATGTTTTATTAACACAAAATGTGCAGTAAAGTAAGCCAAACTAGGGGTATTTCACAGGATCTGAAAACTGAAAGAGTAAAAAATGCATTCTAAACCACAATTTGATTTAAATAGGAAATAAAATTTGCGATCTCATTTACCCTTAACCCAAAAACTCCACGATCTTATTACTTTCTTCTATCTTTACAAGAAGAAAGTATTGGATTCGTGAAAAATTTCGACTTCCGGTTTTCGACGGATTTATACGTTTTAGAATGCCCAAAACACGATTTGATGGTCTTTAGAAAATGTCTGTCTGTGAGTCTGCATGTGACAAAAATTTTGTGGGCGCGCTATCTCAAGAACTAATGCACGGAATTTCACAAAACTTCACATTTAGTTAGACCTTGATATAAACTGGACCTGATTAGTTTTTGGTGAAAATCGCCTAACAGGTGGCGCTGCTATGCGGCATTTTCACGATTTCTGCAATAGCTATATCTCAAGAACTACTGCACGGATTTTCATGAAACTTCAGATTCAGTTAGTCCAGGATATAGTTTGGTGCTGATTACTTTTTTGTGAAAATCGCCCAACAGGTGGCGCTGCTATGCTGCATTATTCATGATTATCGCAATAGCTCTAACTCAAGAAAAAATGCACGAATTTTCATCAAACTTCAGATTTAGTTAGTCCCTGATATAAATTAGTGCTGTTTAGTTTTTGGTGTAAATCGCCCAACAGGTGGCGCTTTTGTGCTGCATTTTCACGATTTTCGCAAGAGCTGTATCTCAAGAACTATTGCACGGATTTTCATCAAACTTCAGATTTAGTTAGTCCTTGACATAAATTGACATATAAATTAGTGCTGTTTAATTTTTGGTGTAAATCGCTCAACAGGTGGCACTGTTACGCTGTATTTTTTGCGATTTCCTCAATAGCTTTATCTCAAGAACTAACGCTTAGATTTTTAACAAACTTCAGATTCAGGTATACCTTGATATCATTTAGTGCTGTTTATTTTTGGTGTAAATCGCTCAACAGGTGGCGCTGCTATGCTACATTTTTCAGAATTTCCGCTATAGCTCTATCTTAAGAACTAATGCACGAATTTTCATCAAATTTTAAATTCAGATATATTTTGATATGAATGGGTGCTAAATGGATGTAATTTCTTGTGCTATTTAAATGATTTAATGGACGTGATTTATATAGAAGTAAGTTTTGTGATGCCCACAACATACTAGTTTACCTTGAAAATGCTATTTCTGAGGTAATTAGAATCATGCAGATTATTAACATTATGCAATATTATTAACATTATGAAATATTTTGTTTCGATTTTTAAAACGATTACAAGATTTAATAGACTGGGAGCCGGCAGCACAGTCAATCACCCCATCGAGTTCGCGGACGAAATTCTAGGATTAGTTAAATCTTGATTCGCACATTAAAACGCAATCGGTCTGTCAAGTCATATCGTGGTGGAAAACACCTGAAAACCCGATTTTAGCGGCTGACTCGTAGGTTTACCATTGTGTTTTCCTGTTCCCAACCTCCATGTTTTCATACCTTTTGTGCAGGAAAACACAATGGTAAACCTACGAATCAGCCCTAAAATCGGGTTTTCAGGTGTTTTCCATCAAAATATGACTTGACAGACCGATTGCGTTTTAATATGCGAATCAAGATTTAACTAATCCTACAATTTCGTCCATGAACTCGATGAGGTGATTGTCTGTGCTACCGGCTCCGGGTCTAGAAGTAACAATGAAACTTTCAGTTCAGATATAGGGTCAAAATTACAGACTTTTTAATTTTTATATTATTCTGTATGTATTTTACACATATTTCTCATTAATAAGGCTGAACTCATGCTTTTTCATGAAGAAAGTATAAATTTATTTCTGAAAAAATTCAAGATATTGCTGATATGACTGGAAATCACAATCCTTTTACCAAACATATTTATATATTAATCAAGCTTTTTTGGTTATTAAGTCTGGATAAACCTGAAATAAAACTTCCTTATTTTATGATTTTGATGTGAATTAGTAGGGTACCTTTAAGAGGCAAGTTGCATTGAAAAATTCAAGAAAAATGTATCTTTATCGTGCATATTTAATTATACATTATTGATTATTTACTTGGCATTTACTTATTACAATTTAATCATTTTAAAAATAATCTTTATTTTTGTTATTTTAGTTAATTACTTTACTTAATTATTTTAATATTCTACTATATTGTAAGCATTCATTATAATTTCAATTGCATTATTATATTCATATTATGTTTAAAAAATGTAAACAAATTAACGACCAAAAATCCACAAAATTCTAAAATCCGCATAACCTCTGGTCCCAAGCAGTGCGGATTTGAGGAAGTCTATTGTATTTGACACAAAAACCTGACCAAAAATACAAAAATTAAAATTTACTCAACAATTGTAAAAGATGTACTTTTTAATTGCTGACTAACTGGTGCATCGATCTATGTCTCTTTCAGAAGCATGACCTATATTTGGTGGCTCCTCGACTCCGTTAAAGAGGAGGTTTCTTTGCGAGAAGACGTGCTTTATTATTACTTTTCAACTTTGTCATTATGTTTAAATATATATTTTGCTGAACATTTTCTGCTTCCAGATACCGTGCTTTATCACCGCTCCAACCTTCTAATATATAAATAAATTAAAAAAAAAATAATAATAATAAAATCCTATTTAGTTTGCTTATGATGCGGAGAAGTAAAAAATGCTTGAAATTGTGCTTAACTATTCTAATGAGAAGATTAGTTATAATTAATTTTTAAAAGTTATCGAACTTTATTTTTATCAAAGCAACCATTAAAAAAAGATTAAGTAGCTGATAAAATTTTGAGACTTATAAATAGTTTTTACCTTGTGACGCTGCACATTTTTCGGATATTAAGAAATATTTTTATTTCTTTTAAGAAAACTATCAAAAATATCAACGAATAAAAAACGTTTTCAATTTTTTTATTGCTTTTCAAAGATATTTTTAAGAAGAAAATTAATTGGAGAGTTATTAAACAAAGATTATTCGCAGACAATTAGTTTGCGAGCTTAAACTTTCACAAACAATTTTCTAAGCAGTTTATTTTGCTAGACGCTTTTGCATCCAATTAAGAAACGGAAATCAACTGATATTCTAATTAATGAAATTTGAGATTCCGTTCTATAGTTTTCAGTATTATTGTCATTCGCCTTTGTAATCCGTGTAAAGGAGGAGAATTTTCGCATCATTTAACTTCTAATTAGAAAATGGAAATTCCTGATTATTTTTAACGAATTTTTCTTTAGGAAACGACGTAATGAGTTTTTGAGTACAGCAACAGCATTTTGTGATGTGAAAATTACGTTGCACATTCTAAACTAGTCGCATGTACCAATCCCAAAACTTTCTTCTATCTCATACATGTTAATACTTCAAACTTAGCTGTCACACCGCCAAAATTAAATGGCAATCTATGTCCATCATGAGGATTTCTAAAGATATGAAAGTCCGTACATTAGTTCTTGAGATATGACTACCACTGAAATCGTGTAAATCGAGCAAAATGCAGCCTAGCAGCACCACCCAGGGCCGAAACTAAGGGGGAGCAGAGGGGGCATGTGCCTCGGGCCCCAGAACTAAGTGGTGCCAAACGAAGATTTTGTTTGTCGATTTTTCTCACATCTATGTTTAGCACGGTATTGTTAAAATCATCGTGTCTGGGGTATGCCAAAGCACAGAAGTATCTAAAGATGATATGGCATAAGGACCCTGTATAAAGCGGAATTTTTTTCGATCCCTTTTTCAAGATTTTAATGAATTAGTATTTGACAAAGCAGATTACGTAGTTCAGTATTACATGTTTTAAATTTTAAAATAAGTCGGCTATTAGAAAATTAGTAAAATTCTCTATGTAAATATATTTTGCGGAGGAGAGGACGGGGGGGAGGGGGGTCGCCAAAATTCATGCTTGTCCCGGGTGCAGAAAAAGGCTAGTTTCGGCCCTGGCGTCACCTATTGGGTGCTTTACACCAAAACCACCAAGCAACAACTTATGTCATCGTCTAAACTGAATCTGAAGTTTGGGGAAAATCCGTGCATTAGTTTTTGAGATAGAGCTATTGCAAAAATGTTGAAAATTCCAGCATAGCAGCGTCACCTATTGGGCGATTAACACCAAAAACCTAATCAGTTACAACTTGTGTCAACGTCTAACTAAATCTGAAGTTGAAAATTCGTGCATTATTTCTTGAGATACCGCTATTGCGAGAATCGTGAAAAAAGCAGCACAGCAGCGCTACCTGCTGGGCGATTTACACCAATACGTTACCAGCACCAAGTCATATCAAATACTAACTGAATCTGAAGTTTGATGCGAAATCCGTGCATTAGTTCTTGAGATAGAGCTATTGCGGAAATCGTGTAAATCCTGCAAAATGCAGCATACAAGCGCGACCTGTTGAGCGATTTACACCAAAATCTATAAAACGTCAATTCATCCCAAGGACTAACTGAATTTGAAGTTTAATGAAAATCCGTGCATTATAGTTCTGGAGATTGAGCTATTGTGGAAATCGTGAAAAATGCTGCATAGCAGAGCCACCTTTTGAGCGATTTACACCAAAAGTAATCAGCACCAATTTATATCAGGGACTAACTTATGAAATTTTATTAAATTCCATGCATTAGTTCTTGAGATAGAGCGCCCACAAAATTTGTGTCACATACATACAGATAGACAGACAGACAGAGTCACAGACTCACAGACAGACATTTTGTAAAAACATGTTTTTTGGGATCTCTGACCCTTAAAATGTGTAAATCCGTCGAAAAACGGAAGTCGAAAATTTTCACGAATGCATTACTTTCTTCTTGTAAAGATAAAAGAAAGTAAAAAAACAAAACAAACAAAGGTTTCTTAATATAGAAAAATATAACTATAACTACGGACGAAAATATACAGCAACCTCTTACAAGTTACTCACGATTCCGAAAAGCTTTCTTTATCTTTAAGAAGCCTGAGATATTAATATACAGGGTGTCCATAAAAGAATATCCTAGTTATAAATTTTAATATTATCAAATGTAAGCGTTGTAGAGTGTTGGTTCGAAGTTAAAAATAAAGAGCAACTTTATTTGTTACCTTTACAAGCGTATGCGCTTTAGATAAGCTCATGCGCGAGCACTGCTTTGTAATTGACTCGATTGCAATGCCACATATGAAAAATGGCAACGCCTGAGAGTAAAACGTTATTGCTCGGCTGAAGATTTAAGAGTGTATACTATCGGCGATTTTTTCTCCTTCGGTGCTTTATAAAGGATCGTGTCTACGTTCCGCCGATACCGAATGATTTGCCAGAGTTGAGGCATAGAATTGAGGAGGCTATTGCTTCATTACTCCGGACTTGTTAACCGAAATGTAAGAAGAATTGGACATAGGTTGGATGTGTGCCGTATAAGTAAAGGTGTACCTATTGAAACTTTGTAAGAAAAACAAGGTTAGTTTACCTTCCATTTGATGTAGGATTTGTTGGAAATAATCTAAATTAAACTGTTATAATATGCCATTGAAACTGGCACATTCTTTTGAGATTTAAAGACGCATTTCTGTTAGGTTGTTTCAAAAAGTTTCTTCCGTTTTTTGGCAAAATATTGAACCAAGAGAAATTTCGTAAACGGCGAGATTTTATTGAATTACGTACAGTCGTGTATGTACGTACAGTCGTGAGAAAAAAAGTAAACACCCCTTACTAACTCTGCAAAAAAATATCATAGGAGAAAGTTACTGGCACCACACGATTGGTAATAAAGTCTACTTTTAAATGATGTATATAAAATTCGCTTAGGCGGCCATCTACATATTAAAACGAACCTTAACTTTGTTTTTTTCAATAGCAGTACACAATTCTGACACCATAAATGAACGCTACACCCTTCAATTAGCCTAAAAACAAATTTTTATGCAATTCGTACAACCAGTTTCCGAGAAATTAATTGTTTTAAAACGAGCGTATTTTAGGGGCTGTATCCAAATTGAAGTTCGGTAACAATCGAGTATCGAACTTCAATTTGGATACAGCGCGAGAGAGCCCCCTTCTTGATCAAGGCACCTTAAGCGCCACTCAAGCAGTCATTGAAGACTGCTAGATTACAGGATAGCATAAAAAATTAAAAAATATCTTATCACATCTACCATAGACAGCCCCTCAAACCATCATTTTGCCGTTTTTTAAGCATAATTTGAAAACTATTTGGTAGAAAAATGTGAAATTCTGGATTTTCATAAAGCAGGACTTAATAAATGGGAAATTCTCTGAAAAGTGGCAGTTTTTTTTTTTTTTTTTTTTTTTTTTTAAATTGCGGCCAAATAAACTTGACTCAAAAATCTCAAAATTTAGCCTACAAGTACCTTATTGCTATATTTATAAAAAAATAATATGAATCAAACTGTATCTTATTGTTCTTCTGATATTTTAATTTCAAAGCACTTCCATTGCTAAAATGTTACAATAAATGATTGGCACCGGAATTTAAGAACAAATTTATTTGCAAATAAGAAAAATGCTATGTTTCACATACACGTTAAATAGATAAAAGTTTACAAAAAGTCTGGTGCCATTGTGGCGCTTGGGAATTAAAATTAAGTGTTTTCATAAACATATCACCGCCCTTGAAAGGGTTAAAACAGAAAAGAAATTATAATTAGAAGTCATACTGTCAAAAAATTATATTTTTCTTACTCTATGTCAATTGAAAAAATAAAGATAAAGCATTAACATTTAGAAAAGTTAATGTTTATTTGAAGTAGTACATTTTTTTTAAATTTATTTTTAACTTCTCCTTGTAATAATAATAATAATAATAATAATAATAATAATAATAATAATAATAATAATAATAAAGGATTATCTTTACTTACGGTAATTAAAAGTCTTATGAGTTTTTTATGTGTATTTTATTGCATTAGATTTTCTTATTTTACTGTTTAGTACATATATAAATGGATTCAGATCATTCCCTCGCAATTTAAATCATTCCCTTATATTAAAATTATGAGGGAATGACGAAACACTTCTGAAAACCATGTTATACAAAAGTGATTAGTCTTAGGTATATTTTCAGTTACTAAATATCTTTTGAAACACATTTCTAGTAATATAACAACATAAAAAGGCATTTCATTAGTTTTTATTAAATTTATAATAGATGAGGGAATGACGCGTAATAAAAATATTTACATTGATCTAGTACTTCAAAGCCATATACTAATTATTCAAGAACGTTTTTCAGCAAACAACAAGATGGATATTTCACTTTACTCTTGTACAAACTGTCCTAGACATATATAAAGCATGTGCTGCTTTCTACTAAGTAAATAATGGCAAATTTATAGTTATGTGAGGGAATGACGACAAATGCTATGGACATCATTAAAAAGTGCCCTAATTCATTCTTTATATAAAATATAAATATAATTAAATGACTAAATATGTATTTAAGTGTGTTTAATGGATTGAGAAAAAAATAATTATAAATATATGTGCTGCAAGGGCAGAGAAAGCATTTTCTTTCCTACGTATGTGAATGGAGACATAGTGAGGGAATGATATTAGCATTAAAAAATACATTAAATTTATCAAATTTCAATTTCAATAATCAAATAATTACAGTTTATATGTATAACTGATTAATATTGATAGCTTAAATCACTTTTTCTTTTTTTAATTTTAAAAATATCTCTTCAAGACCCCTGGGACATATATAAACTGCCACTTTTCAGAGAATGACTCAAATCTAAATCCATCAAAAAAATTGTAGTTTACAATTAATAATTTTTCAAATATTAATTTCATAATTCATATCATAAAATTATAAAAATTTCAAATTCAACGTATTTATGTTTGGGTATTTTAGTATTATTGCTACACAAAAAAATTAGCACATTAGGAGTATAATTTCAGGAGACATTAATAAAAATATGAAAATGTAATTTAGCATTAAAAGCATTAAATTTTGAATGTTTATAATTAAAAAACTTATCATTCAAATGACTTGAAATTTGGTGTCTAGGCATAGTTTGAACCGAAGATTTGAAATATTTTGTTAAAATTGGGTATTGCCATTGAAAAAAAAGGAAGTTTGGGTTCTTTTTAATATGTAGAGGTCCTTCTAAGCAAATTTTATATATGTCGTAGGCTAAATGAGAAAACAGGCTCTTTGCAAAGAGTCGGGCTAATTGGAGAATCATCTCTCTTTTTCCAATTAGTTTGATATTTTTCCGGCTTATTGCAAAGAGCCTGGTAACCGTTAGACTAATTGAAAAATTACCATTTATTTCCCAATCAGGATGATTTTTTTAGGCTTATTAACCCATAACCCGACCCGAACCCGAAAAATAAATTACAACAGAACGTACCCCGATCCGAGCAAGACAAGATAATTTGTTTACACGCAACCCGACCCAAATCTAAAAATTCCATTTGAAAAATCCGGAATCTGAACCGAACCAAATCTGAACCAGACAAAAATATTCCAATGAACCATAACCGATCCTAGCAAGACAAAATAATTTCTGAGGACATGCAACCCAACCAGAACATAAAAATTCAATTTGAAAAAAAACCCGAAATCTGACGCGAACCAAATCTGAACCCGACAAAGTTATTCCAAAGAACCATAACCGGATCCGAGCAAGGCAAAATAATTTCCGTGGACACGCAACCCGACTCGAACCTAAAAATTCTATTTCAAAAAACCCGGAATCTGAACCCGACAAAAATATTCCAATCAAACATAACCAATCCCAGCAAGACAAAAAAAAAAAAAAAAAAAAAAAAAAAAAACAATTTAATAAATTACAACGATCATTTAGAAAATGATTTTTTCAAAGACTAAAATTTAAGACATAAAAAATCGCACGATGTTTATCATACATTATGTACGCCATGAATTAAACATTAATAGTGTTATTACACGTAAAAATTGCAAGCGACAAAAATCGCCTGCGACTCGTCAGATTTCCTGAAACTTACGTATTATCCACCTGAAACTTACGTATTATCCAAGCATTTCATTGGCTGTTCGGGAAAAGGCTTTTCCATCGTCAAATTTCCAAGAAATCTCACGACCAATTTTCAATGAAATTTCATTCTTAAACTTCTAATCATCCCTCAATATTACTTTTTACACCGTCGTATAGAGAAAAAAAATGTACTTTTAAATACAATTTGTTTGAAAGCTGTATCTCAATTTGTTTCTGAGTTATTAATTTTTTTTTTGTAGTTTTTATTACTTTTTTGTCATAGTGGCAACAGAAGTATTCATCTCTGTTGAAAGTAAAGGGAAAATACAGATTACTGTAAAGACCAATAAGAAAACGAATAAAATGCGGATTCAATCATTAAAACGCTTCAGATAGATTTTTGATTTCCTACCCTGACAGAGGACAATAACCATTTTTCCAAATGGTTAATATTTTCTGAGGACATGTAACTCAATCAGAACCTAAAAATTCAATTTGAAAAAAAAACTCCGAAATCTGACGCAAACCAAATCTGAACCCGACAAAATTATTCCAAAGAACCATAACCGGATCCGAGGAAGACAAAATAATTTCTGAAGTCATGCAACCTGACCCGAACTTAAAAATTCTATTTGAAAAAACCCGGAATCTGAACCCGACAAAAATATTCCAATGAAACATAACCGATCCGAGCAAGACAAAATAATTTCTGAGGACATGAAACCCAACTAGAATCTAAAAATTCAATTTGAAAAAAAAAAAAAAAAAAAAAAAAAAAAAAAAAAAACGAAATCTGACGCGAACCAAATCCGAACCCGACAAAGTTATTCCAAAGAATCATAACCTGATCCAAGCAAGGCAAAATAATTTCCGTGGACACGCAACCCGACCCGAACTTAAAAATTTCGTTTGAAAAAAAAGGTACCAAATTTGAACCAGCCAAACATATTCTAAAGAAACCGTAACCGGATCCGAGCAAAACAAATTAATTTCCGTGGACATGCAACATGACCTCGAGCTAAAAATACCATTTGAAGTAAACCTGAAACCCGACCCGAACTAAATTATAACCCTACAAAAATATTCCAAAAAACCACAACCGGATCCGAGTGAGACAAAATAATTTCCGTGGACGCGCAACCCGACCTGAACATAAAAATTTTGTTTGAAAACAACCCGAAATATGACTCGAACCAAATATGATAACCGACCAAAATATTATAAAGAACCATAACCCGATACGAGCGAAACAAAATAATTTTCGTGCACAAGTAACCTGATCCGAACCAAACAATTCCATTTGAAAAACACACCTGAAATCTGATAGGAACCAATTCTGAATCCGGCAGAAATATTCCCAAACACAACCCGATCCGAGCAAGACAAAATAATTTCCGTGGCCACGCAACACGATCCGAACCTAAAAATTCCAATAGGAACAACTCGAAATCTGACACGAATCAAATCTGAACCCGACAAAAATATTCCAAAGAGCCATAAGCCGGTCCGAGAAAGCCAAAATAATTTTCATGGACACGCAACCCGATCTGAAACTAAAAATTGTTATTGAAAAAACCCGAAGTATGACCCGAACCAAATATGATAACTGACAAAAAATACTCTAAAGAACCATAAGCCGATCCGAGCAAGGCAATGTAATTTCCCTGGACACGCAACCTGACCCGAACTTAAAAATACCATTCGAAAAAAACCTGAAATCTGACCCGAACCAAATCTGAATTAGACAAAAGTATCCCCAAAAACCAAAACCCGATCCGAGCAAGACAAAATAATTTCGTGGACACGCAACTCGACCCGAACCTAAAAATTTCATTAGAAAAAACGCGAAATCTGAACGGAACCAAGTCTGAATCCGACAAAAATATTTCAAAGAACCATAACCGGATCCGAGAAAGACAAAATAATTTCCATCGGCAAGGAACCCGATCCGAATCTGAAAGTTCTACTTGAAGATAACCCGAAACCCGACCAGAAACTGAAATAAAAATACATCAGGCCGTACCCCGATCCGATCAATGCAAATTAATTTCCATGTACACGCAGTACGACCAGAATCTGAAAATTCGATTTGAAGTCTACCTGAAATCCGACCCGAACCCGATCTAAAAATGGCAAAAATATTTTAAAGAACCGTAACTCGTTCCGAGCAAGACAAAATAACTTCTGTTGACATGCAACCAGATCCGAACCTAAAAGTTCCATTTGAAATCAACCCGAAAACCTACCATAACCCACGTTCGGGTCCCAGTTTCGGATTGAGTTCAACTAGAACTTTCAGGTTCGGATCGGGTTTCCTGTCGCCGGAAATTATTCTGTCTTGCTCGGATCGGGTTATGGTTCTTTGGAATATTTTTGTGGGGTTAAAATTTAGTTCAGGTCGGGTTTCAGATTGACTTAAAATGGAATTTTTAGGTTTTGGTTGTGTTGCGTGTCCACGGAAATTAATTTCTCTTGCTCCGATCCGGTTATGGTTCTTCAGAATATTTTTTGTCGGGTTCAGATTTGGTTCGGGTTTTTTCAAATAGAATTTTTAGGTTCGGGTCGGTTTGCGTGTCCACGGAAATTATTTTGTCTTGCTCGTATAGGAATATGGATCTCTGGAATATTTTTGACGGGTTCAAATGTCGTTTTTTTACAAATGAAATTTTAGGTTCGGGTTGGGGTGCGTGTCCACGGACATTATTTTGTCTTGCTCATATAGGAATATGGATCTTTGGAATATTTTTGACGGGTTTAAATGTCGTTTTTTTTTTTCAAATGAAATTTTAGGTTCGGGTTGGGGTGCGTGTCCACGGATATTATTTTGCCTTGCACGGATCGGATTATGGTTCTTTAGAACATTTTTGTCGGGTTAAGGTTTGGTCCGAATCGATTTTCAGGTTGACTTCAAATGGAATTTTTAGGTTCTGGTCACGTTGCGTGTCCACGGAAATTAATTTGTCTTGCTCGGATCCGGTTATGGTTGTGTGGAACATATTTGTCGGGTTCAGATTTGGTTCGGGTTTTTTGAAATGGAATTTTTAGGTTGGGGCCGGTTTGTGGTTCCACGGAAATTATTTTGTCTTGCTGGATTATTCATCATTGCAATATTTTGTCGGGTTCAACTATCGTTTTTATTAAATGAAATTTTAGGTTCGAGTTGGTGTGCGTGTCCACGGAATTATTTTGTCTTGCTCGGATCGGGTTATGATTCATTGGAATATTTTTGATGGGTTTAGATTTGGTTCAGGTCAGATTTGGGTTTTTTTTCAAATTGAATTTTTAGGTTCTGGTTGGGTTGCATGTCCTCAGAAATTATTTTGTCTTGCTCGGATCGGTTATGTTACATTGGAATATTTTTGTCGGGTTCAGATTTTGTTCGGTTCTAATTCCGGGTTTTTTTCAAATGGAATTTTTAGGTTCGGTTTGGGTTGCGTGTAGACTGAAATTATTTTGTCTTACTCACATCGGGGTATGGTCTTTTGTATTTATTTTTCGGGTTCGGGTCGCGTTATGGGTTAATAAGTCTAAAAAAATTATCCTGATCGGGAAATAAGTAGTAATTTTTCAATTATCCTAACGGTTACCAGGCTCTTTGCAATAAGGCTGAAAAATATTAGGTTAATTAGAAAAAGAGAGATGATTCTCCAATCAGCCCGGCTCTTCGCAAACAGCCTAGGCTCTTTGCAAAGAGCCTGTTTTCTCAATTAGCCTACGACATATACATCACTTAAAAGTAGACTTTATTTCCAATCGTTCGGTACCAGTAACTTTCTTCTACGATAATTTGTTGAGGAGTTAGTAGGGGGTTTTTACTTTTTTTGTTCCACGACTCTAACATTCTGTTCCTTCTTCCCTCTTTCCGGAAGTCTCATAATGTCTTCTTTCCAAAATATTTGTAATTTGCTGGCAAAATACTTATCGAGGTGATTTTCTATGTTATTCAAAGAGTCACATTTTTTTGACGGAAAGAATTTCAGAGAGAAAGAAACAAATAGTAGTGGGACCGAGCAATGACTGGAGAGTAGGGAGGGTGGGACAGGAGGTCTCAATCGAATGCAAGGAGTTTGTTTCAGACAGTGCGTGTTGCCTGGTGGTGTCATGGTGGAAAACAGCACCTCGTCTGTTTGCTAATTTGGGGCGTTTCCTGGCTATTGCTGCCTTCAGTTAGTCGAGTTGCGACTTGCGAGCAGTATTTTTCTGAGTTGAGGATCTCGTTTGATGAAAGTAGCTTGTAATATAGAACGCCCTTCCAATCCCGCCAAATGGACAGAAAACTTTCTTCGCGTGAAGGAAACTTTAGCGATAGAAATAGGACTTTTGTCTCGGCTGGACGGGGATTATTTACATTGCACGTTGTCATAAAGTATCTAACTTTCGTCCCTGGTGGTCAATCTTTTTTTTTGTGTATGGAAATGCGGTCTGGAATGTTGCGATCCATTAGGTGATATGCATTAGGTGATATGATCTACATATCATCATTAGGTGATATGTAGAGCGACCACTCGCGACTACTTTTATATTCTATTCCTACAACTATTTTAATAAATACGTTTTGTAGTACATTTCTTTTGTAGATGTTATCAAAGTGTATCTGAAAGATTTTTGTTTTCAGAAAGAGGAGAGAGATGAATAAAAAAAATATATCACATCAATTGCAAATGAAACTTTTGGGACAACCTAATAAAAGCAAGGTTCCTTTTGCTGTCACTTATTTTCGGAAACATTTCCGAGTAGTTTTTATTGTAAAAAAATCAACTTTATCAACTCGGAATATCGGTTTTTAAGATGCTATCAAAATCAGTTCTCAATTAAACAATTTTTAGTTGCATATTATAATTTATACATGCAAGAGTGACAAAATAATATTAATGTTATTGGCAATTTTAATGCTGTGAACTTACCATGTTTGTCTGTTAAACATGTTTGTTGAATATGAAAATGCTTATTTGAGAATGGACAACTTCCGAAAAAAACTACATCACGGATTGAGAAAACTGATTAACACTTTGAGGTGTAAGCCCGAGTGTCACTCGGGTTATCGTTTTCGGTGAAGCGAACTAAGCCCGAGAGTCTCTCGGGGTCAACTTTTAACTCTCTGAGCTATAAAAGTACCGACTATATACGTTCGTGGTCTTTTCGTATATTGTCTACGAACTTTTCATTTTGAAAAAAAAAAAAATAGGTGGCAGCAGTAAACAGAAGTAAGTATATGAAAATATCTAGAATCAGAGCTTAATTCAAACTTATTGCGAACCTTGTGGTGTCGCTCTTTGTGCTTTCAAATGTACCACACAAAAGCAAATTTTACTGAATAATGTTTATATACAAATAACATCTATTTTCCGATATTTGTACAACATTTGGGTAAGTTTTTAATCAAGTTTATGTAAAATTTTCTGTTAAAAAATTATGTTTTCTTATGCGGAACTTTAAAAAAAATATAAAACATGCTTTTTTTTCAAATATTTCTCATTAAATATTAAATTTTGGTACATTTAAATAGTTCTTTGATTATGAATAAGAACAGTTTGAAGTTTATAGTAAAAAAAATTATTAAAATACCAAGTATATATATTCCAAGTATTCTTGAAAAAATCATGAAAAGTACCAAATACCCCCAGAATAGAGGGAGATATGCGGTTGAAATAGCTATGACCACAAAGTGTTAATACATCATAAAAACTTCTCGGGAACGTTTTCGAAAATTATGGACAGCAAAAGAAACTTTGTTTTTATAACTTGTTCTTCAAAACTCGAAAATATGCTGGTTTCTGAGATTTCTACTGATATAGAACGCTTTTCAGAATAGCGAGTAACTCGGAAGAGATTACTGTATGTTTGCGTTTTTTGTTACATTATATTTTCCTAGATTATGAAATATTTGTCTCTTTTTGCAATGCAAATCAGAAATGAGTTTTTGTTTTAAAGCATATCCCACTACATTTTAGATCAATCGTTTAAATAAAACAAAAATTAGTACTACAATAGAACCTCTTTTATCCGAAACTCTTTTAACCGAAATCCATTTTTAAAGCTTTTTTTTTTTTTTTTTTTCTACTATGACATTCCTTGTGTGCAAATAAATTTTTAAAGCTTTTTTTAAAATTTTATTATTATTATTATTATTATTATCTTTTTAACTATCATATTCCTTGTATGTAAGCGGTCCTTTCCGATCTAGAAGTACATATAAATATTTTTGATCTGCTTTGTTAGAGTTCCTTTGAATTTAACTAGAACTACCGTAAGCTGAGGAGTGGAACGAAGAAAAGGAAAAAAATAGCAATTCTGAAGCGTTTGAGGTTTTGCAAAAGGTGGCATAGCTGGAGCAGCAGAAAGACGGGGATACTTGGTGAACTAATAATATTAAAAACTCCGTGATAGAGTTTCAAGGCAAAGGCAATCAAAACTGCAACAAACAAAATATTTCTTCAAACCCGCGTAATATATGTAAAAGGTTCTTAATTTCAAAATTAAAATTCAGGTAATTTTTTCTTGTTTCTATTTTGCTATTGATTTATTTTTATTAAGCACTTGTTACCATAATAAGAAATATTGTATATAATACTCCTTGGTTTTAAAATGGAAGCATTCTCGATTATCCGACATTTTCGATTTTCCGAAAAATGGTCGGTCCCAATTACTTCGGATAATCGAGGTTCTACTGTATATTGTTTCAAATGAATTAGTATATATATATAAATACAATTTCATTTGCTAAATAAATTATTTTGATACAATTTCTTTCAGTATTTAAAAGTTTAAGTAGAAACGATGTGGAAAACATCGGAAAACGATAGAATAAAAAAGTTTAATAAGGATCTGTTAGATTAAACTTACAAATAAACCTAAAAAAAAAAAATAACTACAATAAAAAATCAACCTTACATTAAACATTTTAACTCGAAAACAATCATATTTTGAACTATAGTTACAAAAATACTATTTCTGTTAATTCCTACTTTTAAAATTAGTCAACAATTAAATTTTGTTCATCTAAGTAATCAGTGACATGTAGTAAATATAATTAGTCATAATAAAGTATTCAGGGGTTGTAAAAAAAGAATAAACGTATAAAAAATTGCAGGTCATTCCAAGTATATTTATGCAGTTTGAACGTAAGCAGACAAACCGAAAAAAACCCTTTTCAAAAACGCTTTTCAACTACATTGGAAAGTGTTAAAAATATATTAGAATTTTATTTTTATTTTTTTGAAGAACTATCATCAAATAAACTTTTAAAAAATTTCGAAATGTATTAAAAAAAAAGTCTTCGTTCTAAAAAGGAAAATGAAATTTAATCCGGGGGGGGGGGGGGGTTCAGGTCCCAACTGTTCTCCATGTGGATATTCAGGCTACGCTAGGCCGCTACCTATAGCGTTTATCCTCTGTGCTATTTTAACGACTACAGCGCTGTTTATAAGGTGCTGTATGTATATAACATTATCCCTTTACGGGGAAGGTGGGGGGGGGGTGATACTAAGATATGCCTGGTGGGAGGGGGAGTGCCTTTTGATATCGTTGTAATTTTTTATCCAACCAAAATTTTCTTTCTTTTTATATCAATTTAGTCTGATATCATTTTTTTATGTGTTATCTATTTTTATGAAAATACAAAGTTATTATTAAAATCATTTCATTCCAAAATACTTAAAATCCAAACGTTCGCCATTCCTATTCTTCTGTCATATGCGCATATAATTCGTTGTTAGAGAAACCAGCTTCGAAATAATACTTGCCATTTTTACTAGCAAAAATTAAGGAAAAATGTTGTCCAACTGTTTCGTTTATAATAAATTCTGCTTACCCCCCGTTCAGGAGGCAATTGCAAGAAGACAATATTACTGTTAGTTGCATTATGTAACAAAAAGCTATTATTAAATACTTTTAAATGGTATTTATTTAAAGTGTTATTTGGTATAAAGTGACTTCTTCTCTTCAGTTAAATCAGTAAAGTATGCGAATTATAAACGCATAACCATACTTGTATATTATTGCAAACAAAAAGAAAAAGGAAGAAAATAATCGTAAAAAAAAAAAAAAAAAAAATTAGATACTGGTAACGATATCATTAGGGGAAGGGCGGTCGAGGAATGATAACGTAATGATATCGCAAAGGGAAGAAGGGCTCCGAAATTGTCCAAAAGTTCATAACGTTATATATGTACAGCCCCTAAGAACACTTTTATAAATAAACTGAAGTTCAATATTCTTTGGAAGGATTCTTTATGCACTTGTTTATTTTCAATTATGCAGAAAGTGGAACACCTACTCTAAGCGTCATTCTTATTTTGGAAGCAATATTGAGTTTTACAAAAAAGAAAACTCTTCCTCCGAAACAACTTCAGACTCACAATTGAAAACGTGATGTATCACAATCTATCTAAGAGAGACGTTTTCATCGGAGAACAATAACGTGAAAGAATTTGAATATGCATGCTGAAAACACTTGAACCAATAATGTGTAACCCATATCCTGAACAATACTGTCATAAATATTTAGATGTAGAGCAAAACAAACATTTAAATAGAATTGGTCGACAGTTATTTTCTATCAATTACATTTGCTGTGATTATACACATATATTATTATAATATCCTTTACCAAACAAACTAATCTAATTTACAGATCTAATTAGATAAGCGGAAATACAGTAAAACAGAATTATAAGACCTCAGAAGAATTCCCTTTTCGAGAGATTTTTGTTTAGTCTTATAACATATATTGTAATTATATTTATTGATTTCGCTGGGTCCAAAAATATTTCCCTCTTCTACAATACAGACGTTTTAATTTCAAGAAAAAATTCAAGATAAAATATAACAATATAAATAATTTACTAAATGAAATATAATTTTTTATGAGATACTTTCAGTGTGACGTCAAACTAACTCTAAACAAACGGTTGCTATGTGTTATTTGCTATTTCGTTTGTATACTACAGCTGTAATTTATACAAACGGTTGCTATGCGTTATTTCCTATTTCGTTTGTATACTACAGCTATACCTTATAAGTTATACCTTTATAGCTATAAGTCTTTTATTGATTTAGATGCAATGGTAATATTTTCTACAATTTATGAGTCAGTTACTTCTCCTTCCAAAAAAAACTTTATGACTGCCGTCACGACTAAAAGCATATAGAAAATGACAATTTTCATGTAATCATTGTAGATTTAATTTTTATGAATGGGTATGAAGTTTCCATTTAAAAAGGATGCTTTATTATCAGAAAAACATATTGATTTTCTGAGATTAACGCCCATATTATTTTTTATAAAATGAAGCCTTTATTTTTAAGCCGCACGAAATAAAATTTCAGAAAATGTTACGCCATTTAGATTCATTTATGGCATAATCTCCGTTTTTAGGTGCGTTCGTAGTTATATAAATACATAGCACCCATAGTCATCGTTCAGTCCGTCCGCATATAACAGAGCAAAAACTACCAACCAAATGGTCTGAAATTTTAAATATATAATTGTTGTAAAATTTTGTCGAGCCATTTAAAATTTTATGAAAAAAGGGTGCATAGTTTAATTACAGGGAAAGTCAAAATTTTCCCGTTACATTACGGAAAAAATTACTGCAACTGCATTTTAATGATGTTACAGCCTTCCGAATGGTCTGAAATTTTAAGTATATAATTGTTGTAAAATTTTGTCCAGTCATTTCAAATTTTATGAAAACAAGTTGCATAGTTTAATTACAGGGACAGTCAAAAGTTTTCCGTTACATTAAGGGCATTGGGAAAAAATTATTTCAAGTGCATTTTAATGATGTTACAGCCTTTCGAACAAAATGAAATGGATATGCACTTATGAAGTGTACTAAAATATACATTCAGTACAATATGCGGTGCAAAAAATATTTATAAAACTAGTTGTAGTACGAACGCACCTCATTTGCCACGTTTGACGAGCAATTTCCAACTTGTTTTTCAAGGAATTAGTATATTCTTCTGTTACTCGCGCTAAAGAAAACGCGTATTCTACATTATAAAACTGAAAATTTTCAATGTAATTGCACCAAAGTAACGACATTTTTTCTGAATTCAATTTCGCCAGTTCTAAAATTAAGGCTGTTCTCAACTGCTCTGCTCAACAAACGCAAAACGTTTTGACACATTTACAAATTCATTTTTTAACGGAAAGATATAAAATTGGAAGGCCTGACTATGGAAGAGATTTGGAATCGAACTGTGTTTTCCATTTTTGGATAAATAAACTATACCTATTGAGTTACAAGCGATTTTGATCACATGACAAAGGCTTTTTCACCCTTCCTTCAGTGGTTATTCTTCTTTCACGCGGAAATTCGGTTCAAAATGCCAACTTTGAGACTATTTTCTGAAAGATATATTGCGTTTGAAAAAAAAAAGAAAAAAACCCCGGAAAAAACAGTTCGATTACATAGTTTCTGAACAACAACATCTGATAGTTTCATGCATATCCGAACAAAAATAAATTAATATTTATGTCATAAAGTTGCCCTCTTGGATTTGAGAACAGCCTTAAGACTAAAAGAATATAAGATTTTTCACAATCAAGCTAAGTTTTAAAATAACGGTTTGACAACAAAATTTTCAATATCGCATTCCTTTTCGCTTTGAAAATGTTTGCCGATTTTGAAAAAAAACAAGTTTCATTTCTTTATTACTTACCCTTCATATGTAGCATAGGGTAAGTCTTGTAATTGCTTTAAAAATAGAAATTTTTTTTGACGGATTTACACGTTTAAGACACTGGAGATTTTGAAAAACATTTTTTAGAAAAAAAATTTGCCGTCCGTTTGTCTGTGTGTGTGTCTGTAAACGCTCTATCTCCCGAACAAATTGAGATAGAGACTTGAAATTTGGTGTGTACGTAGTATGTAATATTGAGAAGAAACCTATTTCATTTAAGTAACCTCGATTATCCGGAATTATTTTTTTTCGGACTCTCGAAATATTCGTTTTGATAAAAGGTGTATAAAAATTTCTGAAATTGCTTATTTTAAAGAGTGAATACAAAAGACAATAAAAAAACACAAATTTTGCATAAAGAATGAAGTCGATCGGATAATTAGTTGCCGATATATTTATCATATTTTCCACACTCTTCGATTTATCATGGCATTGTATTTCATTCAAATTTCAATTCAAAGATATATTTTAATTGCAAATGAAACGCTTAATCCGACGCAGTAAACTGTTAGTTAATATGATTATCATTTTTGGAGTCATAAAGATGTTTCTTTTACGCAATTCACTAACAAAGCATTTAAAATTTATGATGTAATCAAGCCTAGATTTTAAACACTCAACCAAACAAATTGACAACAAATAACGTTTAAATTTTATTTTGGAATTGAAATGCATTTTATAAATAATTTCCACATGTTTTGTTTTCATATTTTATATTATGCCTATCCATGATGGGTAAGTATTAAAGTGGCCCCCAACGACTAGTTTCTCTATGTAGTAATTTATGCCAAATGTGATCCAAGCAACTATTATAAGAGGCAACACAAAGGATACATACGAGTTTATTCCACGAATCTCTATAATACCCAATGGTTAAAGGTCTGCATAGGTCAAAATTCGCAAGTCCGGGCCCGGCCCTGCCGGAGCCAAGTCAGCTTCTACAAAAATTTCCGATTTTATTAACGTACAATTAACGATTCTTTTAGAAAGACTGCACGCATATTTATGCGACAGTGTTACAGTATAGTTCAAACAATATGTCTGCAAGAAATAGAATACAGAATAGCAACATCAATGATAGCTTAAAGTCTTAGACAATTACATTCAAATATAGACTCATTAACAAAGTAAATATAGTTTAGAATAAAAGAAAAAAGAAGATTAAAAATATCTTAACTTTTAAACCTTTATAATAAAATGAGTAGATTTTTGACAATATTTCCCTACCATTTATTAAAGTACATTGATTCCGTAAGCAAAAGAAAAAAAAATAATGATAATATCACTATTACTTTTACAAAAAAAAAAAAAAAATCCTACCTGATACGTCTTTATGAAGATGTTTAGGACCGGTTATTATGAAATAGGTTTAAATTAGAAGTAATCGTACTTGTGAATCCAAGTGTATTGCGTGAAATACAGAGACATCATTTCCTGTAAAAGTTCACCAGGCAATAATTCAGCAATCAGGTTTTCATGGAAAATTATTTTATTTTCAAAAGAAGAGAACAACAGATGGAATAATTTGTGATGCCCCACCCCCCATACTCAGCAAAATTCTTTAGCTGTTACCTGTACCAAGATCAGAGGTGAAGTCTTCAATCTGCATAATTTAATAACATCAAGAATACATCTGCTCTGAGCCAATACGCCATTCATAAAATATTCGTTAGACTAAAAGGGATATTAAAATTTGAACGAGATACACGCCAAGTACAGGAACCACATTTGGGTATCAATTAAAAAGGGAAATAAAAAAGGTAAACCTATTATTGCTTACAGAAGTATAACGGCAAAGATAATTAATGACCGAAAGATGTGAAAATGTAATTTATGAGTCTAATGGTTATTACGAGACGCCAGAAAGCTTAAATTAAATTTATGATCTTCTGATTACGTAAACAGATTTGTAAAAAGCGGCCGCTTATCTAAGAATATTAATACAGAATATTTATGCGGGGATAATGATTGCACTTTAATTAGAAATAAAGATAAATCATTTTTGAATGATAGCCTATAACAGAAGAAAGGAAAATAAATTTAGAAAAAGGATTAATTTTGAATGAAAATATAACACAAATATATGGCTTTACCATAGTCCTGCTCCGGCCCGACCACCCGAATCTCCTGAAAAAAAAATAAGCTCGGGCTCAGACACGATTAACTCTCCAGCTCTCTAGACTGGACATGTTGCATATCTGTATCGATGGTGTCAAACTAGCATCGGCTCGTGCAGCACATTTAACTATTATTCTTAGCCAAACAAGATACATTGAAAATTATTCATATGTGGTCGGCTTAATCCGACCTTTTGAAATTTGTTTTATGGGGCCGGCCGCCCGCTAATTTTTTTTTTATCAGCCTGGCTGGCCTGTTTAATTTTTTTTTTTGCCCGACTCGGCCCGTTTGAAAGTTTGCTTTCATTTCGCCGGCCCGGGCCCATGCAGATCTTTACCAGTAATACTAACACACTTTTTGTTTTCAAACTGTTGCAGTTTTCAGTAAGGTTGGTGTTGGCTATGACAGCTGATAAGGCGAAAGGACAATCAAGGAATGTGACTAGTATTAATTTGAAAACATCATGCTTTTCACACGGGCAACTTCACTTTTCTTGCTCTAGAGTAGGTTAGCGAGAAAAAAAAAAATATATATTTATGCTTCAGTTAAAAAAACGATAGTCTATACCTATAAGCATTAAAATAAATTTTAACAATATAAAAATATATATATATATTGTTTGTCAAAGAATAGTTCCAAGTATTGGAGTAGTATAACCATGTATATTATAAAGCAGAAGCATGTCTGCCAATAAGGCTTATATCATTTCGACGTTGTCAACAACTTGAGCAACCAATTTTGCTTTTATCGAAAATTAATCAACTTCTAAACATTGCGTAATTTCAATTTTTACACCGTCGAATTGAAAAAATACATCTACAATTTGTTTGAAAACAGCGTACCAGTTTACTAATTTTTTTATGGGTTAAAAAAATTCGAGCAGGTATATTTTTTAATTATTTCGGTAATAAGCATTTGCTTGTTACAATAATGTAAATCAACGTTTTTAGTAATATAAATAAATATGCAAAACTAAGGCAGAAACAAGCAGGTTTACCACATTTGGCAATGGATTGTTCAAGTTTGGCAGGCGCTTTATAAACGAGAATAAGACACAAATTTGAAAATTCTAAGCATTATTGCAGGATAATGCTCCGCAATCTGGTTAGATGCCAAGTATTCGCTTAAAACATAAGTTATGCGATGTTGTTTTAAACGAAGGTGAATGTCATAAAAGGTGCATTCTTTAAAAAACATCAACTAGCGTGCAGCATAGTTACCTGTTTGCACTAAAAAAAAAAAAAAAAAAAAAAAATGTAGTTCAGAATTGTTTTCTGATAATATTCACTAACGAAATTAAAACTTAATCAAAAGAAAATAAATAAATAAAACGCAATGTTAACAGATAATCGAACTACGCATTGAAATAACCAGAATTAAAAAAATACTTCTACATTCCGATTTCCTTGCCGGCAATCCTGTTTCCCAGCGCGGATATTCAAGAAGCAGAGAAACAAACCCGCATGTTCTACGACGAAAAAAAGAAAAAGAAAAAACCTTGGTTTTTGAAACAGAAAATTAACTAGTTGGATGTGCCCCAACTACGAAAAATCAAGAATATTACACAAAAATCGTTATTATAGTGCCCGCTTTTGGCGGAAATATTTCCACATTCAGGGAGGACCTTCTTACCGGCGGAATATTTCCAAATTCAAGGAGGACCTTCTTGCCATGACCAAAAACCTACACAAAAAATTTGGTTCAATTCTATGCATAACTTCATACACTTTTCGATGGTACAATATTCAAAATGGCACAAAAATAGCTATTACAGCGCTTCCTTCCGGCGGATTTTTTCCAAATTAATGAAGGACCTGCTTGCCATAGCTAAAAACTTAATATAAAAATTGGTTGAATTCTATGCATAACTTCAAACACTTTTTGATGGTACAATGGCAACAGACACACGGACACACGGACACATGGACAGACAGACAGACATTTTCTATAAACAAGTTTTTCGGGATCTCTGACCTCTAAAACGTGTAAATCCGTCGAAAACTGGAAGTCGAAAAAAATTTCGATTTCCATACTTTCTTTTATTGAAAATAGGAGAAAGTAAAAATTAAACTAGTTGGATGTGCCAATCCCAAAACTTTCTTCTATCTTATACATCTTAATATTTCAAAAACTAGTTACACATGTTACTACTTCAATATTATTAGTTCATTACTATACCAACTTTGATTTTCATCTTAAATTTCTGCTTCAGTCAATTAAATGAACTAAAAACGAATTAATCTATATCATGATATTTGATAAAATTAATAGTTTTTCCTTATTCTGTTGTTATCAGATGTTTGTGAATAGCCGGTTTAGCAGGAAGTGAGTTCCCGCCTTTGCACGAGCCACCTATGGACAATAGAACTGCGAAAAATCAAGAAAAGCATACAAAAATCGCTATCACAGAGCCTCATTACCGCACGATATTTCCAAATTCAAGGAGGACCTGTTGACCAAAGCCAAAAACATGCACAAAAAATTTGGTTCAGTTGTATGCATAATTTTATACAATTTTCAATTGTACAATAAAGAAAATGGTACAGACATCGTAATTATAGCGCCCCCTTCCAGAGGAATTTTTCCAAATTCAGGGAGGACCTTCATGCCATGACCAAAAAAAAACACAAAAAATTTGGCTCAATTCTCTGCATAATTTCATACACTTTTCGATGGTACAATATTCAAAATTTCACAAAAATCGCTATTACAGCCCCCCCTACCGGCAATTTTTTTCCAAATTAAGGAAGGACCTGCTTGCCATAGCCAAGAACTTAAAATAAAAATTGTGTTCAATTCTATGCATAACTTCATACACTTTTGGATGGTACAATATTCAAAATCGCACAAAAATCGCTGTTACAGCGCTCCCTACCAGCGAATTTTTTCCAAATTCAGAGAGGACCTACTTGCCATATCCAAAAACTTAAAATAAAAATTTGGTTCAATTCTATGCATAACTTCATACACTTTTTGATGGTACAATATTCAAAATCGCACAAAAATCGCTGTTACAGCGCCCCCTACCGGCGAATTTTTTCCAAATTCAGAGAGGACTTACTTGTCATATCCAAAAACTTAAAATAAAAGTTTGGTTCAATTCTATGCATAACTTCATACACTTTTAGATGGTACAATATTCAAAATCGCACAAAAATCGCTGTTACAGCGCTCCCTATTGGCGAATTTTTTTTAATTCAGAGAGGACTTACTTGTCATATCCAAAAACTTAAAATAAAAATTTGGTTCAATGCTATGCATAACTTCATACACTTTCAGATGGTACAATATAAAAAATCGCACAAAAATGGCTGTTACAGCGCCCCCTACCGGCGAATTTTTTCCAGATTCAGAGAAAACTTACTTGCCATATCCAAGAACTTCAAATAAAAATTTGTTTCAATTCTATGCTTAACTTCATACACTTTTGGATGATACAATATTTAAAATCGCACAAAAATCGCTATTACAGCGCCCCCTACCGGCGATTTTTTTCCAAATTCAGCGAGGATCTGCTTGCCATAGCCAAAAACTTAAAATAGAAATTTGGTTCAATTCTATGCATAACTTCATTCACTTTTTGATGGTACAATGGCGACAGACAGACGGACACACGGGCAGACAGACATTTTCTATAAACATGTTTTTTGGGATCTCTGACCCCTAAAACGTGTAAATTCGTCGAAAACATGAAGTCGAAAAAAATTTTGATTACAATACTTTCTTCTATTGAAGATAGAAGAAAGTAATAAAAAGTTGGAGAGAGCTTCTGATTCACTTTATATGAGAAGGAAGTTTGCCAGCAAATTGCAGCTAATGCATTTTAGCTGTATTTTATTATGAATCATAAACTAGTTGGATGTGCCAATCCCAAAACTTTCTTCTATCTTATACATCTTAATATTTCAAAACCTAGTTACACATGTTAATACTTCAATATTATTAGTTCAATACTATACCAACTTTGATTTTCATCTTAAATTTCTGCTCAAGTCAATTAAACGGACTAAAAACGAGTTAATCTATATCATGATATTTGTTAAAATTAATAATTTTTCCTTATTCTGTCGTTATCAGCTGTTTGCGAATAGCCGGCATAGCAGGAAGCGAGTTCCCGCCGCTGCATGAGCCGCCGATGCACAATAGAACTACGAAAAATCAAGAAAAGTATACAAAAATCGCTAGCACGGAGCCCCTTTACCGCGCAATATTTCCAAATGCAAGGAGAACCTGTTGGCCAAAGCCAAAAACAAGCACAAACATTTTGGTTCAATTGTATGCATAATTTTATACGCTCTTCGATGGTACAATAATGAAAATGGCACAGAGATCGGAATTATAGCGCCCCCTTCTTTCGGAATTTTTTCAAGTTCAGGGAGGACTTGTTTGCCATAGCCAGAAACATGCACAAAAAATTTGGTTCAATTATATGGATAACTTCATACACTTTTCGATGGTACAATAATGAAAATGGTACAGACATCGCAATTATAGTGCCCCCTTCCCGCAGAATTTTTCCAAATTCAGGGAGGACCTTCGTGACATGACCAAAAATAAACACATAAAATTTGGTTCAATTCTATGCATAACTTCATACACTTTTCGGCGGTACAATATTCAAAATGGCACAAAATTGTACAAAAATCGCTATTACAGCGCCCTCTACGAGCGATTTTTTTACAAATTAAGGGAGGACAACCTTGCCATAGCCAAGAACTTAAAATTTTTTTTTGGTTCAATTCTATGCATAACTTCATACACTTTTCGATGGTGCAATATTCAAAATCGCACAAAAATCGCTATTACAGCGCCCCCTAACGGCGAATTTTTTGCAAATTCATGGAGGACCTGCTTGCTATATCCAAAAACTTAAAATAAAATTTTGGTTTAATTCTATGCATAACTTCATACACTTTTGGACGGTACAATATTCAAAATCGCACAAAAATCGCTATTATAGCGCCCCCTACCGGCGAATTTTTTCCAAATTCAGGGAGGACCTGCTTGCCATAGCCAAAAACTTAAAATAAAAATTTGGTTTAATTCTATGCATAACTTCATACACTTTTGGACGGTACGATATTCAAAATCGCACAAAAATCGCTATTACAGCGCCCCCTACCGGCGAATTTTTTCCAAATTCAGGGTGGACCTGCTTGCTATAGCCAAAAACTTAAAATAAAAATTTGGTTCAATTCTATGCATAACTTCATACACTTTTCGATGGTGCAATATTCAAAATCGCACAAAAATCGCTATTACAGCGCCCCCTAACGGCGAATTTTTTGCAAATTCATGGAGGACCTGCTTGCTATATCCAAAAACTTAAAATAAAATTTTGGTTTAATTCTATGCATAACTTCATACACTTTTGGACGGTACAATATTCAAAATCGCACAAAAATCGCTATTACAGCGCCCCCTACCGGCGAATTTTTTCCAAATTCAGGGAGGACCTGCTTGCCATAGCCAAAAACTTAAAATAAAAATTTGGTTTAATTCTATGCATAACTTCATACACTTTTGGACGGTACGATATTCAAAATCGCACAAAAATCGCTATTACAGCGCCCCCTACCGGCGAATTTTTTCCAAATTCAGGGTGGACCTGCTTGTTATAGCCAAAAACGTAAAATAAAAATTTGGTTCAATTCTATGCATAACTTCACACACTTTTCGATGGTACAATATTCAAAATCGCACAAAAAACGCATTTACAGCGCCCCTACCGGCGAATTTTTTTCAAATTCAGGGAGGACCTGCTTGTCATATCCAAAAACTTAAACTAAAAATTTGGTTCAATTCTATGCAAAACTCCATACACTTTTGGATGGTACAATATTCAAAATCGCACAAAAATTGTTATATCAGCGCCCCCTACCGGCGAATTTTTTCCAAATTCCGGGAGGACCTGCTTGCCATAGCCAAAAACTTATAATAAAATTTTGGTTTAATTCTATACATAACTTCATACACTTTTTGATGGTACAATGGCGACAGACAGACGGACAGACGGACAGACGGACGGACGGACAGACGGACAGACGGACACACAGACAGACAGACATTTTCTATAAATATGTTTTTTGGAATCTCTGACCCCTAAAACATGCAAATCCGTCGAAAACCGGAAGTCGAAAAAAATTTCGATTACAATACTTTCTTCTATTGAAGATAGAAGAAAGTAAAAAAGGAAAAGGAAACATAATATGTTTTTATTTGATATATTGACTAGGCACATTAAATGCTGAAACAGTACACTAAAATTTATCAAATAAAAGGAATTTAAATATTTTTCTCTGATTTATCTGACTGAACTTCTGAAATAGGAAAGAAATAAAGAAAAAAAAAAATAATGTATCTAATAAAGAAAAAACCTAGAAAATAGAAATTTGTGTTTTCGTTGACATATTTCAGTTTAGCGTCAAAGTTCTGTATTTTATGGTTAATATGATCTTATTATTAAACTTTCGTAGTTGGATCTCTAGCCAAATGGTTTATTTGAACAAATGAGATTTGGTTCAAAAGTGCTGTTGAAATCTGTAGTGGTATTCACATTCATTTTAAATGACAATGTAACCCAAACAAATGTTCCTTGTTGAGATAGATTAAAAGAAAAATCATGTTTGAAAATTATTAACCCTTTGCACTTCGCGTTATTTTGAGTATGGGCTACCAGCAACTCCGCGTCATTTTGACTGTGGACTAACAGCAACTCAGCGTCGTTACACAAGTATTTTATTCAATCGGTACCACTTATTTAAAAGAAGAAAAAGTACACAATTTAAAAAATGCTCTAATTAAATAAGGCAGATTTTATTTTCTTTTATTACTGGTGCCAAAAACAAAATTTTCAAGGCAAGATGATGTCGCCGCAGCGACGACAGGCAAGTTTTTCACTTACCTTACCGCGTCGCCGCAGCAGCGACAACGGAGTTTTTCACTTACCTTACAATGTCACCGCAGCGGCGACAACGGAGTGAAAAGGGTTAAAAAAGCCATACACCAAATCTATACTTTTCAATTACATATCATTCAAAAGTACATTTTTTTGGCTATACGATGATAATGGATAAATTATGCGATTTTTAGAAGTGATATAAGAACAATAAAAGCGAAAGTCATAGAACCGATTGTTGCCACCATTGTTATACATTTTTAAAACTAGCTACCGATTTCTGGCAATAATGCAAAAATGAACTACGATTTCTTAAAACGACAGAAAAGTTAGTAGTGAAAGGGAGAGGAATCGTCGGTAAATTTTGCTATGAATAAGGAAGTCTTTGGCGATTTCTTTGGCTATTAACCGATGACATGCGGCTGATACGGAAGTCCTGTTTCGAATAAACTTAATAATGATGTATATAAATTTCACTATGTTTAAAATTGTGTAACACTGTTAAAATTCACCGCAAATCATATTTTCCCATAGACCATAATGTAACCGGATACTTTTGAATACCCCTGTAAATGAACGATGACTGCTACGCATTTCATTTTCAATACAGAACATGCCATGGCAAACCTCAATAACTTATATCAATTACATGTCAATAGAGTATATTTACGCGAGTTAGAGCACGGACAGACGGACAGCAGATGGACAAACGGAAGTCATTAAACACTTTTCAGCTATGTTGGAAAGTGTTAAAAAGGAAAGTTGAAGATGAGTTAGGTGAAGATGATGGGGAAGAAAAATGGCCATAATTTTTTTGCAAAAAAAATTATGGCCATTTTTTTTCCCCATTCGGACCAGAAAATCAGAGTTCTAACTTTTTACGACTGCTCTTTCATCTTCACCTAACACTTCATTTATAATGGCTGTTTCATAAAAATGGAAGCCATCAATCCATCAGAAGAAAATGATCCTTTCCAAAGGTATAATCCTTCATTTGGCGCCCCTTCGTTCTGGCGCCCGGGGCACATGCCCCCTCTGCCCCCCCCCTTAGTTTAGGTCCTGAAACCAGGGATCCAAATTCTCTGGACACAGCTAATTTCTTACAGTTTATTTCGCCATCTTTAATCACAGATAATTCTGCCATTAGATAAGTCGAAGAAGGTTAATTTAACATACTGGTGACCAGAGCATTTGGAGCCCCAATTTACTCATGACACCAGGCAACACTAGAGGTCTGCACGGGCCAGAATTTCCAGGCCCGGGCCCGGCCCGTTTGCATTTTTACAGTTCTCGGCTCGGCCCGACCCGACACAATTTCTAAAAAAAAAAAAAAAAAAAAAAAAAAAAAAAAATCCATTTTTTCTCAACATACAATTAAGATTCTTTTAATGAATACTACATACATATTTATGGGAACATTTTACAGTATATTTTACATTACTATCTGTTCGCAAAATAGAAAACACACAATAGTAAACGTTAACGATTACTTACAGTGTTTTAGTCAACGTCTCTACAGACGTTTCAAAATTTAAATAAGGGTTCATTAAAAGATTATCGTAGTTTAGAATAAAGGGTTAAAAAACATGATAATTTTGATGAGGGTTAAAAAACATGATAAAAAGCTGTATAATAAAAAGTAGATTTGTGAAAATATTTCTCTCATTTTTAAGGTATTTCTCAAATCCAAAGGAGCTACATTTCGACACATTTAGGAATTCTTTTCTTTTCGGAAACGCGTAAGATTGGCAGGTATTCTTATTCAGAAGCTATGTAAATGTCGTTTATTTCATAGATAAAAGCAATATATCTTTCTGAAAATACTGTCAAAGTTAGCGTTTTGAATCGAATTTCCGGAAGCGATAGCACAGGAAAGGAGAAAAAGGTACAGTCACGTGACATGAATCTCTGTTATCTCTGTAAGTAATTTATCAAATATGGAAAAAGCTATTCGTTTCCAAATGCCTTCAATAGGCAGGCCTGTCAATTTTATGCCTTTATAGTTAAACATTTTGTCAGAAAATGTGTCTGAAAGCTTCGCATTGTTGAGCAGTGAATATGAGAATCCCCTTAAGGTATATTTCCAAAGATACTGTTAAGAGAAGTTCATTATCACTATTAATACTACAAAACACAATGACTGTTCTACACATCCTGAGATCGATTAAGACCAGTTCCGTCCCGGCACGAGTCAGCTGAAAAAAAAAAAATTAAACTCAGAATCAGACATTTTGTAACTGTACGATGCCGATCTCTACGATGGACGTGTTAATTTCTGTATTGTTGTTGTCAAACTCGCATCGGCTCGTGACACAAATTTATACTTCTCGAAAAAATCATATTCATTGAAAATGGCTCGTATTTTATCTGCTTCGCTTAAATTCTTATATCGGGCCGTTAGGCCCGATTAATTTTTTTGCCGGCCCGGCTCGGCCCGCTTATTTTGTCTGTCGGCACGGCCCGGCCCGTTGAAAAAATTGTCCTAATTCTGCCGGCCCGGTCCGGCCCGTTTGAAAATTCGCCTTCATTCCGCCGGCCCGGGCCGGGCCGGGTACGGGCCTCGGGACAAGCTCGGGGCCTCTAGGCAACACTTATCGGGAACCTCTTCATTGAACGAGGTGTCAAACTGGGAAGATAATTTAATTTAATTCATCAATTGTGTCCTCTAGTTGCAAAACCGGCCAACTCCTCAAAATAAGTTTTTTAAGTTCTAAGTAAACGTTTATACCATCTGGAAACAATAAACCATGCAAAAGATGGTCAAATATACTGTCCTAATGACTATAGAACTAAAGAGTTTGGGTTCCAATCTTATTTTGGCTAAGTGAGGCAAAAAAAATCAGCTTCCCCCAAAATTTTAATTTTTGGGGATGGCCAGTTTTGCAACTAGACGACACAATTAGCTTTTGATTGATGTTTAGGGTTTTGTGACGAAGCATGGCTTGGTCGGCACCTGGATGCCAATAACCACAAACGCTTGCAAGTTACAATTAATTATTGACGCTTTTGGCTTTGAAAAGTTTGAAAGGTTTCTTCTCCTCTTTCTTTTTTTTCTTTGTGAAAATTTTCTCAACTGGAGATTATATGTACATTTTTATCAAAATTTAGTTAAAAATTTCATCAAAGTTTTTTCATCAGAATTCGAGTATAAGTACACGTTCATCAAAAACATTTAATGAAAATAGTAACATTATTATTTTTTTCATCTGCAAAATAAAATCTTAAATTTAAGTTACAATTTTAATTTCTTAAACTAGGGGGCTCTGCCCCCTACGAGCTACGCTCGTCAACCCCCGTTCAGACACTGCAGACTCTAACAGCACGATAATTTGATCGGCTTTAAAAAGATTTCGGAAGATTGAATTATAATGTGAATCTGAGAAATATAATCTGACGTAATTTTCACCAAACTTTTCTTTTTCTTTTTAATATTCACGTAAAAATACTTTTGCTAGAAATGAAATATTATGATCATCTTAAAATATTAAATAAATGTCTCGAGCAATTTTTAAATTTAAACTGTTTAGCAATATTATTTTTTGTTCATTTTATATAATAAGTGTAATGTGACGTAAATGTGACGTAAATTCTCCTATTTAAGACTTCTAACGCATGTTTATGAATTTATTATTTTACAATATTCTGTCTCTTTTAAAATTCACGTGTAATTATAATTTTTATGACGTAATTTTCAAAGAGTTACTACTTTTTAAATTTTCTGTTTATAATAGTCACGTGTAAAATAAATTTTTAATTTGAAGTAAACATTATTGCTTGCGCTGTTTATACAACTGGCAACAGTTTAAATTAATAACATTTTCTAAAACTTGTAAAAAATATCTCTCGAAATGCTGAAAATTTGAATTTAAAATTGAAATAAAACCTCAAAAAATGAGTCAAATAAGAAAAATAAATACAATCTGCTCACCGGGAACTTATAACGTATAAAATGATCTAAAGATGATTAAATTTTCATGTATAGTTTTTGCTCCAATAAAACTTTTTTAATGGAACGATTTTGTCTAAATTTAGCATTAAATATCTCTTAAAATAATTCTTCGATTTGAAAACTGTCTGCATCAGCGTGTTTATCAAACATTTCTCTATAATACCACCGATTTTCATATTTTTGTATGCAACAGTTTTTTTAATATTAACGATGAAAGGCCATGCTTAAGCATTCAAATTGGATGTGGATCTACCCGGAATATCTACGCAGATTGTCATTGGTCCATTTCCAAATCAAAATTTTTTTTTATATATAGAAGGATAACGTTAGACTGATAAATATTCCTTTAATTTCCTATTACAAAAACGAGATAAAAAAAAATAAAAATCGAATCAAAATATAAACTAACATTATTTTCTCAATCTCTATAAGCTGTTTCAGACATTAACGTAACCCAAATTTTAACATAACCTGAATATTCAACAATGAACTAACTATTCTAACATAGTACAAATAATTGAAATACTCTGTTTCATATATATTTAAAAAATACTAATTATCGCAAAGTCTCAAACGATAAGCAGTATTCTGAGAATTTTCTGTTCTAATCTTGTTCTTTCAATGGGGTTCCCCTTATCATGCATAATGAATAAGAGATGGAACAAATAAGCTCGCAGACGGTAAAGCTGTCACGCGAATGTAGAATGACAGTAGCTTCAGTGGTTGATGCCTTCATTATAATGCATAACACAGTAGATAAGGAAGGCACTTGTGTTATAAAGAATTTATGTTGTTATGTAAATCGTCATTTTTCTTTTTTACAAAGATTGTCTAACAAAATAGCTTATTATTCAATTGCATGAGATTGAAAATCATTAAAGTTTCAGAGATAATAGTTTATTGAAACTGTATATATGAATGGAAAATTTTTATTTTTATTTTTTCCCAATAAAGTATTTTGTTTATTTTTAAATTAGAATATTTAGCATTCGTGCTTTTTTAGAAACTGCTTTTTTATCCACACAGCAGTCCGGCATGGGTCGTACCCGTTCTAGACTCGATAGTGGAATTAAAAGAAAATTAACCCATATTTTAATGCAATTAATGGTAAAATGTACTTATGCCCCTAATACGAATCTTATTCCTTATATAGAGAAATGAACATACGCATACATATTCATTTTCATCTTAAACCATATTGTGGAATTTTTTCTTTTGAAAAGAAAAAGGGTATTCTATGTTGGTACCCATTCCACCAGGGAGTTTCAAGAGCAAAAAACGTTCTAAATTGCAATTTTTGTGATACTGAAGTGGGTGAACTTGAAATTTGTCATGGTAGTTACTTATAAAAAGGAAATTCTCTATAAGGATAGTCGAAATAAAATTCCAAATTTTAAAGGGGTGAAAATGCCCGAAAAGGTTCTAAAAATGTTCTAAATTACGATTTCTATGTAATCTAAGGAAACACCAAACAGATTTCAAAAGTAATGTTTGCAAATTGATGGTGACAGTCCTTGCTCCAACATAGGTTATATTTTAGTTCAGTGTCACTACTCCCAAGGGTGCAGGGGCAAAATACTTTCTAAAAATGCAACTTTCGTGTTACTGAAAGGCCTAGAAACTTCATTTTGCATGGTAGTTACTTATAAGGTATAAATGCTGTCTAAGAACAATTTCTAAAAAATTCGAAATTTAAAAAGTGTAAAAATGAACGAAAGCGTTCTAAAAACGCTCTAAATTACGATTTTTATGTTATCTCAGAAAATACCAAACCTATTTCAAAAATAATGGTTTCAAATTGATGGTGACAGCCCTTGCTCCAACAAAGGCTATATTTTAGGACGATGTCACTACCACCTGGGGGTTGCAGGAGCAAATAGCTTTATAAATTTCAATTTTTGAGCTACCGAAAGGGGATAGCAACATGAAATTTGACATGGTGGTCACTTATAAGATGAAAATGCTCTCTAAAGAATGTAAAAAAAAAAGAAATTCGAAATTTAAAAGTGTTGAAAATGCGCGAAAAGTGTTAAAACGTTCTAAATTACGATTCTTATGCTGTCTCAGTAAATACCAAACCGGTTTCAAAGGTATGGTGGCAAACTGGTGGTGACAGTGCCTGTTCCAATACAGGCTATATTTTATGTCGGTGCCACTACCTCCAAGGGTACAGGGGCAAAATAAGTTCTAAAAATGCGACTTTTGTGCTACTGAAGGGCCTAGAAACTTGATTTTGGCATGGTAGTAACTTAAATTTTGGTAAATGATGCCAAAGAACAGTTTCTAAATAAATTCGAAATTTAAAAGTCGTGAAATTGCGCGAAAAGAGTAGTAAAAACGTTCTAAATTACGATTTCTGTATAATTACAGAAAATATCAAATCGGTTTCGAAAGTAATGGTTGCAATTGATAGCGACAGTCTTAGCTCTAACATATGTTATATTTTAGATCGGTGCCACAACCACCTGGCGGTTGCTGGAGCAAAAAAGTTATTAATTGCGTTTATTGTGATACCGAAAGGGATAGCAACTTGAAGTTTGTAATTTTAGTTACTTATAAAATGTAAATGCTCTCTTAGAAATGTCGAAGAAAAATCGAAATTAAAAAGGGGTGAAAATGCGCAAACAGTGTTCTAAAAACGTTCTAAGTTACGATTTCTCTGATTACGATGTAATCTCTGTAAATACCAAACCAATTTGAAAAGTAATGGTGACAAATTTAATGTATTTATAATCCAGTTGCACTAAATTGTTTCTACTACATTTTGCCAATTTTTCTGAAACTGGCGTTAAATTGCGTTGAAAACCCTGCATGATATAAGATAAAAACATGCAAGAATTTTTTTAACTTAAAAAATCGCTATATCTCCATGAATATACGATACATGCTATTCTTACAAATATCAGTAAACATGTTGTACACTATCCACAAATTTGTATTCTGCAGCGATAGATCATTTCGTGCATTTTAATGTACAGGGTGATCCCAAGTATTATTTTTCTCCGATTTTTTATTGGCCCCCTAATTGCCCTCTTTATCTAATCAACGTAGATAAATTTGAGGCCAAGCATATTTTTTATATTCCTGAAGTTTTAGAAGAATCTGACAAGTACATTTTTAATTATTCGACAAAATGTCTAAAATTGAAAGTGTCCAGTTATTAATGGCTATATAGTGTATATAAGCAGGATATTTCTTATTATCATTGATCAATAGGTAATTTATAAAATGTCAGTTTCAAAGGTTACAGTTCCAGTTTCAAAAGTGCTTCTTGATATAGAAATACATTTACGTCAATATAGTATTTTTTTTCTTAAGTTACGAAATTCAAATTTTTATACGGTCCCTGGATCATGTAAATTATTTTTTGAAAAATGTTCTCCGTGTTCTAACAAGTTAAACATTTAAAAAAAGCAATTTTCATGCGACCAAAATTTACGGAGCTTTGATACTTTAAAATTTTAAGAATTTTCAGCGTTTTATAGCGCTAAATACGTGCTGAAGATATTTTTATGGATACAAAACTTTGCCTCAAGAGCTAATGACTTAGAAGTTAGCAGTTGGCCAACGTTAAAAAGGGGCACCCTGTGCATAGTTTCTAATTTAACTTTTGACACGGCGCGCCTTATATCTATATATATAAAAGCCGTTCTCTGTGTGTATGTCCTTTATACAAATCTTTAATTTTTGACCGATTTGCACGAAACTTCATGTACATAGGCTTTAGAACGTGAAATAGATCCCTGTCTGCTTTAAAAAATTATCAAACCACTATTTATCCCTTTTTTCTACCACTTTCATAATTTAACATTATAGAAATATCTCTTTTTAAATCTTTTTTAATTCAAACGTTTCTTTCCTGTTGCCAAACCCAAAAAATGACACAATAATGAGAAAAAATTAACAATAACGCGTTGCTATATTTTTGCATATTTGAAATTGACGTCATTCTAAACAGAAAACGCACATTATTTATATATAAAATAAAAACTTGCACATTATTTATATATAAAATAAAAACTTCAACTATAAGAGCGGTAAAATGACGTAGCACCTTAATTTAATTGTTTTTTTAAATTAAAATATCTATTTTAATACAAACTTTTCAATTAAAAATATTTTTTTTTATGGGTTTTTTTTTTTGCTAGATATCTTGATGTCATTTTCTATTAAATGCTATATTGCATCTATATCGTTTATCTATACATTATAGCTAAGCATTTTAATTGTTTAGGTGCAGTGGTAACATTTTCTACGATATATATAAAAGAGAGAGTCAATTCTTTATTTTATTGACATTATTTTATCTTATTTTCATCGACGTCATAGTTAAAAGTATATAGAAAATGACATCACTTTCATTTAATCATTATAGATTTTATTATTAGTTACTTAAGATTCAGTTTGAAAGTAATGTTTTATTATGAGTAGAAACTATTTTCTGAAATTAACCTTTATTATTATCCATAAAATGGAGGCTTTATTTTTAATGCTACGTCATTTCGGTGCATTTATTGCTTTCTCCACCGTATTGTCAAGGAAATCGTATATTTATGTTACACGCATCAAAGATAACATGCATTCTAATTTAAAATCTGAAACATTTTACTATAATTGCATATAAATAACGCCAGTTTTTTTTTATTATTCAATTTCGCCCGTTCTAAAATTGAAACTGAAAAAAAAAAGTGATTTTCAGAATCCAGATATGTTTTAAAATCGTGATTTGGCAACAAAAGTTTTAATATCATAATCCTTTTCATTTCGAAAGAGTTGTTTATCAAATTTCACTTTCTCATTTTTATATGATAGAATTAGGGAAATGTTTATTGATTAGTGGAAAAACTCATTCATTATTTATTCAATATTGTATACCCGCAAGCATTAAAATAAAGCTTAGTAATATACAAAATAAAATATTTTGTTTGCTCAGTAATGTCTCAAATGTATGTATTTATCAATCCATTTATAACATAAAGCAAGAATATGTGTCCGCCAGTAACGTTAACGTCATATCAACGGTGGCAATGACCTGAGAAAATGAGATACTTAGCAACCAATTTTGGTATTACCCAAAAATTAAATAACTTATAAACATCGAATAACTTCAGTTTTCCCACCTTTGAATAGAAAAACAATTCACTTGAAAACTGTATCTGATTTTTTTGAGGGGGGGGGGGGTGTAATTTTTTAATCGTATTATTTGACAAGTATTCGCTTATAACTTGAATGACGCTTTATTGTTTTAAACATAGGTTCATTCCCTAAAGTTAAAGCTGCTTTTGTTAAAAAACGACAGTTAAAGTGTGGCCCCGATTACGGAAGGTTAACCCAGTAAGTAAAAAGTTACGCTTAAAAAAGTAAAATTTGTTCATCTTTTTAATTCGTCTGATATCCCATAACAAAATTATAAGTTGCACCAGAAAAACAAACTAAATAAAACACAATGTCAATAGATATGTATTCGAACATTGCTTATCAGCTAAATATTAAAATAGAGTCTATAAAATTCCAATAAGTCTTCATCTCGAACTTCCTTCCCGCTAATTAAGTTTATTAGTACGGATATTTAAGAAGCAGAGAAACAAACTCTCATGTTCTACGTCAAAACATGTTGGTTTTTGGGAGCAAAGATTAAAGATAAAGAAAATTAGAAGTTTTTTCATATATTTTATAGGACAAGAATTTTGACAACCAAGTGCAATTAACACATTTTAACTGTATAATTACTTACGAATTAAAAAAAAAGAAAAAGCATAATATGCGCTTCATTTCATTACGAAATATCAGATTAATGTATGAGAAATAAATAAACATTTAATTAAGTTTCCCGGAATATTATCAGAAGAAATCCGAGCAACGCCGGGTAATACTGATAGTATATATATAAAAAAAATTAAAGGCCTGAAATAAATTATGCCAGTGTCTTATATTTCAATTTATCATTTTAAATCATTTAAATTTGATACATTTTATTTTTAAAAATGAAAAAGGTTTTATAGTTCAGTTCTGAAAGGGAAAAAAAATAATTTAGGTTTATACGAATTGATTTTTTTTTACAACGGAGTGAAAAAGTGTCCATGCAGGGAGTCGAACCCAAGATCTCTAGCTTAAATTGTCACCACTCTGCCTATGGAACTACCTGGACGGACAACCAGCCGACACAATTCACTCAGACAACACTTTAGCCGTTGAAAAAAATGTGAATCCTTATGATAATTAACCAATCAGGATGATTGAGTTGAAAATAATGAAGTTTATCTACGCTTTCATCGTTTGATAGAGTTCCATTACCTGCGATACCTTCTGTTGAGCATACATGGCAGACTCTATGCTATTACAAGAAAAAGGTTGTTTGAGTTAATTGTGTAGATTGCTTGTCAGCCCAAGTAGCGCAATAGGAAGAGCGTCGGCAATTAATTGGGTTCGACTCCCGTCGAGACGCTTTTTCCCTCAGTTGGAAAAATGTTAATTCGTATGACATCTTTATCAATCAGTATGATTAACCCCTTGACATCCAGGACGTATGATGCGTACGTCCTGATTTTATCGTAGACAACTACCAGACGAACAGCGCGTACGTCCTTGTGGAGTATGAAAATACAAATTTACACTAAACGTTGGTATATAGGGTGACCGCTCCAGTAGTTGATACCCCTTCAGTAGTTGATCAATTTTTTAAAATATTGCTTCATTTCAGGCGGACATGAGTTTTACACGTGGCGATAGACATAATATCTTGAAGCAACTGTTGGCACATTGTTTTCAGCTGCCTGCTGTAAGAGAAGTCATTTTATTATTATTTTTTTTTTAATTAGAACATGTGAAAATTAAGTTTTTGATTAATTGGAGACAATTACTGTAAGTTAAAATAATCCTCTTCCATCTTGCTTATTTCAAATAATAGTTTTATATGAATTATTGTTAATCCCAGCCCGAACAAGATATTTTAAAGATTAATTTTTGAATTTTCGACTCATTTCTTCGATTGATCAACAACTGGGAAAATGGCAATTAAAGAAACTATTTGTTTATAATTTTGTTGCTGTTTAATTTCAGCAGATTTTATTTTTGCCCACTACAGGACATTCATTAAGGATTGTAGAAATCCTATTAGTTTACTTCAAAGAATTATAAGGAAGGAAATATAATAAAAACCCCGTAGCACCGATCTTATTTGATCAACTACTGGCTCGGTCACCCTACGTCCGTTTTGAAAAAAGCGGTCTGGCTATCAAGGGGTTAAGTTAAAAATTTTAAAGAGAATTTAGGTTTAATTCCAGTTCCATCAGAAATAAAGGTATTTTTCATTTCTCGTTTCAGTTCTGGTTCGAAGCCCTTGATAAAATGTACATTCTTTCGTTCTAATCAGACGTAAAAATATAAAACTGAAGAAGATAAAATAAGTAATCCAATGATGGCTCAGCTTAAAAAAAAAAAAAAAAAAAAAAAAAAAAAAAGTAACAATGAGTCACGGCACAATGGGGATGCGATCAATAGGTAAACGGAAGCCTGTAATGAAAGACCTGGATTATAGTATGAATTAAGACGGAATACTCTTGTGTAGTAAATGACGAATTTGGCGAATTTTCTCTCTAGTATTAGACAAAAAATCAATTGAATGTTTCCACATACTTTTTCTCAGTAGTTTTTATGAAAATAATTTTGATATGTAAATAAATGATGGTTTAAACAATTTAATATTAGAAAAAAAATCATAGCTTACTGTTTTCACTGCCGTTCTAAATATTTTTTATAAAAGTATAGATATGTAATACAAATGATAGTTTAGAGAAGAGTGCAAATAAATATATGCATTTTAAAAAGTCACAATGAAAAGTTTCTAAATACAGGCTGTCATAATTAAAGTATTCCTATCTGGAACGGTCTCAGGCCTTTTCTCAGGAATAGTATAATATATCAAGTTGGGAGTTTTTATCGTATAAGCTACGTTAAACTGATGTGATGAGTTAAAAAATATAATTACATATAATTTTAAATAAATTGTTACATTAATGTATTAAATTAAAGTTATTATTATTTTGGGGTAATAATAATTACAATTAGGGATTGATCGAAGCAGCGATTTTGCCGAATACCGAATACCGAAGCTTCGGTCGAAGTGTATACCGATTATTCGGTATTCAGCAGCCGAATACTTAAAAATGTTTAATACACCTTTTTGCATATATTAACTTTTGTAATAAGCTTTAATTAAAATTAAACTCTCAATAATTTAATTCAGTTGCATGTTTATTCTTAAATCCAATTACACACACACACACACACACACACAAAAAAAAAAAATTAATGATTTCTTTCCAAGCACAAATGCATTAACCCATCACTTATTTTTTATTATTTTATCACTAGCCACTACCCAAAATAACCACAAAAAGTATTAAATTATGCAGGCTATTATTAAGAATAAGGATTGTCAGAAAAACAGAAGTTCATTCACATAAAAAGAAACAATGTTGTCATTAAGCTGATTTTCTGATCGTCTAATTATAAACATATTGAACAGGAATGTTCTCAAATACAAAAGGAATCATATCCATTTGTACATTTAACAATTTTCTGTCAAATTATTGATAGATATTTACATTTTGATTAATATTTTAACATTGTGGTGATGAAGATAACAAATTTGAGCGATTTTAATTTAATGGCTATAAAAGCTATAGGATAGGCATAGGGGTATACTTACTTAATGTGTGTATTTTCTTCAATATACATCTTAGACATACAGAGATGAACTCTGATATACTTATTTGTTGTGTAGTTTAGTGTAGATTAAAGAAAAAAAACATTAAATAATAATAAAAAAAAACTAATGTAGAAGTAATTAAAATTAAATGATAAGGAAAATATGCCCATCTTCCTTATTTATTTATTTTTTTTAATTGTAGATAGTTGTTTTGATTTCACCCTTTTGTAGACTATTTTAGGAAGGAAAGAGTTTTCTTTTAATTAAAAATGGACTTTGACTTGTTTTATGTAGTGCAGCTAAACGCATGCACATAATATTGAAACTCATCGTTTAGCCTATTCCACTTCTAAATAAAAGAGAATTCGTCTACTTCTAAGAAAATACTTATCTGCAACTATTCGGCCGAATACTTAAAAGTATTAGGTCGAAGCCGAATATTCGGTTTACATACCGAATCACCGAATACCGAATCGACTATTCGGTATTCGGCCAATCCCTTACAATAATAAAAATAGCATTGCCACAGGATAAACTTACACAAAACCAGATTAATCTGTGTATTAATAAAAGTGTGTGCCCAAAAGAATTATTGAACTAATTGTTATATTTTTAAAGAAAAGGTACATTGCAGTTCAAAATTTAACATTTTGAGATAAGGAAGTAGAAGTGGTTGGTTGGCGCACAAAAGTTTAATTTTGTCCTTTCTTTAAAATTATATAAGTTAAGATATCCGCACACCTTCGGAAGTGATTTTTTTAATTTTTTTAAATTTTCCCTTGTTATCCATTTTTTATAATGATATTTACTTTAAGACTTTGAAAAAAATATAAAAATTTTAGCAATTACTTAGAAATAAATTTTTTAAAGAGACAAATAGTCAAAATTATGTCAAAAATTGACATTTCCTCAAAAATGAAACGATGTATTAACATTTTGTAAATTGCACAATAAACAAAATAACTTTCTCTAGGACTTAGACTACACACATTATAATCTCATCTCTATCTCAGATGATATGGCAGTTAAAGTACTAATGTAATGAAAAATTCGCAAAATTTGTCTCAAGTTTGTCATTTTTACTAGTGTAAATATAAAACTATTTAATATATTATCATGTTTAATATATTATCATGAGTGTAGTCTATTCCCTCAAAAGACATTTGTAAAAGTACAGAAACTTTCGTGGCATTTCATGCATAATTTTTTGTTTTAGGATGTTTTGCGTATAGTAAAAATCTGAAAAACTTCATTCTGACAAAATGCTAAAAATAACTTTTAAACACAATTCAAAAACTGTAATAACTGTAATTTTAAACGGCTGTAACTCGGGTTCTATTTTAGATATAGGCAAAATTTAAGCAGATTTCGAAAGATAAAAGATTCAGTTTTAATATTATTGCAAAAATGAAATATCGATATTTTGATCGAAAATTAAGTTTTAAATGTGTTCGGATACCTTAATGCACACTTCTAATGGGAATATATAGAAAACTTATATATCAGGAGAAAGCTAACGAAACAGAGATTACAAATATGAAAAATACGAAAATCAATTTTTTCAAAGTTTTAACTCCTTGAAGGGCGGTGGGATATAATATATTCCACTTAATTTTTATTCCAAAATGCCACATTCAACCAAAATTTTGAAATAAAGCTTTTCTTTAATAATGTAAGTGAAAAAAAGTTTTTACTTATTTAGAAATACATTTGCTTCAAAGTCCTAGTGCCAATCAATTATTTTAACATTTTAGTAACGTAAAAAAAAACAAACAAATGATGTCACCAATTTTAACAACATTCGCAATTCAATTAAAAACAAGTTGAAATTGTATTTCCAATTAATAAGTTATCCAAAAATTTCTAATTATTAAAACTATCAAATAGTTTGTATATCTTCTTACACAGTAAAAAATTATAAAATATTTTCTCTGCATATTTTAAGATGTTTTTACTGGAAAATTTTCAAAATTTCTGTTTTACCCTCAACAGGTTTTCCACATGTAACAAAAGGTTAAAAAAATATGTATGCTTAGTTTTTTTTTTCTCCAGGAAGTGTTAACGTGAATATTTTTACATCAAACATCGTTCATCAAAACGCTATCTGAAACAAACTCTATTTATTATCATTGAAAATGAAAAAAAGTTCTGTAAAACAAAACTAAGTAAATAATAATAATAATAATAATAAATATTTTGATCACGGCTAATGTTATTTTAAGCTATTTTCAAGATAAACTAGATAATAAGACACGGTCGACTGGTCGCTCTGTACACAAAGTTTCATATAAAAATAAAATTATCTAGAAAAGTAACATTTGTCAGCTACTTTGAGATAAAATAAAATAAGGAAAGGTTCATTATATTATAGAAATATTTCATTTCGGGAGATGTTTTTAAAGAAAAAAAACCCAGCATGGACATAAGTAATATGCATGAGTGGTTTTGTGTTCATATTTTCATAATTGCTGTATGAAAAACTCAGATGAATTGAAAATATCGATATAAAAATCGATGTAAAAAAACCACAGAGCGTGAATTCGGAAATAGAATTGATGTAACATACATTAAAGATCGTTAAGTAAAAGAGTCGAATGTTAACAGAAAAGAAAATTTTTGTTAAGAAATCCATACATTTTGTATTATTAACATTGTTTTTCTAACTTAATTATTTTCTTTTTCATTCGTTTCTAAGAATTTCTTTTACACACAGAATAATTGAATGCTGCCTAAAGGATGTTTTATAAGAACTCAGATCAGTGGCGTAGAAATGAAAATATTGTGGGAGGGACTAAAGTAGTCAATTTCAAACAATCAGAATGATTGAACATTTAGAATTATGAAAAAATGATTAAATATGTATGAGAATAATTAATCTTTCGAATTCAGTTTAAGGGCAATGTCAGACGAACGATTTTGAAAAGCAGCTATATGGACGCTCTCTTTTGGGAGCATAGCAATCTTCTGGTCTGTTCAGCTGAGACTTGCTAAACCGCAGCCGCAAAAGATGAGAAAATCTTCACGCTGACAGCTGGCGTTTCCTCCACGCCGCGGACGTCTGGTGACGTACTCGTGGTAGAGGTCTGCACGGGCCGAAATTTCCAGGCCCGGGCCCGGCCCTGCCCGAAGGAAAGCTACACTGCTCAAAACAATTAAAGGATATTTGAAGTTTTATATAAAATAAAGATATAAACGAAATTTTTTTTGCCGAAAATAGAAGAAGAGAATCACAAATGCAAATTTTTCTGGTTTTCAAACTGTGGAGTATGCAAATTTTGAGTTCGACGTCAAAAACGTTGCTTCAGCGGCAGCGAATGAAATTTGACTTTCAACTGGATAAAAGAGAATGAAGACAAGGATGATCGGCATTCAGTGATTGCTTTGTTTCGATGAGTACGATGTCTCAGCGAAGTCATTTGACAGATTCAGAAGTTTTGAGAATTGTTGGTAGGTTAGAAGGGGGCCAAACTCAAGCCGAAGTAACGCAAGCCATTGGAGTGTCACAAAGTGTCATTTCCAGGATCTGGAACCGTTTTTTGGAGAGTGGATGTGCAGGCCGAAGACCAGGGCAAGGTCGTAGACGGGCAACAACGCCCAATGAAGATCGGTATTTAGCGTTAACAGCTCGGAGACACCGAACCATGAACGCTACTCTTCTCCAACAACACCTTCGCTCGGCTACAGGCACCACGATTTCAACTCAGACTGTCCGAAACCGGCTCCATGCTGTAGGTCTGTATGCTCGCCGACCGATGGTATGTGTTAGATTAACATCAAGGCATCGTCGCGACCGCAGGGAGTGGGCAACCGAGCATGTCAACTGGAGGAGAAATGAATGGAGAAATATTCTGTTTTCTGACGAGTCACGTTTTTCTGTGCATCCAGATAATGGGCGTATTTTCATCTGGAGGGACCGTGGCAGTAGGAATAATCCTGCGTTCGTGCACGAAAGTGTCAGATTTGGCGGTGGAGGAGTGTTGGTGTATGGTGGCATCTCCATTGACGGGCGCACTGACCTCTACATCATTCGAGATGGAGCTCTGACTGGTCGTCGATATAGGGATGAGATCCTCAGACCTATTGTAGTCCCTTACGCTGCAGCAATCGGAGATAACTTCATTTTAATGGACGATAACTGCAGGTCACATCGTGCAAACCTGGTGGAGGATTTCCTTTTCGAGGAAGGAATCGTTCAAATGGAATGGCCAGCGTGTTCTCCAGACATGAATCCAATCGAGCACGTTTGGGACGCTCTAGGAAGACGAGTTTCTGGCCGCCAACAACCCCCACAAACTCTCCAAGAACTGGAAAGAGCTCTTCTGGAAGAGTGGGGCAGAATACCCCAACTCGTCATTAATAGCCTCATTGAGTCCATGCCTCAAAGATTTTCAACGTTGCTGGCCGCCCGTGGAAACCATTCCCCCTACTGAAAATGATTTTCTTTGAAGAAAACACCTTTTCTTATTCTTTTTTTCTCATATGCACAAATTGTGTTTTTTTCCTTTAGTACACAAATGCGCAATAAAATGCATTTTTTTCTGCCAAACATGTGTAATTTATTCTCATATAACCTACTATGTCTGTCGACCATGTATCAATCAGCTAAACAGTTTACCAGATACAAAATCCACCTAAAACTGCAATATCCTTTAATTGTTTTGAGCAGTGTATTTTGGCTCGGCCCGGCCCGGTGTAAAAATTGAAAGTTCGGCCCGAGCCCTGCCCGGCCCGTTTACATTTTTACCGTTCTCGGCCCGGCCCGGCCCGTACAGAAATCAGTGAAAACAGGCCCGGCCCGACTAAATTTCTACAAAAAATTCCGTTTTTTCTCGACATACAATTAAGATTCTTTTAATGAATACTACATGCATATTTATGGGAACATTTTACAGTATATTTTAAATTACTATCTGTTCGCAAAATAGAAAACACACAATAGTAAACGTTAACGATTACTTACAGTGTTTTAGTCAACGTCTCTACAGACGTTTCAAAATTTAAATAAGGGTTCATTAAAAGATTATTGTAGTTTAGAATAAAGGGTTAAAAAACATGATAACTTTTGAACCTTGTAATAAAAGGTAGATTTGTGAAAATATTTCTGTCATTTTTAAGGCTTTTCTCAAATCCAAAGGAGCTACATTTTGATACATTTATGAATTCATTTCTTTTCGGAAACGCATGAGATTGGCATATTCTTTTTCAGAAACCATGTAAATGCCGTTTTTTCTTAGATAAAAGTAATATATCTTTCAGAAAATACTGCCAAAGTTAGCGTTTTGAATCGAATTTCCGGAAGCGATAGCACATGAAAGGACGAAAACGTACAGTCACGTGACAAGAGTCTCTGTTATCTCTGTACGTAATTTATGAAAAATGGAAACGCTATTCGATCCCAAATGCCTTCAATACTCAGGCCTGTCAATTTTATGCCTTTATAGTTAAAAATGTGTCAGAAAATGTGTCTGAGAGTTTCGCATTGTTGAGCAGTAAATATGAGAACCACCTTAAGGTACATTTCCAAAGATACTGTTAACAGAAGTTCATTATCGCTATTAATACTTTTACAAAACATAATGCCTGCCCTACACATCCTGAGAACGATTAAGACCAGTTCCGTCCCGGCACAAGTCTGCCGAAAAAATTAAACCCGGGATCAGGCATCATGTAACTGTACGATGCCGATCTCTACGATGGACATGTTACATTTCTGTATTGATGTTGTTAAACTCGCATCGGCTCGTAACGCACATTTATACTTCTCGAAAAAGTCATATTCATTGGAAATGACCTCGTGTTTTATCTGCTTCTCTCAAATTCTTATATCGGGCCGATAATATTTTTTTATAGGCCTGGCCCGTTTATTTTCTCTGTCGGCCCGGCCCGTTGAAAAAAATTGTACTAATTCTGCGGCCCGGCCCGGCCCTTTTGAAAATTCTCCTCCATTCCGCCGGCCCGACCCGGCCCGCGAGCCGGGCCGGGTACGGGCCTCGGGCCAAGCCCGGGCCCGTGCAGACCTCTAACTCGTGGCTTTTGTTTATTCTATGTTGTTCAGACGAATTTTCATTTCAACGCTGAATTTGACTTTCTTTGTCAGTGATTCGTAGAGTTTTTGTTGTGTTTGCTTGTCGAATTTTCTCGTAGAATTTATTAAAATGGATTTTTTAGACGTGGAGCAACTAATTTTTGAAGTATAAGAGGTCCAATATAGTGGGGTACATCGCGTGAATTATATAAAGATAAAAATTAAAAAATAATAAGCTGGTTTGAAGTGTGTGGCATCCTTGATAAAAAAAATTCAGAAAAATCTGAAGAAGATCAGGAAGTTATCGGTAAATTATTTTAATTAATTTTGTTTCATATAAACAAAACAATTCATTTAAAAGTATTTGAATGTTAGAAGTTACGTTTTATAAGAAAAGTATTAAAACAGTAAGGTATTATAAGGAAAAACTGAATATAATCTTTATCAAATAATAATAATAATAATAACACTATGTTGTATTAGTATGTTGCTTGAGAATTAAATTCAGGGGTCGAAGAAGGTGTTTTTTTTTCGGGGGGGGGGGGGGGGGGGGAGGGGGAGACATTTTGCGAAAAGGTAAAAGTATTTTTGTGACATTTATTATATTTTTGTGAAATTTATTTTATGTTTGTGAAAAGTAACATTTTGTAAGGAAACATTAAAGCCAGTTACTGGATTTCGAAACAAGCATTTTAAATAATAATTTCTTTAAGTACACTGTTAAAAATTTGCAGCATTCTGGCCAGTCATTTGACCGTTTTTTGAAAACACGGTTTCATAACCATAATTTAACTATATTCTGACCATAAAATGGCCAATAATATGGTCAGAATAGTGTTAAATTACGGATGTGTAACCGTTTTCGATAAAAACGGTCAAATGACTGGACAGAATGCTGCAAATTTCTAACAGTGTACTTCTGCTAAAGTTTTCCTTTCTGGGGAACTATTTTTCTTTGCAAATTACATATTTTTAAACTTAACAATATTAAAATAAATAATAAATAGTATGCTAGATTAATTTTAACACAATTATTCCAATTGGTAAATAATTGTTTTAAAATTAATCTAGTGTAATTTCGTATCCAGCGGTTTCTGGAGTTCCATTACCTGAGATTTATTCTGTTGAGCTGAACCAGATTTCAGACCAGATGCTATAATCATTAAGGTTAGCTGGGTGAAAAGGTTCCACCAGATTCGTCCGGGATAGCTCAGATGGCAGAGCACTGGCGGCTTCAGCCAGGAGATCCCTGGTTCGAATCCTGGTCCGGACATTTTTCGCCCAGTTGGAAATTTACATCTAATAAATAGTATGTTTTTATAGAATAGAATTTCGTGAAAGGGTCTGTTTTAATATTTGATTTTTGAGAAGGGGCCTGTTTTATTAAATGGGTTTATGTGTAAGGGCTCAAAATAGACCCGAAATTTTGCCTGAATCGACCTCTGAAATTAAAATCATTGTTAAGTTAGACGAACGTTTGAAAATCTGGTATGGAAAAGAGGACAGCAAAACGCAGATGTGACCACTGAGACTGAGCGTCTGTGATCATATCCCGGTATGGGTTCTATTTACTGCGAGCATATAATTTTGCATAATAATGTATTACTATACCAGCTAAGTTTTACGAATTTTTCTCACCACTATTTTTTAACATATAAATTTGCCTTATTTAATCATCGAAAATCTAATATTTAATTATTAGATGTCATATTATCCATTTGCATACATTTAACTTAGTTTGGATACAATGACGCAAAAAACTATTTACATAAATTTTACTTTTGATTTTTGGATAGCGTGGCACAAAAGATAAATCAATTTATTCAAATGAATACAATTCAGTGCATTATGTAGATTCAGTGAAAGTAATATATTCAACAGTGCATTTGAAAATGAAAAGTGTTGTTTAGATATGTAAATGTATTTAGCCAAAAGAAAATTTAAATTGAATTTTAAAACTAATCGTTTTAAGCAACATCAAGGCGTCACTTAAATTTTCATATCATATCTTTTAAAATTCATAATTCGAATTTATGAGATGTAAATGATAAAGCATCAATGAATAAATTTTGATATATATATGTATAGGTAAATTAATAGCATTGCGTCACTCAAAATTTTATATCATTATTTTTAAGTTCCAAATTTAAAATTCTTAGAGCTAAAGATAAGGTGCTGCGTCACAAACTTTTAACCCGTTAAGGGTTTTTGTATTGATATCATTACTTTTTTTAGGTTAGGGATAAAAAGATAAAACCACACACACAAAAAAAATTAAAGACCAATGCAATAAATTCATAGTCGTGATTTCCATTGACCTTTACAATCCTCCATCTAAAACGAATCAAAGTGTCACAAGAATTTATGAAAACAATTTGTGTGTGCATATTCCAAGATTTCATTAACTAAAATCGAGTTAAAGAAATCTTTTAAAATTTGAACTTTTTAACACTATAGATTACTCATAAATATGATACAAATAGAAATAATTTATCTAACTGAAACTGTTTTAGCCAACATTTCAATTATCAAGTGTAAAATAAGCGATATTTGGAAATTTAAGCGTTCCATGTTGTTAAGATTTTACGTTTCCTTTAAACATGTTTCTATGAAAACGCAGACAGTTATTATAAAAGAATTTCATTTTTACTTTATATTTTTAATGTTTTGAACTCTTGCACTGTAATACACCAAAAGTGTTAACAGTTTTCAACATGGTATGAAATATGCTAAAATTGACGACATATATATATATTTTTTATATATAAATACATATAAAATAAAACTTTTTCACATTATGATCCATCTTAGGTTTATTATACAGCTATAAATAAATAAAACGAATCAAAGTGTCCAAGAATTTATGAAAACAATGTGTGTGCATTATTCCAAGATTTCATTAACTAAAATCAAGTTAAAGAAATCTTTTAAAATTTGAACTATTTAACACTATAGGTTACTCATAAACATGATTCAAATAGAAATAAGTTATCTAACTGAAACTGTTTTAGCCAACATTTCAATAATTAAGTGTAAAACAATCAATATTTGGAAATTTAAGCGTTCCATGTTTTTAAGAATTTATATTTCCTTTTTACATGTTTCTATGAAAAAGCAGATAGTTTTTATAAAGATATTTATTTCATTTTTGCTTTATATTCTTAATGTTTTGAACTCTTGCGCTGTAATACAGCAAAAGTCTTAAAAATTTTCAACATTGTACGAAATATGTTGAAATTGATAGGAAAAATTCTTATTTTTTTATAAATACATGTAAAAACTTTTTCACATTAAGATCCACCTTTGGTTTATTAAACAACCATAAATAAATAAAACAAATCAAAGTGTCACAAGAATTTATGAAAACAATTTGTGTGTCATATTCCAAGATTTTATTAACTAAAATCGAGTTAAAGAAATCTTTTAAAATTTGAACTTTTTAAACCGTGAAAATAGAAAAATAATTTATCTAACTGAAACCGTTTTAGCCAAAATTTCAATCAGTAAGTGTAAAACAAGCGACATTTGTAAATTTAAGCTTTCCATGCTTTTAAGATTTTACGTTTCCTTTTTACATGTTTCGATGAAAAGCACACAGTTATTATAAAGATATTTCATTTCTGCTTTATATTGTTAATTGCTTGAACTCTTGCATTGCAATACACAAAAAGTCTTAAATTTTTTCAACATTGTATGAAATATATTGAAATTGATGAGTTTTGTACCGTGCAATTGAAAATAATAATTTCAGCTAAGCATTGACGTATGTTTGGTTATGCTTAATGCAAACCTATGCTTTGCTCAAGCACCAATGAAACTTTAACAATAACTTATTTTATCTCAATAAAGTTTTTGTTTATTTTACAATACACAGGAATATTTCCTTCAGTAAAATTATTGTTAATGTATTTATACCTACTTCTGCATGCTATATGTGATTATTCCAAGAAATTATGCCTGGAATAAAAAAAATCATGATCCATGTAGCACTTTCAACTGTTCAAATGGTAAAAATGATCAAAAAATTGGATGCTAGACAGCCAGTAAATTTTCTTGTGAAATAATTTGACATAAATCTGAGCAGTGTGTTTATGACATGAAAATAAAATAACACAATATCATGCTGAAAGTGATTCAAATGCAGAAATAAACATAAATGGGATATAAATGTGTAAATTTTCTTGAGCAACAGTGTAATAATGGGCTAGAAATCATAATGAATGCTTATAATAAAGTGAAATACAGTAAACTCTGTGAACTCCGCAAAATGCATAATCTGCAAACATCTATTATCTGCATTACGTGGAACGTAAGTAATGAAACTCATTTTAACATTTAAGTTCATAGATGAGTTTAAATGATGTGTTAATTTTCACTAAATAACAATTTTTCCTTGAAATAAACTGTGATTTAAGAAAATTCATACATTTTGTACCCAGCACTCGAAAATAACAATTTGAGCTTGACCTTTGTTTCTTTGGTTAGGTTTAATGCAAACCTATGCTTTGCTCAAGCTCCGATGAAATTTTAACAATAACTGATTATATCTCAACAAAGCTCTAGTTTCTTTTAAAATACTAGGGGGCTCGGCCCCCTACGAGCTACGCTCGCCAACCCCCGTCCAGATACCGCAGACTCTAAATGCACGTTAATTTGATCGGCTTTAAGAAGATTTCGAAAGATTAATTATAATTTAAAAAACAGTGGCGATCTCCCTATAAACGAATTTCTATTCATTTCTCTTTGATTGGGGAATTTTAACGCCAAATCCGCTGCGGTACTACTTGATATCCTGTCGACCAATTTCGCCAAATTATATAAATCGCCAAACCACTCGCCAAATTATACATATTGATATAATTTTTATTTTAAATAACGAAAGAACAAATAAATTCGTAAAACATTAATAAAAACACAAATAAAACGTCGAAATAAAAATAACTTGATGACGTATACACGTGTAACAACATTTCAAAATAAGCTAATATAATAGGAATTAAGTAAAGAGAGTCTTTGTCTCCTGGTATTTTTTAACAAAGCGAAAAGAAAGTTCTTTTAAATGAGACATTTTAAATTAATTCTCAAAATATCAAATAAATGTCTAGCGCAATTTCTAAATTTAAACTTTTTTGCAATATTATTTTGTGTTCATTTTATGTAATAACTATAATGTGACGTAAATATGACGTAATTTCTCCTAAGACTTCTAACGCATGTTAATGAATTTATTATTTTACAATATCCTTTCTCTTTTAAAATTCACGTGTATACTTTTTATGACGTAATTTTTAATAAGTTCCTGCTTTTTATACGTAATTATTTAATTCTAATTTGAAAGTTTTTTTTCCTGTTTATAATAGTCACGTGTAAATAAATTTTTAATTTGAAGCAAACATTATTGCTTGCGCTTTTTATACAGTTGGCAACAGTTTAAATTAGTACAATTTTCTGAAATCTGTAAAAAATATCTCTAGAAATGCTGAAAATTTGAATTTAAAATAGAAATAAAACCTCAAAAAAAGAGTCAAAATAAAAAAATTAATGCAATCTGCACTCCGGCAAATTCTAACGCATAAAATGATCTAAAAATGATTACACTGCCATGTATAGTTTTTGCTGCTATAAAACTTTTTTAGTGGAACGATTTTGTCCAACTTTAGCATTAAATAACTCTTAAAATAATTCTTCGATTTGAAAACTGTCTGCATCAGCGTGTTTATCAAACATTTCTGTATAAAACCACCGATTTTCATATTTTTGTATGCATTATTTTTGTTAATATTAACGAAGAAAGGCCTCCGGTCACAAAAAAATCAAAACCGGCGGCGGCGGTGGCGGCGGCGGTGACAGCGGTAGTTACTTTTTTTTAGAATAGAGAGACACATGAATATTTCCTTTAGTAATATTTCTGCTAATGTACCTATACCTACTTTTGAATGCCATATATGTGATTATTCTAAGGCATTATGTCTGGACTAACAAGAATCACGATTCATGTAGTGGTTTTACATTGTTCAATAGGTACAAATGATCAAAAAATTGGTTGCTAGATCATCAGTGAATTATCTTGTGAAATAATTTGCCATAAGTCTGAGAAGTGTGTTTATGACATCAAAATAAAATAACAATATCATGCTCAGGGGTAGGAAAATGCATCATTTTACTAGCCACTGGCGAGTGAATTTTCTGACAGGATGAGTGAATTTTTAGGTAGTTATTGAAAACTGCAAACTATACAGGTACGCCTAAAACGTTTTTTTAATAAGTAGTTAGCTATATTTTTCAACTTTCCTAATTACTGCGATGTAAACATGGTACAAAATTCTATTTCATATTAAACTTTCATCTGTTGTTTATATTTCTCAATTTTATAGGAAATAAATATATGAAAATGCATTGCAGTAATCAGAGACCTGAAGCCGGAAAATTTTTGATGCTCCAGCTCCGCTCCGAGATAAAATACTGTGGCTCCGGCTCCGGGAACTGCTCCAACTCGGCGCCGACTTCGCACTTCTGAGTTGCAGATTTTAATTTACACATTTAATTTTTTGCTTACAAATTCTTTCTTTCTTTACCTTCATTAAAGATCTGACAAAATGCATTTTTCTTCTCAACAAACTTGAAATGCTTGTTCAGAAAATATGACATCTTTTAGCTTTTGCTTTTAAAATAGAAAGTTTGGTGGAGTTTTAAACACAAAAATCTTAAATTTGCTCTACGCTTTTCAAACAACCAAAATTGTACGTGTAAACAACAGGCAGTCATATTTGTTTTCAAATAGTTTTGCCACTTAGCTCAAGTAGAAGTGAAGTAGTGTTACCATATTTTTGTGAGAAGTTTTACATCTTTAATTTAAAAAAAAAAAAACCCTTAAAAAATGATATAATTAAAATACTGAATAATGATGTAATTAAAATATTTTAAACCTGGACATTTAAAAGAGTGAAAAAAAAAAGATTAAAAAAAATAATAAAAAACTAAAGGAGCCCTGGAGCAGAGTAAATTTTAGAGCTCTAGCTCCAGGGAAAATACAGCTCCGGAGCGCTCCGGCTCCGGGCTACGGTTCCAGCACCAGGCCTCTGACAGTAATAGTAACCAACTGTTTTGAGTTGCGTAATTTTGTCATAAAAATTTTTTAACTGTACATTGCATTTTACTGGCTGTTTAAATAAATCCTTGGCTGGTAAGATTTTCTAGAAATTCTCCATCCCTGGTCATAAACATAATAGAAATAACTTACTTAACAGACACTTTTTTATCCAACATTTCAGGTGTCTGACTATGTACAGAACAATTGAGCTATTTAATTATTTTTAAACGTATTTTTATAAGATTATGCACTGTTAAAAATTTGCAGCATTCTGGCAGGTCATTTGTCCGTTTTTCCGAAATCGGTTACACAACCGTAATTTTAACACTATTCTGACCATATTATTGGTCATTTTATGGCCAAAATATAGTTAAATTATGGTTATGGAACCGTTTTTTTAAAAAATGGTCGAATGACCTGCCAGAATGCTGCAAAATTTTTAACAGTGTGTCTAGAAAATCTGAAAAAAAGCAGAAAATATTTCCTTCATTGATAAAATTTTGGTTAATGGAAGAATTGATAGTAAAATTTAGTGAAATTTGGCCCAAAATTCTCTAAAGAAAATTTGGTACTTTTCGGTTAGCCGGGTGCCAGTGTTATATATACATGGATATGTATACACAGATGTATATATATACATCTATATACATATACAAATATGTGCATACACATGCATATATGTGTATATATACAATATATGTATATATACATATATATGTATGTATATCCATGTATTTATAACACTGGCGCCCGGCTAACCGAAAAGTACCGAAAATTTTACTGTATGTTAGTTTTCTTTGTACATTTCATATTTATGACATTGGGCATGAACAAGGCAATGAACTAAAATCGAAGAAACGTTTTAAATGTTTCAAAACTTATAGCATATTGCACTTGTTTACATGTTAATTTTCATAAAATTCATCAATGTCATTCCACAAAAACATCCATAAAACCAAAAATATTTATTTTAAATTTAAATCTTTAGTTCATTTCCTTCACAATAGTGTAAACAACATAATTTTTTAAATTTCATAGTGATATTCCAATAATTTTCTGAGGAATAATGTTTTGCGTATGGAATTACATTATCCAAAAAAAAAAAAAAATGCATTTAAAGTTTAGATTTTTGTTTTACTACAAGAATTTCAGTAATTATACATCTAAACTTCACTGTTTTTATAAGTCACTCATTTCTTTAAAAGTACTGACCCTTTTTAGGTGCGTTCGTAATTATATAAATACGTAGCACCTATAGTCGTCGTTCAGTCCGTCTATCTGTCCGTCTGCCCGTCCGTCTGTCTGTCCGTCCGCATATAACAGAGCAAAAACTACCGAATGATCTGAAATTTTTAATATATAATTGCTGAAAAATTTTGTCGAGCCATTTCCAATTTTATGAAAATCGGATGTATAGTTTAATTACAGGGACAGTCAAAAGTTTTTCTTTACATTACGGCCAATGGGAAAAATTATTGAAGTGAATTTTAATGATGTTACAGACTTCCGAATGGTCTGAAATTTTTAATATATAATTGCTGCAAAATTTTGTCGAGCCATTTCCAATTTTATGAAAATCGGATGTATAGTTTAATTACAGGGACACCCAAAAGTTTTCCGTTACATTACGGCCAAAGGGAAAAAAATATAGCAAATGCATTTTAATGATTTTACAGCCTGCCGAATGGTCTGAAATTTTTAATATATAATTGCTGCAAAATTTTGTTGAGCCATTTCCAATTTTATGAAAATCGGATGTATAGTTTAATTACAGGGACACCCAAAAGTTTTCCGTTACATTATGGCCAATGGGAAAAAATTATTGCAAATGCATTTTAATGATTTTACAGCCTTCCGAATGGTCTGAAATTTTAAATATATAATTGCTGCAAACTTTTGTCGAGCCATTTCAAATTTTATGAAAATCGAATGTATAGTTTAATTACAGGGACAGTCAAAAGTTTTCCGTTACATTACGGGGAATGGGGAAAATATTATTGTAAGTGCATTTTAATGATGTTACAGACTATGTACTTATGAAGCGCAAAAAAAAATATACATTCAGTACAATATGGGGTGCAAAAAATAATTATAAAACTAGTTATAGTACGAACGCACCTCATTTGCCACGTTTGACGAGCAATTTCCAATTTGTTTAATCTCTAGAAGGCCATATTTTGCCCTCCCCTAGTTTTTTAACAAAGCAAAGCATGATATTTCACATCAAAGATGCGACCGTTATCACTAACACCATATTCTTCAGTTTTAAGTGGCTTGGATTGTTTGTGGCTTATTCAATACCTTTTAATTTCATGTATAATTCAATATTATACAATTTTACAGGTAAATAATAAAAAAACAGAGCTCGTCTTCTGTATCTAGGCTAATCAGTGATGATTTGGCTCCCAGAAGCAGAATTTTCAGTATCAATCTGCAGCAAACCAAAATTTATCTGCGACCCAACAATACTGAACCAAGCTACTATAATAAATACTCACAGCAACCCATAAAATAAGCAAAATTTACATTTTACAAAGAAAATTAATAACAAACACAATAACTCCTAAAACAAAGTAAATTTGTGATTTTTTTTAAGCTCAACATTTATTTTTAAGCTGGTAGATTGATCTGCAAGGTCTAAAATAATCTGCAGCGCTGCTGCCGTGCTGCACAGTTTCTGCTATGGAGATTTGGTACACGATCACTTTCTACGCCATGCCATTCATATCATTACACAAAAACACCCATAAGACAAAAAATATTTCTTCTAAATTTAAACCTATTTTAAATTTCATAATGATATTCCAATAACTTTTTGAGAAATCATGTTTTGCGTATGGAATTTTTACCGAAAATAACTTTTCCAAAAAATGCATTTAAAGTTTAGATTTATGCTTTATTACAAGAATTTACAGTACTATGCATCCAAACTTCACTGTTTCTACAAGTCATACTCATTTTTTTAAGTACTGACCCTTTCTTTATCTTTAGAAGGTCATATCCCCTCCCCTCCCGGTTCTTCAACAAAGCAAAAGATGACGTTTCTCATCGATGTAACCGTTATCGAAAACACAATGTTCTTCAGTTTTAAGAGACTTGGATTGTTTATGGTTTATTCAATACTTTTTAATTTCATGTATAATCCAATATTATGAAATTTTACAGGTAAATAACGAAAAAAAAAAAACTCGCCTTCTGTATCTAGGCCAGTCGGTGCCGATTTGGCATGCAATCACTTTCTACGCCAAGGTTGTCAATCCAAAATTCAGACATGGTACAGGCTCAGCAAAAAAAGAGCTGAACTTTCACGGCCTCATGGAATTTTGACGAAATTCACATTTTTCCGCAGCGTTCAGATGAAATTTGCGCTTTTACTGCGATACATTGACGAAATTAGCGTTTTTCCCCGACCACTTGACGAAAATCACGTTTTTCTGCAATCTTTCGAAGAAATTCGTGTTTTTTCTCGCGATCTTTCGCCAAAATCGTGTTTTTTCTGCAATATTTCGAAGAAATTCACGCATTTACCACGATCTTTCGTCAAAAATAGCACGTTTTCCACGATCTTTTGCCAAAAATCGCGCATTTCCCACGATCTTTCGCCAAAGATCGCGCATTTTCCACGATCTTTCGCAAAAATTTGCGCATTTTCCACGATCTTTCGCCAAAATTCGTGCATTTTCCACGATCTTCCGCAAAAATTCACGCATTTTCCACGATCTTTTAACAAAATTCACATTTTTTTATCATCCGACAAAAATCGCATTTTTTTGTGTTTCTTTGACGAAATTCACATTCTTTTTTCGCGATCTTTCGACGAATTTCGTGTTTTTTCCACGATCTTTCAAAGAAATTCGCTATTACACGATCTTTCGCTAAAATTCGAGTATTTTGCACGATCTTTCGCCGAAATTTGCATATTTTACAAGATCCTTTGGCAAAATATGCTTTTTTCTGCAATCCTTTGACGAAAATCGCGTTTTTCCAGCGATCCTTTGGTGGAAGTCACATTTTTTTCCCGCGATCCTTTGAAGAAATTTGCGCTTTTCCGGCGATTCTTTGAAGAAATTTGCATTTTCCCGCGATCGGTTGAAGAAATTTGCTCAATTTGGCGCGGTTCATACTCGCGTTTTTGTTGTATTACATCCATTCCTGCTAATCCCCTCCCCCCCTCTATTAAAAATGTCGACAAATTTTAATGCATATTTGCATCGATCCCAGAGATAATAAAATTCACTGCCGAAAAAGCGGAATTCCACGTTTTCGCGGAAAAATAACATGTCTGAAAATTATATGTGTTTGCCAAATTACTTATACATTTATCGACAAGCTTGACAGAGCAGCCCAGAAGTAGAATTACACCCAAAAATAGAATGTTCATGAAATTTCAAGCAAAAAATATATTATTATGTAAAAGTGAATAAAACATACCCTATAAACAAAACAATGCTACCCAGCACATACTTCAGGGGGGGGGGGGGGGGTTGGTGCCAAATGAAGATATTGATTGTTTATAGTTTCATACAAAAATGCATGTATACATGAAGTAACAAGATACTCGCAAGCTCATGTTAAACTTATGGGAGCGTTCTTTTCAAATTTGTGAAATTGAAAGTAACTTAAAAAAAAAAAATCTGCAACCAAAATCGAAAAAGTAAACACTAACCCAGTTAGAATTCAATCTCAGCTATTCTAAGCAAGAAAAATAATCATTTAAAACTATTAATATGCAAGGGAGAAATTTTTAAATGTACGCTCCCATAGGTTTAACGTCAGCAATTCCAGTTTCTTCTCATGACTAGTGCAGATTCCTAACCTTCAAGTTAATGTTAATCCTATGAGAGCGTTGTTTACATATTCCTTGCTAGCAAAAATACATTTTGACAACATGATTGTAAAAAACGAACTTTGAAGCAGGATATGAAAAAAAATCAAAAGCAAATTATTTAAAGCTTTCTTTTAAGAATATTAACTTTAGAATTAAATAAAAACAAGTATCTTACCTTTGCAAAAAAAGCTATTATATCTCTTATTTACCTATAACCTTTAATTACTAAATAAACAAAAAGAACATGAAGAATACTTTTAAAAGCTCAAAACAACTAGTCGGGATAATATGATTTATTTTGAGCTAATCGTGTGCTCTGAACGAATTATTCACGTGTCTTCCGATTGGCGTTATAGCAATAGGTCGTTTCCTGCCAGACATAATCTGCAAATATCACAAATTTTCTCATTCTATTCTAATACTACAAAAGAAAAACACAATGTCTCTTTCCCCTTCATTTTGATATCAAATAGCAATCAAGTAAGTTGAACATCCATTGCACATATCATCGGTCTTGAAAATTAGTTTGTTTCAAGTTGGGAAATTTTTTAATCCCCCCCCCCCCACCCCAATAAATATCTGTCACTACGCACCGACGAATCAATAAGGAAACGACGAATTTAAACACTAAATCCATCATTATAGCGAATTTCTGCCCATTAACAAGAAAACAAACAAACGTGGTTTAGGATGCAATTCAACAAGATTCAATCTTATGGATTCAATAAACGATTCAAAACGCGAGCTACGCTCATAAACAAGAAATTAAAAATAATTTTTTTGAAAATTGAAAAAAAAAATTATAAATAACAATTATATTGAATACATATAATTAAAAAAAAATTCCCCATTTTTAAAAATGAATCTAAATATTTTTTCGACAAAAATCAGAAATTTGAAATAATAATTTCTTCATAACAAAAGAGAAAGATCGAATATGAATCGAAATTCCATTTAATATATTTAATATTTAAAAACACACAATAATTAACGTTTTAATATTTAAAAAAAAAAGATTTACTGCCTAGATTCAGATTGTTAACTCAACTTAGAATACCTAAAATGACTTTGCAAATTTTGTTTCTGATTATACCCACAGCAGATGGAGTAAGACTCCTCCTACATACGAAGTGACGTCAAACCTATTCACCAATCACAGATGAGAAAAGTAAAAAAGCTATTTTTAAAAATAAAACGAGTTTTCCCAGAAAAAAGAAAAGTGTTATTCACCACGTCTTAAACAGATTTATATTATATATCAATTTAAAGAAAATCGTTAGCACCGTTTTCGAGATTTTGGAAATTAGGAACTTCTTACATACCATACCAACGCTTTCGCTTTAAAAATGGCTATTTAGATATCAAAATATACTGCACGTAGAAATGTAAAAATTTCAGTATACGATTAGACTGCAGATATAAGACTGTTCTAGAAAAATCAGAACAATAGGACCTATATCTGCTGATGTATTAAAAGGCGGCTTTTCGCGTTTTCTTTGATGTGGAGTTAGCTGTATATATGAGTTCCGCCATCTACGAATTCTACGATACGATACGATACGATTTTAGGCTTAAGGCTGCGTCACTCGGAATACTACCGTCTTCCATGATATATATGTATACAAAAAGAAGATTATTATTTGTTTTATTATTAATAAACCATTTTTAAAAATGCAAAAATGACTAGATTTTTCTTCGGGCCAGCAAATTTATCTAGAGTACCACTGAGGCTGCAGACTTGTCTACAAACAGAATCATTGAGTTTACCCCGATAAGTTGGAAGACGAACTTTCAAAGTACTTAGATGGCAGCGCCAGGATGTAGTATGGCATTTCTACGCAAGAAGTTCGTAAACTTGTCAATGAATATACGATCTTGTTCACCAGAATTGGCGTACCACAAGTATGGCATCCACTGATTGGCTAAGTTCATTTCTGAAATGTCCTTCTTTGCACTCAATCCGAACTTCTCAATGAAGTTTCAACAGAGCCACCAGTTTTAATCGATACACTGCAAAGACATTTTTGATATATTTGAAGAGTTGATGGACCGCTACAAATTTGATTGCAGTGATGCCTACAATGTCGGTGAAACGAGTATCACCAATGTGCAGCAACTTAAAACAATCAATTGCAAGAAAATGTGTGAAACAAGTAATCTCGTTAACATTGGCACAGCGGGAAACACTCGTTAGTTTAGCAATTGCATTAAATACAGGGATGACAGGGATGACCGCCCCGGGAACCCAGCTTACGCTTTAGTGGAAATATAGGGTTCTTCAAATATCTGTATTTTCTAGAAAAATTACCTGGAATACTTCGTTGCCACTGAGGGTATAGGTTCGGCTAACCAATCCGGCCGGAGGAATTCAGACGACTCTCTCAAATTTTTGGAAGACGAACTTTCAAAGTACTTAGATGGCAGCGCCAGGATGTAGTATGACATTTCTACGCAAGAAGTTCGTAAACTTGTCAATGAATATACGATCTTGTTCACCAGAATTGGCGTACCACAAGTATAGCATCCACTGATTGGCTAAGTTCATTTCTGAAATGTCATTCTTTGCTCTCAATCCGAACTTCTCAATGAAGTTTCAACAGAGCCACCAGTTTTAATCGATACACTGCGAAGACATTTTTGATATATTTGAAGTGTTGATGGACCGCTATCAATTTGATTGCAGTGATACCTACAATGTCGATGAAACGAGTATCACCAATATGCAGCAACTTAAAACAATCAATTGCAAGAAAATGTGTGAAACAAGTAATCTCGTTAACATTGGCACAGCGGAAAACACTCGTTAATTTAGCAATTGCATTAAACACAACTGGAAATGTAGGGTTCTTCAAATATCTGTATTTTCTAGAAAAATTACCTGGAACACTTCGTTGATACTGAGGGTATAGTTTCGGCTAACCAATCCGGCCGGAGGAATTCAGACGACTCCCTCAAATTTTTGGAAGACGAACTCTCAAAGTACTTAGATGCAGGGCCGAAACTAGCCTTTTTGGCGCCCGGGGCAAACATGGATTTTGGCGCCCCCCCCCCCCCCCTCCACCACAAAGTAAATTTACAAAAAAGAATTTTACTAAATATCTAACAGACAACTTATTTTTAAATTTAAAATATATAAAACTGAACTACGTAATCAGCTTTGTCAAACATTGATCCATTAAAATCTTTGAAAAATTATTTGAAAAGTTATTGAAAAGAATTGCATTTTAATCTTTTTAAACTTTTTTTTTTTTTTTTTGCATAGTCTAAATGAGATCGATATCTAAAAAAGAAAGGTTTTACTAAGAATTTTACTCTGTGCATTCCCCTTTCCGTTGTCCTGGGCAGTCAGCGCCCATGGCAAGACGGAAAAAAAAAGAAAGAAAAGAAGCTCAACACTGTTCAGCGAAAAAAAAAAAAAACAGCTTTCATGGAATTTTTTTATCTAGAAGAAAAATCAGACTGAGGGGTCACTTCTCCCTTGGTAGTTATCCGTAGTGGACAGTAGGGTGTCCCACAATAGAGACTGACCTTGAAAAACGGTAATGATTCTCCTTCGGATTCTCCTCGCAGGAAGTGATTTAAAAGATAGAAAGCAAACGCATAGGCATGATACTTTGAAATTTTGTATTGTAATGAATCTTTTTATCTATTTGTAAAGTTTAAGGGTGTATTCGAAAAAATATTTTTCCACCCTCAACAGCTCGAAACTTTCTGAGACATTTTCAGACTCATTTTTAAAAGTAAAAACATGAAACTTGCTGGTGTGATTTCTGAAGACATGTTTAACATGCCGTGTGATTTTATTTTCAGCTCAATTAATTAGAATTTGATTTTTAAACAATTATTTTCTCAGTATGACCATTTTTTTCATTCCCAGATCGCCCGCTTCGGAAAATTCGGTTCAAAATGCCAACTTTGACAGCTTTTTTAGAGTATTTTCTGCATTTATCAAAAAATTAAGAAGCACCACACATTATATAGTTTCTAAATAAGAGAATTTCCAAGTTTGATGCGTTTGAGAGCAAAAATGAATTTTAAAATGAATCAGAAAAATAGCAGTTTGGATCGGAATACACCCTTAATGCATTTGGTTCAGTTTTCCTTTTAAATTTTCCAGCTGCGAGACATTTTTATACAAATTTCATAATATATATATATATATATATACATTTTTGTGTCAAACGTCAAACAAAATCTTCATTTTGGCGCCCCCTTCACCTCCTGTTAAAGCCGCGCCCGGGGCACGTGCCCCCTCTGCCCCCCCCCTAGTTTCGGCCCTGCTTAGATGGCAGCGCCAGGATGTAGTATGGCATTTCTACGCAAGAAGTTCGTAAACTTGTCAATGAATATACGATCTTGTTCACCAGAATTGGTGTACCACAAGTATGGCATCCACTGATTGGCTAAGTTCATTTCTGAAATGTCATTCTTTGCTCTCAATCCGAACTTCTCAATGAAGTTTCAACAGAGCCACCAGTTTTAATCGATACGCTGCAAAGACATTTTTGATATATTTGAAGAGTTGATGGACCGCTACAAATTTGATTGCAGTGATGCCTACAATGTCGATGAAACGAGTATCACCAATGTGCAACAACTTAAGACAATCAATTGCAAGAAAATGTGTGAAACAAGTAATCTCGTTAACATTGGCACAGCGGGAAACACTCGTTACTTTAGCAATTGCATTAAATACAGGGATGACAGGGATGACCGCCCCGGGAACCCAGCTTTCGCTTTAGTGGAAACATAGGGTTCTTCAAATATCTGTATTTTCTAGAAAAATTACCTGGAATACTTCGTTGCCACTGAGGGTATAGGTTCGGCTAACCAATCCGGCCGGAGGAATTCAGACGACTCCCTCAAATTTTTGGAAGACGAACTTTCAAAGTACTTAGATAGCAGCGCCAGGATGTAGTATGACATTTCTACGCAAGAAGTTCGTAAATTGTCAATGAATATACGACCTTGTTCACCAGAATTGGCTTACCACAAGTATAGCATCCACTGATTGACTAACTTCAGTTTAAATTAGGAACTTCTTACATACCGTACCAACGCTCTTGCTTTAAAAATGGCTATTTAGATCTCAAAATATGCTGCACGTAGAAATGTAAAAATTTCAGTATACGATTAGACTGCAGATATAAAACTGTTCTAGAAAAATCAGAACAATAGGACCTATATCTGCTGAGTTATTAAAAGGCGGCTTTTCGCGTTTTCTTTGATGTGGAGTTAGCTGTATATATGAGTTCCGCCATCTACGAATTCTACGATGCGATACGATACGATTTTAGGCTTAAGACTGCGTCACTCGGAATACTACCGTCTTCCATGATATATATGTATATAAAAAGAAGATTATTATTTGTTTTATTATTAATAAAACATTTTAAAAAATGCAAAAATGACTAGATTTTTCTTCGGGCCAGCAAATTTATCTCGAGTACCACTGAGGCTGCAGACTTGTCTACAAACAGAATCATTGAGTTTACCCCGATAAGTTGGAAGACGAACTTTCAAAGTACTTAGATGGCAGCGCCAGGATGTAGTATGGCATTTATACGCAAGAAGTTCGTAAACTTGTCAATGAATATACGATCTTGTTCACCAGAATTGGCGTACCACAAGTATGGCATCCACTGATTGGCTAAGTTCATTTCTGAAATGTCATTCTTTGCTCTCAATTCAAACTTCTCAATGAAGTTTCAACAGAGCCACCAGTTTTAATCGATACACTGCAAAGACATTTTTGATATATTTGAAGAGTCGATGGACCGCTACAAATTTGATTGCAGTGATACCTACAATGTCGATCAAACGAGTATCACCAATGTGCAGCAACTTAAAACAACCAATTGCAAGAAAATGTGTAAAACAAGTAATCAAGTTAACATTGGCATAGCGGGAAACACTCGTTAGTTTAGCAATTGCATTAAATACAACTGGAAATATAGGGTTCTTCAAATATCTGTATTTTCTAGAAAAATTACCTGGAATACTTTGTTGCCACTGAGGGTATAGGATCGGCTAACCAATCCGGCCGGAGGAATTCAGACGACACCCTCAAATTTCTAGAATACTTCGTTAGGCACACTCGATGCACTGCAAAAGATCAATACTATTACTACTTTAATTCTTTCTTGCCCACTGTTCTCATAAATTTAAACCTCTAGATAGGTCAGTTTACGATCAGTTTAAAAAATATATCACCACTTCTTCTGACGCTTGGATACGTAGCAATTCTGGAAAAACAATGTCTATTTACAACATTCCACAAAAAGTTCATGAGGCGTTACCTCTAACGGCAACACCCAACAACATTCAATCAGGATTCTGTGATTTGGGAGTTTGGACGGTTAACAAAAATCTCTTTACTGAAGATGAATTCCTCCTCTCTGCTGTTAAAGACCATCCATGCATTTCTAGTACTGGCAGCCTTTCTGTCGAGGTTGGTAAGCCACGAATACCCGAAGAATCAATTTACAGTGAAAGTACGTTGCCTTCATCAACTACCATTTTCGCTTCGACAGCAGCATTCATTACTGCAATGGATGACCCGTGTTGCTCTTCACCAAGATCCCAAGAAAGCAGCTGCGTCGGTATCCTAGAGTCTAAATTTCGCAAAAAACAAAACAAAACAAAACAATACAAAACAATACAAAAAAAAAAAAAACTTTAGTTACAGTCTACGTAACACTTGTCTGTTCCCGAAATCTGCAAAAGTTCAAATATAGGGAACTAAATCATAGGCACACAGTTGTGTGTACGAACCAAAACAGACATTAGAAATAAGTTGGCAACTGAAGTCACAAAAAGTTTTGGCTCGAGAAGGAGACTGCACTTTAACAAACTGGAAAATCCTAAACAATAAAGGTGTACAATACGATTGTGCAGAATTCAGAAGAAGAATTACTCTGCCTTGTTTGTGGAGAAACATATTAAAATTCGATGTCAAATAAAAAATGGATACGATTTACCCAATACAAGAATTTGGTTCATGAAGAATGCACCGACTCAGATGCTTATTATTTTTGTATTCATTCTAACTTCACGACGACTTTGTTGGCGACGACGACCATACAATTGCTTATATGTATATTTAACACTTACCTCAAGGAATTAATAACCAAGCCCAAGAAACGGCAAGTTGTTACAGTGTGCTCATAAAATAAAAATCTTGGTTTTTGAAAAATCTCTTTATCTTATGTAATAAACTACTAGTGATTTTAATTAAGGAATGATTGCAGATTTTCGAATCTGTTTAAAATTCATCGAACTGTAAAATAAATTCTGAAGTAAAAATCGTAACAACCAACCCCGATTTCCCATACCCTAAACAAGAAATAACATCTTACAACATCATCATGAATGAAATAAACAGAAGGATAATAAAAGGTGGAGTGCTTTTGAGAAGAGACAGGATTATTCTTCATGCAGGAGTAACATACGTCTTTGTTTTAAAAGAATAGTGTTTAACCAATGTACTTTACATTGTATTAACTTATGGAGCAGAAACATGGACGATAACAAAACGGATGGTGCAACTATTGCAAACAACACAGAGAAATATGGAAAGATATATGATGGGCATAAATGGAAGAGATAGAAAAATATTAACCTGGATAAGCACTCGGACGAAAGTTTTTTACATCATCAAATGTTTAACATGGAAATAGACTGTACACATTGCACGAAGACACGACAATAAATGGAGTACAAACACTCTACAGTGGTATCCCAAAGATGTGAAGAACCCAGAACTGACCAAGAAGACGACCTCAGATAAGATGGATTGACGATATCAAAATAATGACTAGGTTAATTCCATGCCTAAGCATCAAACAGGAAAAATCAAAGGAAAACTTTCATCCGGCAGTTAATTGAAGCAGGTTGATGACTTTATATTAGATCATCATCATATCAACCGTTTTCATCCCACTACTGTATGTAGGTCTCCCCCAGATTTTTCCAATGTTTTCCGTCTAGTGCTTTAGTCATCCAATTAACACCGGCCCTTTTCCTGATTTCGCCACTCCGTCTTACGTGAGGTCGTCTCTTTGGTCGTTTTACATCTCTGAGATACCACTGTAGGGTGTTTGTGCTCCATCTATGCCAACGGCCATACCATGCTGAAAATACCGGTTCTCGTCCGATCACCGAAGTCAAGCAGCATCGGGCGCGGTTAGTACTTGGGAGGATGACCACCTGGGAACACCGCGTGTTGTTGGCATCTTTTTACCACCTGGGAATACCGCGTGTTGTTGGCATCTTTTTTCCCACCTAGCTGACCCTTGTGCTCCATCCATTGTCTTGTCTTTTTGCAATGTGCCCAGCCCATTTCCATTTTAGCCGTTTAATTATTTCAATGATATCAAAAAGTTTCGTCTGTCTTCTTATCCAGGTTATTCTCTTTCTGTATCTTCTAGTTACGCCTAGCATACACCTTTCCATACTTCGCTGTGTTGTTTGGAATCTTTGTACCATCCGTTTTGTTAGCGTCCATTTTTCTGCTTCTTAAGTTAGTGTAGGCAAAACACATTGGTTAAACACCTTTCTTTTCAAGCAAAGAAGCATGTTACTCTTCAGAATGACATTTTTCCTCCCATAAGCACTCCATCCATTTCTTATTCTTCTATTGATTTCATTTGAGATAATGTTATCCGATGATATTTCCTGTCCAAGGTACAGATAACTTTGCATTCCTTTAAACTCAGTGTTGTTGTAGTCGATTTTCTTTTTTGATGCAAATGAATTAACATCACCTTAGTTTTATCAAAATTTATTTTTAATCCCACATTAATGCTAGCTTCTGCCAAATCTTTTAGCATATTTTCCAATTCTTCAGTGCAATTACTGAAAATTAAAATGTCTTCAGCGAACCGCAGATGACTTAAATGTTCCCCATTTTTTCCAATCCCTTTGTTTTCCCAACCCAGTTTCTTGAAAATATTTTCTAAGAGAGCAGTAAAACACTTATGCGAAATGGTGTCCCTCTCTTCCAAGCTTGATCTTTCGCTTTTCCTTTGTCCAAACGAATGGTTGGTGTTGCTTTCTTGTAAATCATCTTTATGATATTGATGTAAGGTTTGTCTATACTCTATACCAATGTCTTCCATAGGTTCTACTACTGCTGATGTGTAGATCGAATCAAATGCTTTTTCATATTCAATAAAGGCAAAGCAGAGAGGTAAATTATATTCCTTATGCTTTTCTATGCGTTCATTACTGTTTGAATATGATCCATTGTGCTGAATCCACTTCGGAATCCTGCTGTTTTCTAGGTTGAGCTGAGTGCAGAGCTTATTCAAGTCTTGTCGTTAAAACTTTGATGGAAATTTTATAAATAAGTGATAGCAAGCTGATCGGATGGTAGTTTTTAATGTTTTCCTTCTCCCCCTTTGTTGTAAAGTAGCACCATCACAGCATTATTCCAATCTTCTGGTACATTTGACTTCTCGAGACATTTGGAAAACAATAAGGATAACATTTTTGCAAATCCTTCTCCTGCTTCTTTGATAAGGTCAATTGTAATTCCATCTTTGCCAGAGCATTTACCTTTTTTCATACATCTAATGGCTTGTAACTTCGTCTGTCATCACTGGGATTATCTCTTCAGTTTCTGTTTAACTTTTCTCATGGATCACGTAGGTTGATTTCCCTTTGATTTTCACATTTATGTAGATCGTTATAGATATTTCCGACAAAGTGTACTATTTCGTTATTGATTTTGAATTGTTCCATCTGCCCTCTTTAGTGCAAAAATACCCTTTTTTCTAACACACAGTTTGCGCTTAGCTGATTTTAAACTTTTGTTATCTTCTACAACTTTCTTGACAAGAGCATAGTTAAATTTTCTGATATCTTCTGTAACTCATTTTCTTACCGTTTTACATAATTCTGCATATTCAACTTTTGATTTAGGATCGTTTCTCTTCATTTTAACTTCTCAGCGTTTCTTCATCATTCTTCTTGTTTATTTTGTTATTTTCTTTGTCTGCCTTACTTGTGCTTCACCTGCTATATTCTTTGCAATTTCTTGTAGAGTATTGGTTAGATTCTTGTTCACTACTGTAACATCTTGCTCTTCTTCTAAATCGATTGAAGTATTTGGAAACTGTCTTTAAGTTCTAAATGAAATTCTTCTTTATGTTTCTGGATATTTATAATATCGATTGATTTCTTTAGCATTGCAAAAGCTTCATTCTTTCCAGTTTAGTATTCAACATCAGTTTACATGTAACCAACCTGTGATCGCTTCCTGTATTAAAGTTATTGAGAACGCTGCAATCCTGAATAATATGCTTTTTTTTTGTCAAGATGTAGTCGATTTCCCTTGTTGGGCCATTTGCACAACGTCATGTCCATTTTCTTTGTGGCTTTTTTTTTTTTTTTTTTTTTTGAAAAAGGAATCCATGATATACATCTGTTCACATTCTGCAAACTCAATCAGTTTCTTCTTTCATTACGCATCTCATATCCATGATTTTCTACTGATAACTCACCTTTCTTTTTTTCTCCAGTTCTAGCATTCCAGTCTCCCATTATTAATTTTATGTAGCATTTTCCCTTTTGATGTATTGAAGCTACTTCTTCATAGAAATCCTCAATTTCTTCATCAGTATATATTATTGTTGGTGCATAAACTTGGGTAACTTGCAGCTTGTATCTACTGGACACTCATATAACTAACCTTGCAACTCTATCGGATGCACTACCATATTCTACGATGTAATTTTTCCGCCTTTTATGAATCAGATCTCCTACGCTGCTTGTTTTTCCCATTTTTGTGCCTCTGTAGTATAATAGAAGTCCGCTGGCAAGATCAATCTTCTCTTCTCCTTTTCTTCCTACTTCTCATAATCCTAGGATGTCCCAGTTGAATCTTTCTAATTCTTCTTCAAGTTCTTGTAAACGATTTTCTCAAAATAGGGATCGTCCATTATACGTAGCCAAGCTCATCAACTTATGGCAGCTAAGCCGAGCCCGGTGATTCTTAGCACCCTCTGTCTTCGTGTCTTTCTGCTCGCTGCCGTAACCAGGAACACGTAGACTGCCGTGAATTGAGGGTCGTGATTTGTTTTGTGAATTCTTGGTAAAATAAAGGGGGGGGGGGGGCAAATTCCTCCACTCTGGCCAAGCGGATTGGAATATACAGACACACACACACACACACACACACACATATATACAACCATTATAAACCAATACAAATAATCATCATCTACAATTGTGAATATGCAAATTAAAATTGAAGTTTTATCCTTTATATATATATATATATATATATATATATATATATATATATATATATATATAACATATCTTCATAACAAGCGAGACAAGAAATTGAAAATACAGTAAACACTGTATGTCTTAAAAATATTGGAAAAATGGAAATTTTTTGTGGAACGAAGTCAGAATCTTCAAGCAGCTCAAATTAAATACCTTAAGTCAATGCAAATTAAGTTATGCAAATTAAAATTGAAGTTTTATCCTTTATATATATATATATATATATATACATATATATATATATATATATAAACATATTTTTATAAGAAGCGAGACAAGAAATTGAAAATACAATAAACACTGTTTTTCTAAAAAATATTGGAAAAATGGAAATTTTTGTGGAACGAAGTAGAGATGCAACGAATATTCGGCCCATTCGGCCTGTCTGCCGAATATCAAGTCCATTATTCGGCCTTGGCCGAATAGTACTGTAATAAATGTTTTTATATTTACACAGTATAACTTTTTAATTTGACAATTTATATTTATAATGTATAATGAAAATTGTATTTGAAATTAACTAACACTTTTTTTTCCATTAACTTTCATACCCCGAATGGGTTTATCTACTCATTTTTATACAAGAGGCTAATTTAGGAATCATGTTAAAAACTTTTTATGTCGTATCAGTAAGTACAAAAAGTATCTGTAATAAGCTAAATTAATCTATTCAAAATCGTTTTAATACAGTTGTACAAGCAAATTCAATTTTTTTTTATCATAATGAAAAGTTTAACATTTATCCCTTGTAACATAAAAAAATATTCCTTTCAATAATATTTTGAATTATACCTATAAAGAATATAAATATATGATTGATTAGATATAGATGCATAAGATATTTAAGTCGTATATGTTGCAATACGTCAGGGTTGTTTTTTTTTTTAGTAAAATACACTTAAAAGTTAAATATAATTTAAGTGATTTTTTTTAAGTGTGTTACTATTTCTTATTAAATAATGAAAGAAATGTAAGTACTAAATTCTTTTAATTAGTATGTATTTATGTTTTACATATTTTTTCAAAAATAGCATTTATATTTGCCTTAAAAAACAATTAAAATGTTTTCAATAAACGTAGATTGTGATGCAGAAATAATAATAATTCAGCCTTCTCAGGTGATAGTCTATTTCTTTTTTTTTTTTTTCGTAAATGTTACCTGCTTTTGAAAATAATCTCTCACTATATATGGTACTTCCTGGTGCAGAAAGGTACTTTTTGGCTAATTGTGAAAGGTTTGGAAAAGTTTCCGAATTTTTCGCCCACCACTCCAAAGGACACTGTTGTCTTTCTAGTAGTGGCTGGGAAAGAAAATTACTAATTTCTTTTACTTCTTCACATTGAGGGGAACTTTCTATAGAGGCTTCACTCTGTGATTGACTTGCAATTTCATTAAAGCATGCCCACAAAGAATTTGGAACTTGAGAAGATGGAATGGTTATGTTGGAATAATTTTGTTCACATTCTGTTACTGGTTTCATACTAGCCTTTCTTAGTGTTACTAAAGCAGTTAATTTGGACTTTACTTCTATATCCTTTGCTTCATCTTTGTTGAAAAAGAACACTTTAAATCTGGTGTCCAAAACTGTTGCAAAGGAATAGTGTTCATTGCCTTGAATCGATGCGAAATGCTTCTCCAAATTTTGTAGAAGAATGTCTTTCATGGTGCCTACACCAAAAAAATCTCCAGATTTAGAATAATATAAAATATAATTTTAATGCTGTAACTATCGGGATTACTTCAGAAATTAATGATCTCGATGAGGAAATTTGTTTTGTTATTTCTTCAAATGGTTGTAATAGATTGAGCAATTTTTCTAAAATAGTCCACTGGTTTGCTGTCAGATTATTTATTTCTCCAAATTTAGTTGCATACAGAGAAAGTGCATTTTTTTGTTCCAGTAATCTCTCCAACATATTATAGGTGCTATTCCAGCGTGTTGCCACACTTTGAACTAATTTCTTCATAGGAATTTTTAACTCATTAATTTGTATATCAGTTAATCTTGAACATGCTAATGGCGAATGATTAAAATGTGTAACGATTTTTTTACCTACAACAATTAAATCATTTATTGATCTTTGGGATGTTAGAGCATCATATACTGTTAAATGCAATGAATGTAAAAAGCATGATTCAGTTTCCAAATTTGCAATACGTAAACCTTTCACAATATTAGCTCCTTCATCTCGTAGCACAATATGTATTTTGTCATTTAAATTCCATTTATTGATCACCATTTTAAACATATTACGAATGGCTTCACCAGTATGGCTTCCTGGAAAATGTTTAACCTCAAGTGCAGCATGATGATATACAAAACCATTAGATATCCAGTGCACTGTAAAGCTGATAAAACTTTGGTTACTTATAGTACTAGTCCAGATATCTGAAGTTAACGACACAATTTCTGCTTCCAATAATAAAGATGAAACTTTTCTTTTACAATCTTGATAGAGAGATGGAATCACACTTTGTTTAAAATATTCCCTGCTGGGAACTTTATATTGTGGTTGAGCTTTTTTCATTAAATTAACAAACCCTTCATCCTCAACGAAAGAAAATGGTTGATTGTCACAGGCAATCATTTCTGCAATTGCTTTATGCAATTCTACTGATCTCTTATCATTAATATCCCAAAATTTTTTCTTTTCAAAAATTGAATCTAAAGTCTCTTGTTTCCTTTTCCCCCCTTGACTTGTGCTTGGTACCATTTGTGAACCTGAACTTACTTCAGAAACTGCATCACAGGTAGCTTCATTGTATTCTTCTGGATGTTTTTTTATCAAATGACAAATTAATGAAGATGTTGTTGCTTTTTTTCCAATCCCTCCTCTTGATAAAACACTTGTGCACAATTTACATCTTGCTTTAGTATTATCATTTGATAAGGGTTCAAATATCTTCCAAACTATACTTTTCTTGTTACTAGAACTACTCATTTTGTTTAATCTTTAATTTAAAACACAGAGAATAAACAACACCTGCACAGATTTACTTACACTGAGTGTCCAAGCTCACTGCCCAGTCCACTTAACTAGAACTATCCCATTCTTTTGAAAGATAGGGGAGGAAAGAATGCAGACAAAGGATAGTGTAGAGAAAATGATTACTTCTGGTTTCTCAAATAGAAACTCAAATGCCAAGTACATTAATTATTTCTAGCAAATAATTCTTACATCTTACATGAAAGCCTTTATATTAAATTATAATATATCTACCTCTGCCTACTCAGTTAAAATAAAACATAACATAAACAATATATGAAACAGGAGCACCTATGTAACACTGTCACTTTCAGAAACCAAAAGTTAACTGAACAATGATGTCATAATTCTGGTTTCAAAACAAAGAATCTGTAGTGCTGCCATCTATTAACAAACAAACAACTAAATCATTAATTTGATTCCTATCAGTTGCACTGAGAAGATAGTGAGGTAAGAACGTTTCTTGACCTTCAAAAGCTTAATCTATACTAAAATGAAGGTTAAAATGAAAAAAAGAAATGTATTTTAAGTATTGTATTTATATGTATCATGTATAGTAAGATAAATTGCACAGCTCAATTTTTGTTCTTGCTATTTATGTGCATTTCATTGGGTTTTCACTATTTAATTTATATTTTCTTTCAACTGAAACTTGAAATTTGTTTTCTAGTACTTTTAAAATTTTGTGATTATTTTAAAATGTAACAGCAACAACATACATAATATCTATTAAAATGAAACAATACAGTACCTAAGATACCACATTACATATTCAATAGTATTTTGACATTTATATCCATTTTGCTTTTCCTTACAGATATTTCCTTCCTCTGAATCTGAAAACCTTAACTATACACTTCTTAATAGTGCTATCTGCTGACAGCAAAGAAAAAAATAATAATGATAAAAACTTTTTTGTTAATTGTGAGCTTTATAAAGTCTACAAAGATTTCTTTCCACCATTTTAGAGGGTATTCCTTTCATCCTTTCTATCAGTGGTTTTTCTTAAGATATTGAGATTTCTTATTTTTTATTTTATTTTATCTGAAAGTTAAAACTTATGTTTCCTAGTAATTTTAAAATTTTGTCATTTTTTTAAAATGTAACAACAACACACATATCTATTAAAATGTAACTAGACAGTACCTGATGAGAAACTTTTGCTTTTTTTTTTTTTTTTTTTTTTTTTTTTTTTTTTTTTTTTGTCTGAATTATATTATATAGGCAATTTTTAAGCCGAACAAAGCCGAATATTTTTTCAGAGTAAAATAATGCTTTTAAAATTAAAAATTTATATATAAATAATTTTTTAAAAGAAAACAATACATTTTAATTGTGAAATATACAAGAATTGTGCATATAGTGCATACTATAATTTGTTTTTAGGGAAAAATAAGTTCATTATTCGGCGGCCGAATAGGCCGAATATTCGGCTGTAACTTGGCAGAATATTCGGTATTCGGTTATTCGGCCAAACCACTATTCGTTGCATCACTAGAACGAAGTCAGAATCTTCAAGTTCAAACTAAATACCCTAAGTTCCACAAATAACATGTACCGTTTCATCTTTGCATGAGCCATAAACAAGCTAAATAAAGAAAAGTGCCCAGCTAAACTGATAGCATTGAGCTCACAGGCTATTCACACTAATTGTATATTATACTCTTGTTTTAAGGAATAATGCCCTTCAAAAAAATAATTGAAGGGGGATTAGCCCCCTAACCAATGAACCTCCAAAACTAATCAAGGAAGCTCCTTAACATAATAAACCGGTATATCAAATTTGGAGCAAATCGAATAATTCTGCACGAAAAACTCATTTATCTAAATTAAGGGGGGTGGGCTAGCCCCTCCTTTCCCCCTTTATCCTTAACCAATGTACCCCCAAAACTAATCAGGGAAGTTCCTTAACATAATAAACCGGTATACAAAATTCGGAGCAAATCGAATAATTCTGCATGAAAAACCCATTTATCGAAATTAAGGGGGTAGATTAACCCCACTTTCCCCCCTTTATCCTTAACCAATGAACTCCCAAAACTAATCAGGGAAGTTCCTTAACATAATAAACCGGTATATCAAATTCGGAGCAAACCGAATAATTCTGCATGAAAAACCCATTTATCTGAATTAGGGGGGGGGGGGTGGACTAACCCCCTTTTCCCCCTTTATCCTTAACCACTGAACCCCCAAAACTACTCACGGAAGTTCCTTAACATAATAAACCGATATACCAAATTCGGAGCAAATCGAATAATTCTGCATGAAAAACCCATTTATCTGAATTAAGGGGGTGGTGGACTAAACCCCCTTTTACCCCTTTATCTTTAACCAATGAACCCCCAAAACTAATCAGGGAAGCGCCTTATTAGAACGAAACTAGAAAAAAAATTTGAAGCAAATGGGATGTTTCTATCAAGAGTTATCGCGTTACGTACATACGTACATACAGAACCGGCGCGGCGGGCACATAAGTTCTCAGGCTTTGATAGCCTGTGAGCTAAAAATGCAAAATTTGGGTTACCATATACAGTTAATCGCGAAAAAGAAGCCAAAAATAACATGAAATCTATCTATATTATAAAGGACAAACATATCTGTGCGAAACGCATACGTCATTTTGCGACTGGCAACACTTTGAAATTTGAAATAAAATTTTGGTTTTGGAATTTTCTCTACTGCAAATTTTTAGACTTCTAAACATCGCACATTTTAAATTTTTACACCGTCGTATAAGGAAAAAAAATGCTCTTTTAAATGCAATTTGTTTGAAAGCTGTATCTCAATTTATTTTTGAGATATTAATTTTTATGTAGTTTTTAATATTATTTTCCTTATCGTGGCAACGAAAGTACCCCATTTCTATTAAAAGTCATTGAAAGTAAACGGGAAATAGTCGAAAATAGGAGATATTGTATCTTTTTGCTGCCATTTTCTCATAAAACCTGATAAAAAAGTTGAAATTAAAATATGAGCTATGTCAAGAATATTGTCTGTTATTCCGTAATAATGGCGTCATATGTATACTTTTCTATAGACGACGTTCAAGACTGGATTGTAAAAGTGGATTGCTTTATCGGATGCAAATGACGTCATTTTATAAAAAAGCGTGTATTTTAATTCTTAAACCTAAATTATATTTTGTAGAAGTGCGTCATTTTCACAGCCCATCTGCTTTGAAATTCTTCACAGGCGAAAATGCTTCACTTTTGAAAATAATGTAATCGAAATCACACACTGATAAGACGAAATGTTATACAAAAATTTAGAGCGTCTTTATGAAAGGGAGGTGACATACAAATAATAGCGATTTATATTACAGAAATTGATGATTCTCGCCTGGATGAATTTGCTTCGCCGAGTTAGACAAGCAAACAGATAATTCGTGGTTTAAAATAATATCATGTTCCTGAAGTTTTCGTCCAAAATTCTCTCGAATAATAAAATTTAATGCTATTCTTTCAGACATTCTACTATAATTTTATCAAAATAACATAATTTGTTTAATTTAATTTTTCCTAATTTTATATAATCTATGTATTTAAAACATGTTTTTTTTTTCAGCCCTGATCTTTCTGCTGAACCAATTTTACTAATATATATATTTTTTTTAAACTGAAAGTTCTTCATTTGTAGATGTGATCGCACTATCTGTTTTTTTTTTTTTTTTTTTTTTTTTTTTTTTTTTTTTTTTTTTTAATATCCCCACTTTTATATTTTAATTTTAAAAGCATTTTATGAAATTTCTTCAAAATGTTGTGAAAATTAGATAGCTTTCATTATTGCAAACAAGACAGAAATAATGAGGTATTTTTATTTTTATTCATGCTATTGTCTGATGAAAATTGTTGTATAGGGTTTAGTGTTGTAAAATCCCATTAGGAGTAGAATATTATATTAGGGCAGCCGTTCCCAACCTTTTTAGTTGTGCGGACCACCAATTTTGTAAAAATGACTTTGAGGACCACTAACTACTTAATATACAAGTTAAAAATATGACAAATAGACACCTATATAGTTATAGTATATACACATGACGAATATATATATATATATATATTATGTCAGTAACTAGTAAAAGATGCTGTACATGAAGAAAAAAATACTTTTTATAAAGGAAATAACTTTATTTATTGTATTCACTTAGCTATCCCAATTATATTAAAACTAAAAAAAAAAAAAAAAAAAAAAAAAAAAGATAAAAAAACCTTAATGGGATTTTTGACACTGTTTGTCCTCGACGAGAGTGTCAATATCTGGATTGAAACTGGATAGTTTTAGTCTCAAATCACTCTCGGCATTCATTTTATTTCTATATTTATTTTTCAAAAAAACTAAAGTTGAAAAGGCTCGTTCACATAGATAGGTTGTAGAAAAGACCATCAAGTGTCTCAGTGCAATTTTGGCAATAGCTGTTTAGTCTTGCCGAACTTTTATCCAAAATGAGACCAGTGGTGTTGTCTTAAAAATCGATTTTAAAGTCTGGTCACATGATAGTTCAATTAACGAGTCTTCTTCATTTGAAGATATTTTTAATTTTTTTAAGTAATTTTTTTCAAAAGGGTTTCTGATCCATTGTATTTCATCTTCAATTTTAGGGAAGAAGTTCCTGAAAAATATGAAAAGGCTTAATTACTGCTTCAGTTAGTGTTGGTAGATTTCTCATTCATATGAATGATTAATAAAAGTATAAGACAAGTAACTAAAATTTATTAATAATTTTAAAAGGGTACTATTTGAAAAATTTACTAATTTTAAAAAAAGTTACTGTTTTAGGAAAATAAATGTTTTTAATTACGTTTATTAAAAATAATAGAATAAAATTAAGAAAAATAAATAACTTTAAATTACCTGAGGTTAGAGGCCAAAGATTCGAGGTTTTCTTTTATAGTTGTAGCTGTTGTTTTATCAATTTCGACTTCGTTGGTTTCAAGAAAATCATGTAGGACTGGAGATGCGTCGAAGGAATCTTGCTCCACTTTTAGAGCCCATCGTTGAAGTTTCTTTATCATTGCTTCTATTTTGTCTTGCACAAAAAACTTATGAGCGTCATTGCCCTACAGTGTTAAGTTAAGAACATTGAGAGAACCAAAAATATCCGCCAAATATGCCAACCGTTTCAACCAGTTTTCATTGGTCACACAGTCTAAGTAGGCAGTCATAATCTCCCTCCTCAAGAAAACCGGGAGTTCATCACGGAGTTCGAACAATCTTGTCAACACTTTGCCTCTCGACAGCCACCGAACTCCGCAGTGAAGTAGAAGCTGTTTGTGTTCACTGCCCATTTCATCACACAAAACACCAAACAGTCTGGAGTTTTAGGTCTTGCTTTGATAAAGTTAACTATTTTTACTGCATCGTGAAGGGTTTTTCTTAAACTCTCGTCCAAACCTTTAACTGCAAGAGCTTCTCTATGTATGCTACAATGTGTCCATTGAACCAAGGGAGCGACTGATTTAACTTTGGCGAATTAACCAATATGAATTCCAGACATCGCACGTGCCCCATCCGTTGTCAAACCCACACACTTAGTCCAATCTATTTCATTTTCTTTTATAAAATTGTCAATAGATTTGAAAATCTCTTCGCCAGTTGTTTTTGTCGGCAAAGATCGACAAAACAACATTTCTTCTTCAATATTGTCATTCAATTCAAAACGACTAAAAGCTAATAAATTAGCTTGTCCAGCAACGTCTGTACTCTCATCAAGTTGCAGCGAAAATATTCACTTTGTTTCAAAAATGTAATGACAGCTTTTTTCACATTTTCCGACATTTCATCAATTCTTCTTTTAACGGTTGTATTTGATAATGGAATTTCGTTTATTTTTTTTTTGTACATTTTTCATCAAACAAAGCATTACTTATTATTTTTGCTGCGGGTATAATAAGTTCCTCTCCCACGGTGTGAGCTGAACCCTTCTTTGCAATCACCAAAGAAAGCTCGTAAGAAACTCTGGTGCTTAGTTTGTTCTGTTTTGAAGATTTTTCCATGGTAGATTTAGACATGCAAAAATTTCTTTTCTTGATTTCAAACAAATCCAAAGACTTTCCTAGACATTCAGGATGTTTAGTTGATAGATGTCTTTCAAGTTTTGAAAATTTCATACATTCGTTGGATAGCATGTCGAAACAAATCACACACTGAGGTATCGGCTCTTCCTCAGAACCAGAAAACACAAACCCACATTTTAAAAAATCAGGTTATATTTACGGAAATATATTTTAGTTTTCCTTGCTATTTTTTTACAACTTAGACCGGATTTCGCCTTCATTTCAAACTCACTGTTTGTAGAAACAGATGTAGAAGTCCCTTCATCACTTGCCGATTTCGTCTTACGACAAGATCCCGTCCGAAACCAAGCATCCATTTTCACATGAAGTAATATTAGCTCACAGGACACATAACGATATGATACATCAACAGAAAACCACAGCACTGACAAAGGGGTCAATAATAAAAGTGCGGAACGCGGACGTGGTGGGGAGAAGGGTGAAGAATGTCGGAAGGCGTTCACCTTGATGACTGACGAATGTAAACCCAGCGATCAACAGCCAGCGCTTCTGTAGTGAATTGTCCCGAAAAACCGGTATTAGACCCCAAGATTCTACGGCCCAGTACTACGGTGCTCGCGGCCCACGGGTTGGGAACCGCTGTATTAGGGGCATAATAACGGAAAATGACATACTGCTTTTGAAAACACGCATTTTTCCTCATAAATTTTCCATATTGTTTTTCCTTCTGCAGGTGTACTGATACTAAGTTTCAGACACTAGGCGAAATGCTTATTTAAGTGAAAATGAAGTCATATTTAAAAGAAAACGATCATTTTCTTAGCTAAAAGTAAACACTTTAACACAAATGCGTCTAAAAAACATAAATTATGGAAATTTTTAATCTCCTTAATTGAGATTAGAATCTCAAGTAAAGAGTGCGTCTGTTCACATAAAAGATGTTGCTGACAATCGTGACTTCAAGTTTTGAGTTAAAATGATTTTTAAGTGATCAAACAAAGTACAATTTTTTTTTTAAATGATGAATATGGATATAAGAAGTGCGTATGCAAATTTTGAGAAGATGAAAATTGTTTTTTTTTTCATTCCGGAATACCAATCATAAGAGCCTCAATTGATAACCACATCCTAATAACTGATCTTTATTATATTTTACTGATTAACTATCTATATTATAAAGAACAAACGTATCTGTGCGTAACGCTGACGTCATTTTGCGAATGGCAACACTTCACGATCAAATTTCGGTCTTGAAACTTTCGCTACTGAAATCTTCTGACCATCGTACATTTTCAATTTTCATCGCATAGGGAAAAAATTTACTTTCAAATGCAATTTGTTTAAAATCTGTATCTTAATTGACCGATGTATTATATTTTCTAAAATAATTTTTAAGCATGATTTTTTTAAAGTTTATCTTATCACGTGCCGGTTTCAATACATAATAATAATAAACATTTTGCACATAAAGCAACAAACATTTTTCAGCATTTGTTTCTGACTATTTTTGCATAACGAAATTAATACTTCCTCTATAAACAAATAAAAGAATAATATTAAAAAACACATCAACCTAACATATTTGTGAAAGACAAATTAACGAAATTAATGCTTCTTTTATAAACAAATGAAAGAATAATATTGAAAAAACACAAATCTAACATATTTGTAATCGTACAATTTAAATTTTTAGATCACCAAATAGGATTTTTTTTTCATATGGAATTTGTTTTCAAAGCTCATCTCAGTTTACTGATTGTCTATGGTTTTAAAAACAATTTTAAAGCATGAAATATTTTTTAATTTATCTATATCGCGCGGAGTTCGCTTACGAAAGATTAACCCGTTTGCCCTTAAAACAAAATAAAGAGTTCATCATTTTCTTACGGCTAATATCCATTAAAAAAACTTCCCTATGAATAAATAAATAAAATAATATAAATAAAACACGAATTTAACAGATCTGTATAAGCTCTGAAATTATCAGAACATAAAAGGATACCATAAGTAGCAAAATCTTGGTCAAATAACTCTTAGCATGCGGCTAATAAGAAAATATCGCTTTTGATAAATTTCAAAAATATATTTGATTGTATAATTCGTATTTTCCGTAAGAAAAATGCTTTTTTAATAGTATAAGTGGGCAATCTAAAAAACTTATTGCATATAAACAAATTATTAGTTTTCAATTAAAAAGTATGTTTTCACCTATATTCTTTAACCCGGGAAGCCCGGCCGGGTACGATCCCCTAGTATATCTAAAAGCCGTTCTCTGAGTGTATGTCCGTTATACAAATCTTCAATTTTTGACTGATTTGCACGAAACATGATGTATATACGTTTTAGAACATGGAAAAGATCACTGTCTACTTTAAAAAATCATCGGATAACTATTCACCCCATTTTTCTACCACCTTTCATAATTTAGCATTATAGAAATATCTCTTTTTAAATTTTCAAATTCAATAGTTTCTTTCCTGTTGCCATACATCTAAAAAACTGCTGAATAATTAAAAAAAAATGATGACTCGAGTACTTTGTTTTATAAGCCAATAAAAATTCGGATTGTCTCACTATATTTTTGCTGTTTTTGAAATTGACGTCATTCAAAGAAGAGAAAGCACATTTTTCATATACTTATGTAATAACTTTAACTAAGCATGTTTTTAAATGACGTAGTACTTTAGTTGAAAGTTTCTGAAGTTAAAAATCTATTTTAACGAAGTCGTTCCAATGTCAAGAAATCAATTAAGAAAAAAGATAATAATAAAAAAAATCGTTTTCTAGATATGACGTCAACTTCGTCAATATAATTTCAAACTGGTTCTAAAAAACGGCTGCTACATTTGTTTCCTATTTCTTTGTAATGGTGTATCTTTAATTATATCATTTAGATAAATGTTTTAATACCTGAAATGCAGTGATAACATTCTACGATTTATATCGAATACGGTTATATAAAATACGATTTTTCTACGATTTATATTAAATAGAAATTATAGCTACTATTTTTTAGGATAAGTTTTTTCTTTTTTAAACAAAATTTCATGACTGACACTACTATTGAACACGGCAACGGATTTGGATTTTACGAATGGAAATATGAGTTTCCATTTAAAAATAATCGGCAATGAATCTTTGTATACATGTGTTAAAGATGCCTGATATACTGCCCGTTAATAGTACATAAATAAAAATCGTTTTTAATTTGAAACAAAAATATATTTTTAACCCTTAGTATATTTGTTAGATTTCTGAACAACTACAGGGAAAAGTATTTTTGGTATTTTCTTTTTAGCGATCACTTATTTATCAGAGTAGCACATTTTTCCTGCTGCGGACAAATTCTCCGAACAAATCTTTAATTAAAGAAAATATATGGGTGAATTTGATCTTCCATTTTAAAGCAATATGTATCTTTATCTCAAATGTTCTTCCATATAGCTGAAAACGATACGATCATCATTGCGCTATTATATTTTCTAATGTGTAAGACAAAATTTCGGCTGTTTAGGGCCTAATTTTTTAGTTGAGCATTTACAGTAGGATTTGGTCTAAGAATGATAGATGGATATGCAATATACTAAAACTATTCCTCAAAAATTATCTAACTTTTTTAAAAGGCTAATTATTCAGAATTGGTTTCTCCTGATTATAGAACATTTCAGTTAATTCTATAATAAAGCATGTACAACAAAATGTTATATACTAAAACTAGCCCAGAAAGTTGTGTGCAATTTAATAGTGTAAATTTCATTAAAATCTGCCCAGTAGAACTTTTAAAAAAGGGTAATCTTTTATAATCGGACTCACCTGACTATTGAATTTTCTTCTATAATTTTATAACAAAGCGACGTAAAACTATATGCAATATTTTAAAAACATCCGTGTATAATTATCTAACAAACAATACAAGTTTCAATGAAATCCATTCAGAATTTTTAAAAAGACTAATCTTTCATAATCGGGTTCCACATGATTATGGAATTTCCCCCTGTAATTCTGTGACTAATCAGCGTATAACAATGTTACGCACCAAATCCTTAACTGAAAAACTAATAGTGTAAGTTGAATTAAAATTATTTCAGAAGAACCCAATTTATAAGCAGCAGGAATGAGATTCCCACACGAAAACAAACAAATACTGAAATTTGCCAATTTAGTTATGTAAAAGTACACGAAAACAAACAAATACTGAATTATTTATAATGTTGTTAAGAAATTAAGTTAATCTTTTGTAACTGGGTTGCAGGCATATTTTAAAAAATTCAAGGTTGAAAATTACTTTAAAAAACATAAAAAATCTGTAAATTGGCATAAACTTTTCAAACAAATTACGGAAAGTGTTTTTTGTTTTCTGTTAGACGTTGGAATAATCAAATGTGCGATGTTTAAAGGTCAAATTGTAATAAAAGTTAAATTTATAGTTGGGTTAGGTTGTTTCCACCAACAATACGATGCTAGAGTTACTCATAGCAATATCTTTACTTTATAATATTACATTAAGAGCAAACAGGTATATCTTTCGTAATTATGCTTCATGTAGGGATGAGATTTCCGCGTTTTTGCACACCGGTATATTCTTAGAGAAAATGCTGTTCTGTTAAATCGGAAAAGTGTTCCGATTAAATGAAATATCATTTTCTCTAACAAAATACTGGTGTGCAAAAACACGGAAATCTCATCCCTGGCTGCCTGCAAATTAAAAAATATCCATGATTGAAAATTACTTTAAAATCCATTCACATGAATAAACATGAGATACAATTTTCAAATAAATTTCATTTGGCAGAACGTTTTTCTATTCGACAGTGTGAAAAACAAAATTGTATGATGTTCATAAGTTAAGAAAATTTCAGTAAAGGCAAAATTTATGGGTTAGGTCGTTGCCATCATTAGTATAATGTCACAATTGGCATTGTGTTTGAGGTTTTTTTTTTTTTTTTTTTTTTTTGTATATTCTGAAGATGACTCAATGAAAGAGTCGAAACATGTAAATTTTTAATATTTTTTAATGTTTTTATTTTCTTCTATCTTTACAAGAAGAAAGTATTGGATTCGTGAAAATTTTCGACGGATTTACGCGTTTTAGGGGTCAGAGATTCCGAAAAACATGTTTTTACAAAATGCCTGTCTGTGAGTCTGTGAGTCTGTATGTGACACAAATTTTGTGGGTGCTCTATCTCAAGAACTAATGCACGGAATTTAATAAAAATTTATATTCAGTTAGTCCCTGATACAAATTGGTGCTGATTAGGTTTTGGTGTAAATCGCTCAATAGGTGGCGCTGCTATGTAGCATCTTCCACGATTTCCACAATAGCTCAATCTCCAGAACAGATTTTCATCAAACTTCAGATTAAGTTAGTCCTTGACATGAATTGAGGTTTTAAACATTTTGGTGTAAATCGCTCAACAGATGGCGCTGATATGCTGCATTTTTTGTAATTTCTGAAATAGCTCTATCTCAAGAACTAATGCTTCGATTTTCAACAAACTTCAGATTCAGGTATACCTTGACATGAATTGACGTTTTATAGATTTTGGTGTAAATCGATCAACAGGTGGCGCTGCTATGCTGCATTTTTTTGCAATTTCCGCAATAGCTCTATCTCAAGAACTGATGCTTGGATTTTCAACAAACTTCAGATTCAGGTAGGACCTTGATATGATTTAGTGCTGTTTATGTTTTGGTGAAAATCGCTCAACAGGTGGCGCTGCTATGCTGCATTTTTCAGAATTTCCACCATAGCTCTATCTCAATAACTAATGCACGAATTTTCATCAAACTTCAGATTCAGGTATACCTTGATATCAATTAGTGTTATTTATACTTTGATATGAATTGGTGCTAAATTGATGTAATTTCTTGTACTATTTAAATTATTTAATTGACGTGATTTATATAGAAGAAAGTTTTGTGATGGCCACAACATACTAGTTTTTTATTGAAATGACGCATTTTAAGCAAATAATTGTACTTTAATATAGGTTATGACATTTGTTTGGAATATATATTATTATGGTATAGTTAATAGTAGACGCAATTAAAACTATTTTACTTATATTTCCTATTGGTCTTTTTAATAATTCGTGGACGGGAATGCACCAATCTCAGTTATTGTCATTGCCGTATTATTTCATTTTAATGTATTTTACCCGGGAGGACCCTTATTATTGACACGAGCGAAGCCGGGTACATCTGCTAGTAAAAAATAAAACGGATTAAAGAAAGCATTTACCTCCTAAAGAACCAACGAAGTCAGCAATGACACAACAAGTTTTAAAAAATGCTACGAAATTATTTGCACAAGTTGCAGAAAGTATTATAAGTATAAAACTATTTATACAACCATGGAGTTAAGAAAAACAGTAATGTTGAAATAAATTAAATATAGTTCTTCCCATTGTTATTATATTAGATATAGATATAGGTATAGGTAGATAGATTGATATAGGCTAGATAGATAAATAGATAGATACATTGAAAAATTAATTTTTTTCCAGGTTTCTACATTCAGTTTATAAATTTTAAACACTTTTTTGATTATTTCAGAATCGCCACGCCGTTAACAAGCATCTAGTAACCACCAGCGAGAAGGATGACTACGAAACATTTATTGTTCAGAACATCCTAACCACCAGACTGATTTTATTTTTAGGGAATTAGTTGTTTAAACTTTTCCTAATCTACTGGTGATTTCCTTTTAAAACCACATTTACAAACAAAAATTATCTAAATTTAACGATTGTCCCCTCTTAAGATAAAATAAAATAATTTCTTTCACAATTTGCAAAATAACTAGAATATCTTAGAAATCAATAATTTTTAAAAATCGGTTTCTTCTAAATTGTTTATTTTTACTCGACATTCTTTTTTCCAAGGGCAATGATTCTTTTTCTACAAAGAGAAGGATTGAATGCTGCCTAGGGCATATTTCATGGGATTGCAAGTATCATTTTATATGATATAGAACTATTCTTATAGCCATGAATAAAAGTTATCGGACTGAATTCTGCATATCACGTTACTGTACGTGAGGAGAACAAAAATGAAGCATTTTGGTTGGAAGAAAGGGTCCACGTAAGCATCTAAATATCAATTTATAGGAAAACGAATTCTATGCTATATTGACTGGCCAAAAGGCATTTCACATTTTCAAGTAGAAAAATATTTCAGAAAAGCCATGTAGTTGTTTTATTTTTCCTAATTCGAAATGTATACGTTGAATACACGCTGAATGTACCATATGCAGTAAATAAATAAATAAAACAAATAAATAAATTAGAAAGTAAGCCATAACTAACAAAAAAATCTTTAAAAGGTTGCAGAATAATGTTGTTGGCATTAAAAATTGTTGTTTGTGATTTTCCATATTGTAGTTTCAATTTAATGTTTTTAGAGGTTCATATTTATTTTTATGCCAACTTACAAAATTGCAAATAAAACCAACTTTCATGCCGTATTTGCCTTAATTATAAAATATGGCCTCTATATCTTTAACATCTCGTTAAATATGAATTGAAGTGTGTTAGCATATGGTGATAATATTGAGAAACGTGTTTTGAAGATTGAGTGATATTGTGGTATTAATACTTATAAGAATTTAAAGAAAGATGTAGCCATTATTTGTTAATGAGAGCATAAAAATCTGAAAATCCATAAATGCATCATATATAATTATTTTAACTCAAACTGATTGTTAATGAAATCGCAAAAGTTGAAATATTTTCCAAGAAGTGAAAATGTGTCCAGGTCGGTATTCGAACTTTAGCTTTTAGCTTCCAACGCTCTACCAACTACGCTATTCAGGACAATTTCAGCTTGTACAATTTCTTTATCAAAAAACGTGATTGAATTAGAATAATTCGATGATCTGTTGAGCTGCGGTCGGAGATCGGGTGATAATACCTAAAATTTGTCTCAGTGAATTGTGTCTGCCGGGTATGTGTCCAGGATAGGTTAGTTGGTAGAATGTTGGCAGCTTAAGTCTAAAGGTAATCAGTTCGACTTCCGGCATAGACACTTTTCACTCATTTTGAAAATATTTCAACTTGTATTATAAGCACATCGATTACTTCATAATATTTAGCATACATGAAATAGCGTGAAATGAATTTGAAACTTTAACATGAAATTTATGTTCCCTCAAATGTGGTCGATTTTGCATATTTGTTTACAACTTCACAACCGACGATATGTATAAAAAGAAAATTTATTTCTGAAGTGATTTAACTGATTCTATTGGAATTAAAAGTCACATATTTCTATTTATAAGTTTTTAATTATTTATTAAAATTAATAAATCTTTAAAATCTAAAATATGCATGCGCATTATATTTGGATTGTCAGAAAGAATAATAAAAAAATGAAATTCATGAAATGTCATTAGAGCTATGTCAAAATAATCGTCAATTTTCTTTAACGCTATTTGGATCATTTTTATGTGTTTTGTATCTTACTAACTCTTCATCATTCCATATTGAGGAAAATATATATCTCCACATTTTATGGCATGCGGAATTTCGATAGGTAATAAAATTATGATATTACTATTGTGCAATTAAAATTTGGGTTCAGCTTTAATATATAAATGATCTCTTGAGACAAAATAAACTGCATATAATAAAACCGATTTTCCACAATTTGAAATGATACTTTTTTACCCCTTCATCATTTCGAGCTAAAGTTAGAACCGGCGTTTAGATCTTTTCTTTTTCCTCTTTTTGTCCTTACGTATCTTACGTATTTTTGCTTTAAGTAAACACTGTACTTCAATTTTCAGCTGGAAATTATTATGCAAACAGTTGCAAATGCAATATAATTATTAACAAACTAGAATATAGCCCGTCAGAATGACGTGTTTGCATTTTCAAAAAAATTATATAGCATTGCATTATAAAAAGAATTGTGAAGTAATAAATTTTGTCTTGTCTGATTAATAGGGTCAGGTGGGGTAAAGTAAAAACAGCCCATTTTTTCATTGAAATTTAATTGGCAAGAAAATTATTAATTGAATTGGTAAAATACTGATATAAAGTATGCAAATGAACTTCACTCACAAAATTTGAAGAAATATTTCACAAAAACATTCAAATTAGTACTAATAATGTTATTTTAAAACATATTGTCAATTAACTATTTTATCTGATGGTATGTGGTAAAATAAAAGACAATTCCAACAGAAAGTTTGTTTTTATTAATTGCCAAAATAATAATTATATAACTTAAATTTTAAAAAGTTGAACAGAGAAAATCCCGATTTTTTTTAAACATGCATAAAAGAAACCTGTAATAAATTTTGATAATTAAAAATCATCTTTTATCACATAAGTAAATTGCAACTATTAATTACATTAACAATTTATTTTCCCAAATTCTGTTATTAAATTACAAATTTATTTTCCCTACAAAATACAAAACTTTATTTATTATAATAATGCATTGATATATATACATATATATATATGTGTAATACACGGCATTACATATTTCTGATATTCTAATTTCATTTTATAAGAAATATTCATTCCCCCCCCCCCCCCCCCAATGTCTTCAGAATTCAAAAAACATTTTAAAAAGAAAATTTCTTTTTTTTTTAACTACCGACAGATGGCGCAACAGAGCATATAAACGTTTGTTTTACTATTTTAAAAGTTCAAGACGAATGAATCAATTGTTTGTTTACTTTCATATAGGGATAGATAAAGCTACCAATCTAATTTTAACTCAAGTTATCGCAGCTGAATATTAGATAATTGAAAGTAATCTCTTATAAATATTAATTTATTTTGAATAATCTGTCTAAAAATGTAACTTTTGTGAATAGTGGAAAAGAAAGCACGTTTTACTCAACGTTTTAAGATTGAAAATCAAAATCAACATTCACTCGTGTGTCGTGATGCCACATTTACAACACAAATTCCAAATCCAGAAGCAATTGAATGACTCTTTGAACGAATCATTAAAAAATACGGTCGACATCCGATTTTGCTCTTAAAATATTTGTAAAACCATAATAAAGCTTTTAAATAATTTGAAATACGTTTGTTTTTAGAAAGGAAACGTTAATCCGGTACAAAATAATTCACGGGAATGAATCACCGAATATAGCTATATTCACTGAACACCATGAAGTGTTCTCATTGGTCAGAAAATAGATAGCCTTGAAAAACAGAGGTAATTTTTCGCGATATTTTTAACCGTGTATACTGAATTCAAACTGTAAATAAATGTAAACAAAAGTGAAAAACGTATTTCAAAATATTAATATGCTTTTGCAAAATATTTTAAGAGCATTTAATGAATAGCTGAAAGAGTCATTCATTTGTTTTTGGATTTGTAATTTGTGCTTATGAATGGCAACGGTAATCGCTTGTATATATCGGAACCCTGTTGTTGGTATCTGGTTATTTTTAAATTAGATCTTAAAGCGTTATAATTGTATACTTTTTGAAGGTTTGAGAAAAATTGAAGAAGAATATGTTACACAACAAATAGATAGACAGATTAAATAAGGCAGTCGGCAAATACGGCATCGGAATACTTAAGCCTAACGTGGCCGCGTTTGGATTATCAGGAAACGGATGAGTTCAACCCCGGAAGCGTTATACATTTTGTGTCATTCTATGTATAATTTGAAACAAATCTTAATATTAGATTTAAAGTTACCATAAGACTTTCTGACACATGGTCTAGTTTTCGTATTTCGAGTCTCTCGCCCTGTTCGAGATGGCAGAAAAGCAATGCCACCTCTTAGTACGGTGTGCCACATCGCCTAACGACCATTGCCCAAAGCTCTAACACCTCGCATATTCTCTCTGGCCGATGTAAGGTTGCAAACTGCTCCTGCGTTGTTGTCTCGAAAACAGGATACTTTGTGTGCTGAAGCCTAAAGCGTATGAGTATCACGTAACACAGGTAAATACTCTTTGTTGTTATTGTGTCAGTTAGACTGTGGAGTAATATAGCCCTTTTCAAGTGATATTTCTGTGCGATATAGCAGAATAATCAAACAACGACTCGCTTGTAAAGTAACCCCACAAGGTTACCGTTTAAGAATTGAAAATATATCTTTTGTTTTCAGTGTCAAGGTATACATGAAACATTATGGGAAGGCAAGACAGTCGAAAGGCAATCATTAGGGTCAAGTTAAGCTCTCATATTGGGCCTACTGCTACTGCTTTTCATCTCGCATTTCGTCCAAATTCGACTCATCTCCTGTAACCACTGATGTGACATTTTTATGTTCTTTAAAATCCCACTAGAGAGGAGTGCTGTGAAGATGTACCAAAGGACGAATTTCCGCGTCATCTAAAAGAGCAGTCAATGGGACAAATAAGTGAGATATAAATATCATTTTAGCAGTTTTAATTGTTTACAGCATAATTTTCAGAGTAGAAATAATTTACTAATTCTTTCTCTTGCATTTCAAGGCGAAACCCCCCACACGATGGGCTAACTTTGTACCATCTTTAAACCTAAATTTCTCAATTGATAATATAGAATAAGATTGGTGCAATACATTGCTATGTAGCAAAAGGATATATCAATATTTATTAATAGTCAGTTTTCGGTTTCTTATAAAACAGACCAACTGATGCGATTAAAACTTCAAAATGTGTCTCAAAGACCCCGTCTCACGTACTCTTTTTATTACTTCTTAAAAACTCGTTTGATAATTAATTTATAAATATTTTTAATATTAAGAGGATTAATTTATAAAGGAGGGGAGATAAGAAAATAAAGAATATAAGCCTTAGAAAAACCAAAACAGTGACAAGAAGTTTAACATTAAGGACTAATTGGAAAATTATTGATTACATGCATATTGATGATGCCTTCTTAATCTACATTTTAGAGCTTTCTTCACTTGACCAATTTAGTCTACTTGTCAATTATAGTCAGAATGAAAGTAAAGAATTTTAAAGATTAATTTTATAGATTCAATTTAATGGGGTTCTATTTGTAAGGTACTTATATATTTTTTCTTTTCCCGAAACTGAAAAATACAGACCTGTTTTTTTTCAAAGGGTCTTTCCTTGGATATATATATATATATATATATTTTTAAGGCTTCATTGGAGTCCTGCACAGGGTCACATTACCCGCTTTACCAACCGCGAGTCGGATTGGTGCTATATTTTTTCGTTGCGGGCCCGAGTTGCCTTGCACTTTTTTGTTGCTGGTCGGTTTCTGGTCGAGTTCATTTTAATTGTTTCGGGTTCTGTGTGGTTTCGGATTTGGTTTTAACTTTGTCCATTTTTCTATGTAAAAGATAAAATTGGTATTAAAGATGTAGTTGTAGATTACTTTTCATAATTGCATTAAAGAATGACTTACTGTCCTATCATTTTGTTTTCGAGTTGAAATATGCTAGGTTAGGGTCGGATTACAAGTTACTTCAAATTATTTGGTCGGATTCGGCTCAGGTTGCGGGTCACTGAAATTTTTTTTTGTCGAATTCAGTTCCGGTTGCAAGCCAATGAATTTTTTTTTCTCTGGTTCCTGTCAGGTTCCGGTTTGACTTCGAATGGATTTTTCGTCGGCAGTACTCTAGGCTGCATTGGAAATAGGCCAATTTATATTAACTGGCTAAAAAAGTAAGTTTCGATTTCATGTTCTTTATTCGTTATAAAATAATATATATATATGTATACATATTATATTGCCAACTTCATTACGTTTCATGTTATATAATGAATTCATTTCCATACAAACACACGACATATAACAGCAACCAAATGTTCTCCTAATGTCCATTTTATACAAAATATTTCAAGATGAAATTCTTAATTTACACATAAAACAATAAATAACTTCTATACTCAAATTTAATACCTTTCTGCGTAAGAAACAGATTCTTATTCATTAACGCGTAACACATATTACTTTTTTAAACATAAGCATTTATACTGAAAAGGTCTTTACGCATAATTTATGCAATTCCATTCTAGATTTTCTTTTCAAAAAGACTTTAAAAAGAAATTCATTGGTGATTTAGATAAATCTGTCTGAAGCACAATCGGTTAAAATAGAAACATAGAGATAAGAGAAGGCAACCGGAAAGAATTCGACACTAAATATTTAATGAATTGAAATTTTTACTTTTTTGTAATTTCGGTAAAAACAGGCTAATTTCTCTTAAGATGTTTTTAATGTGATACAAAGTTTCATGATCTGGGGCTATCGTGAAAAAGATGACATCATCTCGTGGTAAGAAGTATAAATTGAGAAGTAAGTTACAAATGGGAATTTTTTTTAAAGACTCAAACAAAAAATAAATAAACAATGTATACATATACACTATATAGCCATTAATCATCGGACAGTTTCCATTATAGACATTTTGTCGAATATTTAAAAATATACTTGTCAGATTTTTCTCTAACTTCAGGATTATGAAGAATATGTTTGACTTCATATTTATCAATGGCGATTTGATTAGCAGGACAATTAACAAAACAGGTCAACAAAAATCAAAGAAAAATAATAATGTTTGGGATCACCCTGTAAAATAAAATGCACGAAATGATCTAGCACTATTTCTTACGAATATATAGATACTTTGCAATATATGTATTCATTTGTGGAAGAATAGAACGTACATTCACAGAGATATACCGATTTTTTTTTAAAAGTTCACAAAATTCTTGCATGTTTTTTGTTTATATCATGCAGAGTTTTTTACCACATTTAACGTAGTTTCAGAAAATTTGACAAAATGTAGTGGAAATAACATAGTGCAATTGGATCTTAAATATATTATATATTTGATGAAATGTGAGCAGTTGTGTGAAATATTTTTATCTGCGCATGCGTGCGCTATAAAAAATATATTTTTTCATGATTTGATAGTCAACTCTACTACTTATAAAAAAAGCCAGTCAAATATCGTGAAAATTCAGAAATATATCGGCGATAGAATATAGGTGCAGATTTATGGTTGCCAGTCGCCACGTGTCTACTAACTTTCAGTGTCTTAGTCTCCAGAGATCAATTTTCAGCGTTCCCACCATCAGCACCTGCTCTTTTCACTGGCCGGAATCAAGTATGACTTTGATAAAAAGTCAGGGAATTTTTACGATCTCGGTTACCGTCGTGAACGCTGCCCCTGTGATATACTACTTTCTTGCCGAACATTATGTTCGAATATAATTCTGCGTATGTCTGCTCCACTACAAAGCTTAGCAGCTGCGAAGCTCGGCACATGAGCGCGCTAATGGTAAAGCTTCTCCCTTGGACAGCAGCGAAAGCAAGCATTTCTTCGAAGGTTTCGTCCGAAATCTAGAGTTGAAATAAATACTCCTTTATTGCAGATCGGCTCACGAGACAGTCCAAAGTTCCCGATACGATAGAGATTATTTAAGGGCTTTGGATCATGGAGTCGCGAGGATAGAGGATTCCGAACTCTGAAGAAAAAAGAAAAAAGAACAAAAAGAAAAAGAAACTCGCACAAAAAAATACTTAACGCGAGGTATATTCTTGCTCTGTAAATGTTTTCTGCAAGTGCGAGATTTTTACAGTGCAAAATAATCTTACGCATTCCTACATTTTTTTATATGCATTGCTTTTAAATGACAAAATCAAAATAAGAAATAAAGTTTTCTTATCCTATTATCATGAGTGCTTAGCTTATACATGTTTTGTTATTCAATTGTACCTTGTCTAGCTTTATCTTCTAATTTTTCCAGATTTATATTATACTTTTTTAATATCAAAGTTTCAAGAATTTTAGGATTAAATTAAATATACATATTTGTTGTAATTAGTCTGTGTTTTATTGTACATGTGTATTTATTAATTAAACTATTATTATTAATTAAACTATCAACACTATTGTTTTATGAGTTTGTTTCAGAATGTGGCCACTTGATTTTGGTTAGGAGCTAATGTGGCGACTGGATTTTTGGGGTTTAGGAGCCACTGGTTCCTTAAAAATTTTGGGAATCTGCACCTATACGATAGAGCGAGCTGATTTTTAGTTGTCTTCGAAAAAAAGCTAAATGACAAAAGGGGTTTTCCATAAATTGTCGTTTTTAATAATTTTTTTTTCATTTTTTATTGATGCTTTAGTTTTTCTTGGAAAATCACCACAACGAGCCTATTACAAGAAAAAAAAGAAGTATCAAAATCTAAGCATTTCTTCTAAATTTAGTCGTTGACATTCATTAAATACAAACTACAAACTACTTTGCTGAAAGCAAATTAATAAAAAATGACAATTTATGGAAAATCCTTTATCATTCAGCAGCTTTTAGAGAGCAACTAAAAACCAGCTCACTCTATCGCCGATACCTTTTTGAATTTTCACGATATTTGACTGGCATTTTTTGTATCAGTTGCTCCATAGAATTGACTGCTAAATTATGAAAAAAATGTTTTTTTTATCGTGCGCGCATATGCAGATAAAAAATATTTTTACCAACCGCTTATATGAAATGTTTGATATATTTACATTCCAATTGCAATACATTATTTCTACTACATTTTGTCAATTCTTTTGAAACTGACGTTACATTTGGCAGAAAACCCAGTATGATATAAACAAAAAACATGCAAGAATTTTTTGAACTTAAAAAAAAATCAATATATCTTCATCTCTATGAATACACGTGCTATTCTTACACGAATGAATACACATATTGTACAATATCCACATAAGCTATAGCAATAGACTATAGCAATAGCTATAGCAATATAGCTATAGCTATAGCAATAGTTTTAGGGTAAGCTATAGCAATAGACTTATTTGGTGAATTTTATTTTATAGGGTAATCCCAAATATTATTATTTTTCTTTGATTTTTTGTTGGCACCCTAATTGCCCTTCTAATCAAATCTCCATTGACAAGTATGAAGTCAAGCATATTCTTCATAATCCTGAAGTTCCAGAAAAATACGACAGGTATATCGTTAAATATTCGACAAAATGTCTAAAAGGGTCTAGCCGGATAAGCATAGCGAAATGGCCCCCAAGGTCGATGTTTGAAATATCATGTTTGGTAATAAGGCTCACCATGAGAATACTATATTGAGTGATTTTAGCTTTTGACCTTGAACTGTCCTTGAGATAATCGGGGAAGTATGCGCCGGTGCTACTATTTTTCAAATACTTTTTCTCTAAAAGTACAAAAGTTAAAAAAATGAAACCAACGCCAATTATTAAGAATATATTAGTTCACATTATATACTTTTTTCATATTTTTACATGAATTTTAACATAGAAAAATAAACAAAAAAATAAAAAAAAATTATTAATGTAGTCATTTTATATTTACACCAACCAAAAAATTACAGAATAATGCTGAAACTATGTACTTTTAAGAAAATACCACTTCCCTATGGGATTGTTTCGTGTTTGTAAACATTCTGTTATTTTTGCGTAATGCGCATCCTTCTCGCGTAATAATATCAAGTCGATGGACTAGTCGATTGCGTAGGTGAAGCTGAATAGGACTGTAAATATAGTATAAGGTTATCAACTTCTTGGCAATTTCGGACCCTCTTCCCACCTTCCGATATCATACGTCATCATTCCTCGAATCCCCCTCCACCTAATACACGTGTATATATTGTGTATCTAAAAATTCCTTTTATTTTTATGTATTTTTCTTTTTTTATATACGTTTGCAATGGTATACAGATATGGTTGTGCATATATTATTTGCATATTTTACTGATTTAAATGAAGAGAAGAAAGTCATAAAATAGCACTGTTATATAAGAAATAACTTTATATCAAATAACATTTAAAAAAAAATACTTATTATTTAAAAGTTTTTATTAATAGCTTTTTGTTACATAATGCATTGACACAGTAATATTGTCTTCTTGCTCTTCGCCCTTGCACGGGTCTAAACAGAACTTCTTCTAAACAAAACAGGTGGACAACATTCTCCCCCATCTTTAACTAGCAAACAAAAATAACAAGTATAATTTCGAATCGGGTTTCTCTATCAAAGAATTATATACCCATATGGCAGGCAGGAGAATATTAACGGCGAACGTTGGGTTATTCCATATTTTGGAATGGAATCTTTAATCATTCATTGGTTTAATAATAACTTTGTATTTTCATAGAAAGAAGAAAATAGACTTAAGAAAATTAAGATAACAGATGTAAAGAAAAAGATATCAAAAAAGTAAATTTTAATTTGATCAAAAATGATAGCGATTATAAAATGACAACCCCCCCCCCCCTCTACAGATATCTTCCGATGTCAAGTGCCAGAACCCCCTCCCCACACACACACACTTCCCCCCTAAAGTGATACGTTATATAAGTACACTGTACAGTCCCATAGCTTTCTATTATGTGAAAATCACCGTAAGCAAGTGTTACCATTTTGTTTGTCAGTTCTTGATATTATTACGCGAGAAGGACTATTTACAAACACGAAACAAACCTAGGAAAGTGGTATGTACGGAAATACAGTTGGCTCTCTGTTTAACGACTTTCAAGGGACCCCGAAAAATCGTCATTAAATAGAGATCGTCCTTAAACAAAATTTGTGGAAAAATAATATTTGAAAAACATTTCCCTTCACACTTTACAGGCTTAAGACTGTCAATACCTTTCTCAATGTATTGGCGCGTTTAGAACTGTTTTATTTATTTATTTATTTAAATTTATTTTTTCTTTCTTTCTTATTATTTTATTGATACGGATAAAGAATATAATAATTCATATTTCTATTGCACAAATACAAATTGCATTAATTATACTGCATACAATGTTACTTACAGTACAATAAAAATATTTATGATACATTTAATTAAACAAATTAAGTTTTTAAAAAATCAAAAAGTGTAGATTGTTTTAATGATGGTCTAGTTTTTAGTACCCTTGCTTCAAGCTTTTCAAGAAGGTTGAATGAGTCATCTTCCATATTTAATGAAACAATATACTGACGAAGAATATCCAGGGCATAATTTGAATCTGAGTAAGAAGGAGGTGGTGTCTCGCTTTCTGCATCATCAGCATCATCACCATCTTCTGCATCTGAAGTTGAATTTTCATTTGCGATGTCTTCATAAAGTTGCTCTAAATTTCTGAAGTTGGTCGTTAAAAATCTTCGCCTCAATCGATAGAATCTTTTACTGAAACATCTTCATCACCAACAAGACTTTTCCATTCTTCAGTGGTGATATCTTCTGTATCGAGTTGTGCATCTATTATATCCATTTGTTCTTGAATGGCAATTCCAGATGCCCGAAAGCAGTTTTCAATTGTGCAAGGAGAAACTTCTTTCGAGCCTGATGTAATCATGTGCATGACTCCCAAAATTATATATTTTTTTAATTTCCTTTTTGTCAGCAAAATTATTTAACAATTTCCTAATTAAGGATTTTCGGTAATATGCTTTTACACTACAAATGATTTCCAGGTCTAATGGTTGCAACTTACTTGTATAATTAGCGGTAAAAAATGAATTGACACATTTGTAAGTCCTGGAACATACGAAATATACCTGGAAAATACGTAAAAATCGTCGTTAAATAGAAACAATTTCGTCTTTAAATATAGATTTTTTTTACTTAAAGGAGCCGGGACCGCAAAAAATCGTCCTTAAGTAGAGATCGTCGTTAAGTAGAGCGACGTTAAACAGAGAGACGACTGTATTCTCTTATTTTGGCTCACTGTGCATCCTGCCCGAGTGGAAATGTCACGAATTGACAAATGCATTGATAGTAGCGCATTTCTGTAAACAAAAATAGGGAAAGTTACGAATATTTTAGCAAGTTTCTAGCATTATTTTCACACTCACAATAAACTCACAAATAACTCTCAAAGCGCATCTTCGATTTTAACGATTTTTTTTTTCTTAAAAGTACATACTTTGAGCATTATTCTGTAATTTTTTGGTTGGTGTACATATAAAATTACTACATTAGTAATTTTTTAAAAAATATATATTTGCTTGTTTTTCTATGTTAAAATTTGTGAACAAACATATAATGTGAACTAATATATTCTTCAGTAATTGGCATTGGTTTCATTTTTTTAACTTTTGTACTTTTTGAGAAAAACATATTTGAAAAATAGTAGCGCCGGCGCATACTTCCCCGATTATCTCAAGGATAGTTCAAGGCCAGGAACTAAAAACACTCTATATTCTATTCTCATGGTGAGCTTTATTCCCACATGTGTTACTTCAAACATAGGCCATGGGGGCCATTTCGCTATGCTTATCCGGCTCCCTTTGCATGTTCAGTCGGCCAAAAGAAAGAGGACATTTCATACATTTTAATTACCAAATTATCGCAGAAACAAGAAACAAAAATCAAGCGTTAAGTATAGATTATAAAACACTTTCCAACAATTCCTGAATTCTTTAACAAAACTTGGTTATTTAGGGAAATAAAGTAAATAAGATAACTAATTTAACATTTTAGAAAACGCATAAAACATTTTAAAAATTTATTTCAGCAGTTACTGTCCATAGCCAATAGTATCTTTATTACAGCCACTATTTAGCTAAAATTTAATTTAAACTAAAACACTCTTAAAACTACTGAAATCACATTTCCAGATATTACCATACATAGACGTTTATGTATCCAATTCTTTGCATGACCCTGTATGCCATTTTATCTATATTCTACAAACATTTCTTAGTAAACTAAATGCAGTTCAGCGTAAAAATGCATAACTCCTTCAAAAACCACCTTTAATTAATTTACGCTCATACTCAGTAACCCTTATGAATTCTTTTGTGTATCCCTGTATATGAGCTATAGCATTTATAAAAACCGTGTAGTATGCATAAATATAGTGAAACATAAAATCGCATATGATAATTAAAAATGCATTTCCAGCAATCATCCTTATGTACTTCGGACACAATATAGTATCTGAAATATTTTGTGTGTCCCTGTAAATGCTATGCACTTCTTATTATGCATGAAATAACTTATAGTAAACACCAGCCACGTATATCAATTTCATTATGTATGAAATATTTTAACATAATTAAAATACGCCGCAAACAGCCCCCCCCCCCCCCAAAAAAAAAAAATCATTATGTAACGGAATTATTTTGCGTGGCCCTGTAAATGAATAATAAGTATTCTTTGCACCGCATATTCTCCAGAATGCTTAATTTAGTGCACTTCATAAATGCTTATCAATTATTTTATGCTTGAAAGCGTATCACATCATTAAAATAATTTGAAACTTTTTTCCCAATGGTCGTAATGTAACGGAATACTTTTGACTGTCATTGTAAATGAACTAAACATGGTACAAACATCATTTGAAATAGAGATTGTGCTATGGTGAACCTTAATAACATCCAAAAATTTTAGGGCAATCCGAGTATATTTACAAGAATTAGAGCGAGGAAAAATGGACAGGCGGACAGACGGAGAGACAAACCGAAATCATAAACACTTTTCAACTTTATTGGAAGGTGTTAAAAAGAGGACTTAATATACTTAATGTACCGTAAAAGTAAATAGACGAAGATAAGAATGCGACAAGATCTTTTGTACAATAGGGTTTTGTCGCGTTCGTCAGAAGAAGCCCATATAAAAATATCGCTATATCCTCCCTTGATACTTTTCTAGCAGTCATAATTGTGAAATGAGATTCTGAATAGCACCGATTTAGTGTATGGACCTGATGTCCTTAGTAGAGTATTTTTTGAAATGTAAAGTTAGAAGACAGGTAAACTGCCGCGACGTCAGGGATGAATGCCCCATCAACCAGGTTGAACCAGGTTTCCCTTTAGAATATAAGTGCAATTCCGGGGGGACGCAGTCATTGTGCAATTGTATCACCCTTAAGTAGTTATGGTATAATTATATTCTGACAATATATTTTTTTCATGTTCGTCAGTAGCAGATTGAAAACCGAGATAAATGTATCTGTAAGAATATGCGAAAAAGCTACAGAGGAAATACATTTTGTTTTTTCAAGATACGTTGTGAAACATGTAATTAATTCTTCATTTCTGTTTTAAATATTTGCCGATTATTACTATGTTTGCTGCTGTGTAAATAGGTGAAATAATTAATTATAAACTCAGCCTTTAGGTTGCATACGATGTCAAGAGTTAGTAAATTTTATTTCTTGAAAATATTGGCGCTAAAAGTCTCCGTATATTTTAAATGACCCCTTGACGCTTCTTTAATACTTGTAAGAATGATTAAGGGGACAAGGGAGCTTAAAATAATTTTTTTTATTTTTTGTAAATTTTACCTTAAATATTATTCAAAGGTACATTATATGCATTATGCCATGCATTTATCACAAAAAAATTTAAAAAAAAAAATTATTTTTGAGAAAAAAAATGGAATTTTACGCGTCGTCTTAGAAATCTTCGAAATGCCCCCTGCGTCTTCCATATCAATGAAAATCCCCAATACTTTTTATAAAAGTTTGGTTTATATATATAAACAAAATAGAGCATCGAATTTTCTATATTTCAATTTAAAGGTAAAAAAAAAAAAAAAAAAATTGAAAAATTTTGAAATTTTTTCGAAAAAATTTCAAAATTTCAAAGTTTTTCAATTTTTTCTTTATTTTTTGTAAATTTCATCCTAAATATTATTTAAAGGTACATTATATGCATTATGGCATGCATTTATCACAAAAAAAAATGTAAAAAGAATTTTATTTTTGAGAAAAAAATGGAATTTTACGCATTGTCTTGGAAATCTTCGAAATGCCCCTTGCGCGTCCCATATCAATGAAAATCCCCCAATATTTTTTATAAAAGTTTGATTTATATATATAAATAAAATAGAGCATCGAATTTTATACATTTGAATTTAAAGGTAAAAAAAAAAAAAAAAAAAAAAATTAAAAATTTTGAAATTTTTTCGAAAAAATTTCAAAAATTTTCATTTTTTTAAATTTTTTGTAAATTTTATCTAAAATATTATTCAGGGGTACATTATATTCATTATGGCATGCATTTAGTACAAAAAAAAATAAAAAATAAATTTATTTTTGAGAAAAAAATGGAATTTTACGCGTCGTCTTAGAAATCTTCGAAATGCCCCCTGCGCATCCCATATGAATGAAAATCCCCAATATTTTTTATAAAAGTCTGTTTTATATATATAAATAATATAGAGCATCAAGTTTTATATATTTGAATTTTAAAGTTAAAAGAAAATGAAAAATTGAAAATTTTTGAAATTTTTTCGAAAAAATTTCAAAATTTTTAATTTTTTTTTTTTTTACCTTTAAATTCAAATATTTAAAATTCGATGCTCTATTTTATTTATATATATAACACAAACTTTTATAAAAAATATTGGGGATTTTCATTGATATGGAGAACGCAGGGGGCATTTCGAAAATTTCTAAGACGACGCATAAAATTCCATTTTTTCTCAAAAATAATTTTTTTTTAATTTTTTTTTTTTTTTTTTTTGTGCTAAATACATGCCATAATGCATATAATGTACCCTTGAATAATATTTAGGTGAAATTTACAAAAAATAAAAAAAATTATTTTTAAGGATTTTAAGGTCCCTTGTCCCCTTAATTGTTTGTAAGATTAAATATCCGTAATAAATATAACAATATAAAATGTCAATCGTATTCAGTTCAACAAACGGCCAACAATGAGACAAAATTTTCTAAAAATGAAATTTTCTCGTATTCATCAGTAGCAGAGTGAACGACAAACGAATACGTTGGAATACGTTACACCTCTCCGCTAATACTAATTTATATTTAAAAAAGAAGGCACGTAGTTTCTAAGACAAATTTTGAACATCTTCGACACAACTTCTGCTGTTCAGTGGTAAGTATTTTGCGATTATTTCATAATGTTTAATATGCTTAATATACCGTATAGAATATGAAGTAAATAGATGAAGGTAACAATGCGACAAGACTTTTTGTACAATAGAGATTTTCTTCGTTCCTCAGTAGAAGCAATGATAAAAATATCGCTAAAAGTTGGTAAAAAACTCAAAAGGAACTAACAGTATATTTTAAGGATACCTCGTGGTATAGGAATAATACATCTCTAAAACGTCAGTATTTGGGGCTAATCTTTTAGTTTTCTACTGTGTAAATATGCAGAATAGTAAACTATATATTATCTACAAGGAGCAAGAAGCTGTACTTAAGAAGCAAGAGTTTTAAATAACAATTTCTGGAAGATATTGCGGCGAAATCTCTATTTATATTTTACATTATCACTGGACTTTACATTAACCGTTGTAACATAGGCCATTAAAATACAAGAAATGTTAAGAATGCCGATGTAAGAATAAAAAATTGTTTGCGGCAAATCATATTTATAACAATTAATATTGATTGCTGACAAATATTATTCGCAACAAATATAACATTATAAAATATCAATCGTCTTTTCTTGAACAATCTAGCAACAATGCGAGTAAGAAATTCCGGGTAAATAAATTTACGTTTTACCAGATATTATTAGGGGAATCTAAATCTCTAAGACAGGTAACATGATTATCATTTTTTTCACTTTTATATGCCTTCTCTGGATACTTTTGTATGTTACTGCATACACATTTGATATTTCACCTTGTATGTTAATGTCTATATGATGGTGGTCTCCTCGTTTTCTCTCTCTTACAGTTTTCTGCATTGTTAAATGTGTTTCCTAATTGGATGGATTCAGAGTATGAAGCTGACTTGGCAATACCGGAGTGTTTAGTGGAATGAAAACAATAAGTCAGGTAACATGCAATTCTATCACCCTTTTATTTTTTCGTCCCTTTATCATTTTTTTTTTCACTTTTATGTGCTCTCTCTTGGTACATGGAATACACAATTGATATTTTATCTTGTATGTTACCGTGTATATGAGGGTGGTCTCCTCGTTTTCTCCCTCTTACAGTTTTCTGAATTGTTAAATGTGTTTCCTAATTGGACGGATTAAGAGTATGAAGCTGACATGGCTATACCGGAGTGTTTAGTGGAATCAAAACAATAAGTCATGTAACATGCAATTCAATCACCCTGTAATATTTTTCGTCCTTTTATCATTTTTTTCACTTTTATATGCCGTCCCTTGATAATTTTGTAAGTTACTGTATACACATTTGATATTTCACCTTGTATGTTACTGTGTATATGAGGGTGGTCTCCTCGTTTTCTCTTTCTTGCAGTTTTCTGAATTGTTAAATGGTTTTCCTAATTGGACGGACTAAGCTGACTTGGCTATACCGGAGTGTTTAGGGAAATCAAAACAATAAGTCAGATAACATGCAATTCTACCACCCTTTTATTTTTTTTCGTCATTTTTATAATTTTTTTACAGTTATATGCCCTCCCTTGATACTTTTTTATGTTACGGTATACACAATTGATATTTTACCTTGTATGTTACTGTGTATATGGGGATGGTCTCCGCGTTTTCTCTCTCTTACAGTGTTCTGAATTGTTAAATGGGTTTTCTAATTGGACGGATTCAGAGAATGAAGCTGACTTCGCAATAGCAGAGTGTTTAGTGGAATCAAATTAATAAGTCAGGTAACATGCAATTCTATCACCTTTTTTTTTCTTCCTTTTATCATTTTTTTTTTCACTTTTATGTGCCCTCCATTGATACTTTTGTATGTTACTGCATACACACTTGATATTTCACCTTGTATGTTACTGTGTATATGAGGGTGGTCTCCTCGTTTTCTCTCTCTCACAGTTTTCTAAATTGTTAAATGGGTTTCCTAAATGGACGGATTAAGAGTATGAAGTTGACTTGGCTATACCGGAGTGTTTAGTGGAATCAAAACAATAAGTCAGGTAACATGAAATTCTATCACCCTTTAATATTTTTCGTACTTTTATCATTTTTTTCCACTTTTATATGACGTCCCTTGATACTTTAGTATGTTACTGTATACACATTTGATATTTCACCTTGTATGTTAATGTCTATATGATGGTGTTCTCCTCATTTTTTCGCTTTTACAGTTTTCTGTATTGTTAAAAGGGTTTGCTAATTGGACGGATTCAGAGAATGAAGCTGACTTGGCAATAACGGAGTGTTTACTGGAATCAAAACAATAAGTCAGGGAACATGCAATTCTATCACCCTTTAATATTTTTCGTCCTTTTATCATTTTTTTCACATTTATATGCCCTGCCTTGATACTTTTGTATGTTACTGTATACACAAATGACATTTTACATTGTATGTTACTGTGTATATGATGGTGTTCTCCTCGTTTTCTCTCTTTTACAGTTTTCTAAATTGTTAAATGGGTTTCCTAATTAGACGGATTTAGAGTATGAAGCTGACTTGGCAATAGCGGAGTGTTTAGTGTAATGAAAAAAAAATAAGTCAGATAACATGCAATTCTATCAACCTTTTATTTTTTTCGTCCCTTTATCATTTTTTTCACTTTTATATGCCCTGCCTTGATACTTTTGTATGTTACTGTATACACGTTTGATATTTCACCTTGTATGTTAATGTCTGTATGATGGTGGTCTCCTCGTTTTCTCTCTCTTATAGTTTTCTGAATTGTTAAATGAGTTTCCTAATTGGACGGATTCAGAATACAAACCTGACTTGGCAATATCGGAGTGTTTAGTGGAATGAAAACAATAAGTAAGGTAACATGCAATTCTATCACTCTTATTTTTTTCGTCCCTTTATCATTTTTTTCACTTTTATATGCCCTCATTGAAACTTTTGTCTGTTACTGTATACACAATTGATATTTTACCTTGCATGTTACTGTGTATATGAGGGTGGTCTCCTCGTTTTCTCTCTCTTACAGTTTCCTGAATTGTTAAATTGGTTTCCTAATTGGACGGATTAAGCTGACTTGGCTATACGGGAGTGTTTAGTGGAATCAAAACAATAAGTCAAGTAACATGCATTTCTATCACCCTTTCATTTTTTTCGTCATTTTATCATTTTTTTTACAGTTATATGCCCTCCCTTGATACTTTTCAATGTTACGGTATACACAATTGATATTTTACATTGTATGTTACTGTGTATATGAGGTTGGTCTCCTCGTTTTCTCTCTCATACAGTTTTCTGAATTGTTAAATGGTTTTCCTAATTGGACGGATTAACAGTATGAAGTTGACTTGGCTATACCGGAGTGTTTAGTGGAATCAAAACAATAAGTCAGGTAACATGCAATTCGATCACCCTTTAATATTTTTCGTCCTTTTATCTTTTTTTTTTTCACTTTTATATGACGTCCCTTGATACTTTAGTATGTTACTGTATATACATTTGATATTTCACCTTCTATGTTAATGTCTATATGATGGTGGTTTCCTCGTTTTCTATCTCTTATAGTTTTCTGAATTGTTAAATGGGTTTCCTAATTGGACGGATTCAGAATACAAACCTGACTTGGCAATATCGGAGTGTTTAGTGGAATGAAAACAATAAGTACGGTAAAATGCAATTCTATCACCCTTTAATATTTTTCGTACTTTTATCATTTTTTTTCACTTTTATATGACGTCCCTTGATAATTTAGTATGTTACTGTATACACATTTGATATTTCACCTTGTATTTTAATGTCTATATGATGGTGGTCTCCTCGTTTTCTCTCTTTTACAGTTTTCTAAATTATTAAATGGGTTTCCTAATTGGACGGATTCGGAGTATGAAGCTGACTTGGCAGTAGCAGAGTGTTTAGTAGAATGAAAACAAAATAAGTCAGTTAACGTGCAATTCTATCAACATTTAATTTTTTTCGTCCCTTTATCATTTTTTTCACTTTTATATGCCCTGCCTTGATACTTTTGTATGTTACTGTATACACTATTGATATTTTACCTTGTATGTTACTGTGTATATGATGGTTCTCCTCGTTTTCTCTCTTTTACAGTTTTCTAAATTGTTAAATGGGTTTCCTAATTGGACGGATTAATCTGACTTGGCTATACGGGAGTGTTTAGTGGAATCAAAAAAATAAGTCAGGTAACATGCATTTCTATCACCCTTGTATTTTTTTTCGTCCTTTTATCATTTTTTTCACTTTTATATGCCCTCCCTTGATACTTTTGTATGTTACTGTGTATATGATGGTGTTCTCCTCGTTTTCTCTCTCTTATAGTTTTCTGAATTGTTAAATGGGTTTCCTAATTGGACAGATTCAGAATACAAACCTGACTTGGCAATATCGGAGTGTTTAGTGGAATCAAAACAATAAGTCAGGTAACATGCATTTCTATCACCCTTTTATTTTTTTCGTCCTTTTATCATTTTTTTCACTTTTATATGCCCTCCCTTGATACTTTTGTATGTTAATGTGTATATGATGGCGTTCTCCTCGTTTTCTCTCTTTTACAGTTTTCTAAATTGTTAAATGGGTTTCCTAATTGGTCGGATTCAGAGTATGAAGCTGACTTGGCAGTAGCGGAGTGTTTAGTGGAATGAAAAAAAATAAGTCAGGTAACATGCAATTCTATCACCCTTTTATTTATTTATTTTTTTTTTTTTGTCCTTTTATCATTTTTTTTTTCACTTTTATGTCCCCTCCATTGATACTTTTTTATGTTACTGTCAGGGTTGGTTTTTTGACATGACAAGCGTCAAAAACTGGTTTAAACTGTCATAAACTTGTTTAAACTGTCGAAAACTGGTTTAAACCGTCGAAAACTGCCAAATACGTGTAACACGCTAAAACATTTTAACAATACATAAACATCAAATAAGTCAATGATTTATGTGATCTTTTATTGAAATTTAATAATTTAAAAAATATATTATTTGCAATAAAATATTTTTTTTTTTTTTTTATTTTTCAACCAGAAGAAAATAATTTTGTACAATTAAATAATCCGGATAAATTTTACCCCGCAGCATGCTGCAGCACACCACGTGTTTAGCACATTTATTTACACCCAAAAGATTTTTGAGTTTAGAGTGCATGAAGCGTTAGAAAACAATCCGTCTCTTAATTGACGCTGAGCTAGTAGGACTTGATAGCAAAAGCATTGCTAGATGAGCAAGTTTTGAAGCAGGCTCAAAAAGCTGTTGCATTTAGTGATACTTTTCCACCAAACAATGGAGTCCTCCCTATAGCACTGAAATAGGAAGACTGGAAAGGGGATTCTTTAGTTTCATACACAATCAGTATGGGTAAGCATCCATAAACTCTCTCTGTAGCTCAAGCTCGAGCTGAATCAACTGATACAGCAGTCAACCCTTGCCCCTGATGGTTGCGATGCAAAGTATAAGCCAAACAATGGTATGGTTTCATGATTTGATCCCTTCTATTATGCACTTTTAGGTAGCTTTCATTAAAAAAAGCTACCTATTGCAGCCGTTCGGAGGAAAGCGATTTCAAAAAATTGTGGTATATTTTCATCGATCATGACCCCCAGACCCCGAAACCACCCTCCATTCAAAAGTTGATATATATATATATATATATATATATCTGATCTTTGTCATACTGTAACTCTCGTATTTATGAACCGATTTGGATGAAACTCGGTGTGTACATAGTATATACCAATGTCTCGACTGAGTTCGTTGGCCAGCTTCATCCGCCATCTTGTTTCAAAATGGCGGCCATTTAAAATGTTTAAAAAAATTTTTAATTTGAAATGTGGTACCAAAATATTAAAAATTGAAAAATATTTTTTTCTTATGTATTTGACCTTGATACAAAGATTACGGAGCAGTTTTTATTTTGTCTATATCTCATAAAATGGCTGAGTTATAGAACTTTCAATTTCTAGCGAGGCTGACATTTTGAAACGACCTGATATTTGTCACGCGATAACAGGCGTATTTATGAACCGATTTAGATGAAACTCGGTGTGTACATAGTACATACCAAAGTCTCCACTGAGTTCGTTGGCCAGCTTCATCCGCCATTTTGTTTCAAAATGGTGGCCATTTACATTTTTAAAAAAAATTTAAAGTTTGAAATGTGATACCAAAAAATTGAAAATTGAAAAATATTTTTTTCTTATGTGTTTGACCTTGATACAAAGATTTCGGAGCAGTTTTTGTTTCGTCTATATCTTTAAAAATGTCTGAATTATAGCACTTTGAATTTCTAGCTTGGCTGACATTTTGAAACGTCCTTATTTTTGTCACCCGATAACAGGCCTATTCATGAACCGATATGGATGTACCTTGGTGTGTACAAAGTACATACCAATGTCTCGACCGAGTTCGTTGGCCGGCTTCATCCGCCATCTTGTTTCAAAATGGCGGCCATTTAAAAAAAATTTTTAATTTAAAATTTAAAATGAGGTATCAAAAAATTGAAAAAGATTTTTTCCTCATGTGTTTGACCTTAATATAAAGATTCCGGAACAACTTTTGTTTCCTCTATATCTAGAAAAATGGCTGAGTTATAGCATTTTTAATTTCTATTGTGGCTGACATTTTGAAACGACCTGATTTTTGTCACGCGATAACAGGCGCATTTATGAACCGATTTGGATGTAACTTGGTGTGTACATAGTGCATACCGATGTCTCGACCGAGTTCGTAGGCAACCTTCATTCGCCATTTTGATTCAAAAGGGAACATTTAAAAAAAAATATTTAAAATTTAAAATGAGGTATGAAAAAATTGGAAAATGAAAAAGGTTTTTCTTATGTGTTTGACCTTGATACAAAGATTTCAGGGCAGTTTTTTTCGTCTACATCTTAAAAAAAGGTCGAGTTATAGCACTTTGAAATTTCTAGCATGGCTGACATTTTGAAACGATCTGATATTTGTCACGCAATAACACACGTATTTATTAACTTATTTGGATGTAAGAAGGCATTTGGATAGTATATAGCAATGTCTCGACTAAGTTCACTGGCTAGCTTCATACGCCATCTTGAATCAAAATGGCGGCCATTAAATTAAAAAAAATTATATTTAAAGTGAAGTACAAAAAATTTAGAAATTGAAAAAGGTTTCTTTCTTAAGTATGTGACTTTGATATAATGATTCCGGAGCATTTTTTGTTTTGTCTTTATCTAAAAAAAGGGCTCAGATACAGCAGTTTGAATTTCATTATGTGGGTGACATTTTGAAAAATCTGAATTTTGCCTGCGACAGCACTCATATATATCAACCGATTCCGATGTGAGAGAGCGTGTGCACAGGAATTACTAAGGTCTCGACCAAGTTCGCTGGTTAGCCTCATCCACCATGTTGTCTTAAAAGGGCAGGCACTTCACATATCACCGAATTTGGAAACCAAATATAACTTTAAATAAAATCAACTTGGATAAAGCTGACTAATTTCACGAAATTCTCATTCATAAGGATTTAGTATTGATAAAAATTAGTATTGAATCTTCTATAATCGGTTTCCACTAAATTGAGCTTCGTGTGTTTGAATAACATAAGCTAGCTTTTCAAAAATAAGGAATTTGAAAGCTACCTCTTCCCCCCGCTCTGGCCGGAAGGACTTTTTCAATATGGGCTTACAGGAATTTTCTTTTAGATGATCGAGCCAATTTTGTTCAGTTTTAAAATCGAAAACATTTTTATATATTGAAAGAAAGCATGTTTTTAAAAGATTTTGACTTTAAGCTTTTTTTCTTTTTAATTACTTCTGTTATTTTGTAAATGTTTGAAATTAATAATCCAATTTCAATTTTGAATGGAATGGTTATTGCCTAGACTAGAATAACATTGATGCACATTATCTTGTTATATATACAAAAAAAGCTACACTTTTCTAAGTTTTTTTTCCCCATAAAAAAAGCTAGCTAATACTTTAAGCTCTCAAAAGTAAGCGAAATTAAAACGATTTTAAGTAAGAGAAAAAATGTACAGCTCAGGTGAGCTTAATGTCTACTTTTTAGAAAAACACATTTTTACAAAAAAAAAAAATTACCCTGTTAAAAAGTTGTACTTAACAATAATACTTTACTATGTACTAATTACTGATATACAGTAAGAGTGAATTTAAAATATTACATGAAATGTTGTCATGTGTGACATTTAATTTGAATTTTTACAAATCAATTTAGTATTTGAGGTTTTTGACATGACGGTTTAAACTATGGTTTAAACCCGACATAAACTGACACATGTCAAAAACCTGCCAACCCTGTAATTATTACTAATACTATATACTAATTATACAATTACAGTAATAGTGAATTTTAAATATTACATCTAATGTGTGACATTTAATGTGAAATTTTACAGATCGTTGTAAGTATTTGAGGTTTTTGACGAGGTTTTTGACAAGGGGTTTTTGACATGACGGTTTAAACCGCAGTTTAAACTGTCAAAAACCTGCCAAACCTGGTTACTGTATACACACTTGAAATTTCACCTTGTATGTTACTGTGTATATGAGGGTGGTCTCCTCGTTTTATCTCTCTTACAGTTTTCAGAATTGTTCAATGGGTTTCCTAAATGGACGGATTTAGAGTATGAAGTTGACTTGGCTATACCGGAGTGTTTAGTGGAATCAAAACAATAAGTCAGGTAACATGCAATTCTATCACCCTTTAATATTTTTCGTCCTTTTATCATTTTTTTCACTTTTATATGACGTCCCTTGATACTTCAGTATGTTACTGTATACACATTTGATATTTCACCTTGTATGTTAATGTCTATATGATGGTGTTCTCCTCGTTTTCTCTCTTTCACAGTTTTCTGTATTGTTAAATGGGTTTCCTAATTGGACGGATTCAGAGAATGAAGCTGACTTGGCAATAGCGGAGTGTTTAGTGGAATCAAAACAATAAGTCAGGGAACATGCAATTCTATCAACCTTTTATTTTTTTCGTCTCTTTATCATTTTTTTCACTTTTATATGCCCTGCCTTGATACTTTTGTATGTTACTGTATACACAATTGATATTTTACATTGTATGTTACTGTGTATATGATGGTGTTCTCCTCGTTTTCTCTCTCTTACAGATTTCTGAATTGTTAAATGGTTTTCCTAATTGGACGGATTCAGAATACAAACCTCTGACTTGGCAATATCGGAGTGTTTAGTGGAATGAAAACAATAAGTAAGGTAACATGCAATTCTATCACCCTTTATTATTTTTCGTACTTTTATCATTTTTTTTCACTTTTATATGACGTCCCTTGATACTTTAGTATGTTACTGTATACACATTTGATATTTCACCTTGTATTTTAATGTCTATATGATGAGGGTCTCCTCGTTTTCTCTCTTTTACAGTTTTCTAAATTGTTAAATGGGTTTCCTAATTTGACGGATTCGGAGTATGAAGCTGACTTGGCAGTAGCGGAGTGTTTAGTGGAATGAAAAAAAAAATAAGTCAGTTAACGTGCAATTCTATCAACCTTTTATTTTTTTCGTCCCTTTATCATTTTTTTCACTTTTATATGCCCTGCCTTGATACTTTTGTATGTTACTGTATACACAATTGATATTTTACCTTGTATGTTACTGTGTATATGATGGTGTTCTCCTCGTTTTCTCTCTTTTACAGTTTTCTAAATTGTCAAATGGGTTTCCTAATTGGACGGATTCAGAATACAAACCTGACTTGGCAATATCGGAGTGTTTAGTGGAATGAAAACAATAAATAAGGTAACATGCAATTCTATCACTCTTTTATTTTTTTCGTCCTTTTATAACTTTTTTTCACTTTTATATGCCCTCCCTTGATACTTTTGTATGTTACTGTATACACAATTGATATTTTACCTTGTATGTTTCTGTGTATATGAGGGTGGTCTCCTCGTTTTCTCTCTCTTACAGTTTCCTGAATTGTTAAATTGGTTTCCTAATTGGACAATTAAGCTGACTTGGCTATACGGAAGTGTTTAGTGGAATCAAAACAATAAGTCAGGTAACATGCATTTCTATCACCCTTTTATTTTTTTCGTCCTTTTATCATTTTTTTCACTTTTATATGCCCTCCCTTGATACTTTTGTATGTTACTGTGTATATGATGGTGTTCTCCTCGTTTTCCCTCTTTTACAGTTTTCTAAATTGTTAAATGGGTTTCCTAATTGGACGGATTCAGAGTATGAAGCTGACTTAGCAGTAGCGGAGTGTTTAGTGGAACGAAAAAAAATAAGTCATGTAACATGCAATTCAATCACCCTTTAATATTTTTCGTCCTTTTATCATTTTTTTTTTTCACTTTTATATGACGTCCCTTGATACTTTAGTATGTTACTGTATACACATTTGATATTTCACCTTGTATTTTAATGTCTATATGATGGTGGTCTCCTCATTTTCTCTCTCTTATAGTTTTCTGAATTATTAAATGGGTTTCCTAATTGGACGGATTCGGAATACAAACCTGACTTGGCAATATCGGAGTGTTTAGTGGAATGAAAACAATAAGGTAACATGCAATTCTATCACCCTTTAATATTTTTCGTACTTTTATCATTTTTTTTCGCTTTTATATGACGTCCCTTGACACTTTATTATGTTACTGTATACACATTTGATATTTCACCTTGTATTTTAATGTCTATATGATGGTGGTCGCCTCGTTTTCTCTCTTCTACAGTTTTCTAAATTGTTAAATGGGTTTCCTAATTGGAGAGATTCAGAGTATGAAGCTGACTTGGCAGCAGCGGAGTGTTTAGTGGAATGAAAAAAAATAAGTCAGTTAACATGCAATTCTATCAACCTTTTATTTTTTTCGTCCCTTTATCATTTTTTTCACTTTTATATGCCCTGCCTTGATACTTTTGTATGTTACTGTATACACATTTGATATTTCACCTTGTATGTTAATGTCTGTATGATGGTGGTCTCCTCGTTTTCTCTCTCTTATAGTTTTCTGAATTGTTAAATGGGTTTCCTAATTGGACGGATTCAGAATACAAACCTGACTTGGCAATATCGGAGTGTTTAGTGGAATGAAAACAATAAGTAATGTAACATGCAATTCTATCACTCTTTTATTTTTTTCGTCCCTTTATCATTTTTTTTTCACTTTTATATGTCCTCCTTTGAAACTTTTGTATGTTACTGTATACACAACTGATATTTTACCTTGTATGTTTCTGTGTATATGAGGGTGGTCTCCTCGTTTTCTCTCTCTTACAGTTTCCTGAATTGTTAAAATTGTTTCCTAATTGGACGGATTAAGCTGACTTGGCTGTACGGGAGTGTTTAGTGGAATCAAAACAATAAGTCAGTTAACATACATTTCTATCACCCTTTTATTTTTTTCGTCCTTTTATCATTTTTTTCACTTTTATATGCCCTCCCTTGATACTTTTGTATGTTACTTTGTATATTATGGTGTTCTCCTCGTTTTCTCTCTTTTACAGTTTTCTAATTTGTTAAATGGGTTTCCTAATTGGACGGATTCAGAGTATGAAGCTGACTTGGCAGTAGCGGAGTGTTTAGTGGAATGAAAAAAAAATAAGTCAGGTAACATGTATTCTATCAACCTTTTATTTTTTTCGTCCCTTTATCATTTTTTTCACTTTTATATGCCCTGCCTTGATACTTTTGTATGTTACTGTATACACAATTGATATTTTACCTTGTATGTTTCTGTATATATGAGGGTGGTCTCCTTGTTTTTTTTTTTTTTTTTTTTTTTCTCTTAGCAGTTTTCTGAATTGTTAAACGGGTTTCTGAATTGGACGGATTAAGAGTATTGAATTGACTTGGCTATACCGGAGTGTTCAGTGGTATCTAAAGCAATAAGTCAGGTAACATTCAATTCTATCCCCCTTCTATTTTTTTCGTCCTTTTATCATTCTTAGGGTTCCGTACTTAAAAAAAAAATTGGAACCATTGTAAGATCACTCCTTTGTCTGTCTGTCACAGCCATTTTACTCATAAACTATAAAATGTGGAAAGTTCAAATTGGGGGGGGGGGGGGGAAATAATGAAGACTATTTTCCCGCATATTTTCAGATTACTAAACATTCACGAATATTTTTAGGAAAAATGTATAGTTGATAAAGCTTTCGTAATGCTGGACTGAAAGATACATTTCTTTTAATTTTAGGTATTATATTTTCAGAGATATCGTCGAAAATATAGTGCAAAAATATGTCCCCCTCCCCGATCTATTTCCGAATATACTAAATCTAAAATTACGAAAAAAGTTAGATGTTGAAGACGTTAATTTAAACCTTGCAGGAAATTATAGCCATTACCCGTGGTCTCATAGTTTTTGAGAAAAGCGCATTTTCCGTTACACATAAATTTTGATTCGCAGGCATTCAGCAAAGGTGTTGAGGAGCACTTGATGTGCCTATTGTAGCAGAAGTATAAAAGCATTGTTGATAATGATTTTCGAAAAAAATCGTCGGTAATTAGATGAGATATTAACCTTTAAATACACGGTCTGTTTGGACACACATAATGGCAGGGGTGGCGGTATATATGTACCATCGACTTTTAAAGCCCAGATAACAACTTTTAAAAATATATTTGTGTAATTAAAAGCCCAGTAGCAGTATAAAAGCAATAAATAACAAATTGTTAAAGCAGAGTAATTGAATTATATTTAATCACATAAATACTATGGGATTCGAGAGTTTGCATTGAGAGGATGTCTCATTACGCCTCATGTGTCTTTAAAAGTTAATTAAAAATCTATCTGTAAAAACGCTGCACAGATTAAGCCGACGTTGTAACTTTGTGACCTCCTTTCGAAGCGCGCTTATCACAATGCCAAGTTTAACATTTGAACAAGTATTTTGTTTTAACTACATTGTAAAAAGGAAAGATTATTACTACGCTGAATTTTGTTTTATGAAATGCCAAATAAAGTTTAACCTCTTGTGCTCTATGACATAGCTAGTTTATCATTTCCGACAATGATGTACGCAGCGTACGTCATGATATATGGCTGATTTTTCAATAAGACATTCTCACCAAAAAGCTTTAAATCCTATTTTTGCTTTAGAAGATGCTTCATTTTATAAACATAGATAATAAATATAGTATATATTGCCATAAATAAAGTAAAAGAAAATTTCCAATTAAATTTTTGTGGTGTGAATAAAAAAAAAAAAAAAAAAAAAATTCTAGAGTCGGCAACACTGGTGGCTAGTGACATACAACCGCTAACAGCGCCAGAGCACAAGGGTTTAAATATCATCTACTTTTATTGTCAGTACCGAATTAAGTTCATCATAGGATAAGATTAAAAAAAGAGTTATCAGAATAGCAATAACTGGTATTATTTAGGCTTCATATGTCTTTGAACTTGTGTGGTATACCCATTTATACTTTTCAATTATATACAGCTATACCCAACCCTACGTTGTTTAGTTTTTTTACAAAGGCTTATTATTTTTTAGCAACGATTTTTTTAATATCATATTTCATATATTTATTGTACGGAACCCTCTGAGCGCGAGTAATACTCGCACTTGACCGTTTGTTTTCGCTTTTATATAACCTCCTTTCATACTTTTCTATGTTACTGTATACACATTTGATATTTTACCTTGTATGTTACTGTGTATATAAGGGAAGTCTCCTTGTTTTCTCTCACTTCACAGTTTTCTGAATTGTTAAATGGGTTTCTGAATTGTTAAATGGGTTTCTGAATTGGATGGATTAGGAGTATTGAACTGACTTGGCTATACCTTTGTGTTTACTGGAATCTAAAGCACTAAGTCAGGTAACATGCAATTCTATCACCCTTTTATTATTTTCGTCCTTTTATCATTTTTTCACTTTTATATGTCCTCCCTTGATACTTTTGTATGTTACTGTATACACATTTGATATGTCACCTGGTATGTTACTGTGTAAATGAGGGTGGGTCCTCTTTTTCTCTCTTACAGTTTTCTGAATTGTTAAGTGGGTTTCCTAATTGGTCGGATTAAGAGTATGAAGTTGACTTGACTATAAGGTAAATAACATTACTAAGTAAACATCCTTAGAAAACGCATAAAACATTTTAAAAACTGATTTCAGCAGTTACCGTCCATTGCCAAATATGTATTCCAATTACTTTGAACAGCCCTGCATTTGATCTGTATGTTGATATGTATAATAATGGGAAAATTTAGTTTAACAAGAAAACACATAACAGGTTAAAATTTCTCTTTCAGCAATTTATACTAATAGATGGAAACATACTGGAATACTTTTGTATAACCGCTGTTACACGCCACTATTTAGCTGAAATTTAAACTCTCTAGTTTAACCTCCGCATATTTTATTTCTGGGATACATGGGAATATATACAAGGTTTTTTTGGGTTCGTGTCAAATTTTTATAATGAAGGGCTTTTTGCCACAATGTCTATTTAGGAATAAAATGTCTATTGACACATGAGACTGATGTCTCTGGAGGAATGTCCTTCTCGATCCTCAAATTTTAGAAGAGACTGATGTCTCTCAAAGTATAGTCACTGGCTTGGGCCATCTGCGAATATCTTCTTTCAAGTCCACGCGCAAAGTCCTGTCGCTCCTTACGAGCGACCCCAATTCTCTCGCTTAGGAATTATTCCTGGCCTCTTATTCAGCGATCAAAACCAAGACTTCCCTTCTCTCTCAAATCCATCTCCCTCATCTCCATCTTCTGTCTCCGCCTTCAAACCGCACGGGAGCTTTTCCTCCAATACGTTAAGTCCCCGCGTTCTCATAGGAGCCTCTTTGTTTCTTCACTGGCGCCGTTGCCAATTCGCGTCTCTGAGATGTTGAAACTTTCTCCCCGAGGAGGACGCTTGAAGGAGAAAACGATCTATAAGGGATGGACCGTGAATAATTTTTAACGTCAGGAAACATTGGACCTCAGTCACCTCGAAATATTCTTTTTTTGTACCTTCAAGATGAATAGGTTTTATTGCCCGTGGGAACCTAGTCAGGTTGTGAATTCTTGGTACAGGCAAAGTTCTGTTAATCAATTTTTTAATTAAGCTAAGACTTTACAATATATATATATATATATATATATATATATATTTATATCTGAATTTTGTCATGCTGTAACTCTCGAATTTTTTAACCGATTTGGATGAAATTGTTGATATACATAGTACATACTAATGTCTCGACCGAGTTCGTTGGCCAGCTTCATTCGCCATCTTGTTTCAAGATAGCGGTCATGTGAATTTTTGAATTTTTTTTATGTTTTCTAACATTGTATATACTTATAGAAAATGTTACGTTTCAGAAACTGCAAACTCTTATGTATCATTTTAAACAGAATGTTAGAAACATTAAAAGATATTTTAAAGAGTCATACAGTGTAAGTTAACAACATAGGTCATCTTAAAGAGAAAGTTAAGAAACCTAAAAACTTCCAAAAGTGTCCACAAAATTCAAATGGCAGCCATTTTGAAACGAGATGGCGCATAAAACTGACCAATGAACTCGGTCGAGACATTAGTATGTACTATGCATACGAAAAATTTCATCCAAATCGGTTCAAAATTTCGAGAGTTACAGCATGACAAAATTCAGATATAAATATATATGTATAAGTCAGCATTTCAGCGGAGGATGATTTTTTTCGGTATCTGGAGGTCATGATCGGCGAAAATATAGCAAAATTTCCCGAAGTGTTTTCCTTCGGACGGCTGCAATCGGTAGCTTTTTACTTTTTGTAATGAAAGCTACTTAAAAGTGTTCACAGTTTTGGCCTCCACTGTATATAGAATTTTCTTTTAAAACGTAGTATCTATAGCTACAGATTATTTCCTTTTATCTCATGTATCATATCATGCATCAAAATATTACATTTTGTAATATTTTTTTATTTCTTGAACAATTTCTTTTTAATTCTTTCGAGTACACACGAACATTTTGTGCAATTTTGTACATAAAATTTGCATACGAATATTTAGTGTCCTCAAATCCCAACGGAAGATTCGTATTTCGTTTATGCTATTTTTTCCTTTCTTTGTTTTATCATAATCTTTTACGATATCATACAGAACTTGCATGAATTCTATTTTACGGAATACGCTTACCATGTTCATGGTGATATGTAAAAACTTCTGTATGAATCTTCAACTCCATTAAAAAAATAATAATATAAAAAAATTAAGCAGAGCCAATTAAAGATTTTTAATGATTTCGAACTAAGATTAGTTTATCAAATATCCTCTATCAGAACTGATTACAAAATGCAGCATTTTGTGCTTGGTTGTACTTTTAAAATTTTTACTTTCTTCTATCTGTAGAAGAAAAAAGAATTGAATTCGTGAAAAATTTATTTCTGGTTTTTGATGGATTTATCCGTTTTCGTTGGTCGTGAATATGATTTGACAGTTTTTAGAGAATGTATCCCCCAAGAGAGAGTGCCGCAAAACGATGATTAGTTCCTTTTATGCAATGCTTATATACCTCCAGTTTATGTGCGTAGAAATCAATGGAAGTATTTACATAGAAAAGAATGCAAATTTTACCATAAAAATGGGTATATATTGTTACAGTATTACGTGTGCTTTGGTCGATCCAGTTCACGCATTTTATGAAACTGTATATCTGAAGTAACTGCATTTGTTTTTCCTGCATTGAAAGTATTCATTGACCACGACTCCCTAACAATTATTATTCGTTTATATCCTTCTATATATAAAAAAAAGTTTTGATTTGGAAATGGACCAATGAAAATGTGCGTAGATATTCCCGGCAGATCGGTATCCAATTTGAATGCTTAATCATGGCCTTTCTTCGTTAATATTAAAAAAACTATTGCATACAAAAATATGAAAATCGATAGTATTATAGAAAAATGCTTGATAAACACGCTGATGCAGACAGGTTTCAAATCGAAGAATTATTTTAAGACATATTTAATGCCAAAGTTGTACAAAATCGTTCCATTAAAAAAGTTTTATAGGAGCAAAAACTGTACATAGGAATTTAATCATTTTTAGATCATTTTATGCGTCAGAATTTCCCGGTTCCATTTAATATTTTAATTTGACTCATTTTTTGAGGTTTTATTTCTATTTTAAATTTAAATTTTCAGCATTTCGAGAGATATTTTTTACAAAATTTAGAAAATTGTATTAATTTAAACTGTTGCCGACTGTATAAACAGCGCAAAAAATAATGTTTGCTTCAAATTAAAAATTTATTTTACACGTGACTATTATAAACAGAAAATATAAAAAGCAGGAATTCATTGAAAATTACGTCATAAAAACTATACTTACACGTGAATTTTAAAAGAGAAAGAATATTGTAAAATAATAAATTCATTAACATGCGTTAGAAGTCTTAAATAGGAGAATTTACGTCACATTTACGTCACATTACACTTATTACGTAAAATGAACAAAAAATAATATTGCAAAACACTTTAAATTTAAAAATTGCGCGAGACATTTATTTGATATTTTAAGATGATCATAATATTTCATTTCTAACAAAAATATTTTTACGTGAATATTAAAAAGAGAAAGAAAAGTTTGGTGAAAATTACGTCAGATTATAATTGTCAGATTCAAATTATAATTCAATCTTCCGAAATCTTTTTAAAGCCGATCAAATTATCATGCTGTTAGAGTCTGCGGTGTCTGAACGGGGGTTGACGAGCGTAGCTCGTAGGGGGCAGAGTCCCCTAGTATATATATATATATATATATACTTAGTAAAAGATTATATTTAGCCTGAACTAGCGCACCTCCCTCCTCACAGAACAGGGATGACAGGGATGACCGCCCCGGGAACCCAGCTTTCGCTTTAGAGTATAAGTGCACCATATAACTATTTGTAAAAAAATAACACTAGGAAAAAACAGGCTGCGGCCTCATCGGCAGTGGGTTATATTTCAAAAGCAGCCGAGCATTCAAAAATATGTATATAAAATATGTATTAGTGGCAGTGGGTTTCTGCTAGAACAGTGAGTAGCAAAATCAAATGTTAAACATTCTATGGCTATTATCACATGCTCCCTGCAGCTTCTGCAGCTTTTTGGCAAATTTCACATGAATATAATTTGTTTTTTGTTGGTGATTACTATGCTTTACGTTTATATATATATATATATATATATATATATATATATATGAAGTTATCGCAGACTTGTAGCAACAGACGATCTCAACATTTTCTCACAAGCCTAACTCTGTGACACACGTAACCTCACCACAAAGAAAGAAACACCTCAGCAGATTCAACGGTTAGAAATAAAAATCTAAATGTAAGTGTAAAAGGGTAGTTGTTCATAGGCTCTTGGAGAGGACAGACCTCCCAGCCGCGTCAGAATACGACGTAATTGTATGAGTTCGGCTAGCAAGCCGCAAATCCTGTAATCCTCATCCTGTATATAATTATGTTTGTAACTTATAATATAGCCAAGATTTTATATTAAATGTGATTAGTTTCTCCAATATGACTCTTCATTATATCAGAATTACTGTCACCGTACTTCACATGCGGGATCGGCTGGGATGTTTTGGGAAACGCAAACCACAGAGAAGCTAATCAAGTAGATTTATTAGCCTAAATGGGCTAAAAATAGTAAAGTATCATGCAAAATACAATGAAAATAATCAAAACTTTATTGGAATAATATATCCTTTTGTCAAGTAATGTTAAGAAAACTTGATAGTTGTCTTTTGATTTTCAAAGGTATTATATATATATACATTCTAAATTGATGTAATTTATTGTACTATTTAAATCATTCAATTGATTTGATTTATACAGAAGGAAATTTTGATACAATGTACTAGTCACGAAATGTTCTCCTATGGAACTGATTAAATTCATAATGTTTTTTGCCTTTGTGAATTACTTGGTATTCATACTAATACATGGAAATTATTCAAGAGAGAAAAATTCGCCTTGCATACAATATTTCAAATGAAAATCAAATTTCAAAGTAATTGCTTAAGAGGCGCAAAGGCCAACATAGTGAAATGAAATAGCCAACATAGTCTTAAGCAATTACTTTGAAATTTGATTTTCATTTGAAATATTGTATGCAAGGCGAATGTTTCTCTCTGGAATAATTTCCATGTATTAATATAGTTTCTATCGATGCTGGATTTAATTAAGGTTCGTGTTTGCCACAGGTCGGTGGCTCACGATAAATATTCCATCTTGTGCTACGTTTGTAGCCTTGCCAACATATAATAGTGAGAAATTTTCCAAGCTGGGTACCGTTCCATGTGGTTTAGTCGGTAGAACGTCAGTGCGCTATACTGATGGCCCGGGTTCGAGCCCCGACATGGAATCTTTTTCACTATGTTGGCCTTTGCGCCTCTTAAGCAATTACTTTGAAATTTGATTTTCATTTGAAATACTTCGTATTCACTTCGATTTTTGTAATATTTTTAAATCAACTACTAATCAGCAATTTTATTCATGAACATTTCTACCATTTAACAGTAAAATTTTAGGCATTTTGAAAAGTTTCTGCATTTTTAAAGAGAAACAACAAATTTGGCCTCTTGGAAAGAAAAATAAATAACATTCTAATGTTTGAAAAATACCTAAATTGAAAAGCCAACTACGAAATTTAGATTAGCAAAGAAAAAAAAGGTAAAAAAAAAAAAAAAAAAAAAAAAAAAAAAAAAACATAATTTGTAATTTCAAATAAAATGTAACATTTTATTAGATCAAAATGATAAACATATCATGTTACAAGCGTTTTCTAGCAAATAAAGATCTTTTTTAGAGTTAGTTTTTTTTTCTGGTGCATATATCCATAAGAATTTAAATGTGAATTAAAGATGATTCTGATTATATCTCAAAATTATTCATTAATCCAAGAAACCTTTAATTTGTTGGAATCCAATTTTTTGCTATTATTCCACATTATTATTTCAAATTTTTCATAATCGCTTTTACATTCAAAGTGATTTTTATTAAAGCATTGGAATAAGGTTGCACATAAACACATATCTGCATACATATTTTGTGCCGCACAGTAGTTATTGGATATATATACTTTAGATTTCTCACAATAATAATTATAATCAATCACATTTTATTTATTGAAGAATTTGACGGGATCTATACAGTGTAGATAAAATAACATGTATAAAGTCCGTCGACAAAACATGATTCAGAAGTATTGATTCACGCGGGATGGAGAAGGTTCCTACAGACCAACAAATGTCTTTACTATGCCATAAACAATATTAAGTGAGCATATGATTGGATTCGATGCAGACAATTCATTGGTAATGGAAATGAATGCCCTTTCATCACCCAGATCTAAATTCATGACGATTTTCTTTGGTGCCATATTAAAAATATATTTTATAAAAATGCCGTAGTACTGACATGTCAAATCAGCCCTTAAAAGTGAGATTAATGCATTTCATTCTCACATTCCTTCATGAAGTATTGATAGAGTTCCGATATCACGGAAGCTCCAAATGGCAAACATTTAGAGAACATGTATTATGTGTCAAATCCCTGTAAAACGAATGCTATGCGTTTCGAGTATTTTACTGTTGTTTTCTCATAATATTCTTCTATACTTTTTATTAGGTTTAGACCAATGTCAGACCGTCTTTTCTGCTGATATTTTGCTTAAGTATTATCCATTCACAATGCTATAGCATTGTGAATGGATAATACTTAAGCAAAAAAGCAGCAAAAAAGACGCCCGTCTGACATTGGTCTAAGTGGGCCACTCGGTATATAAGTGTGTATTCGTATACATATGCTGCGTTACAAGTACTATTTTACATTCCTATTATTACTATTAGCACTTAAAATAGCTCTATTGAAACTTTCGCTCGTGTACACATAATTTCAAAGATCAATTTCAACTAATTTATGCATATAACACATAAATACAAACATACATATTCATGCGGTACTATCTCAGTCGTTTAAAGTCATTGTGCTGTAGGTCGCATTTTCTTAAAAGCTTAAAAATAAAAACGTTGCATTGAATAAAAACGACATAAGACGCTCGTGATCAGTGGGCCCGAAATCACATTAATTGGACAGATGAATGGTTGAGTGTTCTTTTCAGTGATGAAAATAAACATAATTTTGATGACCCCGATGGTTGGGCATATTATTGGAACGATATTTACATGGAACCACGAACTTTTTTCAGCAGACAACAAGGAGGGAGTTCACTCATGGTGTGGGGAGCATTTTATTATAATGGAACAACCTATATTGCTTTTTTGAAAGAACGTAAATGTTCCTAAGATAACCTGAAAATGCTTGAAGTACAGCTACTCCCATTTGGAAAGTAACAGTAGGTGGTGACAAATGGATATACCAGCAAGGCAATTGCTCCATTCACGTGTCCAATACTACGATAAAGCGAAGTTGGTTTTCTTTAAAGCCAGTATTTCTTCAAACTCTTTTTTTGAGCATACCCTGCAGAGTTTTTTAAAGTGATTAAAAACAAAAACATAAAAATTTGAAAGTTAAAGGAAAAAAATGAGTTTTTTATAACCTTTTGGGACAGTAAAATTTAAGTTTTAATGTTTGACACAAAGTCTGTGATTGAATATTATTTTTGTACAGTATTATTATTGTCTTGATATTATTCATAACTATAAATTGTTTTGAAATTGTTACTATTCTTTTTCTATTGTAAAATTTTAAAAAATTATGTCTATAAACGTTTGGGACTCACTGTAAAAGGTTGTAATAGATACAAATTCGTTAGCCCCTTCTCTCCTTAGAAAGAAAAAAGTTTCTTTCCCTTTTAGAAAAAAAAAATCGATACTTTCTTTAATAAGGAATAATAATAAAAAAACTATTTCATATTAAAAAAAAAAAAAAAAAAAAAAAAAAAAAAAAAAATTAGGCGATTCTGCTCCATACAGGAGAATAAAATTTAAGATAGAATGGATAAGTTTTCAAATAAAAATTTGTCGATAAAAAACGGAATTCAACAAAATGAGAGCTTGCAAAATCTCAAAAGATTCCGAAATCGATATTCAAATTCCGAAAAACATTTTATTTAAAAGAGGGAAAATTTTACTATATTAGGCTAAAATATTGAATTTGGATTGCTTTTATGAGTGGATCAAAATCGACAAGCTTGGAAAATCGGGAAAATAGTCGATTTTTTTTCTTTCAATATAATATATCAGAAAACCTAATCAAAATATGAACCTCAGGTACATTCGGACTTGTCTTCATCTTTCCGGAACCAACCTTGCGAACCTCTGCGTGTAATAGATTTCCTTATACACACACAAACATCTTTCTTTTATTAATATAGACAGCAGCACTTAACATTAAAAAACCGTTTATCTTATTATAATGACATAATAATGATTTTTTTCTCAACATATTTTGAAAGAAAATCATTCTACAACTTTAAATTAAAAAAGGATTAAACTAACTAACCATTTACACATGTTTTATCAGGAAGAATTGTGCTATCTAGGAAAACATTCAATTATATTTTAATTTGACTGATTTGCTTATTTACTTCATTCTATTTTTTGAATAACAGTAAAACAAAACAATTATTCAATTTAAAAAAGCTCAATGATTGAAAAATATCTTCCATTTTACCCTTAAGGTTTTTTTTTTTTTTTTATTTATCCAGAAAAGCAGAATTTCATTTTATTCTTATTTATTTATTTCTCTCATCTTTATTTCTTTCGAACTGTCATTGAAATGTTCGATGGTTACATCTGGCGAAGAAAAAGAACATAAGTAAGAAAGAAGGGACAATTAAATCTTAAAATAAAACTAAAATAAAACTTAGCTTCTACCTTTTTTTTTTTTTTTTTGTTATTTTAAGAAGAACACTTTTATTTTAAAACATATTGTCATTTTTTGCTCAGATAAATTAAAAATAACCAATGGACACGGGTGAGGCTTTTGCACGGCAATTTTTGAGATTATTTGGTGATTTTTATTACTTTAATTTACAGCAATACCTCGATTTACGTCAGCAATTCGTTCCAAGACTAGCAACGAAAGTAGAAAACGACGTAAGTAACGAACCGACATTTTTTTTATTTTTTACTTTCTTAGAAGCTCTTTGTAACAGTAGAGTGAGTTTTCTAAGCTTTTTCTAGTCGTTGCTACACTTTGCTCGTCTGAATCAATATCTTCAAAAACCATGACTCCAGCTTCAATAAGGTTTAGTCCAGTGGTTCCCAACGTGGGGAGTACGCCCCACCGGGGAGCAATTTGGCTTTTCAGGGGGGCAGTTCCAAATTTGCTACACAACCATTCTCTGTCAGTTGCAAAATTAAAAAATAAAATTGAAAAAGAAGTTTCCTCGTTGAGCTTAAAAAATGTTCCCAAGCAAAAGTTAAAAAAAGAAACAAACCCGGAATAATTATACGATTAATTTTTACAAAATTTTTGATACACCCAAACTTTTTCCTTTTTTTTTTTCTTTTTAAAACTTTCTATAATATTTCTGGCTTAACTAATATATTTTATAACTATTTCAATTATTTATTGAATGAGCTTTGTGTTTCTGTTCGCTGTGCATATCGGCTGAAGGAACTTTTCTGTGTGAATTTCTGGTATATCTAAATCTGACTGTTTTGAACATGTTCAACCTAAAAAATATTTGAAATATCTAAACGAGGTACTGCCAAGTTCATAAAACCTATAAATCTTAAATTGCATTAAAAAAGTAATTGGATAAATAGTAAAGATCCATGACTTTAGTGCAGGCCTCCTAGATAGTAAATAAATACACATCATGACATATACATTTATCATGACATATACATTTAAAATTTAAAATGAGATAACACGTGACAGTAAATTAATGAAAATGGGGAAGGCAGAACAGAAGCTAATAATGGCTAGGAATAATGGCTATTTAAAAATTGATAACGATGAGAATCTTTAAATGCTTTTAGTGTAATGTGTCATTCATAGAAAATAAATTTAGTCACCCAAGCTTTTCGACCAACTCTTAATAAGTTTCTAAAATGAATTATAAAATGCGTCAAAGTTGACAATTTTAATGATGAATGTAAGAGTTTCTTCAAGATGTTTTGTGAAGAAAAAATAGAAGCTATATTACACTTTTGTTTAAAACTGAGGTAAGTTGGAAAGAAACAACAATAAAGTTATTTTTGCCATACAGGCGAATATGTGTATTCTCAATTGCATTTATAGATATATACGTTAAAACATATCATTTTGATAGAAATTTCACTTTTTTGATAAATTAAAAAATATGAAAGCTAAGGCTTTCTCCATGTCCATGTGAATAGAGTTTACTTTTAAAGTAAGAGATGGGGATTAAACACTAATAAGAGATACAGTGTTTTTTTAGAGGGGGGTGGGCATCGTAATTTTATAGATGCTTCGGTGGGGCGCAGCCAATAAAAGGTTGGGGAACACTGGTTTAGTCATTAGGTTAATTTTGCAACCGTCATAATCTTCCCCCTTGCCTCAAAATCTTCATCGATTTCTTCGACAATACTCCTTTTCTTTAATTCGGTAAGTTCGTCGATGGTTAATTTCGGATCAAGGGAATTTATGAGTTCAACAACATCTTCAGCATCCCTTTCTAGTTCAGTTCTCTTCCATTTTCGACGATTTCAACAATTAAGAGAGATACAGAATCACAATTTTCAGATGATTTCTTAGTTTCTGCGAAGGAAAAGGGGCACAGTCTTTTCCAAGCACTTCTCATGATTTTTGATGAACTTCGCCCTATGAATCCCCTATGACTGTGCCTGCATCTGAGATAATAAATTTCTTCAAAAAGTCTGCACAAAAGTTCAAAATGCGTCTTAATTAAGAAATTATTCTTTCCAGGTCAGACGACGTAAATGTGGGGTGACATAAGTCGGGGTACTACTATATAATCAAACAATGTGTTTTAACAAAATGCGACTGTTCTATGTCAGAAACCTATTCAAATCCTTTCGTATACGATACTTCATTTATTGTTGTGTGTCTTATATATCTCTCTATTCTAAAAATAAAGTAACTTACGCTGTCACCGCCGCCGCCGGTTTTGAATTTTTTGTGACCGGAGGTCTTTCTCCGTTAATATTAAGAAAAATATTGTAGACAAAAATATGAAAATCGGCGGTATTATAGAGAAATATTTGATAAACACACTGATGTAGACAGTTTTCAAATCGAAGAATTATTTTAAGAGATATTTAATGCTAAAGTTGGACAAAATCGTTCCATTAAAAAAGTTTTATAGGAGCAAAAACTATACATCGGCATTTAATCATGTTTAGATCATTTTATACGTTATAATTTCCCGGTGTGCAGAATGCAATTATTTTTTTAATAGAATATAAAATCTTGATATCAGAAATAATATACATAGTAGCTATTTTAAAAGTTATGAATTTTCTTATAAGTGTAGTAAATTTTACGAAAGTTTAATAGCTTTATTAGACTTCTGTATGCCTGCTTTCTTATGCCTGCAAATTCCAATCTTTCTTGGGCCCCACCAGTGGCCGAGAGGTTCTGCTCTCAAGCTGGTAGACGGGAGGTGCTGGGTTCGCCCCAATCGCGCCCGTCGGCCTAATCGTTCGGAGTTTTCGTGGTTTTCTCCGAACCTTGGTTCTCCAAGCGTTAATACGGGTTAGGTTCCCTTAGAAGGCACTCCCTCCCTTAGGGCCTATATCCCACGTGCTGGTAATTGGCCGACATAAATACAACCAACAAACCAACCAACCAATCGTGCTTGCTTCTTTATATTAAAATGCCCCTTCTACACGCGCCACCACACATGCTTCCAAACAAAAATGTTTGCTTTTATCAGTTTGTAATTTTTTAAGTTAGCTAAATAATTTAACGATTCAAATTAATTTAAGCACATTACAACTTTTTATTTTTGATCTTACAGTTTACAGTTTTATTTTTCTAATCACATTTAACATCAAGTAAAAATATTATTAATATCCTTTTTAACCATATTACCTGATGATGAAAGTTCATAATAATTATTTATCTTGATATAGAAGTATTCAAATTTGTCTCAATTTGTTACTTGGACTAGGCCTTTCCTCTCATTTTGCGAGTAGAATGTTTGAATTACACAAACATCTATCTCTCTTTGTAAATCAAAATATAAGGATTTGTTCTTCTGCACAGATGGAATATGCAATATGAAAGAGCGACAATGGCCGACATGTACCATCATAACATCGTCGGAATGATTCATTTGAACTACTATCCTGCCCGATTGCTATCTATCTATAGCACTCAAAAGTATTTTGACAACCTTAAATTCTCTCTTATTTTATTTAATATAAAAATGTAAAAGAAAATATAGTCCCTATAATTGAGAACACTATGACTGCACTTATTCAAATGTATCAAGTTTCAACTTGTTTGTTTACATTCGGCGCCATCGAAGAAATATGACTCCTCCTTAGCTCAAAAGTATTTTGACAATTAGTTTGCATTTAATTGTTGAAGGTGTTAGTGGCGCTATAGCTTCTAATAGTGTTTATATTGACTTATTGTGATTCATTTTAAGGATCAGGAATGCCGAAATGTAAAAATATTGAAGTGATCCTAGAAAAGCCGCTGTAAATGCATTTAAGAAAGGTAGACTGCAAGCAGAATCAGCTCGTTCTTTTAACGTGTCTCGGCAACTTGTTATTACATGGAATAAAGTTTTTAATAAACAGAAATACATCGAAAATAAGCCTCAAAGTGGCCAACCGAAAAAAACAACTTGCAATGTTGACTGTATTATAAAAAAGATATCTACAAGTGATTGTCGTAAGTCCGCTGTAATAATAAAAAATGAATTGAAAGAAAATTACGGCATAGACATACACGTTTCATCTGTCAAACGATGCCTAAACCTCTATGGTTTATATGGCAGAAGACCGGCAAAAACACGTTTCTAATCTACTAAGAATACGAAGGCTAGAGTTGCATTTGTAAAACGGCATAACCCTTTCAGGGGCAAAGCAGTGCTATTGCTGAACTGTTGAAATTAATGACTGACACCAGAATTTTCGTTAAAAAAATTCGTTTTTTTTTTAAGTGTGAAATATAACTTTTTCATATTTAAAAATAAGTTTGTTTTCAAATTCCGGTGTCAATCATTAATTTCAAAACTTTTGCAATGGAATTGCTTTGCCCCTGAAAGGGTTATGCCGTTTTACAAATGCAACTCTAGCCTTCCTATTCTTAGTAGATAACAAACGTGTTTTTGATGGTCTTCTGCCATGTAAACCATAGAGGTTTAGGCGTCGTTTGACTGATGAAACGTGTATGTCTATGCCGTAATTTTCTTTCAATTCATTTTTTATTATTACAGCGGACTTACGACAATCACTTGTAGATATCATTTTTATAATATAGTCAATATTTCAAGTTGTTTTTTTCGAATGGCCAGTTTGAGGCTTATTTTCGATGTATTTCTGTTTATTAAAAACTTTATTTCATGTAATAACAAGGCATACTTAGATACTACTACCGGCAGACAGATTTGCGTTTAATGTATGAAGTTGCTCGCCAGAGGGCTCTGATACGCTGCCCAAAACAGAAATTTGACTCTGACCGTAACTTCAACGACGAGAACCAATCAAACCGCTCTGGGCAGGGTTCAGAGAATTCCAATGTTATTACTATTTTTTCCTTATAGATATGATTCAAAAGAGTTTAATAAAAATATTAACTCTAATTACCAAAAAAAAAAATTATTATTTTAACAATTATCGGAATAATAAATGGTGCGATCGGAGAATACTTACAAGGTTCCTACTTAATACCAAGTTAATACTAAATACCAAGGTTGCCACTTTAGCGCATTTATCGCCAGGTTGGAGAGAAGTAGAGTATTCTACGATTCACCCCAATAAATAAAAACATGCATAGTCTAAAAACATCAATGTCACAAATTTATTTGCTATCTTCACTGCTGAAACAATAAAACTAATGGAATTTCTTTTAAATATATTAAAGTACTCATAAAATTCCTTGTAATAATTAATAAATATAATTTATTAAGTAACAAATACACTTACATGATTTAATCAAAATTGCTTGGATAACATAAAATATTGCAACGATATTTAAATCTGCGATCACCATTTCTTTCTATGATTAAAAATAGGAATATTTAATGTTTAAGGAAGATCATCTTTTTTTTTTTTTTTTTTTTTTTTTTTTTTTTTTTTTTTTTTACTATTATTATTATTATTTAGTTCGGACGATATCAAACAAACATTTTACGGGTAGCAATAAATTCGTCAAAAATAACTGCTTCAAGCCAGTTATGAGAACTGTAGTTTGATAAAAATCAAATTTTAATTTTAAAACGTGTATATGAAACACAAGCTATTTTTATGTAAATACGGGAGATTTCGAAAAAGAAGGTACTTGTTAGTTATCCCGTCGACCAAATTACTATCGCCAAATTGTAAGATTAAATGCCAATAATGGTTGATCGTAAATGTCGCATTCACTTGACAACCCGTGTTTACTTCATCAAGTGATTTTTATTTCGACGTTTTATTTGTATGGCACAGATGTCATATTCGCCCCATATTGGCGCGATTTTTTTCTGTCGCCAATGTCATATACGCAACCGGTACTTAACTGGCGCCAAAGTGTCGTTATTTTGTTTCATGTGGTAACCCGGATTATTTTGTTTAAGCTGTTGATGCTTTCGCCAAATTGGCAACCTAAAAAAATCGCGCCAATATGGGGCGAATATGACATATGTGCCATTTGTATTCTTATTAATGTTATACTAATTTATTTGTTCTTTTGTCATTTAAAATAAAAACTAGTGTAAATGCCCGTCCTAGGACGGTGGGTAAAAATTGTGTTTTTCACTTAAAACTTGAAAAACTTATAAAACAAAAAATAAGTGACAATATGGAAGCGTTTAGATGAGCAAAGTTCGGCTAGTTTATGTTCTAATAAACACACAATTAGCATTTACAATATTTCTGGGTAAACCAGGTTTTCCGGCTAATATACTACTATAACAAAATTAAGATTTCTTAATAAAACAAAAATTTAATAAATATGCAATAAAAGTGCGTAATTAAAACAGTCTGCTGCAACTATTGAAATAATACTATTTTTTTAATAACCCTTTGAAATTGTATTTTATCGTTTACCCCCTCCACCTTCCTCCACCCTCCAATTTTTTTTTTTAATATGTATACTGATTAATAAATAAGTATCTCGGGTTGAATCCCAACCGTCTAATCCCCTAATAGTACGAGATCCGATATAAGAAATATATACCCTCATTTGTTATTTAATGATAACAAAGAATATATGTTAGATAATGTATAGATTGATATATTGCAAATAGGTTGCCTAGCTAAATCACGTGCCGATAATGTTAAACAATAAAGTGTTTAAGGTATATATAAACTAGTATTAAAAAATGCTCTGACGAGCACCAAAAAAGGCTAATATGTTTTTAAGTATGAAAAAGGGTTTGACAAGTGCTTCTAATTGAGCATGAAAAAGGACAAAGGGTTCCTTCTTGGCTGCAGCTCACTGTCAATGCCAACTTTGAAAAATTCATATTTGCGCTTTTTCCATATAAAATAAATTCGCGGTACTTTAGTAAAAATTTCCGCCGTGCTTTGCATGTTAACTGCACTGTTCCACTGTTCTACTGCGCATGCACCTGCAATGCAACTTTGTATAGTGCACTGTGTACCATTATTTCTCTATAAATTATACTACACTGTACATTTCTATTATGCTTTTGAACCGCAGCGCACACTCACACTGTGCTTTTGTACTTCCGTATTAAAGGTGCATGTGCTAATGTTCGTTTATAATTTACATACTGTACTGCATAGTACATTGTACAGACGCAGCCGCTTGCATATAATTTCAACAGTCAATGAATGCATTATACTTCTATGCGTGCACATGTGGAATTGTTCCTGTGCAGAGTGCTGCAACAGTCTGCACTGCACTACAAATCAGTTTTCTGTACAATTCTACACTACGGGCATGCTTGGTGGCCTGCATGAGTGTGATACGCTGCAGGAACTAAGGGTTTTGGTACTATGTCGCCTTACATTCATGTTTAATCAGGCTGCGTCTTTACTGGCTGTGTCTTTACACTACACATTTTTATCGTAACTGTGGCTGATTTTTTTTCTAAGAAAAAAGCGCAAATATGATTTTTTCAAAGTTGGCATTGGCAGTGAGCTGCAGCTAAGAAGGGACCCTTTGTCCTTTTTCATGTTCAATTAGAAGCACTTGTCAAACCCTTTTTCATACTTAAAAACATATTAGCCTTTTTTGGTGCTCGTCAGAGCATTTTTTAATACTAGTCATTTAATTTTTTTGATAATTATATATTGAATATAAATAAACCTGAGTTGCTTTTAAATATTCCCAATACCTTTTTTCTTATTTCGCACAATAATGCAATATTTAACCAAGTAATGCACACTGTTTTAAGAGGTTCAAGGTTTTTTAATCAAATTCACGTTATTTTTATTCATAATTTAATTTACTTGGGCTCCCTTAAATATAATTAACAATTCCTTAAACTGATATTAGTTTTTGTTGCATTAAAATATCTCAATTTGTTGATTCTCTCTAAACAAGTAAACCCTATTGGTTTAAAATGAAAGTCTATAGGTATTTGGCGATATATCGCCAAGTTGGTGACAAACTTGGCACTTTTCATTCTTAGAAGCCATAATTAGTAGGGTGGAGCGAAATTTTTTTTTTCCTTCAAACCAAAATTGGCCGGGGTGGGAAAGTTGCTCTATCAGATCCTCATTCTGAATATAAAATATTTTTGAAAAATATTAATATTAAATACTGCTCCAAGGTCATTGAATATTGAGAAAAAACGTAAAAGCACTCGCCTGTGGAAAAAAAAATTCTTTTCCTAATCAAAATGGGGCGGTGTGGGAAAGTTGCTCTATCATATCCTCATTCTGAATAAAAAATATCTTTGAAAAATATTAATATTAAATACTGCCCGAAGGTCATTGAATATTGAGAAAAAACGTAAAAGTTGTGCATTTTCCCATTTTTTCCCCTCAAATATACAAACTATTTTATTAATTTAGTTTAAAAGGATGATCATCGAATTATTATTATTATTATCTATCTATAGTAAAAATATGTAATATTTATATCAAATTTGCTTTTATTATGCTAACTCAACGACTATACTTCTTTTAAATATATGGAATTTGGGTAATTGTAATTGTTTTACATATTTTACTTAACCTGTGTAAAAAAATGTAATTTGAAATTATCCTTAAAGAACTATAGTAATAAGGTAAAAATAATTTACTATTTAATTTACAAGCAGTGAATTTACCATTTTATGGTAGTCCATACTGTTTTTTGGTTTCAAAAACTGGCATTTTTTTCCGAGACTCCAGACGTTTTAATGTATCCATGGCGTCTCAAAGGACCACAAACAACAGAAGAAGCCTCTGTAACAAGTCTCACACATCTTTCAGTGGCTTGATTGTGTCAAGAGAATAGCTTAATCTTAGGTAAGATGTCTTCATCTATTGCCTTTGGATTTAGGATACACTTTGTAAGAATGTTATGATCTAAGAACTTAGTAAATGGTGATTCTGTCACGGTCACTTCAGCCTAATTTATGAAATTGATATAGTCTTTGGTCTCTCAGGTAACTTGATCGTTTATTTTCGTGAAAGTTTTATTATTCTGCATAGTGCCAACACTCATACATACTATATAAGAGTGGCACTGCGCAGAATAATGAAATCTCGAAAGTCAAAAAATTCTTTACGTACATGATCTCAGGTAACTTGAAAGTACGTAAAGAATGTCTTCACTTTCAAGATTTTATTATTATGCGTAGTGCCAACACTCTTACATACTGTGTAAGAGCTTTGGCACTTCGCAGAACAATAAAATCTTTAAAGTCAAGAAATTCTTTACATACGGATAAATTTTGAAGCCAAAGTCTATATAGATTCTATAAATTGGGCTGAAGTGACCGTGATACAACCACCATTAACTAAGTTCTTTGATCATAACATTCTTACAAAGTGTATCCTAAATCCAAAGGCAATAGATGAAGACATCTTACCTAAGATTAAACTATTACCTTGTCACAATCAAGCCACTGAAAGATGTGTGAAACTTGTTACGGAGGCTTCTTCTGCTGTTTGTGGCCCTTTGAGACGCATTGAGTTCATTAAAACTTGTCTGAAGTCTCGGAAAAAAAGGCAGTTTTTGAAACCAAAAAACGGTATGAACTACTATAAAATGGTAACTTCATTACTTGTAAATTGCAATAGTAAATTATTTTTATCTTATTACTATAGTTCTTTAAGAATAATTTCAAATTATACTTTTTTACACAGGTTAAGTAAAAAATATAAAACAATTACAATTACCCAAATTTCATATATTAAAAAATATATAGTCGTTGAGTAAGCATAATAAAAGCGAATATGATATAAATATTACATAATTTTACTATAAATTTATAATAACAATAATAATAATTCGATGATCATCCTTTTAAATTAAATTAATAAAATAGTTTGTATATTTGAGAAAAAAAAATGGGAAAATGCACAAATTTTGCGTTTTTTCTCAATATTCAATGACCTTGGGGCAGTATTTAATATTAATATTTTTCAAAGATATTTTTTATTCAGAATGAGGATATGATAGAGCAACTTTCCCACACCGCCTCATTTTGATTTGAAAAAAAAAAAATATTTTTTCCATAGCCGGGCGCTTTTACGTTTTTTCTCAATATTCAATGACCTTGGGGCAGTATTTAATATTAATATTTTTCAAAGGTATTTTATATTCAGAATGAGGATCGGATAGAGCAACTTTCCCACCCCGGCCAATTTTGATTTGAAGAAATTTTTTTTTTTTTCCATAGGCGAGCGCTCCACCCTAATAATTAGAGCTAAAATTAGCGCAAACCTGAGTAAAAGTAAAACAAAAAGATAATTTATTTTACAGTAATAAAAGTACACAAAGCACTCTGATATGCACACCTTACTCCAAACTTGACTAATAACAAGAGTTATGTGAGGGTTGCTGACTGAACTATTCGGCAGACTTGGTCGTGAACCGAGATACTGCACGCCAACCAAGTCAAATTTTGATCACCGAAGTTGGACATAAACCGAACTGGTCATAAACAGAGGCGCTCGTGAACCGAGGCTCCACTTATATTTTGACCTATAAGTTTGCAAATATGGCATTATTTATGTATTCAATGGCGAAGATCATTAAGCATCTTGGCGATTTTGGCGATGAAACTCACTGATTTCAAAGTAACGTTCCGAAGCGTACTTGAACCACCACAGATGTCATATACGCATCACGTTGACGCGATTTTTTTTCTGACACCAATGTCATATACGCACCGGGGTACTTAACTGGCGCCAAAGTTTTGTTATTTTGCTTGATATGGTAACCCGGATGTTGTTGTTTATTTATTAATAAATTGTTTATTTACTTTTATTTTCCTTTTTAAATTTATATAAATTGTTTAATTCTATTGTTATTAATTAAACTTTTTTAGATTTATTGTTAATCACTTTTTAAAAATATATACATAGCTGGTATTCGAAAACGAGTTTTTCGCCAAATTGGCGTCAGAAAAAATATCGCGCCAACGTGGTGCGTATATGACATCTATACCATACTTGGTACAACTTAATTATCCTGTCGACCAAAAAATTACCGCCAAACTATAAGATTAAATGACAATAATGGATGATATTAAATGTTACATTTACTTGACATTAAACACGATACACGTGTTTGTTACGTCATCAAATGATTTTTAATTCAAGTTTTGGCACAGATGTCATATACGCCACATATTGGCGCGATTTTTTTTGACGCCAATGTCATATACGCACCGGGTACTTAACTGGCGCCAAAGTGTCGTTATTTTGCTTGATATGGTAACCCGGATATAGATGATATATTAACGATGTTTTCGCCAAATTGGCGTCGAAAAAATCGCGCCAATATGGATCTTATATGACGTCTGTGCCCAAGTTTTTATTAGTATTTTTATTAATGTTTTACTAATTTATTTATTCTTCCGTTATTTAAAATAAAAATTATGTCAGTTTGTATCATTTGGCGAATAGTTTGGCGAAATTGGTCGACGGGATAATCAAGTAGTACCGTATATTTTTGCTGTACCTTTTCGACAATATCTCAAGCAAAAGTACCTAAATTTAAACGAAACCCTAATTATTTAAGGCACACATATCTTATACACAACGGGTTTGGAATGTTTTTTTTTTTTTTTTCTGACGCTAATTTTACGAAAACCTCGTTTTCGAATAGCAGTTACATATATATTTTTAAATTACTTTCTATTATTTTAAAAAGGAAATAACAATAAATAAAGAAAAGTTTAATTAATAACCATAGAACAAAACAATTTACATAATTAAAAAAATAAAATAAAAGTAAATAAAAAAATAATTAATAAATAAACAACAATAGCTCAGTTACCTTATCAGGCAAAATAACGCCATTATCGCGCCAGTTATTTACTCTGGTGCATATATGACATCTCTTCCTTATTTAAAATAGATGGGATGCTATTTTTTAAGGTATACTTAGTATGTGAAGTATTTATATTTTCGCTTGTGTAAGTCAGGATGTTATGATGATAATTTAAAAAAAATTGTCATTTAATAGATTACAACGACCATATGGAATTTTTTTTTTATAAAACGATTGTAAAACGCCGTGGCTAGTGCCACTCGAGGACATGTCCTTTTACTATCAATCGATTAAACATTAGATTGCTTCCTTTTTTGCGTTCGTCTTTTATTCTGTAATCGATCTTCATGGGCTACATAATCAGTTGAAGACCTCGATTTTCATGGACTACATAATCAGTTGAAGACCTCGATTTTCATGGCCAACATAATCAGTTGAAGACCTTGATTTTTGCTTTGCAAGACTATTTTCATTTCGACGTCGCTCTTTGGCTTTGGATTTTTCCATATCCGATAATTTACGCCTACCCATTTTGTAACTTTTTCAATTTTTAACGATTTTATGCCTTTCGATTACCTATTCAAACAATTTTTAACGATTTTATGCCTTTCTATTACCTATTGAAATAAAAACTCTTCTAAAAGTAAAGAACATCGTTGAATTTTGTTAAAAAAAAAATAAATGCGAGTATCATTTGGCCCCATCCTCGACCGAAAACAACAACCATTTCCAAATGGTTAAAAACTTACATTTAGCTCCTGGGGATTTACCCTGTTTTTTTTCCTATCAACTCGTTTGTGCTCCATTGTGTCTATTACTCCAGCTCAAAATATTAATCAAGAAAGTTTATATATATATTTAAGAAAATTATGCATTATCTTCTTAGGTTGATATCGGTTTCAAAAATACAAAAATCAATCAGTTGAATTTCATTTTTTACTGACTTATAAAAACAAAAGTACACGTGTTATCCTTTTTTTAACATTATTGTACTACTTTTTAGGGAGTGGCAATACGAAAGAACTTATTGAATTAGAAAATTATAAAATGAAAAGGAGAGATTTCTATAATTTTATGGAGACATTATAAAAGACAAATTCGATTTTCTCAGAGACCGTCAAACATACAAAGATGAAATAAAAATCTATTTTAAATTTGAATAAGAGGATCAAAATAAAACAAAAACGAAGTTAATCCATCCACTAGAACATTAGCTACACTTTGTTGAACTTTGTGTCTTCATTTTTTTGTTTAAGGTTAAATAAAAAACTACTGAAAGCTGCAGTAATTTTTTTAATGCTATCAGTTTATTCGTCTCGTCGAGTTCTATCTTTCAAAAGAAAAATCACTGTCGTATGTCAACTGGTTCGCCAGAAATTTAAGAAAGTCGTTTGCATTTTCTATTTCTTAATCATATTATAGCTTAACGCTACCGCGTTTGCTATGATATTTTACATTATTATTATTATATTTCGTAGATCGATGTAATAGTAAAATCTATTCATCGTTGTCCGGTCATCCAAGGCTGTTGTAAATGTCTGGTGACTTCCCCAACATGGTTTATTAGTGAGAAATTGCAGACTCAGGCATCGGCCGGAGTAGCTCAGTGGTTAGAGCGACTGCCTGGAATGCAGTGGTCCCGGGTTCGATTCCTGGCTCTGGCTAATTTTTCACTCCAGTTGGGTTTATTGTAATTATTGTATGTATGTAATATAAGGATGATATAAGGATAAGGCCTTAGTTAATGAAAAAAGGAGTTTAATGATTCTAGATTATAGTTTACATATTAAATAGAAATTATATTTACAAGTACGGGAGGGTAGGGGTTTTCTCTGCAGCATACGCGCCCGCAGAATCATCGGAGTTCGGCCTCTGCTCTCGTCTAGAGCGAGATATGCCTACCATCGGCCGCGTCAGAATGCAATCTGCTCTCGGTTGTTACTTGTTTCCAGGCGAAGAGAATGCAAACTGCATATCAGCAAATTCAAACATCTGCTGTTCTGCGGTAACAAGTTCTCATGGAAAACTGCTGACCATATCTGTTGCTATGAGTAGGGTTTTATGGGAATCTAAAACCACAACTCACACTCGGCCATCTTGTCCGCTTGTCGACCTCGACAGCGCGCTAAATAAGCAACAAGATATGTCAAAAAACAAAAAAAAAAACTATCTAAAAATAATTAAGATCCAAAGGAAAAAAAACGGTCATTAAATAATTAAGAAAATTGAGCTAAATAATAAAAAAAAATTAATTCTAAATTTTATGTAAATGAATGCTGAGCTGCCGTGGGGTATCTCCAAAGAAGAAAAACAAAAGAATAAAAAAAAATATCGGGATAACATCAATCATGAGACCGTCTTTCTCATGAGCCATCATCAGGGATGAAAAATATAATCTGAAAGGCCGTCTGCCCATTATATTATCATCAAGAAAACATACCAAAATCTGCCTCATCTTAGGTAGAATTTCGTAAAAAAAAAACATCTTTATCCTAACGTCATTCGGGAATAAAAAAAAAAAGAGGTTTGCCTCGTCTAAGCAAAAAAAAAAAAAAAAAAAAAAAGGATTTCCCACCAAAAGGTTTTTTTTTTTTTTTCGACAGCCAGCTCTTACTTCTGTAAAAAAAATATGCGATGGGGGGGGGGGGGGGGGGTAAAACACATACATATATATAGCAATTCAATAAAAAGTTTACACATAAAATACAGTTTTAAAAATATAAATGCAGTTTTAAAAGTATAAATACAACAATATTCTTTTTCTTCTTGTCAAAAGTGAGTGTTCAAAAAAAAAATAAAGTCCTGTGTAGATAGTCATCTTAAATAAAATTGTTGTTTACGCAACATAAAAAAAAAGCACGTGTTGCGAAACAGGCAAATGAAAAAAATAATGCACCATTTGCAGTCCGAGAGAAAGATAACTTGCCATGCGCAAAAAAAAAATCACCGCATGGGTTCAATAAAAAAGTTTTGAGCAGGTATATATCGCTCAGAGATTTAAAAAAAAATGTTGAACAGAACTTCGAGAAAAAAAAAAGCACATAAATTCTGTTAATATGAGCTGAAAAAATAAAGAATCTGTTGCATATTCCACAAACTAAGGATAATTTTAAAATAAACACTGTTGATAAAAATGCTTGGTACGCGATAACTTCTTAAAAAAAAAGCACTTGAAGTTTATCGCACTGAAGAATGGCATGACACACAGAAATACGAAGAAGAAAAAAAAAACGTTCTGTGTTGAAGATTTCCATCAATGATTGGACTCTTGAAATGGTGAGTTACACTGGTAAACACCTCTAATGTTTCGTCCAGAAAAAAAAAATAATCGTGGATGCTTGCTGCAATCGTAAAAAAAAACGAAGATATTGAAATAAAGTTACTAAGAAAGTCACAGATAGTAGCTGTCTATAGTCTGTACGATATAAATGTTCTCAGGAATAAGCAGATATAGGTGTAAAACACAGAATATATAAAAACACAGTTAAAAAAAATAGTAGTAATAATAGAAAACACATTTATGATAAATTCGTTGGTTGCACTTGTGACCTATATACGTGAAGCATATTTCTTTTTGGAAATTTAAGTCTACTTTTTCTCTTTCTCGTTGTTGACTTCACAAAATGTCGGCGTATAAAAAATAAACAAGAAATGATAAGGAAACGCAGAATTTCGGTCCAATTAGTAACGTCACTCGAATCTGGAGATGGTTGGGATGTATGGAACGCCGAATGCTGATAAATGAGTCCGTTGGCAGACGTAAACAGTAATAAATAGATGGTCAATAAGACGAGCACAGTCATAAACAGCTTGTAGGATAAGAAATTTAAATCCAAGGAAAAACAGTCTGGCGATAATGTTGCGAGATGTTTCAGATATGCTGAGTCAATCACTGGGTCGATTTCGATGTCAGTAGGAATATTTTCATTCGAAAAATCTTTATTTACTGTCGGCGGTTTTAGATCTTGGGGGAAAGAATTTGAAACAAATGTTTCCGTAGTGCATCTTGCGTCGGGAAATGCAGGTACATAGGATTTATCTTGAGATTTCGTTGCAGATACATTATCAGACACAGTAATGCAGCTTATAAAAATACTTGTGGGTGGAGATTTAGTTAAAGTAGCGCCGTTTTTGTCGCATGTGAGAGTACCCTGAAATATGACATCTGTCCCTATGATAAATGGCATGGGCATCTGAGAAGACTTAACTACGTAAACAGTAGTAGAAAAAGTATTATCGTCTATCTCTATATCGGTAGAAAACGATCCTATAGGTTGAATAACACGGTTACCGATGCCCGACAATTGCACAGTTGCTCCGGTGAGGGGGGAGACCCAATTTGTTCATAAATGTCTTCTCTCAGTATCGTCAGTGAGCTTCCAGTGTCCAAGATTGAATTGATTTGTAAATTAAAAATTTTTACAGGTTTCTGCATGCGCGGATGAGAATGACACATTTCGACTACGTTAATTTGTTCGTCTCTGCGCGGCGACGTCTTGCGTGAAGGGGAGGTGCCTTGAGTCGAACGCTTGCGTTCCGGCGTTTGCTCTGTACACTGGCTGGAAACATGACCAAAACGTGCACATTTCATACACTTTTTTCCTTTATTTAAATGCACACAATGGGTAGATAGATGTCCTGGAGCTAAACAATTCCAGCAAGTTAATTTTGCAGTTTTTTCCGTCTGGTTAATCTTAGGAGTGTTGGGTGTAGTCGGTGACTTTGATTGGTAAACTTTAGAACTCTGTTCACAAATTCGTTCGAAAATTTGGAGCTTGTTTTTAAATTCGGCAAGCGTGGCGCACCCGAATAATATAGCTTTATTATGTGGTGTATCGTTAATCCCATTAATTATATAGTGAATTAATGATATATCATCGATGTTTCCTCTCTGTGCTATTTCTTTCATTTTCAAAAAATATTCCAATAGTTTTTCGTTTGGGCGGCAGCCTCTAGCGGCTAGTAATTGATGTATCTGGGCGGACGAAGCTGGTTGTCCAAATTCGCGAAGCAATGCTTCTTTGAGCGATGTATATGAAGAAATGTTATTTTCACTACGTACATACAATAATGCTAAACTTTTTAATGCCCGCTCAGCAAACACAAATTTCTGTATGTCGGACAGTTGAAATGAATGGGCCAGAGATTCAAATCTCTGAAACCATGTTTGAACGTTTTCCGTTTTATCACCACTAAACGGTGTAATTAAATGATCAATGTCATGGAAAGAAATTGTCTGTTTGGGCGCGGAGTGTGTACAGTGTACATGCGCCTGGTCTGGCTGTACTGTCAAAGGGGAAGATAAACCAGTGCTTCCACTACTATTGTGGCTATCATCAAATTCGGAAACTGCCGTAAACGTGTCTTTAAAAGCCGAAATATCAACTAGTGCACTTAAAATACGTTGCCCTATATCTTGTTTTGATCCATGGATGTCAATGGATAAGATATTAGCAATAGTAATCAATTGTATCTGATCGTAATCGTTCAAAATTACTTTGAGTTTATTTTCATACTCATCGCTTTTGTCGGTAAAAGAAAAACCTTTAAATTTCCTTAAATTCGCTCTATTCTGGCGATTTTTATCGCAACCAAATATAAATTCATGCAATAATTTGATTTTATCTGTTTTAACCGATTTCAACTGGCTTTTAATAAAGTCAATTTCTTGTAATTCCATATTAAAAGGCAAGAAAGGAAAGAGAAAAAAAAACTTACTTCAAAAGGAGTTATCCAATTGAAAAATAAATTCCTCGCCACGATATATTGAAGTAATCCAATTAATGATCCGTAGAAAAAAAATATGCAGTCGAAGATTCATTCCTTGTACAGCGATAACTATCTTGCACAAATAAAAATAAACGGGAGATTGAGCTTCACACAGATGGCTCACATCAGATGTAGATGAATCACATCAGCTGAAATGCAAGGTTTGATAACGGAACGAAGAGTTCTCTGATTTTAAACGTAGATCGGTAAGAAAGCCTAGGGGATTTTACTTTTTAAATTCGTTTTGGATTCAAATCGGCCTAGAGCACCCATGTAATATAAGGATGATATAAGGATAAGGCCTTAGTTAATGAAAAAAGGAGTTTAATGATTCTAGGTTATAGTTTACATATTAAATAGAAATTATATTTACAAGTACGGGAGGGTAGGGGTTTTCTCTGCAGCATACGCGCCCGCAGAATCATCGGAGTTCGGCCTCTGCTCTCGTCTAGAGCGAGATATGCCTACCATCGGCCGCGTCAGAATGCAATCTGCTCTCGGTTGTTACTTGTTTCCAGGCGAAGAGAATGCAAACTGCATATCAGCAAATTCAAACATCTGCTGTTCTGCGGTAACAAGTTCTCATGGAAAACTGCTGACCATATCTGTTGCTATGAGTAGGGTTTTATGGGAATCTAAAACCACAACTCACATGTATGTCTGTAAAATATTTATATATACCTTTAACTGTTGAATGCAGGCGTTATTTATGTGTGAATGTGTGTTTTAATGTATATTGTAGTATGTGTGTTTATTAATAAAGTGTTTAATTAAATTTTTTTGATCAACTTCCTCGATTAGTTATTTATGAAAGTCGAGAATCAGTTGAGAGAACATACCCCGAGGAATTCAAAAGATAAGGGTTGCCTACTCTCGACTCTGCCCAACTATGGGGTTGCCAGGTATAAACAGGTAAGTAAGCGTTGTTAATATACCTCATAAGTTATTTAATCGAATTACACATCAAATGAAAGCTTATTTTATTCCCATTCCAACCGTATTAGGTTGCCTTATCAAAATGTTGCCTGAATCCATGGTTGCCTAGATTTAAGATGTTCAATTTTCTGCGTGAGCGTTGAGAGTGACAGAGAAGCGTTGCGCGCGCAATTCCATTTGACAGACAAAGATGCAGAGAATTCTTTTTTAAGATTTCTCCGATAGTGTAAATATTAAAGATGATATCAAATATTTTTTCACTCACACATTCATTTATCAATCTTTATTCAATACATAATTATGAAATAATAGGATTTTCCGTTCAAAATGTCCGTTTTTGAAAAGGAGATTTTTTCGATCTTTTAAGCGCGGATTAAATACTGATAAAAGTTAAATAAAATACCACATAATGATATAAATATTTTTATTTTAATACATAAATTTATCAATAGCAAAATACAAAGGTTTTATATAAAACACTTATTCATATTCAGAGTCGTCAGAAGTGCCGATGTCACAATCTAATTCTAATTCTTTATCGTTTTCTCTGTTTCTCGATTCTCTTAATACGTCGTTAACTTGTAAGGGTGTTGGGTCCCCTTTAAACCACGTAGGCTTCAAATAACCATCCAAAAACCAACCACAATCTTCAGGACTGACTTTAACGCAGCATGCATCGGTTGCATGAAGCCACATAGAATTAACATATATTGTGCGCAAAATTTTCTGTTTCAGTGAGATCCAGCACGGTGGTATCATATTGGAGTCCATGCCTTTAATCTTCTTCATGAAATGTTCTTTGTCTTTGTTCATTGAATATGTTTTTTGGAACAGTTGATATCTAGCGTCATTGATATTATAACATTGCTTGATCCCATAAAGAAGGGCAGTAAACTCCTGAACAGGTTGAATTTTATCTTCTAGGAGTAGGGGAGATGGGAGCACATGTGAACAGGGGGCAGATGTGAACATCGCAAATTTTCAATAGTTGTTATAAGTTTTTTTATTTGAAAAAAATTACTAAAGATGACAGCACCTGTAGACATATGGTAAAAATTTTTTGAAGCTTTTTGACATTTTGTTTGTCCTCTGTAGCCAAAACACTGTTTTTAGATCTCAAAAGTAAAATCTTAGTTCCAAGTTGATAAGCGTATAACTTTATTTATTTATTCATTTATTTGAATTTGAGTGTTTTAATATATACTATGAATACTAATAAATATTTTTAATAAAGTTCTTTTTCTTCTAAAATTGGGAAATGTTAATGATTTATCAATTTAACAGAAGCAGCAATGTGGGGCACTTGTGAACAGACAAGTTGGGGCAGATATGAACAGTACACAAGTGTACCAATAATCATTCTGTGATTCTTTTCCTTTCAGTTAACTTAATGATAAATAATGTCAGTTCCATTATCTATAATTTTTCTGAAATAGAAGATATTTTCCTCACATGACGTTGATTTTGCATTGAAACTTCATCAAACACATTTTTCAGCAAATACATCGAGAGCAACAAGCTCGTTTACATTCAATTGTAATTTAAATAAATTTAATGTTTTCTAAGATGCAATAAGTGTTATATATTATTTTACTAAACAGTTTACAACAATATTTTTTATGCATTGTTAACACAAAAGTATTACCTTGAACAACTTTGCCAATTTTTCTATTACATTTGTTCTAAACTTGCAATGATGCTTACTTCCATATCTAAAACAGTTATGCATATGATGCTTTGAATGGAGATAGATATGAGTAATATTTTAAGAAAGTAAAATTTTTAAACTGATAACTACCCTAAAATCCCTATTCTAACCCCTCCCTCTTTCAAAAGCGGAAGAAGCTAGGGGAGGGGGGGGGGAGTTATAGTCGAGATTTTTTTTTTTAATCATTAAGAAACCCTTCTTCATCTATAATTTACAAGTAAATAAGGCAAATACAGCAGCGGGAATCTTTCGTATTTCGGCAGATTTGAGATAAATAGTATGTAAACGCCCCCTCCCTAAAATTTTTCCCAAACAAAATCCCCAAAGCAAAATTTAAAAGTTTTAATTTCTTTTTTAAAATTCCTTCCTTATTTATTTATTTTTTCAGCAATACTTAATGAATCATCTAAGCCTCCACCCCCAAAATCTACTTATTTTCATTTATAATCTTTTGTATAAACTTACCTCCCAGAAACTAGAGAAATATATATATATATATATATATATATTTCTTTATGGTGAATTTCACAGGTAATTAACTAATAATTACGATGACAAATGAATAACAGAATAAAAAGCATGTCAAAGGATGTTTTTTCCTTGTTTTCACATGTGCCCCGCGTGTGTTCACAACTACCCCGCTGATGGGGCACATGTGAACAATTTTTCGAATTTATAAAACTAGTAAAAAATGTAAGAAGAACTATACAGGTGATATTTAAAAAAATACCATGTATAAAAGAAAGTTCTATTTACTATATTGAGTAGGTTTTGTTCATAGAAATTAATCCATTCATGAGAAAAAGCTATATTTATGCGAACTGTTCACATGTGCCCCCATCTCCCCTACATCTTCTGGATCCGTCAATGATGAGAATATTTCCTGGAAATCCGTTCGTCTTGAAAATATTTTATAAGGCTTGACTTTCCCTTTATTATAAAACGCCGTTGTGTAATCACAGCCCATAAATGCGTGGAAAGCTGGTAGACCTAGGCATAAAGTAGAATCCAATTTCATTGCAAGCTCAGTACAGTTAATGCAATGAAGATCTTTCTTATTGCTTTTCTTTGATGATGAACCCGCCAACCAAATTTGAGTCTGCGGAATTTTGTGGATAGTGGCCAGTAAAATTACCAAGACATCGGTATCATTTGCTTTGACCAATATTTTCGAATTAGGTGGCGCTTTTGATATATGAAACATTATCCGCGTATCTGCCTCTTCATGTTGACATAAATAATCTTCTTCTTCAAGTTTCACGACGCGTTTTCCGACAGTATGGTAAGAAAAACAGTGTTCTCCAACTGTTATGAAATTTTTTTTGTTTTGGATTATTGAAGGTAGATTATCATTTTCCCAGTAATTAGCCAAGAATTGTATCAGGGCTTCTTTGAAACGGTAATTTTTGAGATTTCCGAGAAAATCGCTAGGTCTTGGTTGAAGAGGTCCTTGGATGACATACGGTCTATCGAACTCCAGTCGACTTTGCCGGTCACAGTCTTTGATAGAGGGCGTAATGTGTCTATCAAAAATTATCTGTATTTCAGGGGCATTACTTGAGCACAATTTTATTAAGATCGATTCATCAATCTTGTCAAATGCCTGCGGCATAGATGATCCGATAATATACAGGTAATAAAAACCGTCTATTATTTCAATATCGATACCAGTAGGATCAACTGTTTCGACGTTAGACGTTAATATTTGAGCTAATTTGGATTTGTCAGTTTTTAGCAAGTCACCAGTACACGAGAAAAAAGCAGGCGGCACAGGCGCTAATGGAAACGTTAAACAGTACTCTATGTTGATGTCTTTCTCAATACTAATAGCAAGTAATCGGCCAAAGATGTCTCGTTCCATTTTAAGAACGGCCTTTTGAGTTTTATCTTTGCTGGTTTGAGCTTTGACGACAGACTGTGAAGTGAAATTCTGGATTTTGTTACGCTTTATCGGTCTTTCGAACCTTCCGGGAGTGGAATTGCATTCTGAAATAAATGTCAATTTTTGTTGATTTCCAACCGACTTAACGTTGATTAGAAAATCGCAAACTTCAGTAGATGCTGCCTTACCAGTTGAAATATTGAACAGAATATTTTTATCTATACTCTCAACGAAAGGATTCAGCGTATCTCTTATAGTAGTAATGACACTCTGAAGACTTTCGTTATCCTTTTTGATTCGACTCTTCTGCAAGGCATGACAGGTATCATCTTTTTGCGATAGACCGACATTTTCTTTAACAATGGATACAATTTTGGTCCTTATGCTATGACTAAGTGCCCAACTTTGTCGCGCTGATATAGACTCTGCTGCAAGATTATATGTTAATTGATTTGAGGCATCAGCATTAATGGTCTGTTCTAACGTCAAGTCAACGGGTGATCGGGAGAATTCAGATTTGGTACGTCGGATACCAAAAGCTCCTCGTCTAAATTCAGATACCACACGCGAATTGCTGTTTTGCGCCTTTATAAGATTGTTGACGTACATAATGGACCACCTGGCATAATTTGGCTGGGTCAATGAAAAGAACAAATCGGACATGTTGTAAATGGAGTCTATATACAGCTCAAAATCACTACACCGGATGCTTCTTGAAAACCGAAGAAACAAATTAATGAACTCACAGTACTGGAGATAGTATTGAGCCGTCTTCCCATGCTCACAGAGCAAAGTTTTTTTGCAATATTCTTTGTAGCCATCTACGATTTCCCTCAGTACTTCAGGTAAGTCAATTTGGTACCCAACGATATTTACAATTTGATCCTTCAAAATCTGTAAAAGTTCGTCAAGTATCTCAGGATTTGATTCATGCTTAGACAAATACTGCTCAAAGTGAAGGATTTGTAGTGCAGCGGAAGCCAATGGATGGAGACGCTTGCAGCGAATAAAATGCTTGCTGTCTAGAAAGCTATTGGTTGAGCCTCCTGCTAAGACCTCTGCTTGAACCAAAACTTCCACTAATCCACTGCAGTCTATATATTTACCAATGGCTTTAAAGAATGCCATCTGAGTGTGAAATGTCCCCCAAATTAATAAATATATTGTTATATTTCGGCTTTTCACTTTGCTGTATTTGCATCGCCATTTTAGCTATGGCTAAGTCGTACGTGACAATTATTAATTCTTCATTACACTCTTCAGCAATTTCATTTGCAATAATGAGCGTTTCATTTACTATAGCATATGACGTTGGCGGAGAATTGATTGGAGGTAAATAATGTATGGTTTGAGTTTGACTACCATCGGTCGTAACCATGCAATTGTAGCCTAACCACATAGGTACTGAATCAAGTCGTGCTAAAGACATCATCCACAGTAAATCCCTTTCAATGTCAATATCTGTAGCAGCACATTGGCATGCAACCATTCCCTCTACAATGGAATCAACGGTAAATAATTCCATGGGTGCAGTTGTTTTTGATAATATGGCCGTATTTCTCTTGAAACTTGATTGAAGAGTCGTCTTTTTCGTGATGGTGGTCTTAATTCATCATTATGATCTTGAAGGGTTGACGACGTTGAAGCTCCAATATTATCCAAATCTTCATTGTTAACGGTAAAAAATTGATATATTGTACCAACGGTGTCATGCATGGTGTCTTTTCCGGAAGTAGTATAGACGAAGCGAACAAAATTGTCAAAAGCTACGTGAGTGCTTGGACCACGAACTGCCTTGATACCGGATGGTATGACTTTATTTTGTTCTATTGTAGTGTAAGTTATTTCTGTCTCTAACTCTTCAGCCAAATTATACCCAATTGTGTGCCCCTATCTGTTGAGTATCGTCAGAACTTGTCGTGAATTAGTTAGAGACTTTATAGCCAATCCAAGATTTATATTTTTATCAGGCTTAACTTGACCTTTTGTTGTCATGTAAATTATGCCACTACATAGTGACTTAATTTTAATAGAGATCTGATTTGAATCATCAGAATAAATATCTGGTCCTGCGATTAAATTGTACATAAACTCATAAAGTTGCTCTGGAATATCACATTCTCCTTTTAACACATCATCTACTGTTAAACGACTCGGCAGCTTTCAGCTGGGCATACTTTTAACACTATATCTCAAATCATACGCGACTTCTTGAAACTTACTGTCCTCTTTTTCTTCTAATTCTACAGCTTGACTTGCCAGTGATGATATGTCCATATTATTGAGGTATATAATCTTTTTGTTATGCAGTCCAGTAGATGTTTCAATTTTGAGACGGTCGCCAAAAACTTTGCATCTTTTTTGTTCAAGATATTCACTCCGATAAAGTGCAACATCTTCAGGGCGTTTCTTGCCCTCTGCAAACTCCAACAACAAAACCTTATACCGGGATAATAGTTGCGTGACGTACATTATTTTATGATTGTTAATGATCTCTTGCTGTATAAATGTTGCAAGACAGTTAAACGCTAACTTGTGTATCTCTCGATCTTTATGCCAATCGGTATCAGAATGTTCCTCAACTTGACGTTTCAACTGTACTTGATATGATGAGAAACAAGCTGGATGATACGCGATAATTTCATTCTCAAGTTTATCAAGTACCTCAGAATCATTTAATGTAGACGCAATTTTTTAAAGCTGGGTAACGGTTGCTTCCCACTTCGGGAATATTACGTAAGTCTTTTGCAGGCCAATTTTCTTTCGTGAAATATTGCAAAATAAGCAAACCGCTTCATTCTTTCTTGTGGTAGACGATCGTCGCCTTTATTCGTCTCTTGATCGTCGATTATTTGTGAGAAAGTGAAAATGCGTAAATTATGAAAGATTATTGCAACGATTGTTTAATATATTAAACTTCATAAATTAATGAAACATCAGCTGTAAAAAATTTTCTACCAAATGGGAATATTTATAAAATTTTTTGGGACCTGTAAGTGCAATATTTCGTATATTTTTACATTACACCATCCCTTTATATGGTTTTAAATCCAATTATATCATATTTACTTGACGTATAATATTCAAGACGAAAATTTCAGCTTGTTTTTCGTGGCGCTTACATCGTTCACCCATCATGTACAATATATATATATATATATATATATCCATGCATGAACATAGAATAAATATTAGATACATAGAATAAAATATCTATTCTATGCTCATGTATCGGTGTAACATTCTGTTGAAAACGTAAACATGCAACATTAAAAAAAGAAATATTACAATAAGATAGACGCTAAATAACAAAAATATTATAAGAAAGGGAAGTTTCTTCCCCATAATCACTAAAGGCGCTGCAATCGCAATTGCATTACCATTACGCTCTATGGAACTGTCCGATCTTGTATGTTAATCTATGCCCCGCTGCATCTTTGTCTGCCAAATGGAATTGCGCGCGCAACGCTTTTCTGTCACTCTCAACGCTCACGCAGAAAATTGAACATCTTAAATCTAGGCAACCATGGATTCAGGCACCTTTTTGATAAGGCAACCTAATACGGTTGGAATGGGAATAAAATAAGCTTTCATTTGATGTGTAATTCGATTAAATAACTTATGAGGGTATATTAACAACGCTTACTTACCTGTTTATACCTGGCAACCCCATAGTTGGGCAGAGTCGAGAGTAGGCAACCCTTATCTTTTGAATTCCTCGGTGTATGTTCTCTCAGCTGATTCTCGACTTTCATAAATAACTAATCGAGGAAGTTGATCAAAAAAATTTAATTAAACATTTTATTGTTTAACATTATCGGCACGTGATTTAGCTAGGCAACCTATTTGCAATGTATCAATCTATACATTATCTAACATATATTCTTTGTTATCATTAAATAACAAATGAGGGTATATATTCCACAGACCGGATCTTAGACTATAAGCTTCTGTCCTCCTGATGCAAAGCTATAAATAAAAAATTATTAAAGGAAAATATAAGTAATGTGTAATTTAAAAATAAGTTACAAAATAATAAGCCTAAAATATTTAAATTGATTACTTTTTTAAAAGAAAGTCAGCTTTATTAATTTTTTGCAGGAAAAAAAAGGATATTTTTAAAAATACCATATCATTGTTTTCCGTGAATCACTTTATATGAGAAATAAATTAAAATTCCTTACATGTCGCAAAGAAAATTTAATATGATTGCAACTTAATACTTGAAATAATCTCAAGGTACACTTGGCGATTTATTTTGGTGGTTTAATGCGATGTGCCTTGCACTGATTTGTTAGGAAGAAGTGTTCTACTATTGCTCAATTATCAGGACTTGTAACCTTGAGAAGTAATCGCGGGATTCTTGTTTCTTGTCAACCTATGGGAGAATGGATCCTTTTTCCCTTGAGTCTCTTCCTGGGAGACTGGTAAGATTGATGGATTCGCCCTGCCCAGCGTTACACTGGCTTTTATTATATAGAGATGATGCCAATTTGTATAATTTGGCGGGTGGTTTGGCGATTTATATAATTTGGCGAAATTGGTCGACGGCATAACTAACAAGTACCAAAAAGGATAACAGAATGAACCAAACGATCAAGTAAACAATAAGTAATTTAGCTAATCTTAAAAGTATGTGAACACTAAAATACTACAAACTGTGTAAAATATCCTTTTAAATCGAAGGAAATTGAAGAATATAAGTATTTAATTTATTATTCTGAAAATACGATCAATGATTCTGAAACTTCGACGATGAGAAACAAGCCGCTACCTGGGCAGGGTATAAATGTAAATAAAAAAGAGCACGTTGTGATGTTTTGGTTCAGGGTTTGAAGCTGAATCCGACTTCACTTTTTCGACGGTTTTCGGCAGGCTGTGGTAATAACAAGTTGCCGAGACACGTTAAAAGAACGAGCTAGTTCTGCTTGCAGTCCACCTGTCTTAAGGGCATTTACAGCGGCTTTTCTAGAACCACTTCAATATTTTTTTACTTTTCGGCATTCCTGATCCTTAAAAATAATCACAATAAGTCAATAAAAACACTAACCGAAGCTATAGCGCCACAGATACCTTCAACAATTAAATGCAAACTAATTGTCAAAATACTTTTGAGCTAAGGTGGAGTCATACTTCTTCGGTGGCGCCGAAAGTAAAAAAAAACAAGTTGAAACTTGATACATTTAAATAACTGCAGTCACAGTGTTCTCAATTATAGGGAATATATTTTCTTTTACGTTTTTATATTAAATAAAATAAGACAGAATATAAGGTTGTCAAAATACTTTTGAGCGCTACTGTATAAAGGATAAACATATTTGTGCGTAACGCATGCGTCATTTTGCGAATGGCAACACTTTGAAATTTGAAATAAAATTTTGGTTTGCAATTTTCTCTACTGCAAATTTTTAAACTTCTAAACATCGCACATTTAAAATTTTTACACCGTCGTATAAGGAAAAAAATGCTCTTTTGAATGCAATTTGTTTGAAAGCTGTATATTAGTTTATTTTTGAGATATTAATTTTTTTGTAGTTTTTAATACCATTTTTCTAATCGTGGCAACAAAAGTAACCCATTTCTATTGAAAGTAAACGGAAAATAGTCGAAAATAGGAGATACTGTATCTTTTTGTTGCCATTTTTTCATAAAACCTGAAAAAAAATTGAAATTAAAATATGGGCTATGTCAAGAATATTATCTGTTATTCCCTGATAATGACGTCATATGCATACTTTTCTATAGACGAAGTTTAAGACTGGATTGTAAAAGTGGATTGCTTTATCGGATGCAAATGACGTCATTTTATAAAAAAGCGTGTATTTTAATTCTTAAACCTGAATTATGTTTTGTAGAAGTGCGTCATTTTCACAGCCCAGCTGCTTTGAAATTCTTCACAGGTGAAAATGTTTCATTTTGAAAAAAATGTAATCACACGCTGATCGAAATCACACACTGATAAAATGCAATGCTTCACAATAATTTAGAGTGTCTTTATAAAAGAGAGGTGACATGCAAATAATAGCGATTTATATTACAGAAATTGATGATTCTCGCCTGGATGGATTTGCTTCGCCGAGTTAAACAAGCAAACAAATAATTCGAGGTTTAAAATAATATCATGTTCCTGATGTTTTTGTCCAAAACTCTCTCGAATAATAACATTTTATTGCTATTCTTTAGGGCATTCTACTATAATTTTATCAAAATAACATAATTTGCTTAATTTAATTTTTCCTAATTGTATACAATCTGTATATTTAAAACACAAGTGTGTTTTTTAGTCATCTGCCCTGATCTTTCTGCTAAACCAATTTTACTAATATCTTTTTTAAACTGAAAACTGCTCATTTGTAGATATGACTGATCGCACTATATGTTTTTTTTTTTTAATCCCCACCGTTATATTTTAATTTAAAAAACATTTTATGAAATTTGAACAAAATGATGAAAATTAGATAGCTTTCATAATTGCAGACAAGAGAGAAATAATGATTTTTTTTTTTTTTTTTTTTTTTTTATCTTTATTCATGCTATTTTCTGATAAAAATTCAAAATTGTTGATAAAAATTGTTGTATAGGGTTTAGTGACGCAAAATCCCATTAGGAGCATAATATTATATTAGGGGCATAATAACGGAAAATGGCATACTGCTTTTGAAAACACGCATTTTTCCTCATAAATTTTCTTATATTATTTTTCTTTCTGCATGTGTATTGTTACTAAGTTTCAGACACTAGGCGAAATGCTTATTTAAGTGAAAATGAAGTCATATTTAAATGAAAAGGGTCATTTTCTTAGATAAAACTAAACATTTTAACACAAATGCGTCTAAAAAACATAAATTACGGAAAATTTTACTATCCGGAATTGAGATTAGAATCTAAAGTAAAGAGTGCGTCTGTTCACATAAAAGATGTTGCTGACAATCGTGACTTCAAGTTTTGAGTTAAAATGATTTTTAAATGATCAAACAAAATACTAATTTTAAAAAAAATGATGAATATGGATATGAGAAGTGCGTATGCAAATTTTGAGAAGGTGAAAATTGCTATTTTTCATTCCGGAATACCAAGCATAAGAGCCTCATTTAATAACCACATCCTAATAACTGATCTTTATTATATTTTACTGATTAAGTATCTATATTATAACAAACGTATCTGTGTGTAACGCTGACGGCATTTTGCGAATGGCAACATTTCACGATCAAATTTCGGTCTTGAAATTTTCGCTACTGTATTTTTTTTTATCCTCTGACATTCGTACATTTTCAATTTTCGTCACATAGGGAAAAAATTTACTTTCAAATGCAATTTGTTTAAAAACTGTACCTTAATTGACTGGTGTATTTTATTTTCTAAAATGATTTTTAAGCATGATTTTTTTTTTTAATTTATCTTATCACGTGCCGGTTTCAATACATAATAATAATAAACATTTTGCACATAAAGCAACAAACATTGTTCAGCATTTGTTTCTTACTATTTTTGCATTACGAAATTAATACCTCCTTTATATAAATAAAAGAATAATATTTAAAAAAAAAACACCAATCTAACATATTTGTGATATACAAATTAACGAAATTAATACTTCCTTTATCTATACTCCTATTATAAAGAGGAAAAAATTGTTTATTTGTAGGAGGTAAGCTCTGGAACTACCGAACCGATTCCAAAAGTAATGGTATCAAAATGATGGTGTTATTCCAACTTAGAACATAGGCTATATCTTATGTCGGTGCCACTACCCCAAAGGGGGTGTAGCAGCAAAAAACGTTCTAAAAATGCAATTTTAGCGTTACTGAAGGGCCTAGAAATATGAAATTTTGAATATTAGTTACTTATAAGATATAAATGATGTCTAAGAACAGTTCTTAAACAATTCGAAATTAAAAAGGGGTGAAAATGCACAAAAAGTGTTCTAAAATACGTTCTAAATGGTAGTTTCTACACAATCTCGGAAAATACCAAACGGATTTAAAAAATATTGGCGTCAAAATGATGGTGACAACGCTTGCTCCAAGATAGGCTATGTTTTATGTCGGTGCCACTGACCCAAAGGGAGTGCAGAAGCAAAAAACGTTCTAAAAATGCGATTTTAGCGTTACTGAAGGGCCTTGAAATATGAAATTTTGAATATTAGTTACTTATAAGATATAAATGATGTCTAAGAACAGTTCTTAAAGAATTCGAAATTTAAAAGGGGTGAAAATGCACAAAAAGCATTCTAAAAAACGTTCTAAATGGTAGTTTCTACACAATCTCAGGAAATACCAAACCGATTTAAAAAATAATGGTGTTAAAATGACGATGAGAACCCTTTCTCCTACATAGGCTACGTTTTATGTCGGTGCCACTACCCAAAAGGGGTTGCAGGAGCAAAAAAGTTCTAAAAATCCGATTTTGCGTTACTGAAGGGCCTAGAAATATGAAATATTAGCTACTTATTAGATATAAAGGATTTCTAAGAACATGTCTTAAACAATTCGAAATTTAAAAGAAGTGAAAATGCGCGAAAAGCGTTCTAAATGGTGGTTTCCACACAATCTCAGTAAATACCAAATCGATTTAAAAAATAAGGGCGTCAAAATGATGGTGACAACCATTGCTCCCTTGCCGCGCATTTTCACCCCTTTTTAAATTTCCAATTTTTTCGAAACTGTTCTTAAAAATCATTTTTATCTAATAAATATGTACCTTGCCTAATTTTAAGTTGCTAGCCCCTACCGATCACAAAAATCGAAATTTAGAACGCTTTTTTGCTCCTGCAACGTCTTGGTGATAGTGATACCGACATAAAATAGCGTCTGTGTTAGAGCAGAGGCTGTCAGCATCAATTTCCTACCATTACGTTTGAAATCAGATTCATTCTTCCTGAGATATTTAAAAAATAAAGGCGTCAAAATGATGGTGAGAACCCTTGCTCCAACATAGGCTATGTTTTTTGTCGGTGCCACTACCCCAAAGGGGGTGCAGGAGAAAAACTTTCTAAATTGCGGTTTTTGCGTTACGGAAGGGCCTAGAATCGAAAAATTTGGAATGGTAGGTAGTTATAAGATATCAATGATCTCTAAGCACATTTCCTAAAAAAATCGAAATTTAAAAGGGGGTCAAAATGCGGAAAAAGCGTTGTAAAAAACGTTCTAAATTGCGATCTATATGCAATCTAAGGAAGTACTGAACCGATTTCAAATATAATGGTGCAAAAATGATGGTGACAGATCTTGCTACAAGATAGGTTATATTTTATATCTATTTCTACTACCCCAGAGGAGATGCAGGAGCATAATGCGCGAAAAGCGTTCTAAAAACGTTCTAAATGCCGATTTGTCAGTAATATCTCAGGAAGAATCAAACTTATTTCAAAAGTAATGGTAGGAAATTGATGCTGACAGCCTCTGCTCTAACATAGACGCTATTTTATGTCGGTATCACTATCACCTAGATGCTGCAGGAGCAAAAAAGCGTTCTAAATTTCGATTTTTGCGATCGGTAGGGGCTAGCAACTTAAAATTAGGCAAGGTACATATTTATTAGATATAAATGATCTTTAAGAACAGTTTCGAAAAAATTAGAAAATTAAAAAGGGGTGAAAATGCGCGAAAAACGTTCTAAATTGCGATTTCTACTCAATCTCAGGAAATACCAAAGCTATTTCAAAAGTAATGGTTGCAAATCAATGGTGACAGTCCCTGCCATAACATAGGTTATATTTTATGTTGCTGTCAATACCATCTGAGGGTTGCAAAAGCAAAACATGTTCTAATTTGCGTTTTTTGCACAACTGAGGGGTCTAACACTTTGAAGTATGGCATGGTATTTACTGATAAGATGCAACTGCTTTCTAAGAACAGTCGAAAGAAAATTCCAAATTTTAAAAGATGAAGTGAGCGAAAAGCGTTATAAATTAACCAAATAAAAAATTAATGCCGACAAATTGTTGGTGATAGAACCTGCTGAAACATAAGCCATATTTTATGTCTGTGCCACTACCACCAGAGGGTTGCAGGAGCTAAAAACGTTCTAAATTGCGCTTTCTGTGATACTGAAAAGGCTAGAAACTTTAAATATGGCATGGTAGTTACTTATAAAATATAAATGCCCTAGAAGGACTGTCAAAAATAAATTCGAAGTAAAAAGGGATGAAGCGAGGGGGAGGTGCGAGAAGCATTCTAAAAAAGTCCTAAATTACGATTTCTGTGAAATATCAGGGAATATAAACCGATTATAAAAGTAATAGTTGCGAATCAATGGTAACAGTCTCTGATCCTACACAGGCTATATTTTATGCCGATGATTCTACCACCTGGGGTTCCCAGGAACAGCAAACGTTCTAAAAAAGGCCTTTAAAATCTTTCTAAATTACGTTTCTGTGAAATATTGGGAAATTGCAAACCGATTTCAAAATTAATGTGGGCAAATTAATAGTGACAGTTCCCCTTTCAACATATCCCTTTACGTTGAGAAAGGTAGTAGGACTTGGAATTTGACATGATGGTTAATTTTAAGATGTAAGAAGATGGTTTCTAAAAAATTCAAAACATCAAATGAATACTGAAACGAGCGTATTAATTGAGCATTAAAGTTTCAAAATATTTTCTAAATTATCATTTATTTAATTTTATTTCTTTTTATTAATTTAAGTCTTATTTCTGCCTAATGCAGTGTAATAATGATGTTGAATCAAACTGTGTTTTAAATAGCAATTTTTGAATTATTCCTAAAAGTAATAAGTACCTTTTAATAAAAAAACCTTTTAATAAAATAAAATAAAACCTTTTAATAAAATAAAAATTTAGTTAGTACCTTTTAATAAAAATTAGACATATAAATATAACTTGGCATATTTCAAATATTACGCGAGCAAAGCCGCGGGGTTTGCTAGTAAACAAATAAAATAATAATATTGAAAAAGCACAAATCTAACATATTTGTAATCGTACAATTTAAATTTTTAGATCACCAAATAGGATTTTTTTTTTTTTAATGGAGTTTGTTTGCATAGTTCATTTCAGTTTACTGATTGTCTATGGTTTTAAAAACAATTTAAAAGCATTAAATATTTTTTAATTTATCTATATCGCGCGGAGCTCGATCACGAAAGATTAAACCGTTTGCCCTTAAAACAAAATAAAGAGTTTATCATTTTCTTATAGCTAATATCCATTAAAAAAAACTTCCCTAAGAATAAATAAATAAAGTAATATAAATAAAACACAGATTTAACACACATGTATAAGCTCTGAAATTATCAGAATATAAAAGAATGCCGTAAATAGCAAAATCTTGGTCAAATAACTCTTAGCATGCGACTAATAAGAAAATATAGCTTTTGATAAATTTCAAAAATTTATTTGATTGTATAATTCGTATTTTTCATATAAAAAATGTTTTTTTTTTAATGCAAGTGGGTAATCTAAAAAAATTATTGCATATAAAAAATTATTAGTTTTCAATTGAAAAGAATGTTTTCACTTAAATTCTTTAACCCGGGAATCCCGGGTATGATCCCCTAGTACCAGTAATTGACCATTTAGTGAAAATTTCTTCAAGTTTTTTTTTCTGATACAATTATTCACGCACTTTTCTACAAATATGCACAGTTGCCAATTAATGTATGAGGGTTACTAATCTAAAAAAAATCTTTTTTTTTCCTTGCAATTAAAATTATTAGCAACTAGTAAGTAATCACCAATAACTGACCACTTCTTTTTTCAGTATGAAAATCAAAACATTAATGTTCGTATTATAAATTGCTGCTAAAATACATAAACCGAATTATCCAAAAGTCAAGAAACATTTTAAAAATCAATAATCCACAAACCAACGAAGATCGAAAGGTGTCGATTTCAATCTTTTTTCTTCCTTGCAATTAAAAATATTAGCAATATAAGTTGTGAAATAGTAATTGACCACTAGTAAGTAATCATCAATAACTGACCACTTCTTTTTTCAGTATGAAAATCAAAACATTAATGTTCGTATTATAAATTATTGCTAAAATACATAAACCGAATTATCCAAAAGTCAAGGAACATTTTAAAAATCAGTAATCCACAAACCAACGAAGATCGAAAGGTGTCGATTTCAATCTTTTTTCTTCCTTGCAATTAAAAATATTAGCAATATAAGTTGTGAAATAGTAATTGACCACTAATAAGTAATCGCCAATAACTGACCACTTCTTTTTTCAGTATGAAAATCAAAACATTAATGTTCGTATTATAAATTGCTGCTAAAATACATAAACCGAATTATCCAAAAGTCAAGAAACATTTTAAAAATCAATAATCCACAAACTAACGAAGATCGAAAGGTGTCGATTTCAATCTTTTTTTCTTCCTTGCAATTAAAAATATTAGCAATATAAGTTGTGAAATAGTAATTGACCACTAGTAAGTAATCACCAATAACTGACCACTTCTTTTTTCAGTGTGAAAATCAAAACATTAATGTTCGTATTATAAATTATTGCTAAAATACATAAACCGAATCATCCAAAAGTCAAGGAAGATATAAAAAATCAATAATCCACAAGCTAAAGAAAATCGGTAGGTGTCGATTTCATATTGAAATTAAAATACAGGGTATGCAGTAAAATCATTTTTTCATCCCTTATTTTTTTAGCGCAGTCATAAATATGGTAATGTACACTAACGTGGTATCGCGACCAACGAAATAGAAGGCCAGTCCACGGTGTGACATCAAGGTAATGACGTCACGACCATGAGATCACTCGGTCAAAGAGGAAATATCGAATTTAGAATGACTCACGTGTAATGAAATGGTCTGTGTACGTTTACTTAGAATAGAAGCAAATCTAATTAAAACTATCTGATTAGAAATAACCAGTACGCCTGTCTCCCACGCTACATGCTCCCGGCTGGGCAAGGTTCACTCAACCTTTCATCCCTTCGGGGTCGATGACTACCAAGAGTAAAATGAGTACTAAGATTGCTTGGGAACTAAACACCGAGGGTCTCGCGTTGGGCTGACCACCCGGCTGGGGCACATGCTGCGTAGCAACTCTGGGCCCAGGCTCAATTAAACAGAGTTGGGCAGTGTAGGCCTTGTTCTTCCTGGATCGTTCAGCCACAAGTTTAGTTTTTTTTTTTTTTTTTTTTAGATTAGAAATAACAAATGTATTAATATTTTGAAATATACCCCAGGTGCTAATCACATAATCATGAAGAACTGATTAAGGGGTCAGGTAACCTTTGAACCAATAAAGTACATGGAAAGGTGACCTCTGTAAGAATTGCAGTCATTCTTTAACTAATTAACTTTTAATTATAAAATTGAAAGCACATGTTACGAACGATTTATATTATCAATCAAAGTTGTTAGAAAAGGTATACGCATATATAGTTTTTTTTAATTTATTTTTAAACATAATACAATTTTTACGAAAGAATTATTCTTGCATGCATTGCGCGCATGATTTTTCCCATTTCAATGGCTGAAACAAGCCAAGATTCTTTAATGAGTACAGATGTAAAGTGTTTTCAAAATGACCTACAATGAAAAAAATAAAACTTTTAGATCTCGAGAAAAAAATTTTTTTTAGAGAAATTCGAAATATCGAGATTTTTTTTATACAAAAGTAGCCGTGAATTCTAAACTTCTTACTTGAGAAACATAATAATAGGTCATTTTGTGCTTCTGTACGTTTAATACATCCACCAAAAATTTCGTGAAATTCTAGGCAACCGTTTTTCTGAAATCGTGCGCGCAATGATCAAAATCGCTGTTTTGAGAAAATTGGCTTTAAATATTAAAAAACCCGTTGATCATATAGCAAAAGCTCAAAGTGTTTTAGACATAACTTCTCTTCTAATGCGAATTTTTGTATGGGGTTTGATTTTAAATGTTCCCAAAGAATCGTATTTAATTATAAGCTATTTAAAAAAAATTCGATTTTTGGACGCTTCAAAGGTTACCTGACCCCTTAAGTCAGAACCAAGACATTGAGCTCAAGCATTTAAATATTATGCAGAATATTTGGCCGGAGAAGTGTCACTGAGGAATGTGATGTTAAACATTCTCATCATACACTCCATGACATTTTTTGGGCCACAAGAGGTTCATGTGAAGACAGAATCAGGTCAGATAGATGTGAAGACCATTCTCATCGAGTTGTAAAGATCATATACTTAAGATTCTTAAAAGAAAATATAAATGTTTAAAACCTAACAGACAAATTTTAGATCTAGATTTAAGATTAAAGAATTTTACTACATTCTAAAGAATTATTTATAAGAACACACAAACTACGTTTCATTTTGCACATAGTTTATAAACTTAAACACAGAAAAATTGTAAAATGTGTCTTGTTTTTATTTAATTTCAGTTAAGTTAAACTTCTGTTTCATAATATATTTATTTGACTGAAAAGAAATGGAGATTAGCAGCTGTGTTTTGTGTTTGCATATTAATCTTTTAGTAAAATGCAATATTGGATGTTTATAAAAAGTAAAAAAAAATAATCCCAAACACTTTTTTAGCATGTATTTTTTGTGAAGGATTATGAAAATCTTTTTTGCAGCAACTTGAATGAAATAGGATTTGCATATTGCCATAATAAAATATGCATGTATTTCAGACATGCTTTTAAATATAGAATATGTATATTTCAGTACTATTAAAAGTCATAAGAAGAACATGAATTTAGTTATCTTAAATTTTAAAATACAATAAAAAAAAGATAGAAAGCCAAGATACAGCAACATTCTGAATTATACAAAAACACTAAATCTTATCAAAATGCGAAATGAAAAATATGCTTGGAAATAAATTTTTTTTCGTTAGATTGACCCTCAAAAATTTTTATGGATAAAGTTAAAAGTAAACATAAGCTACATGCTAAACAATTGTAAAATATATAAAATACACAATTGAAAACTTTTAATTGTATGATGAAAGAAAAAAAAAACCTGTAAACAGCGTATGCGATCTATAAAATAAATGGATTATAGCATAAGACAAGCAATGAAACAAATTTAGTTCTGAAATCATGAAAATATATAGCAGTTTATAGTTAGGCTTAAACACCCATATGAAGCTCTAGCACAAAAATGACAGATCAAAAAATAATAAAAAATTTAACTAATAAAAAATTCACCAAATCCTAAATGATCAAAAAACGCTACAGATTATAAATAAAAGAAATGCATACCGATCACAGACATTAAATATACTTTAAAAAATCCTTTTTTAAAGATGTTATCCACTTTCTTAATGCTTTACTACGGGAAAGCTGAGTAAAGATGATTTAGTCCGTGTGGCGTCATAAAAGCCACGAAGCGGCCTTGTATGTCTTTGGTTGCGATCCTATTCGAAAATATTGCTTACAGCGCTTCCTAGCTGTATAGTAAAAAGTTAGTGTACCGATTTTGAAAAGTATACGAGATGTGAAAGAATAGTGAATTACAAAGTTATACAGCGAACACTTACACAACAAAAGTCGTCTTAAAGGAGCAATTAGCTGCTATTCCGTACGTTTAGCGTCATTGCTTAATCTGTAGTGTTCAATCAATAAGGTTTCGTCGTTTTGTTTAGTGAAGATGATATTATCTGTTTCTGATACGCTTCAGGATATTAAACTTTTGGAAAGCGCAAACAAAAAATAAGCATTCACTGTAAAAAAAAAAAAAAAAAAAAAAAAAAAAAAAAAAAAAAAAAAAACGGAGATTCTACGTGCAATCTAGACGCCAGTACTATTTCCGTATTTTTACGGAAATTTTTCTCTATAAATTCCAGAAAAAATTCCGTTTTTTATTTAAAAGTAGATGAGTCTGATTAAAAGTGACCAGTAGAATCTCCGTTTTTTTGTACAATGTTCTAGGCGTACCATTCTTAGCATTCATGTGTGTACACAAGGTGTGTAAAACGATGCCGCTAAACAACTTTGTAACTGACTGGGTATCTGTGTATTACACAGTTTCCCAGATACATATAATACATTTACTATTGAATTTGTTGTTAGGAGGCGCTGTAATAAATGACACTGAAAAGCCCATGGCCACTTTACTGCAGTTAGGCATTATTTTTACTACTGTAGCTTACGACATTCAAAAGTTGAGGTCATAAGAAAAGCCTGGAAGTATTAACTAATACCCTGCATATATATTACGAAAATTAAATTTCCGCGCCTTATTAAAAATTATTCCATAATTTGTTTTTTCTAAATTATTCTACAATCCTAGTTTATTAAATTATTCTCTATCTTAAATAATATTTCATTCATTCGTTCATTTAAATTCATTCTATTTAAAACGCGTACTTAATTTTCTTCAAAAATCTTCTAAAAAACGTTCCTTTTTAATAATTTTTTTCAAGACCTTTTTATTTCTCACTCTTAAATTGCTGATATTTATTCTATTAATGTTATCTGATTTATACCATCTCTTTCTTTTCATCTTTTTTATTCCATAACTCGAATTCCCGCGTAATTTCGGTTCGGTCATTTCTGCTCAATTTATTATGCCGCGCACAATAAAGAGTCCCCAGCTTTGCCGCTCATTGGTTAAATTATCTCTGCATTGACGAAAAGATTCCTACGTCTCGACCGGTATAAAACGAGAAACATGAGCGTGGAGCTCAGGATTTTCGTGCCATTTGTTGTTTTGTAAAACTACGTTGCTGTCTAGAAGAGCGTCACCGGAATAATTTAATGAAGTTCCAACATCTTTAAATAACGGAGTTTGTGAAGCGATGGCGGGAATAAGTGTATAGTGTTTTTTAGAACTGTGGTGGATGATTTGCCAACCAATGTATTATGATAGAGGAAAGTAATAAAATTTCTTCTTTTGTGAAGAAATGTTTTTCCTTTTTTCGGGAAACTGCCAATGTTTATCGACCAAGGCCATAGGTAAAACATCGACGAGTGCAATTGAACAATTGAATGTGTTATCTTAATCGGTACCGTAATGACGGCTGCTTAAGTTATTAGTGTTATGGGGCGGTCTTTGCTTCATTTTACATCGTTCCATGACCTGTTACTTAATACCATCACAAATATAAGATATAGAGTCGAACCTCTATTTAACGAAGTCGCTAAATCCCGGAAAAAAGTTCGTTATATGGAAAATTCGTTAAATAGAGATTCACCTTTTAAAATACTTTAAACTACATAAAATAGATTTTAAATTCATAAACACTAAATATTTTTACTAAAAGTAATTAATCACATTTTTAAAAATAAATTATATCGATTTGTTTTACTTATTTTACCCACCAATATCCATCATCAATTCATTTTTTCTATGTGTTTAAATCTTTGAAATCTGCAACTAAAACAAATCATTGTCCGGGAATACACTGTATTTTCTGTTTAAAGTCAATAGTTATACATCAAAATTAACGAATTTTAATGACATTATCGTATTTATTATTATTATAACAAATAATTTTTACCATACATTAACATATGCGTCCTTAAATTTAATTTCTGAAGAACTGTTAATGTTACCTGAGTTTTTTTATTTAAAAAAGTGCCTTCTCTCATAATACGTCTCGCATCTTTACAATGCACCCAAAACCCCTTCATGCGTATTTTCTTCTAACTATAATCCGCGTCGGATTGTTTCAAATGATTTTAGCATTTTATCATACGAAGTTTTGTTAATTCCTGCTTAATGATAATTTCCATCATCACCATATTCGTCTTCATCGCAATTCATTGCTGTATTGTTTTTATTTTTCACACTGTCGAAAATATCCAATTCGGATAGTGTTTCCGAGGTCTCAATTTCAGAATTAAGTGAAATACAATCATCAATCAGCACATCATGGTTAATTTCTTCTTTTTTTCTCATCTGTATCCACATGTTAAGTGTGGGATAGGGACCACTCTAAGGGATTATCGTCTTCGTCTTCCGTACTTACCGAATTCTCACTACTGACAAAGAAGGCGCCTTGTAAAACCAGTTCAAGGCCATTGAACATCATAAAATGTGTTTAAAGAAAGAATAAGTTTGAAATGTCCAGAAATATTTTGAGAAATGGGGAGAAAAAAAAAATTAGATCACAATAAAAAGTTCGTTAAATAGAGAATGCACTTCGCTATTTGGAGGTTATTTTACGAAGAAATTCGCAAAATGTTCTTGGTTCCAAGGAAAAGTTCGCAAAATAGAGAAATTCGCAAAATAGAGGTTCGTTAAATAGAGGTCCGACTGTATATACAATTTTAATACAAATACAAAAATATCACTATAATGATAAGAAAGGAAGTATATAAAACATTATACTATAATTATTTTAAAATCATTTTTATTTTTAGTATAAAATCCTTATCTCCAGGGCCCGACTTATGCAGGGGCATGCGGGGCAGCTGCCCCTCTGCCCCCCTTTTCAGGGGGCCCCCGTGGGAATAATCAGGACTTTCATTAAAACGTGCCAAATGATTAAAATTTGCTAAAAGTGACCAAAATCCATTTATTTTCAAACATTTAGGAAAGGGAGTGCGGTCTCTCTTCACCTCCACTTATGCAAAAAAAAAAAAACTACATCATTGGAAAACTAATGATTACAATTTTATTATAACAACTTAGTATTCTATTGTTTTCAAAAGAAATTCTTTATTAATCTTCACCTCGTAACATGGCAAGTTAAAACCATTAAATATGACCAATTCGGAGCATTTTCTTTTAGACATCTTATAACGTACATAGATAAGCGAACTAAAAGTCTACAAAGAAATACTCCCTGTCAACCAATCTATATTTTTTTTTCTACAATTATCCTAGTAGTATTTTTTCTTAAAGTCGTAACTTTTTGTCATACCCTGTATACAGATGTGAGCAGTATCGGGTACAAATTTTATGCATACATACAACATGTATGAAGTTTAGTACTAGCCACTTCCACATTATTCGCAAAAAAAATTATATAGTTAGATAGAAGGGGGACCCCTCACAATGATGCTTGCCCCGGGGCCCTCCATAGCCTAAGTCGGGCCCTGCTTATCTCAAATAATATCAGATCAAAATCTATCATTGTCTACCTTGCGTGAAGAACATACACATTAAGGAACACGACAAGTCACTGCACCATTTGTGAATTGATATCTCATTAACCTGTAATCTCCCTAATTTAATATTTTTTTAAGTCTATTTTTTATTTTGCGAGTGAAATTTCAATAAAACTTTTGAACCAAGTATCATCAGCTTTATTTTCTTGAAATGAGTTAAAATGACCATTACTATATTATTGTTTGCGGTATATTTCAAAAAGCATTCCTTTACGTATTGCAGATCTATTTTTTTGTATTTTAAGTTGATTAATTTCATAAAAGTTTTCTTACTGCCTTAGTACGGATTGTTGTAAGTCCAAGTTTTCGTAACCAAGGATATATATATATATTTTTTATTAGGTAACTTGCATTACAAAAAGTCCTCCCGGCCTGTACCAAGAGGAACAGGTAGCTTTCCCATTACTTGATTTTAAGATTTTAGCTAATTTTACTCGAAAACACGAAGCTAATGAGAAGAACCCGATTAGAGAAGGTTCATTCCCAGTTTTCGTCAATACTGAACTTCAAAAGAATTTCACCAAATTAATCAGCCAAATTGGTTCAATTATGGCGGATATGGCTAGATCATTATTCTTTAAAACTGCTCAGGAGTTATCAAGATACCACCATATTCCGCGGATACAAATCCAATGTAGCACATGTTGAGTGAATCAGAAAACAGTTAAACCTCATAATATTTCTACAAAATCCCAACTGCAGGAAGTTTTAAAAACGGAATGGAATGAAATCGAACAATCTTGCAGCGCAAAAATAGTTCAATCTATGTCGACACGCTTGAAAAGTGTAATTTCATCTAAAGGATACCCAACAAAGTACTATATGTATATTTCTAAAAGTGTTAAACAACTTTTCAACGTTTTCGAGTAATTATGCGACTTCCTTTTTGGTACTTTTCAAACAAATTATTTTACTGCAAAAAGTCTCTCGGGTTATTTTTTTAAAAGGTTAGTGCATTTCACAATTTATAAATCAGAGTACACATGGATAAAAAATTAATATTGATCCTTTAATATTTAGTAGCTTTTTAACACTTTCCAATAAACTTTAAAAGTGTTTATGCATTCGGTTTGTCTGTCCGTCTGTCCACGCTCTAATTCCTGTAAATATACTCGGATTTTCATGCAATTGATAAAGGTTATTTAGGGTTACCCAAGCACGTCTGGTATCGTATAGGAAGTATTTAGGATTAATAGTTCATTTACAGGGGCACACAAAAGTCTTCCGTTACATTATGGTATATTGGGGAAAATTGTTTGCAGAGTATTTTAATGACATTACGCTATTTCAAATGTATTGAAACTGATATAAATCACTGAATTTCACTACGATCATGTTAGAACGTTATTCATAGTCAAGTCAGAATTCATAGCATTTTTTATTCCTTTACAGGGACACACAAAAGAAATCCGTTACAATACTGTCTTTGAGTAATAATTGCTGGAGTGTACGGTTTAAAATTCGGTATCCGCTTTTAAATCTAATTAAATTTTTGCATGTTACTCAATATATATAAATTCTATACCTCATATACAGGGCCGCACAAAAGTATTCACGCACCATTCTCCTTATTAGAGGAAATTGCTGAAGGAGAATTTTGAACTGAAGTATATGTATTTCTTAAGTGAACTAAATTTTGGTATGCATGCAGTTAGTAGATACAAATCTATATATCATATACAGGGCTGCTGAAAAAATTCAGATAATTTTCCGATTGTAGATGGGAACAGCTGATATTGGGTTTTGAAATGCGTTATGCGTTTTCATAGGGTTGAATTAGGGTAATATTTTAAATTTTTTAACATTGCAATTTTTGTTCATTATTCTGAATGTGTTGGAAAGTATTTCATAATCTATGCTTGACGCATGATTTTTTCTTTCTTGTTTTTTTACAGAACAGTTCCAAAAACACAGCTGTTCAAACATTAATGTGAGCCAATAAAATTTTGTCAAAGAAGCGCAATTTTATATATTTTTTTTCTTCCTTGATATGCTATAAAATACAATTACTAGACAATTGTTAAATAAGAAATGAAAAGAAAAAATACCCGCGTTAACAAATTTATAAAAATGAGATGCAAAATGTTTTATGATCTTCGAACAGTTGCACAAAATTTCACTAAATGTTATACAGAAAATTTCGGATTTCTGGAAAAAGTATTCATAAAATTCTAATTGATCTGATTAATTTAAGACTTCAATTACAAAAATTTACCTTCTATAAAACTATTATTCAAAACTTTCATTTTTTTTCATTGATTAAAAAAATTTGCAAATTGTCTGAGCATATCAATAATTAAAAAATTCAATAGAAAGGCTTTACGGCATGAAAGAATGTTTCATATATTTTTCAACGAAACAAAACTAAGCCAAAAAATATTTGGCTAGTTCCAAATACCGCAGCAACATATCTACCAGATTTCAAACTAATCGGATACGTTTTGAGACAATTATCATGGAATATACGTACATACCAAAGCCCTTATATATATATAAGAGCTCATAGACAAATCAAACTATTAAGCGGTTCTGACATTTACAGCTCAACGTGAAATTTGTAGCACATTTTCTGACTCATTTTTAAGCGTGCAGGCCTAAAATTGACAGGCCTGACTATTAAAGCGATTTGGAATTGGCATGAGTTTTCCGTTTTTTGATAAATAAATTACTTATCGAATTATATAAGCGATTGTGGTCACGTGACGACCGGTTTTTCGTCTTTCTCGAGGTGCTGCGTACGGAAATTCGGTTCCAAATGCCAACTTGAACAATATTTTCTGAACGATCTTCTGCTTTTGTCAAAAAATGGAGAAGTTCTGTCGATTACATAGTTTTTAAATAAGAAAACATGCTACGATTCATGCGTTTCCGAACAAAAATTAATTTAACTAGTTGGATGTGGCAATATCAAAACTTTCTTCTACCTCATACATATTAATATTTCAAAAGGTAGTTACAGGTGTTAATACTGCAATATTATTAGTATATTATTAGTTCAATTCTATACCAACTTTCATTTTCATCTTAAATTTCTGCTTCAGTCAATTAATCGGAGTAAAAACGACTTAATCTCGATCATGATATTTATTAAAATCAATAGTTTTTCATTATTCTGTTGTACAGTCGTGGAAAAAAAAAAAAAGTAAACACCCCCTACTAACTCCTCAACAAATTATCGTAGAAGAAATTTACTGGTACCGAACGATTGGAAATAAAGTCTACTTTTAACTGATGTATATAAAATTTGCTTAGGGGACCATCGACATATTAAAACAAACCATAAATTCATTTTTTTCAATGGCAATACCAAATTCTGACAGCATAAATGAACTCTACACCATTCAATTAGCCTAAAAACAAATTTTTATGCAATTCGTACCATAAGTTTCCGAGAAATTAATCATTATAAAACGTGCATATTTTAAGGGCTGTATCCAAATTGAAGTTCGGTACTCGATTGTTAACCGAGAGAGCCTCCTTCTTGATCAAGGCACCTTAAGCCCCACTCAAGCAGTCAATGAAGCCTGTTAGACAACGAGACAGCAAAAGAAATTTCAAAATATCTACTCACTTCTATCATAGACGGCCCTTTAAACCATGATTTTGCCGTTTTTTAAGCATAATTTGAAAACTATTTGGAAGAAAAATGTGAAATTTCGGATTTTCATAAAGCAGTGCTTAATAAATCTAAATCAATCAAAAAATTGTAGGTTGCAATTCATAATTTTTTCGAATATTAATTTCATAATTCATACCATAAAATTATAAAAATTGCAAATTCAGCATATATATGTTTGGGCACATTAGTATTATTGCTACACAAAAAATTAGCACATTAGGGGCATAATTTCAGGAGATATAAATAAAAATATGAAAATGTAATTTAACATTAGAAGCACTAAATTTTGAATGTTTATAATTCAAAAACTTATCATTCAAATGACTTGAAATTTGGTGTCTGGGCATAGTTTGAACCGAAGATTTGAAGTATCTCGTTAAAACTGGGTATTGCTATTGAAAAAAATGAGGTTTGGGTTCGTTTTAATATGTAGATGGCCCCCTAAGCAAATTTTATATACATCATTTAAAAGTAGACTTTATTTCCAATTGTTCGGTACCAGTAACTTCCGACTACGGTAATTTGTCGAAAAGTTAGTAGGGGGTGTTTACTTTTTTTTTCCACGACTGTACATCAGCTATTTGCGAATAGCCTGAGTAGCAAGATGCGAGTTCCCATCTCTGCACGAGACGCCGATGGACAACAGAGCTACGAAAAATCGAGAAAATTATACAAAAATCGCTATCACAGTGCTTCTTTCCGGTGGGGTATTTCCAAATTCAAGGAAGACCTGCTGGCGATAGCAAAAAACATACACAAAACATTTGGTTCAATTCTATTGACAGCCTCATACACTTTTCGATGGTAAAAAAAGAAAATGGCACAAAAATCTCGATTACAGCAACCCCTTCCGGGAGAATATTTTCAAATTCAAGAAGAAACTGCTGGGCACAGCCAAATACATACACAAAAAATTTGGTTTAATTCTATGCATAATTTCATACACTTTTCGATGGTACAGTAATGAAAATGGCATAAAAATGCTATTACAGCGCCCCTTCCAGCAGAATATTTCTAAATTGAAGGAGGACCTGCTTGCCACAGCCAAATGCATACACAAAAAATTTGGATCAGTTCTATTCATAACTTCATACACTTTTCGATGATACAATGGCGACACATGGATACACGGAGAGACGGACGGACAGACAGACATTGTGTATAAACATGTTTTTTTTTTGTATCTCTGACCGCTAAGACGAGTAAATCCGTCGAAAAAAATTTCGATTACATTAACTTCTTCTATTGAAGATAGAAGAAAGTAAAAATGTGTCGGAAAGTAACTCCTTTGGATTTGAGAACAGCTGTTTAATAGGAAGATAAGTCATAGTTCATTTATATAAGAGCTTTGGTGCATACCGACTGACATAAGCCGAAATCTTTTCGTCTATCCACAGTGAGTCTCATATTAACGAACTTTTTGACAGTAAGCTGCACAAATAATTTTATTCTAAATTTATTTTATATATATTAAAAAAAAACTGCGATAAAATTTTACCCTAATCAATATAACACTTTTTTTAGTAATAAATAAATAAATAAATATATATATATGCGTGACATGCACTGATGCAATTTATACTTTTCTATCACATAAACGTATTTTTAAACTAGAATGTATTATTTGTTACACTTCTAATATTTAACGCGAATTCTGCATCTTTTTTTTTTTTTTTTTTTTTTTCGAGACAGTTTTACTCCAATGTGTTGAAATTTATTTATATTCAACTACATCTCATGGTAATTTTCATTCAGTGGAAAAAAAAAAAAAACTCCTTCTCTCTCGAAAATTATTCGTTTAATTATTCTTGGAAAAAGCCTTAATGTCTCGAAATAGTTTTTTTTTTTTTTTTTTTTTCGAATTCAAATTGTTATTCTGAACAAAGCATAAAAGAAGTTAAGAAGGTGAGAGAAAAATTATCATATTTCTTGAAAAGATTAATAATAAAGAGATTTCAACCCTTACTTTAGATGACCTTTTTTTGTATGCTTCTTTTTTCCCGTTCTTTTTATCTGTTTTTTTTTTCTTTTTGAGAAAATATGATTTGCATCTAATTTTCTATGATTTAAAAGATATGAATAAATTACAGGGATGGGGATTTTTGAAAGTAATGCAGAAAAAAAAAGAACTTTCTAAAATGTGAAATGTATTTATAAAAAGTTATTACGAATGCCATGTTAAGAAAGAAAATATGTTAGAATTTAGTAATCGCTCTAGTTTATTATATTTTAAAATGTCTATCTGCTCCACCCTCTCTTCCCCTATCTGTTTTAAAGAGGTAAGGAAGGATGTAGAATTCGAAAATGCCATCATCATCATCATTTTTTTTTTTTTTCAGAAATATCAATCGAAAATTGCTCGAAAAAGATACTATGAATGGATCGAAATAAAAATACAAGAATATACAGTATAACGTAAATCGAGGGTTACGTAAGATGGAGTACAGAAACAGATTACAATAATTGAATTCGGGTTACATTACAGGAATCTTAAGTGAATATTTCTCATTTACAAAGTACCAAATTATACAAGTCGGTTATAAAATTGCTTTGCTTTTTCTGTTTGGAGACATATGTAACTAAAATTATGATGGAAGCATTCGGCACTCTGAAGTCTAAGGTACAGTCGTGGAAAAAAAAAAAGTAAACACCCCCTACTAACTCCTCAACAAATTATCGTAGAAGAAAGTTACTGGTACCGAACGATTGGAAATAAAGTCTACTTTTAAATTATGTATATAAAATTTGCTTAGGGGGCCATCTACATATTAAAACGAAATCAAACTTCATTTTTTTTTCAATGACAATACCCAAATTCAGCAAGATATTTCAAATCTTCGGTTCAAATTATGCCCAGACACCGAATTTCAAGTCATTAGAACGATAAGTTTTTGAATTATAAACATTCAAAATTTAGTGCTTCTAATGTTAAATTACATTTTCATATTTTTATTAATATCTCCAGAAATTATGCTTCTAATGTGCTAATTTTTTTTGCAGCAATAATACTAATATACCCAAACATAAATACGCTAAATTTGCAATTTTTATAAATTTATGATATGAATTACGAATTATGAAATTAATATTCGAAAAAATTATGAATTGCAACCTACAATTTTTTTGATGGATTTAGATTTATTAAGTCCTCCTTTATGGAAATCCAAAATGTCACATTTTTCTTCCAAGTAGTTTTCAAATTATGCTTAAAAAACGGCAAAATGATGGTGTAAGGGGCCGTCTATAATAGAAGTGACTAGATATTTTGAAATTTCTCCTGCTGTATTGTAATCTAGCAGGCTTCATTGACTTCTTAAGGTGCCTTGATCAAGATGGGGGCTGTCTCGGTTAATAATCGATTTCCGAACTTCAATTTGGATACAACCCTTAAAATATGCTCGTTTTAAAATAATTAATTTCTCGGAAACTTATGGTACGAATTGCATAAAAGTTCGTTTTTAGGCTAATTGGAGGATGTAGAGTTCATTTATGATGTCAGAATTGTGTACTGCTATTGAAAAAAACAAAGTTATGGTTCGTTTTAATATGTAGATGGCCCCCTAAGCAAATTTTATCTATATCATTTAAAAGTAGACTTTATTTCCAATCGTTCGGTACCAGTAACTTTCTTCTACGATAATTTGTTGAGGAGTTAGTGGGGGGTGTTTACTTTTTTTTTTCCACGACTGTACTTACCAACTTTGCTAATGTTTTTCACGTATGTGGACATCGTATTTGTAAAAGTGCTATTAAGTGAGTCGTGTCAAAGTTGCCTGTAATTCCGAACGATTCAATGTTAACTTATGGCTTTAAAAGAGTTCCTCGAAAATAAGAAATCATCTTGTGTCGGAGCGATTTTGACACTTGTAAACAAAGCGAGTCGCCCGTAACAGTCAATCAAATACTTTGAAAACTGACGAAGGAAAGAACTTTTCCCGAATAGCCAATGAACTGCTGGGAAAACGAAAACAGTGGTACGTTAAAAAGCTATAACACGTAAAAAATGTAAGCGAAAAATATTTCTTAAGACTTGTCAGTTTTCCTACAACATACATACCACTTTTTACGTTTTCCAAGCATCTCATTGGCTGTTCGAGAAAATACTTTTCCATCGTCAGTTTTCCAAGCATTGATTGGTTGTTACTGTCGACTATCTTCGTTTCATTCGTCCAAATCGCTTCGACACAAGATAGTTGCTTGCTTTCCAAGCGACTCCCTTGAAGCCGTAGGATAACATTAAGACGCCTGAAACTTGAGGCAACTTTGACGCCTCGTGAAATAGCACTTTTAGTTGCGGGAAAACTGACAAATCATAGGCAATTTTTGTCGCTTGAAATTTTTACGTATAAAAGTATCAAAGTGTTATTACACATAAAAATTCCAAGCGACAAAAATAGCCTGCGACTCGTCTGATTTCCCGCTTTTGAAACTCACTTTTTTCGGTTTCCAAACATTTCATTGGCTATTTGGGAAAAGGCTTTTCCATCGTCAGATTTCCAAGCATTTGATTGGCTGTTACTGGCGACTCGCTTCGTTTCAAGCGTCAAAGACAGAAGAAAGTTACTTGCTTTCGAAGCAGCTCCCCTGGAGCCGTAGAATAACATGGAAACGCTTGGAATTTCAAGCGATTTTGACCGATCGTGTAAGAGCACTTTCATTAAAGCGTTATTACACGTAAAAATTCCAAGCGATAAAAATCGCCAGCGACTCGTCTGATTTCCCGCTTTTGAAACTGACTTTTTTTGGTTTCCAAACATTTCATTGGCTGTTCGGGAAAAGGCTTTTCCATCGTCAGATTTGATTGGCTGTTACTGGCGACTCGCTCTGTTTCAGGCGTCAAACAAGCGCCGACAGAAGAAAGTTGCTTGCTTTCGAATTGACTCCCCTGGACCAATAGAATAACATGGAGACGCTTGGAATTTGAAGCGACTTTGACCCCTCGTGTAATAGCACTTTAATTATCTCTTTAACTTAACAAAATACATGTGATTAAAGCGCGTGATTCATAGGAATATAAGAGGCATTGAGAACCAGAGTGACGAACCAGAGATCCCACATTTTTTATGAAAAATGAGTTTGAAATGTCGTGCTATCTGCAGGCTGAATTATACATTTTATTTGTTTTTGCACTTTTCAAGTGATAGAACCTCTTTAAAAGATGGTCAGATGTAATTTGGATATAAAATTTCTAGCCAAAGATAGGATCAAGTGGCGTGATGCAATCTGGAACTGCCAACTTAATCATCACCTTAATCAAATCCTATGCTTGCTGAAGAATCTTGGTGTCTTCCGGCATTGACAGAACTGGCGTAAAAAAAGAAAAAATTTTGAAAAGCATTTGCCTCGAAATCACAGTTGGCGAGTTTGGTCCACTCTAGTTCTCAATGCCACATGTAACCTGCTGAACTCCTTAACCTTATTTTATTAGGAGAAATTGGTGCACGATGTAATTTGAGTGTTTTAGGGTTGGTTAAAACAGATTTTTAGCATCAAATTTTACCGATTTGGGTAAGCAAATTGCGATCACTGCTGACACCTTTTTAGGTGCGTTCGTATTTATGTAAATACGTAGCAACTATAGTCGTCGTCCAATCTCTCTGTCTGCCTGTCCGTCCGTCCGCATATAACAGAGCAAACACTATCCAACCGAATGGTCTGAAATTTTAAATATATAATTGTTGAAAAATTTTGTCGAGTCATTCCAAAATTTATGAAAATCAGATGTATAGTTTAATTACAGGGATAATCAAAATTTTTCCGTTACATTACGACGAATGGGAAAAAAATTATTTCAAGTGCATTTTAATTATGTTACAGCCTTTCGAACAGAATGAAATTTATATGTACTTATGAAGTGCAGTAAATATACATTCAGTACAATATGCGGTGCAAAAAATATTTATAAAGCTAGTTCTAGTACGAACGCACCACATTTGCTACGTTTGACGTGCAATTTCCAACTTGCCTGAATTGTTCACTTAAATTAATTTGCTCACCTACGGCACATCTCTATACAAGTTCAGTGTCCTCTATTGCCTACATTTCCAATCTAAGAATTTATTTCTTTCAGTACCAAACAAATTACTGTGGCAATGATTTATTTTAGTCTCGGTTAAAAGAAAAATTAGATTTGATCCAACTAACTTATGAATACTCGTTAGAGTATGTACGTGAATGTTGTAAAATAGTTTCATTTATAAATATCTCAAAAACGTGAAAAAGTTCTTGTTTACGCTAATTTCGTTACACATGGAAACCGTAAATCTTCTTCGATGTTAGATATGAGAGTGGCAATATACGATGCTCAGACTTTGTTTAGACCACTGAGGAGCTCAGTGGTTTAGACAGGCCGATTTGTCCAAACTATGGCAAACCTAGGCATTTTCTACTCCAGAATTTGGTGATACTCACCTAAACGACTTCGATTATACGAGTGAGACAAGTTAACAAGCATTAGCCTGCCCATAATGGCAGGCTCACCAAGATGCTTGGCTATAGACGGCTTACACATGACATCACATGTCTGGCATCGTTCTGGCATCATATGGCGACCAAATATACGGTGAATGTGGTGCTCTACATTTGACTTATTAGATTTATTTGTACTATAATAATCAAAATAAGAAAGGTCTAAATTAAACAGAAAGATAACATATGCTTTTAACGGCAAAGAGCGAGTTCTGACATTCCGTTTGTGCTCAAGATGCAATAATATCAGTCGTTGCTAAATGCTAATAGCAACGTGACGTCAATGCAAGCCGTCTATTGTTCAGAATCGTCTCAACCAATCAAATGTTATACCAACGTATGTCACCTAGTCTTAGTCGTACTCGTACTTAGTCTTACTCGTAGTCGCCTAGTCATATCTAAGCTGCCTAGTGTAATTATTGTATACAGGCCTGAAACGACATTGAAAATAGTGATTTGGGTATAGTCATTAGTAAGCTTAAAAACCAAAATTTACTTCAATGAGACTTCTTTTAAAGTTCAGGGAGAATGATTTAAGATAGACATTTTGAAAGTAATTTAATGTATGTGAATTGCGGAGATCATGTCCAAGAGTTTTCAAACTAGACGGTCACTTTTGTATAGACCTACCCCGGCCGATCATTTAAAAAATTTATTTTCAATAAAAAAAGATACTTTTTGTTGGAGGTCATATTAACAATATGTATAACTTTTAACAAATGACTATACTGTATCTACTATAATGTAGCTTAAAATGTAAAAAAAAAAAAAAAAAAAAAAAAAAAAATAGAAATAACCCATTGTTTTGAAATGACCGTCATTTTATACCTTTTAAGCTAAATGTTGATATAAACTACAGAGAATATTATAATCTTTCAGAATGTATTAAAAAAAAAAGTCCTTCCAGCCAGTGCCGGGAGGAAGAGGTAGCTTTCATATTCCTAATTTATAAAAAGCCAAATTATATTATTCAAACATACGAAGCTCAATTTAGTCGAAATCGATTATAGAAGATTCAATACTAATTTTTATCAATACTAAATCATTATGAATGAGAATTTCGCGAAATTAGTCAGCTTTATCCAAGCTGCTTTTATTTAAAGTAACTTATATTTGGTTGCCAAATTCGGCGATATCTTGAAGTGCCTGACATTTTAAGACAACATGGTGGATGAGGCTAACCAGTGATCTTGGTCGAGACCTTAGTAATTCCTGTGCACGTGCTCACTAACATCGGAATCGGTTGATATATACGAGTGCTGTCGCAGGCAAAAAATCAGATTTTTCAAAATGTCACCTATAGTCGTCGTTAGGTCCGTCCGTCTGTCTGCCTGTTCGCATATAACAGAGCAAAAACTACCCAACCGAATGCTTTGAAATTTTAAATATATAATTGTTGCAAAATTTTGTCGAAACATTTGAAATTTTATGAAAATCGGATGTATAGTTTAATTACAGGGGCAGTCAAGAGTTTCCCGTTACATTACGGCCAATGAGAAAAAATTATTTAAAGTACATTTTAATGATGTTGCAACCTTTCGAACAGAATGAAATTGATATAAACTTATGAAGTGCACCAAAATATACATTCAGTACAATATGCGGTGCTAAGAATATTTATAAAACTAGTTATAATACGAACACACCTCATTTGCCATGTTTAACGTGCAATTTCCAACTTGTTTTAGATTTCATTTTAGATCATACAGGAAATCAAAATCGTTACGAAAATGTGTGAACACATGGAGGAAAGAGATAGATGGAGATGCAGTATGCTGTAAAAACGGTTGCGATATGATGCGCATTATTGCTCAAATTTAAATGCTCTCTCTCGGCCCAAACAAAGCAAGCACCTGGAACAGGGACCGAATTTTTTGACATCCTCCCCCGTGCATTTTTTTCTCTAAATGAAAGTGATCTGCTTATTTTTAAGGAGTCTTGTACCTTTTAAACGCGTCGAAAATTAACGGAAAACTTCAAAGTTTGAATGTGTCTTTCTTTAAAATCTTTTTATGTATAAACATGAAATTTTGGATATTGATTAAACAGATTGTGCTTTGTAATATGCTACCATTAGAAATTTATTAGCCTTTCACAGAATTTTTTGTATTGTTGAAATCAAAATAGCTCTTTTTTTTTACTCCATAAGTCATTGCGCGCATGATATCTTGAGAAAGTATGTATGGATTGTCATGAAATTTGGTAAAGATACTAAACAAATATGTGTGTTTAAAATGAACTACTTTTAAGTATTTACAATGGTAATATTTTTAGTTATAACTATTTTTATTCATTAAAAATATAATTTTTTTTTCTTTTACAACTTTTTTTTTATATAGTTAATGAAATAATTTTGGCCTAAGAGTAGTTCATTTTAAACACACATATATGTTTAGTATCTTTACCAGATTTCATGGCAATCCATACACACTTTCTCAAGATATCATGCGCGCAATGACTTATGGAGTAAAAAAAAAGAGCTATTTTGATTTCAAATACAAATGCTGTAAAAGGCTAATAAATATCTAATGACAGCATTTTACAAAGCACAATCTGTTTAATCAATATCCAAAATTTCATGTTCATACATAAAAAGGTTTTGAAGATAGACTAATTCAAACTTTGAATTTTTTCGTTAAATTTCGTCGCGTTTAAAAGGTACAAGACCCGTTAAGCATTCTAAAGCAGCTTTCCATTGTATTATGAATTAAAAACTATACTACTAACAGTTTTCTTCTCTTTTTCGTGAAAGAAAGTGCTTGTGTTTGGGCCGGCTGTAGCTGATTTTATGGTTACTTTTTTGGCGTCACCTCCAGACACCTTATTTCATCTCCATCTATCTCTTTCCCCCATGGTGTGAACACCTTTTGTATTTTAAAGATAAAATTGGCTGTCAAGTTGAATTAATAATATATATATATACCGGCTGTCCTAAAAAGGACTGACTTATTTTAAAATTCAATAACTTGCAAACGGTGACAGATATTTAAAAAATTATTGCAGGCGGGTTATGCATAAGGTCAAAAGTTTTTTTATAGTGATTTTCGATTTTAGTTCGAATTACAAACAATAGATGGCGCTGTAAGCAATAGGCGCTAAATACAGGCTCGATTTTTTGGCCTTTCTCTTCTTCCATGCGGAAAAAGGAGGTTAAAATGTATAAGGAAAGGGCAGCTGACGTCACTGTTGGTCGAATTAATGTTGGTCAGCAAGAAAAACCCGTTCATTCATTATGACTCCTACTATACACATGAACTCCGTGAATTTGATTGGTCTTTAACAAATTGATTTAACAGATCGTTGATATGATTGGCCTACGTCGCCAAGTTGATTCCTGCAATGATCGCTATGATAAAAATGTAGCGGTAGATTGGTTGACGGAAGTGTTTCTTTGTAAACATGCCCTTTCCTTATTGAGTGGGTCCCGAAGTACCAAAAATCGAGCCTGAATTTAGCATCTATTGATCGCAGTACCATCTATTGTTTGTAATTCGAACTAAAATTGAAAATCACTGTAAAAAAAAAAAACTTTTGACCTTATGCATAACCCTCTTGCAAGAATTTTTTAAATATCTGTCACCGTTTGCAAGTTATTGAATTTAAAAATCAGTCAGTCCTTTTTAGGACACCCGGTATATAGGTTCCTGGCATACCGTATTTATTCGCATAATTTACTTTCCCGACTGTTTTTAGCACGAGGGAATTTTTGGAAAAATCAAAGATTCTCTTAAATTTCGTAATTAAGAAAATGAGAAAAAAAGAAGAAAAATATTTTTAAAAAGTACCAAGCAAATTTTTCTATATTTAGTTTCAAAGTTTTTGGTTGTTTACTTTCTAAATATCTGATTTAGTAAGATTTTTACTTTCTAAATGCTCTAAGAACTTTTCCATAACTTTAAATTTTAGAAGCGCTGTGCCCTTGGGAACTGTAAATTTTTAACTAATAAAAACTTTATGCTACGTTAGGGATAGATTTTCATAATGAATTCCTTCGTTATTTGCGCTTTCCAACAAATAGGTTCAATATTTTAAATCATCATTAGAGTGAACTATGACATCATAAATGTCTTAATTTTATGTAATTCATGCGCTCGTTTCATACTCGTTTAAAACTAAACGATAATACGTAACGTGATAATAATATACATTACAAATATTATATTAATTAATATAGCTACTACATTTTAGCTAAACACCTAAAAAATAATTACTGGAAGCTAAAGTAAACAAATAATTTAGCAATTTGAATTTCTCAATATACCTAAAAGAGTCTTTAAAATGGCGTACAATTTATTAAGAGTGGAATTGAAATTAATTTTGAATATATGATTATAGCTCAAAATACATACTTCCTGAATAATCTCAGAACTCCTACACCAACCTGCATGCAATTTATTTATTGAATTGCACTAGATTAATTCCTATAACCTCTTCAGTAAAGTGTTTTGACTCTAAACTGCAAATCGTGCAATTTAAATTATTGTAAATCATAATAATAAGCATTGCATGTCACGAATTATCCTTAAATTACCCCCGTAAATCACTCATGCTACTCGTAATATAAGAATGTCTTGGTGTATTAACCACATTTTAAAAACTGTTTTGAAGCTCAAATTAATATAGTATCAATGAATGCGAAAATAATTTAATAGCGAATTATTCTTTTCAGATTTTAAATACCATTATATAGATATCCCTCTATTAGTACTATTAATTAATCCCGCGATATTACTGCATTAATCGAAACCGCACTCGAAGCATACATTCAATTGGAAAAACTGCAATAGATTTACAGCCACTTTATCAAATACCCTATATACTATAATAAACACACATACTACAATATATATTAAAACTCACATTCACATATAAATAACGCCTGAATTCAACAGTTTCGAGAGTTGCTATTTATGTATTCGGAATTGGCATCAATGATGTTGGTAGGCGACATCTGAAATATGCATCGTAAAGTTGGACATTGCTGATTATATACGTACGTAGAAAGTTTTGTCATACGAAAGTTATTTGTGTCGTTTAGCAAACTGAAAATTTCATCTCAGTCAAAAAATGGAATTAACTCGTGAGAATGTTTGTGCGATGATTTGCTACGACTTTCGACGCGGATTATCTCAACAACAGTGCATCAATCAACTCATTTCGACTTTTGGCGATGAAGCATCGTCTAAAATCATTCTATATCACTCACTGATTTGGTCAATTCAATCTCAGTCGTCGTTCGCTCAAGGACGAATTTAAGGAAGATCATCGAAAATCGATTATTGTTCCAGAAACCTTTGATGCCGTGCACGAACTGTTAAAGCAAGATCGTCATGTGACGCACCGTAAGACTGAGGCATCCTTTGATATTAGTATAACAAGCATACACAAGATTTTACATGAACATTTAGCCGTGAAAAACATTTGACTGCGTTGGATTCTACATAATTTGACAATGAGAAAAAAAAAAAAAAAAAAAAAAAAAAAGATTGGTATCGATTGGTATAACGAAATACTCAAAAAATACAATCGTGGTGCATCAAAAGTCGGTACAGATGTCATATTCGCCCCATATTGGCGCGATTTTTTTCTGTCGCCAATATCATATAGGCAACGGGAATTTAACTTGCGCCAAAGGGCTTGATGTGGTAACCTGGATTATGTTGTTTATGCTGTTGATGTTTTCGCCAAATTGGCAACCGAAAAAAATCGCGCTAATATGGGGCGAATATGACATCTGTTCCCCAAAGTCATGTATAACATCTACACAGGTGATGAATCTTAAACCTATCTGTATGAGCCCAAAAGTAAACAGTAATCGGCTGTATGGGTCTTTCAAAATGAGTCAATCCCAACAAAAGTTGTTATCGCAAGAAGCACTTCGAAACAAATGGTCGCCTGTTTTTTGGCCATTTCAGAGTAATGAGTTACAATGCTTCCATAGAATTGTAGAACAGCCAATTCTGAATGATACACAGCCATTTGTTTGCCAGCAGTCTTTGAAGAAATAAGAAAAAACAAACAACGGCACAAGATCATTCTTCACCATGACAACGCGAGCTCGCGTTCATCGGACCAAAAAACAAATATTTGACCGATCAAAACACTGAATTGATGAATCACTCGTCACACAGTCCTGATTTGTAACCCAATGTTCCCGTCCGTGAAAAATAAACTACGTGGTCAACGATTTTCGACCCCAGAAGAAGATGTTGATGCGCTCAAAATGCATGTTTTGGAGATAACTCAATCGGAATAAAAAAAGTGCTATGAAAATTGATTCAAATGTATGCAAAAGGCTATCGATGATCACGGAGAATATCTTGAAAAACAATAAAAACCATAAAAACATGTATAATAATCACTTATAAACAGATTAAGTTAAAAAATGCTATAAAAAGTTATAAAATATCTTTATTCAGATTGACAATCGTTTCGTCGGTACAATTATAATGAAAATATTTTCTATCCTGAATGATTTTGAGAAATGTCGCCGTTTGTGCGACGAAAAGATCGTCAATCTGAATACAGATATTTTATCACTTTTTATAGCATTATTTAACTTAATAAAAATCATTTTCAATGATAAATATTTGTTTTTATTTATTATGCCGGATACATAAATAGCAACCCTCGTACATAAAGAGACAATGCAATAATATAATAAATCTACGATATTGTTTTTGGTGTATCATTACATATTACAACATGATTTGAAACTTTCACTTTATAATTATACATCCAAAATAACATGTTTTAAGAATAGTTGCAAAGCACTAACACCAAACTGCAAGTAATTTATATCTATAATTGCTCTGGGTTAATTTCACTATGTTTCCAAAAGTGTTTTACCATAACTGCAAATTACATAGATCTTTGTCTTAGAAGATATGGTATTGTTTCTATCAGGAACATGGTGTTTTCCCATTTAAGTTAGAATTCGTTTGTAGATAGGTACTGATTTAAGAGATTTCACTCTATAACTATACATCCAAAATATATGTTTTAAGAATAGTTGCAATATTCCTACACCAAACTGCAAGTAATTTATTTCTATAATTGCACTCGATTATTTCTATAATAATGTACCCTAAAGTGTTTTACCATAACTGCAAATCACATTAATTAAGATATTAGATAAACACTGCATGTAATGCGAATATGATCAAGTTACTCGTGATTCATCCTATTATAGGAGTTATATGGTGTATGGTTCGTGGGACAAATCACGTTCTAAGGACTGCAAGTCGATGCTTTAGCAGTTTCAAAGTTGATTGTTTGATTGGTTGCTTACAAGCGCCAGTGTTCGTCTTATCTTAAATGGGAGAGGTAACCTCAAGATTAAAGGCGAGGTCACATCAATCAAGGTCACACGCCACGTAGCGGACGGAGTGAACAACAGAAAGATGCCTAACTGTTTTCTTCTTTATGGATAATCTATTAATTGCACATCTATGAAATAACTGCGCAAGCGCCAACATCGTGTTTTCATTTGTTTGTAGTATTTGTATTCTGACAGTAATATAATGTTCTATTAATTTTATTCGTGTTTTTTGACTTATTTATTATAGTTAATTATTTAAATAAAAACAGTTCTTTTTAAGAACTAATATTATTTGTTAAAATGGCAAAATGTTGGCAATCGAATAACTCTAGTTTTCGAAATTGTAAGAAAATTCTTTTTCTTATAGAATTCATATGTCCTTTTCCAAAGAGCAAAACAAGTTAGTTACGTACTTTAATTTATTAAAAATATATATATATATATTATTTGATATATATTATAAAATGTGTTGATTTAAATACGCTCGATTTTAATTATTAGTAAGTAGTTAATGTGCAAAGATTGAATTTTGTAGTCTTATTTTTTTACTCAATTACTGATGTGCTAAAGTTATAAAAATGATATACACGGTTCTATTCCAGATGAAAATAGAATGTTTTTTAAGGTTTAGAATATGTATAGAATTTAATAATAAATAAAATATTCAATTTTAAGTCCTTTTCTTCGTTTATCAAGCGCAGACGATACATCGAAAACTTATTCCAATATTCTTTTGATCGTATTGTATTCATGTTATTTAAATTACAAATAGTTCATTTATTTAATTTAAAATTCATTTTATTTTATATTCAGAATCACTTTAAATGGATGCATTAAATGTTGTACTATTAAACTAACAAGTATTGTTAATTTAGTATTTGTTTAAATATTTTGCGAGTCCAGACAATAACTGCAAAAATTTTCCTAAAATCACCAGTTTAGATTTTTTTTTTTTAAGCAAAGCCATTTAGAGAATCCCTGTTAAAAATTCTATTACGAATTTCAGATTGTTACTTACTCACAGAAGATGAATCTTGTTTGCCAGATATATTGCAAAATATTTTTGTTACAGCTTGTTTTGATAAAAATATGTGTATTTTAAAAAAAGTCGCAATGTCATTTTAGTTTAAGGGCAAAAGGCAGTAATGCTTTCGTAGCATTAGTGCTTTTCTCCCGAAATTGAAATATTGCGATTATTTTTTTTTTAATGTGGATAATTTTATCAAAACAAACTATAATAAAAATATTTTGCAATAAAACTGGAAAACAAGATTCATCTTCCATAAGTGAGTAAAGAATCAGAAAATATGCGCAAGAAATGCGCAGATAGTAGATATTCTGTCATATATGACGTCATACTGAAAACCCGCGTATTTGCATTATTCACTCCGCCCACTGGATGGCGCAGATGTGTCAATATACTCCAGATTCCAGTATTGACATTGTACGCTTACTTATATCGCTTTGATCGGGACCTTTGTTTAAAGTGGAACCCAATCCACTACAAACATCCATGCCTGAAATGGGATTCGAACTCAGCACCGCTTCTTCAGTAGCCAGCGTTCTATTTGTGGAGAAGTGAAAGACAGTATTTTTACTTTCTTCTATCTTTACAAGAAGAAAGTATTGGATTCATGAAAATTTTCGAATTCCGGTTTTTGACGGATATACAAGTTTTAGGGGTCAGAGATTCCAAAAAACATGTTTTTACAAAATGTCTGTCTGTGACTCTGTGAGTCTGTCTGGCTGTCTCTCTGTGTGTATGTGACACAAATTTTGTGGGCGCTCTATCTCAAGAACTAATGCACGGAATTTAATAAAAATTTATATTCTGTTAGTCCCTAATACAAATTGATGCTGATTAGTTTTTGGTGTAAATCGCTCAAGAGGTGGGGCTGCTATAGTGCATTTTTCACGATTTTCGCAATAGCTCTATCTCAAGAACTAATGCACGGATTTCGATCAAACTTCAGATTTAGTTAGTCCTTGATATGAATTGATGCTGATTACGTTTTAGTGTAAATCGCCCAACAGGTGGCGCTGTTATGATGAATTTTGCAGGATTTACACGATTTCCCCAATAGCTCTATCTTAAGAACTAACGCACGGATTTTCATCAAACTTCAGATTCAGTTAGTCCTTGATATGACTTGCTACTGATTATGTGTTGGTGTAAATCGCCCAACAGGTGGCCCTTATGTGCTGCTTTTTTAACGATTGCCTCAATAGCTCTATCTATAGAACTAATGGACGAATTTTCATCTAACTTCAGATTTAGTTGTATGTTGACACAAGTTGTTGTTAATTAGGTTTTGGTGTTAATCACCCAATTGGTGGCGCTGCTATGCAGGAATTTTCACGATTTTCGCTGTGGCTCTATCTCAAAAACTAATGCACGGATTTTCTCCAAACTTCAGATTCAGTCAGACGTTGACATAAATTGTTGCTGATTAGGATTTGGTATAAATTACCCAATAGGTGGCGCTGCTAGGCAGTATTTTGCTGGATTTACACGATTTCAGAGATAGTCATATCTCAAAAACTAATGCACGGATTTTCTCCAAACTTCAGATTCAGTCAGACGTTGACATAAATTGTTGCTGATTAGGATTTGGTATAAATCACCCAATAGGTGGCGCTGCTAGGCAGCTTTTTGCTGGATTTACACGATTTCAGCGATAGTCATATCTCAAGAAATAATGCACGGAATTTACTATCTTTAGAATTCTCATGAGATGCATAGATTGCCATTTAATTCTGGCAGTGTGATAGCGAATTTTGATATATTAACATGAATGAGATAGAAGAAAGTTTTGGGATTGGTACATCCGACTAGTTTATTATCTGCTCGTTTTCATCCGCAGACGATAATTCATAAGAATTGAGAATTCAGGAGAAGAAACTCTTCTCTGTTGATTTTTATCGATCAAAGCGATATAAGTAAGCGTACAATGTCAATACTGGAATCTGGAGTATATTGACACATCTGCGCCATCTATTGGGCGGAGTATGCAAATACGCGGGTTTTCAGTATGACGTCATATATGACAGAATATCTACTATCTGTGCATCTCTTGCGCATATTTTCTGATTCTTTACTCACTTATGGAAGATGAATCTTGTTTCCCAGTTTTATTGCAAAATATTTTTATTATGGTTTGTTTTGATAAAATTATGCACATTTAAAAAAAAAATAATTGCAATATTTCAATTTCGGGAGAAAAGCACTAATGCTAGGAATGCATTACTGCCTTTAGCCCTTAAACTAAAATGACATTGCGACTTTTTTTAAAATACACATATTTTTATCAAAACAAGCTGTAACAAAAATATTTTGCAATATATCTGGCAAACAAGATTCATCTTCTGTGAGTAAGTAACAATCTGAAATTCGTAATAGAATTTTTAACAGGGATTCTCTAAATGGCTTTGCTTAAAAAAAAAAAAAAAAAAAAAAATCTAAACTGGTGATTTTAGGAAAATTTTTGCAGTTATTGTCTGGACTCGCAAAATATTTAAACAAATACTAAATTAACAATACTTGTTAGTTTAATAGTACAACATTTAATGCATCCATTTAAAGTGATTCTGAATATAAAATAAAATGAATTTTAAATTAAATAAATGAACTATTTGTAATTTAAATAACATGAATACAATACGATCAAAAGAATATTGGAATAAGTTTTCGATGTATCGTCTGCGCTTGATAAACGAAGAAAAGGACTTAAAATTGAATATTTTATTTATTATTAAATTCTATACATATTCTAAACCTTGAAAAACATTCTATTTTCATCTGAAATAGAACCGTGTATATCATTTTTTGTAACTTTAGCACATCAAGAATTGAGTAAAAAATAAGCCTACAAAATTCAATCTTTGCACATTAACTACTTACTAATTTTTATGCGTCATTTTTCATTTCATTAAAAGAAAATAATTAAAATCGAGCGTATTTAAATCAACACATTTTATAATATATATCAAATAATACATATATTTTTTAAATAAATTAAAGTTAAAATACGTAACTAACTTGTTTTGCTCTTTGGAAAAGGACATATGAATTCTATAAGAAAAAGAATTTTCTTACAATTTCGAAAACTAGAGTTATTCGATTGCCAACATTTTGCCATTTTAACAAATAATATTAGTTCTTAAAAAGAACTGTTTTTGTTTAAATAATTAACTATAATAAATAAGTCAAAAAACACGAATAAAATTAATAGAACATTATATCACTGTCAGAATATAAATACTACAAACAAATGAAAACACGATGTTGGCGCTTGCGCAGTTATTTCATAGATGTGCAATTAATAGATTATCCATAAAGAAGAAAACAGTTAGGCATCTTTCTGTTGTTTACTCCGTCCGCTATGTGGCGTGCGACATTGATTGATGTGACCTCGCCTTTAATCTTGCGGTTACCTCTCCCATTTAAGATAAGACGCTTACCTATATCGCTTTGTTATCGATGTTAGTATCTGTGTACATTGGAATTAAATAACGTTGTTGGCGCAAAGAAAATGTAATGTTCTGTGTTTTTTGCTTTGTAAATAATTTATTCAATTTTTTTAAATTAAAAGCATATTATAGTTTTCTAATTAAGTCCCAGCGTTTCCTTCTGCTTCATAAACATTAGACAAGCAGGTTGATCCTGAAAGCAGTGCAGGTATATGCGTCATTTGTGAAATATATTGTTCGTGTACATAAAATAAACACCGATTAAGTACCAAATAAAGACCAATATTATTATAAATAATGTGCATGAGAAAATTATTTTACAAATTACTCATTAACATTATTTCGAAAGACACTCTAAAGCTTAAAAAAATATTAAGACGGAATAGCTAAAAATTTCCGGAAATTTCTGTTTTAGACATGTTTTCATCTTAGCAAGTACTCTCTCCCTCACGACTATATTGCATTCTTTTAACCCACGGAAAGTACTATATACTTTTTCCGCTTAAATCAGGATTCCATTTTGACATTTTTACTTTATAAACGGTTTCCTGCAATTCTTCTAAACTATAAATTTGAAATTACTATGGAATATTTTAAATTCATCAATAAAGCTAACTAACAAGTATTTATAACTTTTTATTCATTAATAGTTGTTCTACTTATAGGTTACTTTTGCTTGGAAAAAAAAATCAAACACTGCTATTATTTTAACGCTTTGAACTCTACTGAAATCCACTTCTACTAATAATTTACTACTTTAATACTCGATTATTATCTCTGTTTGTGTAACTTTCACTGACATTTTTATGACTGCAAAGCTGGCTTTTGAAGCCCATTTGGTATAATTTTTTAAAGGTCAAGTTTTTGTGATTAAAAGCAAAAGAATATACATTTCTAGTTAATTACTACCTATCTTTCGAAATAGCTCTGCATAAAGTGCATAAACATGGAAATTACGTCATGTAATGGCACAGATATAGCAATAGCGTAATTTTTTTGAGGATAGCAATCGGTTGTTAACCCTTTAAATCCTGATGGTATTTTTAAGTAAAGAAAATTCAATGTAAAATTTATTTAATTCATCTACAAATAAAAGTAGATTGCACTTTTCATACAAAAAAATTTGCTCAATCCTATTTAGAACGCACAGTGAAACAGTCGGAGGTAAATACTTTTTTAACCCCTTGACGGGCGATGGGATATACTATTATATTCCGACTAATTTTGATGGAGATTTCCACCAGAAAATTTTAATTAAATTTTACGTTTGCAAATTTGATGGAAACAAGCTGTAAAACTGCTTTTCCTTATTTTGAAATAAAATTTTTCTAATTTTCCGGCGTAAATTCAACATTACAGGAACGCAATTACTTGCCTCTCAAAATGTTAATGTGGTTATTTTCTCAATTATTTACCTAAAGGTAACTTTTATCCTATTAAAAAATGTTATACAAAAAGTTTGCAACCGCAAAACACTTCTCTGTCAGATAGGATGACAATACATTTATTTACACCATTCTTATAAGAATTGTGAGATTTACACAACAGTACTTTTCGTTAATTAATCTAATTATTCGTGTAACTATTTTGCAAAAATATCTCTAACTACCGATTTAGTAAATCAGTTTTAATTAAACAAGTAAAAATTAAATTAAAAAAATTAAAAAACTCGACTGCGTAAAAAGCGAACTAATTAACCCTTTGCACTTGAGGGCTCCGCACACGAGATATATTATCTTTCTTTGCAAAATTTGTTTTTGGCACCAGTAATAAAGGAAAATAAAATGTACCTTATTTAATCAGAGCATTTTTGAAATTGTGTACTTGAACGAAACTTCTTTTAAAAAAGTGGTGCCGATCGAATAAAATTTGTGTAAGAGACGCCGAACGCAAAGGGTTAGTTATTTCTCATCAATGTGAAACTATTTTTTTTTTTTTTTACTTGTATTGATGACTTTTAAGTTGTGTTTAATTGTTAGTTCCTATCTATAAACACTGTTTTGATGAGGCCTATAGATGTCTATGAAGGTTAGAGTTGCAGTAAAGCTAGAGATCCTAACTACACAACTTCCAGGTTGTGTAATATTTAAACGGAGCTTCTGACTGTAAAATAGTCAATGAAACATCGTCTTCATTTTGAAAGACCTATCCAATGATAGGCCACTCAATAGGGTGCGTAAAATTTTGTTTTCGTCTCTACCGCCATTTTGTATTTTACGGCCGCCATTTTCAATATATTGAAACAAAACCTAGCCTATAACCATCGGACAGTTAAGCCGGATAGATTCAGACCTCATTCATAAAAATCTGTCCAGCAGTTGTGATGTTTCGAGGGTATAAAGAAATCCACATATCCAGATACGCGTGAAACACATAACTCTTCTTGGCAGTCGAGTAAAAATTTATCATCTAAAAATCAAATTATTGTTATACATGTTGTTCTGGATATCTTACATATTAAAGTAAATAATTATTCAGGTGAAGCAATTTCTTTATTCTAAATTCAGGATATAAAGCAGTATTTCTCAACCTTTTTTACTTCACGGCGCACTTAAACCTAGAATTGAATTTGTGCGGCACACTAAAATTATGATGATTTTAAAAAAAGGAAGGATTATCTATCATTACATAAGGAATGATTGCACAATTTTTTTAATTTATTTACTTCTACAAACAAAATAGGCCATTCGAACCGAATAAAGAAAAAGAAAATTATTTTAAATAAAATTCTTACAACCTTTTTATTTATATACTGCTCTTTGATATGCATTAACATTTATAAGCAGATGAAACACCGTTTTAAGCACCTTTTCAACGCTAGTTTTAGTATCATTTAGCATACCGTCATCAATGCAAAGAATCGTGGGATTTTCTTATATATATGGAGGAGAAGCAGATTTGAGGCCTAGGTTTATCGTTTAATAGCAGTGTAGGAAATTACAAGCAACAGCCAATAGGAAATTGTATGGGAAAGGAACTGGTAATGTAGAAAAGTATCTTAACTCTTTGCATTCGAGGGCTCCGGAGCGGAGCCATTTAAAATTTGTTTTCAAACTCGAAGGCTCCGCTACGGAGACAATGCAAATAATTTTGTGATACCTGTCTAGAAAAGCCAAGATTACATATTGGCAATTGCTTCGAGAGGTATCACACTTTGGACGATTACAAAATGTAATAATTTTATATATATATATATATATATATATATATATATATATATATATATATATATATATGTATGTATCATAACGTTTGTATTCATAAAGAATTAAAAAAATGACAAGATATAACTAAAATCGCTTTGAGTTTCTGGTAATACGAATGAAAAAAAACTTCGAGTGCAAAGGGTTAATTTGTCACATTAACATTTAAGGAGATATCAGAGTTTGACTTTTTTTTTTTAAATTAGAAGACTTTCTGTGTAATATAAAATCTTCGAATAGGCACACTTTTAAATCATTTTTCAACGACCTTTTCTACTCCATTTTAGTTTATAATCTTTTTCCTTTAGGAGAGGAGACATAATTTATTTTTCTGAAAGATTATTTCCTTAAGAGATGTAAGACCATTTCTAGGGTTTTCTAGTATACTCTTATAATGAGTAACAGAAGAAAAATCTCCCAAATAAAGCAAATTTGTGACACTAAACCATATTTCAAAGTAAATCGTATAATATGAAATGTCGGACATAACAAATTCGAATTTTTAAAAATCTGATGCAACTTCGTTTAAAAGTTTCGCGTTGTGAAATTTTAAGCGTTGAAAAAATGGTGTGAAATTCATTAAATTTGAAATTGAAATTATTCTTTAATACGTTATTATAAACTCAAAGTACTTGCTTCAAGAATAGCTTCAGGACTTCTACATTAAAAACTGCAAGCAATTTATTTCTCGAATTGCACTGGTTTAATCCAATATAACCTCTTCTATAAAGTGTTTCGACCATAACTGGAAATAACATAAATTAAAGCTTCAGATAGTCTCTACATCTAATACATTATCACCAAATTATCCCAATTTCATCGTATTATTGGAACTGTGTGGTGTACGTTACACGGATCTAATCACGTTCTGAGGATTTGAAGTTGATGCCTTAGTAACCTGAAAGCAATGCAGGTAGATGCGCCATTTATGGAACAGGTTCTATCTAATATCGATCGTGTAAATAAAACCCTTCTCAGAGAAATCGGACGCCTTATGAATGGAATTAAACAGTTTACTCTGCGGTGTTTTTCGATGTTTATCTTCAGCTATTAATTTAATTTAATCCCTTCATAGCTTAGTAAAAATATTTGGAAACTAATCTGCCTTGTAAATTCTGAACTAATGTTTTCTTTTCCACCGAATGAATCTTTTTATTTGCTGAAGTATAAAATATGGTTATAATCGAAACCATCTAAATTATTTTAGGTCTTAAAATTTTATTTAAAAGTATTAGAATTTAATTCTTTTTAATTAACATTTTTTGAAAAACTTTAAATTTTTAAAATTTTTAAATTTACTGGACCTTATAGACTTCTGAATTAAATTAAACGATTTACTCTGCGATGTTTTTCTATGTTTATCTTCACCTATTAACTTAATTTATTTATTTCATGACTAATCAAAACTATTTGTAAACTAATCTCCTTTGTCAATTCTGAAATAATCTTTTCTTTTTCATAGAATGGATCTTATTAGTTGTCGAAGATGAAACTATATTGTTAAATAATTTTGAGTATTAAATTTTTATAATTTTTTTAAGTTTAAACTAATTTTTTTTATAAAGAGCTAGAATCTAAATTAAAATGTTAAATAAATTATCATATTCCACAAAACTTTACATTTCTTTCCATTTAAAAATTTATTTGACCTTAAAGGTTGAATAAAACTTTACGCGAACTTTTCATTTCCACAACATTACAAGACATTATTTGCATAACAGGCAAAAACATATATTTTTTCTGTCACCTTTAAGAAAAAGTAATAATAATAATCATTTAGTTTAAATAATTTTTTTTATCAATAAGATGCACCTTACAACCTTTTCTTTTAGCTTAGACATTAATCTGGATAAATAATGTACAACTTAAAATATACTATATTTCTAAACACCACGCTTAAAATAATTTTCATTTGCTTTAACCTATTCGACAGTTTGAATCGTATAATAAAATTTTTCTTATTAATTGATATATATATTTTCATTCTGTGCTATTAATTTGACATTTTTTCTAGAAAAATGCAACCTCTGTTATTATCTTTTTATCCGAGTAGAATAAATAATAAGACTTATCCTAGGAAGTACTACTAATATATACATTTATTTATATTTATATACATTTATTTATATTTATATACATTTATTTATATTTACTAGGGGGCTCTGCCTCCTACGAGCTGCGCTCGCTAACCCCCGTTCAGGCACACCAAAATCCAAAAAGCACGCTAATTTGATCGGCTTTAAAAATATTGAATTAAAGTTAAAAAAAAAAAAAACAGTAGCGATCTCTCTGTAAACGGGTTTCCATTCGTTTTCCTTGGATTGGGGATTTTTAAGACCAAATCTGCTGCTGTTAAGAGATACAATGGCTGTTTTCGTATTTAATTAAAAAATTAGTTAAACATTTGAAAATAAGCTAATGTAAAATGAATTAAGTAAACAGTGTCATTGTCACCCGGTATTTTTTAACAGAGCTATAAGATAGTTCTTTTAAAGGTATCGTTTTAAATCTGACGTGTTTTACACCAAAGTTTTATTTCTCTTATTAATATTCAGGTGAAAATACTTTTGTTGTTAGAAGGAAATATTATTTGCGTTGTCTTCGAATTCACGATAATAGTTGAAAAGATTATCTCAAAATATCTTGCGCAAATATATTTTTTAATTTAAATTGTTTTGCCATATTTTTGGCCATTTTAAATATGACGTAATTTCCTCCATTCACAAGTTTTAACGCATAATAATTTTTTATTTTAGCATTTTGTTTCTCTTTTAAAATTCAAGTGTAAATATTGTTCTTATGACGTAATTTTCCTGCTTTTAGCATGTAATCTTTTAAACTTAAACTACACTATGTGCAAAACTACTTAAAAGATGAGACAGTTCAGTAAATAAAAATAAATAGAAATGCTTAATTCATCTTTAAAAGATGATGATAATTTTTTTAAAGATGAATTAAGCATTCCTATTTATTTTTATTTACTGATGTAATCATTTAATTCTAATTTTAAAGTTTTTTTTCTGTCTATAATAGCCACGTGTAAATAAATTTTTAATTTGAAGTAAACATTATTGTTTGCGCTGTTTATACAATTGGCAACAGTTTAAATTAATAACATTTTCTAAAATATATAAAAAATATCTCACGAAATGCTGAAAATTTGAATTTAAAATAGAAATAAAACCTCAAAAAATTAGTCAAATAAAAAAAAATAAATGAAATCTGTACACCGAGAACTTATAACGTATAAAATGATCTAAAAATGGTTGAATTCTCATGTATAGTTTTTGCTCCAATAAAACTTTTTTAATGGAACGATTTTGTCCAACTTTGGCATTAAATATCTCTTAAAATAATTCTTCGATTTGAAAACTGTCTACATCAGCGTGTTTATCAAACATTTCTCTATAATACCACCGATTTTCATATTTTTGTATGCAACAGTTTTTTTAATATTAATGAAGAAAGGCATTCAAAGCATTCAAATTAGATGCCGATCTACCGAGAATATCTACGCAGATTTTCATTGGTCCATTTCCAAATCAAAACTTTTTTTTTATATATAGAAGGATATACATTTACTAGTATTAAAAAATGCTCTGACGAGCACCAAAAAAGGTTAATATGTTTTTAAGTATGAAAAAGGGTTTGACAAGTGCTTCTAATTGAGCATGAAAAAGGACAAGGGGTCCCTTCTTGGCTGCAGCTCACTGTCAATGCCAACTTTGAAAAAATCATATTTGCGCTTATTCCATATAAAATAAATTCGCAGTACTTTAGTAAAACTTTCTGCCGTGCTTTAGATCTTAACTCCACTGTCCTACTATTCTACTGCGCATGCGTCTGCAATGCAACTTTGTACAGTGCACTGTGTACCATTATTTCTCTACAAATTATACTACACTGTACATTCCTATTATGCTTTTGAACCTCAGCGCACACTCACACTGTGCTTTTGTACTTCCGTATTAAAGGTGTATGCGTCTAATGTTCGTTTATAATTTACATATGCACTGTTGTACTGCATAGTACATCTTACAGCCACAGCCACTTAGATATAATTTCAACAATCAATGAATGCATTATACTGTTATGCGTGCACATGTAGAATTGTTCCTGTGCAGAGTGCTGCAACAGTCTGCATTGCACTACAAATCAGTTTCCTGTACATTTCTACACTGCGGGCGTGCTTGGTGGCACTGCATGAGTGTGATATGCTGCAGGAACTAAGATTTTTGGTACTAAGTCGCCTTACGTTCATATTTAATCAGGCTGCGTCTTTACTGGCTGTGTCTTTACACTACACATTTTTATCGTAACTGTGGCTGATTTTTTTTTATATGGAAAAAAGCGCAAATATGATTTTTTCAAAGTTGGCATTGACAGTGAGCTGCAGCCAAGAAGGGACCCCTTGTCCTTTTTCATGCTCAATTAGAAGCACTTGTCAAACCCTTTTTCATACTTAAAAACATATTAACCTTTTTTGGTGCTCGTCAGAGCATTTTTTAATACTAGTCATTTAAATTTTTTGATAATTATATATTGAATATAAATAAACCTGAGTTGTTTTTAAATATTCCCAATACTTTTTTCTTATTTCGCACAATAATGCACTATTTAACCAAGTAATGGACACAGTTTTAAGATGTTCAGAGCTTTTTAATCAAATTCACGTTATTTTTATTCATAATTTAATTTACTTGGGCTCCCTTAAATATAATTAATATAATTCCTTAAACTGATATTATTTTTTGTTGCATTAAAATATCTCAATTTGTTGATTCTCTCTAAACAAGTAAACCCTGTTGGTTTACAATGGAAGTCTACAGGTATTTGGCGATATATCGCCAAGTTGGCGGCAAACTTGGCGGTGTTTGGCGATAGAACATGGTCCAGCCTATGGTAACCCCCCCCCCCCCTTATAGGTATGGAGATGCATTAAATGCTGTTCTATAAATAATGAAATGCGTTTCATTCGAGCGTTGCCATTAAACAATTAACAAATAATCGCGATTTCCTTGACACATACGATAGCGTAATATATATATATCGATTATCGTGGAAATCGAAGGCTGAGTCCACATCGTATCGTTTAGCTAGACCGGTTATAATAACATCGTTCTCATGTTTTGCTACAATTTCTTTTATTGAACAGTAATTCGCATAAGCTTCTATTACTGCTATCACTAAGCACTTTTTCATTCTTAAAAGCCATAATGAGAGCTAATATTAGCGCAAACCTGAGTAAAAGTAAGACAAAAAGTTAATTTTTTTACAGCAATAAAGGTACACAAAGCTCTCTGATATGCACACCTTACTCCAAACTTGACTAATAACCACAGTTATGTGAGGGTTGCCAACTGAACTATTCGGCAGCGTTGGTCGTGAACCGAGATATTGCACGCCCACCGAGTCAAATTTTGATCACCGAAGTTGGACATAAACCGAACTGGTCATAAACAGAGGTGGTTGTGAACCGAGGTTCCCCTTATATTTTGACCTATAAGTTTGCAAATATGGCATTATTTATATATTCGATGGCGATGATCATTAAGCATCTTGGCGATTTTGGCGATGAAACTCACCGATTTCAAAGTAACGTTCCGAAGTGTACTTGAATCGCCACAGACGTCATATGAACATCACCTTGACGCGATTTTTTTCTGACGCCAATGTCATATACGCACAGTGGTACTTACTATCGCCAAAGTTTTATTATTTTGCTTGATATGGTAACCCGAATGTTGTTGTTTATTTATTAATAAATTGTTTCTTTACTTTTATTTTCTTTTTTAAATTTATATAAATTGTTTTGTTCTATTGTTATTAATTAAACTTTTTTAAATTTATTGTTAATTCCTTTTTAAAAATATATATGTAACTGGTATTCGAAAACGAGGTTTTCGCCAAATTGGCGTCAGAAAAAATATCGCGCGAACGTGGTGCGTATATGACATCTGTACCATACTTGTTACAATTTGATTATCCTGTCGACCAAAAAATTATCGCTAAACTATAAGATTAAATGACAATAATGGATCATAGCAAATGTTACATTCACTTGACATTAAACACGATACACGTGTTTGTTACGTCATCAAGTGATTTTTAATTCAAGTTTTGGCACAGATATCATATACGATATTGGCGCGATTTTTTTTTATGCCGCCAATGTCATATACGCACTAGGTACTTAACTGGCGCCAAAGTGTCGTTATTTTACTTAATATGGTAACCCGGATATAGATGATATATGAACGATGTTTTCGCCAAATTGGCGTCGGAAAAAATCTTGCCAATATGGAGCGTATATGACATCTGTGCCCAAGTTTTTATTAGTATTTTTATTAATGTTTTACTACTTTGTGGTACAGATGTCATATTCGCCCCATATTGACGCGATTTTTTTCTGACGCCAATGTTATATACGCAACGGGTACTTAACTGGCGCCAAAGTGTCGTTATTTTGCTTGATATGGTAACCCGGATTATGTTGTTTATGCTGTTGATGTTTTCGCCAAGTTGGCAACCGAAAAAAATCGCGCCAATATGGGACGAATATGACATCTGTGCCTAATTTGTTTATTCTTCCGTTACTTAAAATAAAAATTATGTCAGTTTGTATCATTTGACGAATAGTTTGGCGAAACTGGTCGACGGGATAATCAAGTAGTACCGTATCTTTTTGCTGTACATTTTCGACAATATCTCAAGCAAAAGTACCTAAAGTTAAACGAAACCCTAATTATTTAAGGCACAGATGTCATATACACAACGGGTTTGGCGCGGGTTTTTTTTCTGACGCCTATTTAACGAAAACATCGTTTTCGAGTAGCAGTTACATATATATTTTTAAATTATTTTCTATTTTTTAAAAAAGAAATAACTATAAATAATGAAAAGTTGGAACAGATGTCATATTCGCCCCATATTGGCGCGATTTTTTTCTGACGCCAATGTTATATACGCAACGGGTACTTAACTGGCGCCAAAGTGTCGTTATTTTGCTTGATGTGGTAACCCGGATTATGTTGTTTATGCTGTTGATGTTTTCGCCAAATTGGCAACCGAAAAAAATTGCGCCAATATGGGGCGAATATGACATCTGTGCCTAATTTGTTTATTCTTCCGTTATTTAAAATAAAAATTATGTCAGTTTGTATCATTTGACGAATAGTTTGGCGAAACTGGTCGACGGGATAATCAAGTTGTACCGTATCTTTCTGCTGTACATTTTCGACAATATCTCAAGCAAAAGTACCTAAAGTTAAACGAAACCCTAATTATTTAAGGCACACAGCGGGTTTGGCGCGGGGTTTTTTTTTCTGACGCCAATTTAACGAAAACCTGGTTTTCGAGTAGCAGTTACATATATATTTTTAAATTACTTTCTATTTTTTTAAAAAGAAATAACTATAAATAATGAAAAGTTGGAACAGATGTCATATTCGCCCCATATTGGCGCGATTTTTTTCTGTCGCCAATATCATATAGGCAACAGGTACTTAACTTGCGCCAAAGTGCTTGATGTGGTAACCTGGATTATGTTGTTTATGCTGTTGATGTTTTCGCCAAATTGGCAACCGAAAGAAATCGCGCCAATATGGGGCGAATATGACATCTGTACCGAAAAGTTTAATTAATAATTATAGAACCAAACAATTTATATACTTTTAATAAATAAAATAAAAGTAAATAAAAAAATAATTGATAAATAAACAACAATAGCTCAGTTACTGTATCAGGCAAAATAATGCATTATGGCGCCAGTTATGTACTCTGGTGCGTATATGACATCTCTTCCTTATTTAAAATAGGTGGAATGGTATTTTTTAAGGTATGCTTAGTATGTGAAGTATTTATATTACTGCATACCTATCGCTTGTGTAAGTCAGAATGTTATGATGATAATTAAAAAAAACATACATTTAGCTTCTGAACAGAAGCTTGGGATTTGCCCTGGTTTTTTTTTTCCTGTCAACTCGTTTGTGCTCCATTGTGTCTATTACTCCTGTTCAAAATATTAATCAAGAAAGTTTATATATATATTTATGAAAATTATGCATTATCTGCTTAGGTTGACATCGGTTTCAAAAATACAAAAATCTGTCAGTTGAATTTCAATTTTTATTGACTTATGAAAACAAAAGTACACGTGTTATCCTTTTTTTTTAAATTATTGTACTGCTTTTTAGGGAGTGGCAACACGAAATAAGTTATTGAATTAGAAAATTAGAAAATGAAAAGGAGAGATTGCTATAATTTTATGGAGACATTATAAAAGACAAATTTGATTTTCTCAGAGACCGTCAAACATACAAAGATGAAAAAAAAACCTATTCTAAGTTTTAACAAGAGGATCAAAATAAAACAAAAACGAAGTTAATCCACCCACTGGAACGTTAGCTACACTTTGTTGAATTTTGTGTCTTCATTTTTTCGTTTAAGGTTAAATAAAAAACTACTGAAAGCTACAGTAATTTTTTAAATGCTATCAGTTTATTCGTCTCGTCGAGTTCTATCTTTCAAAAGAAAAATCATTGTCGTACGTCAACTGGTTCGCCAGAAATTTAAGAAAGTCGTTTGCATTTTCTATTTCTTAATCATATTATAGCTTAACGCTACCGCGTTTGCTATGATTCTTAATCATATTATAGCTTAACGCTACCGCGTTTGCTATGATATTTACATTTATTTATATTTTATATTATACTAATATATGCAGAATATTTCAGAAGACACTTCCTAGAAAATAAATTTTTTGCTCTTTTGATTTTGTTCATCACTTTATATTAAAATATCTTTAAATTAAACTAAATGTCAAAAGTAAACGCTATTACGCAGCTACCTTAATATGATAACACAATGTTTAAAGAAAACGAACTTCTTTTTCGAATAAAGAAAATTTTCAAAATAATTATCATTTACTATAATAACTTTTATTTTCATTCAGAAAATCGAAAGTTGGATTTCGTTAACATTATACACCTATATTTTTAAGGTGTTAGAAATTGCAGCTCTCCGATATTTAATGTCTCGCACTTTAAGAGAAATTTATATTCCACAAGGGTTTAATATATCAGGTATTCCGCGCCAATCGTAAGAATTTATGAGACAAGTCCATGGTTAAAATAAAATTGACTTTCGTTTTACTTCCATTTCGAGCTACTTACTTTACCGAGTAAAAGTTTTAAAATTTAACCAGACGAGTAAAACAACTGAAGGAAAAGTAAGTTTATTTAATGTATGTTATTCTGTCTTCTTATCTTAGTATATTTCTGAAATAAGAATTTGAAGTAGGGTAGGAGGGGGCAAACACACGCACCAGCTAATTTAATATGAACACAACTTTTTTTTTTTTTTTTCAATTTTAAACAGTAGTCGACAGGAGAGCAGGACATTTTTGTCCCGATACTTCGGTCCTGGCATTTAGGTTCCGCCGTTTCGGCCCCGATGTTATTTCAGTTTTTAGCCCTTTTGGTCCCTTTTGTCATTTTGGTCCTTTGTCATTTTGGTCACTTTTGTCATTTTGGTCTTTTGTCATTTTGGTCCCTAGCCATTTCGGTCCCTTGTCATTTCGATCATTTGCCATTTCGATTCCTTCTCCAGCAAGCTGCAATTTTCTGTACGTAAAAAATGTGACAATTTTACAGGGAACTTAGTCGAGTTTTTTAATCGAAGCCCTTTAAATTTTAGTATAGCGCGAATATAAGTACTCGATAACCACAAACGCTTAGACCCGGATCCAAATTTTCGCAAACCACACAAATTTCGTATGGTAACCGTAAGATAAGGAGCCCTATTTTCGTACCCACAGTCACTTTTAGGCCCTAAATGTTGTAATTTTCATTAATAACCTACCAAATTTGAATTTTAAATAGCTAACTACCCACGCACATAGAAACATAGGCAAATATAGTACAAAAATTTTTAACAATGCGAAAAATTGTTTTTTCAAAAGTATCTATATATGGCAAATGAAAAAAAAATGGTCCCAATTTCGTCCCCCTCAAAAAATCCAACACGCCAAGGCTTAACTTGTAACTAAATCAAAATTCATTTCTAAATGAATAAGTAATTTAATTTACATTTAATTAAGGGACAAAGAAGCGTACTAATTATCAGTAGAAGAATAACATAACGTAACATTAGCCATCCAAACATGAGAAAAAAATTGAAAAAATTCTCATGAAAAAACATTCCTAATTTCGTCCTCAGGGTCGAAAATAAGAACTGCCAGGGGGACGAAATTGGGACCACGCTACTTCGCAATATGGCGGAGCTTCGGTTCCCGTAAGATGAACTGAGCGTCGTAAAGCTCACTGTGTGCTACTGTCAGCATCTTACCTACGTAAGATACATGCAATAAATAAGAAATAAATATTTACAGTACAGTAAATAACGTTCTACAAACGACTTAATAAGAACTCAGGTCTTCTAAAAATAGGAATCTGGCGTCTTTAATATATGTATGCGTCTTGGCGAACGAAACTTTCACTACGGACCCCTTTTACCTTCCGTTCGATGTGCCTTACGTGATAAGTGGCGCCACATTCGCAGAACCGGAGAAGTAACGGGGGCCGAAATTAGGAAAGAGGACGAAATTAGGGCACTATACCCTAATCGTTTTAGAGGGACTGGGAGGGGTTTTTTACTGAAGCCCTATATTTTAGTGTATTATAAATATAAGGTCCTGACAACTTAAAAGACTTATAACTCGAGCTGTAACTATTGTAGAACATATTTTGTTAGTGGTTCAGTTAGGCTACAATCGTACCAATTGTGTGTTGATAACATGTGAAGAAAGTTTCATTCCGTGCAGAGAAAATTAGGTAAATTTCAATTTTTCATTTTTGATGTAATATTTTTAAAAAATCACGTGATTGTTAAGATGATAATAATTGCAAATAACAGTATATATAAATATTACACAGACATATATGCAATAAATCCAACTGGAGTGAAAAATTAGCCAGAGCTAGGAATCGAACCCGGGACCACAGCATTCCAGGCTGCCGCTCTAACTACTGCGCTACTCTGGCCGATACCTGGGTCTGCAATTTTTCTCTAATAAACCATGTTGGGGAAGTCACCAGCCATCTATACGACAGCCTTGGATGACCGGGCAACGATGAATACATTTTACTATTACATCGATCTACGCTATACAATAAAGCACACATAGTACAATATCTAACTATGTGTTTTACTGTATATGGCTGGTGACTACCCCAACAGGGTTTATTAGTGAAAAATTGCAAACCCAGGTATCTGCCGGAGTAGCTCAGTGGTTAGAGTTGCAGCCTGGAATGCTGCGATTCCGGGTTTGATTCTGATGTCGGTGTAATATTTATATATACTGTTAACTGTTGAATACAGGCGTTATTTGTGTGTTTTATGTTATATATTGTAGTATGTGTGTTTTATTATTATTGCAAATGTCTACAACTACAAAAATTTAGTGAAAAACGGAAATTCTTTAGCTTCTAAATGTCGTGTAGTTTACCTCGATTGCATTTCTGTAAACTTTCAGTTTTACAGTTAAACAAAACGATATTTTGACCTTTCACTGCGGGTTTTTGCCCCAATCAGTAGGGCAAAGACACTCAGAGCAATGTTTTTAAAATTTGCAATTTCTTGTGAAATTATAATTTGACAGAATCTAGGCTGGTGGTGATACTGAGTGAGGCTCTAAGATAACATTTTATTCAGCCATCAAACAAATTTAGGCCCATGTGTTCGTTAAAAATAAAAATTTATGGAAAGCGCGTGTCTTTATACCCACCTATCTATACTTTACTAATTCAATAAAAAAAATACTAATATTAATGTTACAAAATAAATACTAATATAATAAGTACCAATTTTATACAGGAAAAGTTTACTAATTCAATTTAATAGTACAAAATCTGTAGTACTCTACGATTGAGAGTGAAAATAAATTAGATGAAACAGCTTCGAAAAACTGGAGATAACAATAAAATAAAAAAAACTTTGTATAAATCACCATATAAATATAAAAACACACAAGACGTGTTTCGAGCTGGAAATTTTAACAGCCCGTCATGAGCCGAAGTAAACACGTGTCCGTAATGGGACAAGGTCATACGACTCATTTTTAAACGTAAAGACACAAAGTTGGCAGAACTGACTATTGAAACTATTTGGAATATTTTGCGTTTACCAAAAAATGGAAAACGTCTTTCGATTACATAGATTCTGAATAACAACACCTACCAATTTCATGCGTTCCCGAACAAAAGTGAATTTTAAAATGTGCCAGAAAACAACACCTTTGAATTTCAAAACAACTTTAACAGAAGAAAAATTCTTTAAAATTTTTATATTCCTAATGTTAATAGGAGGAATTTTTTTTTTTTTTTAAACCTGGTTGTATAGTGGCGGCCGGATATTCGGGAGTCTACTTTACTAGTTAACACTCTTTCTACCGATGTCAAATGACACCTTTTTAAAGTTTTGAATTATGTCCATTTTTCTCGTAGTTTTTGAATGTAACAAGCATAAAAAAGTCTTTAATGTATTAAAAATGATTTGTAATTGTTTCAATCTAAAAATTACAAATGAAAAACCATAAATCGAAGTCTTTGAAAATGTGTTATTTGACACTAGAAATAATGTTAAGAGATGCCATGTAGGCTTTAAATACCTCATAAAGTTTGGATGTTCGTAAAAGACCGGATTTTAAACGCAGATACCGATTTTTTTGTTCACCATGTGCAAAATATGATCCTATTGCTAAAAACCGATAAACGAACAACCAAAATATCTTATACTATAATGCGAGCAAAAATTGTGTGTGTGTGTGTGTGTGTGTATATTAGAGATGTGTCATTTGTTGAGGAACGACTCCAAAGGAACGATTCCGGCAGTGAAACTGAAGGAACGATTCCATTCTGTAAAAAGGAATCGGTCCTTTTCGGAACGAGTCCGAAAAGGAACGACTCCTCGGATTCGGTCCTTTTTGGAACGGTTCCTCGGATTCGGTCCTTTTTGGAACGGTTCCTCGGATTCGGTCCTTTTTGGAACGACTCCTCGGATTCGGTGCTTTTTGGAACGGTTCCTCGGATTCGGTGCTTTTTGGAACGGTTCCTCGGATTCGGTCCTTTTTGGAACGGTTCCTCGGAATTGGTCCTTTTCGGAACGATTCCTCGGAATCGGTCCAAAATGTACCGACTCCGAAAAGGACCGATTCCTCGGAGTCGTTCCGAAAAGGACCGATTCCTCGGAGTCGGTCCATTTCGGAATCGTTCCAAAAAGGACCGAATCCGAGGAACCGTTCCAAAAAGGACCGATTTCGAGGAACCGTTCCGAAAAGGACCGATTCCTCGGGAATCGGTTCTTTTCTTGTAGACTGGCCAGTTTTAATAAATTAAAATACGCTATTTTATTTCAAAATAACAGATTTTGATTCTATTAAAGCTGACTTTATTGCCAAAATATCCTTCTAATGTGTGTGCCCCTGCCCCCCCCCCCCTCCTCAAAAAAAAAGAAAAAAAAAGAAAAGTAAAGAAAGAAAGAAAAAAGAAATTGAAGTGCGGGGCGGAGTAGGGCGTTTAATAAACATTACTATTTCATCTTCTTGTGCTAAATTAATCTGAAAGAAATAATTAAAAAAAATATTTTATACGAATTGGATTTTTTACACCTGAGTGAAAAAGTGCCCGAGATGGTATTCGAACACAGAAACTTTACGTGCTTTACCGATTGAGTACCTGGACCCCGAGGGTAATGGAACACCATGTGTACTTTAATACACTACTGCTTTTTCTAATTGGTAAATGTATCATACGAAATGAATTTTTTCTAAATGAATTCTTAAGGTTGTTCTCAAATCCAAAAGGATAAATTTGTGACAAAAGTTTTAATTTATTTTTATTCGGAAATGCATGAAACGAACAGGTATTGTTGTTCAGAAACTATGTAATCGAGCTGTTTTTTCCGTTTTTTTTGCAAACGCAATAGGCCTTTCAGAAAATAGTGTCAAAGTGGGCGTTTTGAACCGAATTTCCGCGCGAAAGAGGCATAATTTCTCAAAAATGGGTGAAAAACATGTTTGTCACGTGATCAAAATCGATTATAACTCAATAGGTAATTTACAGATCAAAAGATGGAAAACACAGTTCGATTCCAAAACGCTTCCATGGTCAAACATTCCAATTTTATATCTTTCCGTTAAAAAATGAATTTGTAAATGTGTCAAAACGTTTTACGCTTGTTGAGCAGATCACTTAAGAAACAGCCTTAAGAAAAACAAAGAAAATGCTTGTTTAATTACTAGTGAAAAATATTTTTTTAAATCTGACTAGAATCAGTTTTGAATAATGTAAGAAATATATCACTAGGCCATAAAAATTGCATTTTAATAGGATAATAATAATTGATTTTCAATTATTTTAATAATTGTAGAGTTACGCACTTTCATGCATATTTCACTATTTCATGTTTTTTCCTCAAACATAATTTCAATTTGAGAATCCTCTTTCTCAAAATAAATATATGACCAGCTACGAGCGCTCGAGTACCACTTTATTTCCACAGTTTGGCGTCTTGTTTTTCTCTCCTGAAGATGATGATTAAAAAAATCTCGAAACTCCCTAAGATTGTTGTTTTAATCAACTTATATTGAGATTTATTACATAGAGTAAAATCTGTTAGAACAAGGAATTTTTGTAAAACGTTTCTTCTTTCTTAAGATAATGAATATTTCAAAAAGCATAATGTCTAATAATAATAATAAGATAACAGTAACAGTGGTGGGTGGGATTGAAATAATTTAACCGCGGTTCGCTCTCTTAATGGCCGTTTTGAGTATAAAAACGGGAAAGAAAAATCACGTGCTACATATAGATTATCGGACTTTCTCCAACACTGCGGCATATATAAAGCTGCATATTTTATGCTTGTTTCGGTTTAATAGATTTATGTTAACCCTCCGCCTACCAGAGGGGTTCAATGGCCCCGACAGGTACATTTATAATGATATTTCTAATTTATTTTAAAAACTGAAATTTCTGTAAATATGGGTTTTTTCTGGGATGTTCTATTCTTTTGAGTAGAACATTCCAGAAAAAGTCACATATTTACAAAATTTTCATTTTTTAAAATGTGAAAAATCAATTTGAATGTATCTATCGGGTCTGTTGCACCGGTCTGGTATGAGGAAGGTTAATATTGCATTTAAAAAGTTTTACAATATACGAATTTAATTATTGGTTTCCAAAGAATGCACGTTGTGATTTTGTACAGTTTTTTCAATTGTTATTTTACTTCTATTTCTTGCTAAATAATTAGAATTTAAATAACTGTGACTTTATTTTAATTCAACGTAAAATAAAAGCAAAAAAAAAATCGTTTATCGTAATAATTTCTTATAATAATTCAGATTTCTTGATCGTTATTGATACTCGTAAATCCCAAAATCAATGCCACGATTAATGCCTGTTACTGTGGTGATGGATAATACATATCTGAGTTTAATTTCGATCAAATCGAGGCTCCCTTCATGCTAAACTAAATTTAATGTTTCAAGCCTAATACCAAATTTCCGTTTTTATTGAGGTAAAACTTACTGCAAATACGATACTAAATTTTATGTATTTTCCTTTCTTATTGTTATTCTTTTCACTTAGAAGATTTATTTATTTATTTTCTTTTTTTTTCTTAAATTACATAAAGTTTTCTGAAAAGTTCGAATTTAACAAAATGTTTTATCTATTTTAAATAGTTTTGACAATAAAAAGTTTAACTCCGAATAAAAAATAGTCAAATTCTCAAAAAATTAAGGTTGGTATTATCTATAACACGTTTGCAACAGATATCTTTCATTCAACGGCCGAAACATCGTCAAAAGGATAGTTCTTCATATAGTACTACACTCTGTAATAATAATGGACATACTTTTAATTTGTTTAATTTAATTAAACCAATAAACCGTTTTTCAGTTAAAATGTTAGCAAATTTCAAATTTAAAGAAATAGAACTTTGAAGTTTAGGGAATCACTATATCTTTTGGCGGAGATAATATGTACTATATATGAATAAAATAATATATATTACTATATATATATATATATATTATAATATTAATGCATATAATATTATCTTATAAATATCACTAGCCCTGCTAATGAATCTGTTTACAAATCATCTGAAGGAACTTCTACCCTTTCGTGTAACACAAGTATTCCATGACTTCATGAGTTATGAAGCTCCAAAGATCCCAATCCAAACAAACATATTAGCATTGCAATTCACTCACACCGAACTGAGGTTCTGTATGATACAAGTGGAGAGAGGGTGACGGCGGATGAGGGTGTGAAATTAGAGAAATTCCTGTAGGTTCTCGTGAAATTGGAGATTCAAAAAGTTATTGTTGTAAGTTTATTGAAATTCTACGTAGTTAACAGCAGTTCACAAATAGCGATGTTAGGGTAAAAGACAAGACATACATCAGTCACTCAGGAAAGACAGTGTGCAGAAACGTGCTTTACTTTTTAACTCTTTCCAATAAAGTTAGTGTTTATGAATGCGGTTTGTCTGTCCGTCAGACCGTCTGTTCACGCTCTAAGGCAAGTCACACACTAAGGTGACACATAAGACATGTCGCTAGAATTCGCTAGAAAAACTGGTTTAAAACAAGTTTGCAACAACTTCGTTCTTTGTTTCGACCGGTTTTTGCACTTCATGTTGCGCTTTGTGTCGTTCTGTGGTCTCAGTGTGTAATGTACATAACTCCCGTAAATATACTCGGATTCCCATGCAATTGATATATGTTAATGATGTTTACCATGGGATGTTTGGTATTCAATATGAAGAGTGTAGCATTAATAGTTTATTTACAGGGGCACTCAAAAGTATTTCGTTACATTATGGTCAACGGGAAAAAATCGTTTGCAGCGCATTTTAATGACATTAAGCTATTTCAAATGCATTAAAATTGATATATATCACTGAATTGCACTACAAGATGATTGCTATAGAATAGGGTGTTTCACTTCTGAACCAGATCCTGAAGGCGGTGATAATAATGTTGATGAATTATGCGAAATATCCTGTGTGCGTAAAGTTAGGGAGCTGAGGAGAAAGACGATAAAGGGCATAAAGTTATTGAAAGTACGGACACTGGAACAAAAATGTAATCTACTTTAACTAGTTACATATCCAAACCAGTAGGGCCATCCAAATGAAAAATGAGATTCAGAATGAAAAATGAAATTAAGATTACCTAGAGGTAGATTTTGAAGAGGAATCTATGAGACTAAAAATTCCTAGACCCTGGTGACAAATATCAGAGCAATAATAAAATTTCCTATACAGGATGTCCACTCTCAACGATGTCCAATAGCTAATTCCTAAACCGTTAGTCATAGCCATATAGTTCCGATTACAAAAATGTTTTAAATGGGGGTAAAGAAGTATTTAAAAAGTGATTTGGGTCAATATAATCATTTCTTGAAAAATTATGAAATTTAATTTTTTATACGGTCCCCCGGTCCTTCAAGTTATAGTTAGTAAAACTTTCCTATTACACTTACAAGTAAGACAAATAAAAGTCCTATTATTCTACGACTAAAACTGACCGAAGTAATGGCTGTTTCAACTTGGAGCATATTTTTTGCTGCGAAATAGGGGTCATTTACAAATTTACTAGAAATATAAATAATCTTCAGATATATAAAAAATATAGTTGATAGTAAAATTAGCATTGCATTATAAATTTGAAATCTATAATCATTCTGAAATATTAATGCAAAATATACAGCTTGTACTAAACATATAACAGGAAAAAAAATAATAGAATTTTCGTTAAATAAAATGTTGAAAAGCAACAGCCTCGATTCTTTACACACTGAATCCAAAAATGACCTTCATTTTTTATCACAAAGTACAGATTTTTTGCAAATCGTAAATTTGAAAGCTAAAAAGTGAAAAATTTTCGGAAATCTGATTCTGATAGTATAAAATAGATGTGATTGTTATTTCTTTAACTGTTGATAATTGATTTTTATGTATTTTTTACTATTGAATCCGAAAATGACCTTCATTTTTAACCATCACGTCAGGATTTTTCGCAAATCGTAAATTTCAAAGTTTAAAAGTTCAAAGTTTTAATTGAACCTCTTCCCTTCCCACATCATCGGATCCCCGAGCTGTTTAGCTGTAAGAATCCCAGTATAAGCCAAAAATTGAGTAAATTCTTGAATTAAATAAAATTAAATTGAATAAAAGAAGTTTTACATCCATTTTATAGTATCAGATTTTCGCTATTTTATAACTTTGAAATTTACCATTTACAAAAAAGTCTAACATGATGGTTAAATATGAAGGTAATTTTTACATTCAGTGCTAAAAAGCACATACAAATCAGTCGTAAAAGTTAAAAAATACAACCATCGACTCTATTTTATAGTATTAGCTATTTTTTCAATTTTGAAATTTACTATTTTGAAATTTACTATTTGCGAAAAATTCTGACATGATGGTTAAAAATGAAGATAATTTTCGGATTCAGAGCTAAAAAATACATAAAAATCATAATTTTAAAAATACATAATTTTAAAAATAAAAAAACACAACCATCGCAGTCTAGTGTTATCTAATCTAAAACTTTTTAGAAAACTTGTTGGCAGTAATCTATCCGAAATTTTTTGTGTTACCCTGTAAAATAAGTACATAATGGTAAGCACTGAAAATCATAATAATATTACATTGTCATCTGATTTACGTCAATATGTAAAATTTAACCTCGATCGCATATTTTAAAGTGAGTTGAATTTCGAGTACAAATTTTGAACTGGAAAGACATACATACGATCGTTTCAGGTTAACCAGTTACCCGCTGGTGTTGCGTTCACGCAACGGTCAAAATAATTGCTCATGCTTACATTAATTACTTTGTCACCACTATTTTACAATTAAAAAAATTGCCTTATTTATTGGCAGAAATTTTGATATTTTAATAAAGCGTAAATTACCTTTCTGAATTTGTGGTGACAAGCGACTTTCAACAAGAAATTTGAAAATTCCTACTTATAGTTTTCGCGGTTAATAGGTTAAATAAAAGCTTATAAAAATAGCATAGTTTTTGTTAAAAAAATTCTGAAAAGAAACAGCTTCAAATCCTTACAAAAATCTGTCGTAATACGATTTCTTTCAAAGCGCAGCTACACATGAAATAAATCCTTCAAATACTTTAAGTACTTTGTTTACGACCCCTAGAAGCATGGCTAAATTCATGTGTATTCGGATGCAGAAAAGTGGCATAAGTCTTGCATTTCAAAGTTTCGTATAACTTCATGAATTTTAGTGTTAGATGAATGGGACTTTTTTTGTCTTTATTTTAAGAGAACAGGAAATTTTTACTAAATATCTCTTATAGGGCGGAGGACCGTATAAAAAATTAAATTTCGTAACTTTTTTAGAAATATTTTTATTGATCCAAACGACTTTCAGAATAATTTTTTACCTTATTTAAAACATATTTGTAATTGGAACTATAGGTCTATGACTAACGGTTTAGGACTTAGCCACTGAACATCGTTGAGAGTAAAGACACACTGTATAAAATAATAATATAAATGGACGGTCATTTGACGACATATTTTCAAGAGAAACCAATGATTACACTGAAAATCGAATAGACCTTGCACCGCCCTTAAATTTCCAAGAGGAATTATGCTTTATACCATAAATCATAAAGTTAGAAATAACTGCAAATTAATTGCACACACTGATCAATGAAATGAATTCTTAAAAACAAAATCATCTGTCCAAAACATTACAAAATTAAAGCGACTGGATGCCTAAGAAAATGGATGGGTACATAAGAAAATAAACTAGTAAAAAATATTATGGATTGCATGTGGTTCTCTTTATCTCGGAAGTGTTTTTTTCCCCTTGGAATCTTTTATTTTTCAAAATCGTTCTTTTTTTCTCGGAATCGTTCCTTTTTTCTCGGAATCGTTCCTTTTTCTCGAAATCGTTCCTTTTTCTCGAAATCGTTCCTTTTTCTCGAAATCGTTCCCTTTTCTCGGATTCATTCCTTATTTTCGGAACGATTCCGAAAGGAACGACTCCAATGAACTCGTTCCTTTCGGTGAACGATTCCGGCTGGAACGATTCCTTAAAAGGAACGATGCTGCCCATCTCTAGTGTGTATGTAAATTTTATCTTGAGAACGGCTCTAACGATTTTGATTAAATTTTGCACCCCACCGTTTTCGGGCACGAAAAGACCATTGGGATGGATCTCGTGTTCGAGGAAATTCGATTAATGGGTGATTTTGGGTCATAATGGGTCAGGGTCAAGCTAATTATATCTAAAGAACAGCTCAATCGATTTTGACCAAATTTTGTATCCAACCATTTTCGGGCACGAGAAGACTATTGGGCTAGGTCACGTGTTTGAGAAATTTCGATTTGTGGCCATTTTTGGGTCACTGTGGGTCTAGCTATTTTTATCTAAAAAACGGCTCTAACGATTTTCACTAAACTCTATATTCTACAGTTTTGGATTACGAGAAGACCATTGGGCTAAGTCACATGTTCGAGAAAATTCGATTAGGGGGTCATTTTGGGGTCACCGTGGGTCAAGCTAAGTTTATCTAGATAACGGCTCTAACGATTTTGACGAAATTTTGCACCCTACTGTTTTCGGGCACGAAAAGACGATTGGGATGGGTCACGTGTTCGAGAAAATTCAATTAGTGGGTCATTTTGGGTCATAATGTGCCAGCGTCAAGCCAATTATATCTAGAGAACGGCTCAATCGATTTTGACTGAATTTTGTATCTAACCATTTTCGGGCACGAAAAGACCATCGGGATGGGTCACGTGTTCGAGAAAATTTGATTAGTGTGTCATTTTTGGGTCACTGTGGGTCAAGCTATTTTTATCTGAAAAACGGCTCCAACGATTTTTACTAAACTCTATATTCTACAGTTTTGGATTACGAGAAGACCATTAGGCTAAGTCACATGTTTAAGAAAATTCGATTAGTGGGTCATTTTTGGGTCACCGTGGGTCAATCTATCTAGATAACGGCTCTAACGATTTTGACGAAATTTTGCACCCTACTGTTTTCGGGCACGAAAAGACCATTGGGATGGGTCTCGTGTTCGAGAAAATTCGATTAGTGGGTCATTTTGGGTCATAATGAGTCAGGGTCAAGCTAATTATATCTAAAGAACGGCTCAATCGATTTTGACTAAATTTTGTATCTAACCATTTTCGGGCACGCAAAGACCGTTGGTATGGGCCACGTGTTCGAGAAAATTCGATTAGTGGGTCATTTTTGGGTCACTGTGGGTCAATTATTTTTATCTAAAAAACGGCTCTAACTATTTTCACTAAACTCTATATTCTACAGTTTTGGATTACGAGAAGACCATTGGGCTAAGTCACATGTTCGAAAAAATTCGATTAGTGGGTCAATCTAAGTTATCTAGATAACGGCTCTAACAATTTTGATGAAATTTTGCACCCTACTGTTTTCGGGCACGGAAAGACCAATGGGTCTCGTGTTCGAGAAAATTAGATTAGTGGGACATTTTGGGTCATAATGAGTCAGGGTCAAGCTAATTATATCTAGATAACGGCTCAATCAATTTTGACTAAATTTTGTATCTAACAATTTTCGGGCACGAAAAGACCATTGGGATGGGTAACGTGTTCAAGAAAATTTGATTAGTGGGTCATTTTGGGGTCACCGTGGGTCCAGCTAAGTTTATCTAGATAACGGCTCTACTATTTTGACGAAATTCTGTAAGCTATTGTTTTCGGGCACAAAAAGATCATTGGGATGGGTCACGTGTTTGAGAAAATTCGATTAGTGGGTCATTATGAGTCAGGGTCAAGCTATTTACATCTAAAAACGGCTCAAGACATTTTCACAATTTTTTTTTAATATACGGCCGTTTCTGGTCATTAGATGACGTTTGGGCTAAGTCACATGTTCGAGAAAATTCAATTAGTGGGTCATTTTGGGTCACAATGGGCCAGAGTCAAGCTAGTTGAATCTAAAAACATGCTCAAAACATTTTGACCAAATTTTATATTATACCGTTTCTGGGCATGAGAAGAGAATTGGGCTAAGTCACATGTTCGAGAAAATTCGATTAGTGGGTCATTTTGGGTCACAATGGGTCAGGGTCCAGCTAATTTTATATAAAATACAGGCTTAAACGATTTTGACTAAATTTTGTATTCTATCATTTTCGGGCCGAGGAGACCATTGGGCTAGGTCGCATGTTCAAGAAAATTCGATTAGTGGGTCATTTTGGCTCACAATGGGTCAGGGTCAAGCTAATTGTATTTAAAAAGCGTTTCAAAACATTTTGTATAATACCGTTTCCGAGCATGATAAGACCATTGGACAGGGTCGCATGTTCAAGAAAATTCAATCAATGGGTCATTTTGGGTCCTAATGTATCAGGATCAAGCTAACTTTATCTAAAAAACGGCTCAAAAGATTTTGACAAAACTTTGTACTACACCGTTTCTGGACAATGTAAAACCAGTGGGCTGGGTCGCATGCTCAAGAAAATTCTATTAGTGGGTCATTTTGGTGATAATGGGTCGGGGTCAAGCTAACGGCATCCATCTCAAGAATGTTCAAACAATTTTGACAATTTTTTTTTGTTATACCGTTTCACAGAACAAAAAGACCATTGAAATAGCTCACACGTTCGATAAATTTCGGTTAGTGGTTTTTTGAATCAACGTGTGTCAAGCTTATTTTATCTAGAATATGACTAACGATTTTCACTAAATTTTGTATTCCATCGTTTTCAGGCTCGAGAAGAGCATCGTATTAGGTCGCATGTTCGAAAAAATTCGATTAGCGCGTCATTTTGGGTCACGATGTCTCAGGGTCAAGCTAATTGTATCTAAAACAGTAAGAATGATATAGTAGGAATAATATATCGAGATAAACACAAAGCTAATTTTGACCGAGCTTAGCTCGGTCATTCCTGCTAGTTATTATGATACAATAATTAAAATGAAACTGAATGACATAAGGTCTCTTATTCAACTCTATTACAATATTTCAAAATGAATAATTCTATCTTTCACCTTTTTTGAAAACTAAAATTGCAGGATAGTAAGAATTTCTTTTTTTTATGCAAAAATAGTTAGTTATCCGTATTTTAGTCTTATATGTCTCTACTTTAAACGTGTTAAAAATTGCATTACTAGGTTGGTTATTTAATGACGTTCAGTTTAAGGTAGCCCTTTGGCTTCTGGGGTCCTCATATATATAACTAGCGGACTTCGCCGGTCGGTTTCTCTTAAAGAACCTTAAACCAAACGAAATATATCTAGCAAAGATAAAATGTTTTTACCTATTTTTTTTAGTATGTTTGTTGTCCTCAAACGGCTGGTGAGAAATGGCAAATGTTCTAAAATCTCTGAAATACGCGATTATTTTTTTAGTAGATTTATTTTCTGGAATTTCACGCTTCTAGCTGAAACTGCTGCTGAGATATGGCCAAATGTTCAAAAAGATTCACTCCCCCCCCCCTTTTAACTCCCTTATGGGAGGGGGGAATCTTGAACATCGCTGAAACATGTGTTTAATTTTTTTTAATTAGATTTATTTTCTGGAATTTCACGCTCTTAACTAAAACGGCTGCTGAGATATGGCCACATGCTCTAAAATTTTCGACCCCCCCCCCTTTTTAACCCCCTCAGGGGGGAGAGGGATTTTCAAAAATCCTTCCTCCACTTACGTCATAAGAAGTATGTTTCCTCCAATTATCCTGCTTCTAGGTTCAGAAGTTTGGGGTGGGCCTATTATATATGGAGATAAAGATTAAAAACTCTCTCAAACGATTTTCCCTCATAGGCCGTAATGTAATGAAATTCTTTTGAGTGTCCATTTAATCCGCCACTTTTACCCACCGCAGGAGACCAAGGGCTATCTAACCACTACAACCACGTGTGGGTGGCAGTAGGTCTTCATGGAGAAAATTCTGTCTTTACCCACAGACAATTGACTTATAAATAGATTAAAAATTTGTAATGCGGGATTTCAGACACATAAATTCGGGTCTAGGGTTAAATTCGCACCATATATGGCACCTCTAGGTTTAACCGCTTGTTCACATTTCAATGTAAAACAACTATAACGGATAAACACATTTTCAATACCGAACATTCTATAATAGTAAACCTAAATAAGATACAAACATTTTATGGTAGTCCGAGTATATTTACGAGATTTAGAGCACTGACAGACAGACAAACCGAATTCATACACTCTTTTCAATATGCTGGAATATGTTAATAGCACATGTATCGCAAGGTGCTGTTTGCTTTAATAAGAAAACCAAGTTAACCCTTTAAGACCGAACTGCTTTTTTTTTTTTTTTTTTTTTTTTTTTTTTTTAACAGTGGTATAACTGAAATTTGTAATTGATAATTCACTATCTGTTGACAAAATTCATATAATATAGTTTCCTTGAACCAACACATCACTCGATTCCGGCATTTATGAAATAGATAACCCAAGAAGGTAGAATTTTAATTAATGCCTAACCCGCACGATCGTGCGGGTCCGGTCTTAAAGGGATAAGCATTATGCTCAATGTGTTCACAATTGACATCAATACATGTGTGCATTTGCTGTAGATGGTGGGCACAATGAGCATACGTAACTTGATTTTCTTATTACAATAAATGTTACTTTTATTACTAAATGTAAATGTGCTTTATAATATTAAACTTCTGCAGGCGATTAGTGACTCATTTAAGCGGACGGGAAGAGTTCCATATCCTGCTCCGGTTTTCATGGCGAGCTTATTTTGGCGAAAAATGTTGCGATTTCTAGTATTTGGGATTGCTTTTTAACCGACTTTAAAAAGAAGGAGGTTATCAATTCGACCTGTATGTATGTTTTTCCCATGTTCACGCATAACTTTCTTAAATATGAACCGATTTTGATAATTTTTTTTTTTTTGTTTGAAAATGTAAGTCACCCATTTGGTCCCATTGCAATTTCATAAAAATCTGATGATTAGAACATTTTTTTAAAAAATAAAAACTTTAAAATTCAAATCCTTTTTTAAGCAGTCGCCCATTTATAAGCACTCATCTTTCATACTGTTACTCTCACAGAGATACGAGATCTTTCAAAGTGCGGAAACTTAGCTGGACAAAGGCCGAGATCCAGATAGATTTTTCGCTGGTAGTGAAACGAGATTGACCAATCAGAAGCCTGCAGTTTTGTGAACTTTTTGCTGTTTGCAAAAATGCAGCCTTCTGATTGGTCGATCTTGTTTCGCTAAGAGCGAAAAATCTATCTGGATCCCGGCCATTCTGTCATCCACCAAACCGGAAGACCCACAAAGACACAAGCCGATATCGAAAGTCAGTGTCGAAAAGTTGAAAATCAACCTTTAAAGTTTCTCATGTATCAAAGCACAAGTACAACGCCTAGAATAAATAGTGTGGAAATCTGCTATCCAAACAGCACTAAACAAATGTATTTTCTTAAATGTGCAATGATGCTGTAATCCAATGAGCCGATCGCAGCAACATCTGCGTTATATTTTCAAATTTCAGTGCAAACATTGTATTATAACAGCATCTAGATCAAATGGTTTTGGAGTTTTAGAAATATCCTCAGATGTCGCTCCAATCGATACTTTGGTTTCAGCATCGTTTTACATTTAAGGATACAATATTTTAGCACTTTCTAAGTACTACTGCTACAGAGTCTAGAATATATAGTGTGGAAATCGGCTATCCCAGTAATACTTAGAAAAGTGCTAAAATATTGGATCTCTTAAATGTCAAACGATGCTGAAATCCAATGAGTCGATCACAGCGACATCTTCAGGATATTTTCTATAACTCCAAGACGATTTGATCTAGACGTTGACGATGATGTTTACTTTCAAATTTGAAAATATATCGCAGATGTCGCTGCGATCGGCTCCCTGGATTTCAGCATCATTGCACATTTAAGGGATACAACTTTTATCGCTGTTTGAATAGCAGATTTCCACACAATGTATTCTAGACGCTGGTACTACTGCAATAGTCAATCAGTCTGTTTCGGATATCTGAATCTGAGGAACCAATGAGAAAGGCTCAGGATCGGAATCCAGTAGGTATTGTGAACATGCTTACAGAATCTAGAGCTAGACCAAATTACAGCGTCTAGAATACATAGCGTAGAAATCTGCTGTCCAAACAGGGCTAAAAAGTTGTATTCCTTAAATGTGCAATGACGCTAAAATCAAGGGTGCCGATCGCAGCGACATTTGCAATATATTTTCAGATATCAAAGTAAACATCGTATTATTACAGTGTCTAGACCAAATCGTCTTGGAGTTTTAGAAAATATCCTGCAGTTGTCGCTGTCATCGACTCACTGGATTTCAGCATCGTTTGACATTTAAGGAATCCAATATTCCAGCACTTTTTTAAGTATTACGGGGACAGCCGATTTCCACACTATATATTCTAGACGCTGTAACCATAGAGAAGAGATAGGGGTGGGGTGTGCTTTCCGTAGAGAATTCCGTTGAAAAGCGGCATCAACATGACCGGCCCCACTCATGTAAAGGTTTCCAGATTTCGCTCGTTATCGCTTGCTTGGCAATTTGAAAATTGCTGCCGGTCGTGAAAAAAAAATATATATATATATATACTCAGCATCCACATTATGCGTGTGAAGTAGTGCAAAAATATAAACGAAGTAAAACAAAGCAATTTAAAATCTGTTTTAAATTAGTAAAACAAGATTCTCACTTTAATTTAACGATACGGTAATTTGTTTATTTTCCTTTCGCAAACATATGCTAGCCTTTGGCGGTAAAAGTCACGTGACTATTATAAACACGTGACTATTATGTTGGTTCCACTTAAGGATTACCAAAGCAATCTCCACCCTTATCTCTTCTCTATGGCTGTAGCCAAATAGTCTTGGAGTTTTAAAAAATATCCTGCAGATGTCGCTGTGATCGACTCATTGGATTTCAGCATCATTTGACATTTAAGGGATCCAATATTTTAGCGCTTTTTAAAGTATAACTGTGATAGCCGATTTCCACACTATATATTCTCAGACTCTGTAGTTATGTAATAGAAAATGCCTAGGTTTGCTATAGTTTGGACATAAGTTTCTCTTAAAGCATTTTGCGGCGCTCTGTTGTGTAAACTTTATTGATGGATTGTCAGCTTTTCCACACCCAATTTCGATGTCCGTAGTAGTCCAGGCAATAGGGAATTTTACCTAGCAAAATTAATGGTAGTACTGGAAATCGGCTTTCTAGATGTTTTTTGGGTCGCTGAATCCGAATTTGTAACTTTCCACCAAAATTTCCCCCGGCAACCACCCCAAATTTTGGTAAAAAGCCCCACAAAAAAGGTTTTTATTAAAAAATTCCTTTTTTTATTGTTTTAGGGAAAAAATATCTAGAAATTCAGAAAGTAGACAAAATTTGCAATAAATTAGATATATGACATTATGACTTAGGATGAAGGGGAAGGGGGGATCTGCCTCGGAACATGCCCGCGATGCTGCGTGAACTAAGTTGCGCAATTCCACTTAACCACTCACACGTTTAGATTCGCACTCCCATCTCCCCTCCGAACTTTCCTTATAAGGTTTACTTTAAGTTTTTTGAGTCGCTGAATCCGAATTTTTAACTTCCCCCCAAAATTCCCCCCCCTCGAAAACCCCAAAATAGTTGTTATTAACTTAAATTTCTTATTGTTTTAGGGGAAAAGCATTACGAAATTCAGAAACTAGACAAAATTCGCAACAAATAGGATAGATGACATTATGACATAGGATAAACGGGGAGAGAGGGGCTGCCTCGGAACATTCCCCGCGCGCTTTTCTCAAAAATCAAATTTTTTCAAAAAATCAATTTTTTGGGGGGTCGCTGGGTGAAATTTTGGTGGGATTTCGACTCACTTTATGTTTTTTGGGTCGCTGAATCCGAATTTGTAACTTCCCACCAGAATTTCACAGAATTTCAAAAAATGGAATTTTTTAATAAAAACCTTTTTTGGGGGGCTTTTTACAAATATTTGTGGGGGTTGCCGGGGGAAATTTTGGTGGGAAGTTATAAATTCGGATTCAGCGACCCCAAAAACATCTAGAAAGCCGATTTACAGTACTACCATTAATTTTGCTAGGTAGAGTTCCTATACGGTCTCTATTGCCTGACTATAGGTATTGATGTGGATCTTAGTTTACTGGATACGGTAACTTTCCGAAGTGTGAGATCTTGTCTAGAAAAGATGCCGCATTCAGAAAAACCCAGATGTCTAAAACGATGCTAACCGACATCGGAAGTGGGTATCAAAAAGCTTACAATTCAATAGCAAAGTGGCCTTATACATCAGAGTTCAGCTACAGCGTCTAGAATGCCTAGTGTGGAAATATGCTATCCAAACAGTGCTAAAAATTCGTATCCCTTAAATGTGCGACGATACTGCTAAAATCCCAAGTGTCGATTGCAGCGACATCTGCGGGATTTTCGTATTACTAGTATTACATTGTATAGACTAGTAATATCTTGCAGTTGTAGAAAATATCCTGCAGATGTCGCTGCAATCTTCATATTTCAGCAGCATCGTTGCACATTTAAGGAATACACTATTTTAGCGCTTTTTTAATTATTACAGGGATAGCCGATTTCCACACTATATATTCTAGGCGCTATAGTTCAGCAAAGTGTCTCCATTAGTCGGTGAACTGCAAAGTGCATCCATATACAGTATACATAAAAGTACCTCCTTATGTGTAGCAGCACTATCTTCGGTTATCAGATTCAGACTAAACACCTAATCATTGACGCTCATTTCTGATGTCTTTACTGCCTAAGGATGGGGAGTATTGGTATGAGAATGGTGACATACGGAAAAAGAAATATTGATTGATAGATTCTGGACAAAAGCTATCGCCATGAATCTTGAAGAGCTTGCCATTATTGCCAAACTAATGCTTGCTAAATGGAGGATATTCCATCTATGTTTTGATTACGTGGTGATGGTAAAAACTTCTAGCGTAAAGAAGGGAAGGCTCCGTAGACGTAATGAAAAACCCTCGCCTGCCAGTGAAACAGTTCATGCGGAAAGCAGTAGTAGCCTCCCTTCTTATCAGTTAGAAGTTCTTTGGGTAAATTACCGGGATCACGTGACTTTTTTCAGTCTCGAACACCGATTTGGAATAAAGTCCATGGTCCGCCACTCGTATAATCAAACCTGTCCAAGGAGTATCGCCAATTTCTGGAATAGAAAATGTCTAGTTTTGCCGTAGTGTAGGCAAACACGTATGTATAAGCAGAGTCTGAGCATTGCATATCACCACTCTTAAATAGAGGAACCTTACATGAGGAAACAACTGATGAAAATTATCGGAAAAGAATAATGTAGAATGGACTTTATTCCAAATCTGGGTTCGAGGCTGAAAAAAGTCACGTGATACCGGTAATTTACCCAAATAACTTCTAACTGATAAGAAGGGAGGCTGCTACTGCTTTCCGCATGAACTGTTTCACTGGCTGGCGAGGGTTTGTCATTACGTCTATGGAGCCTTCCGTTCTTTACGCTAGAAGCTTTTACCTTGACTACGTGATCAAAACGTAGATGGAATATCCTCCATTATGGACCACATGATTGGTTTATTGAATACATATAGCTGACCTGTGTGCTTGGCGTCAAGCGTCCACTTATAAGTCATTGTCAATATACATGAAGGAGATAGCACAAGGAAATTTACAGCGTCACATAATTACATCCGGGAGCTCCACAAAGAGTGTGCAGCGGAGCCAGCGAGATTCGAACCCGCATCCACCTACCCTCTCAAGCGATTAGCGGCGTGATGCCTTGACCACTCAGCCACGGTGGGCCCTGGACCGCATTTTCAAACATGAAGAGTCTACAACTTTTTGGATGCCAGCATTTTAGTACAGAAAATTTTGTTTTAGTTGCTAGAAGAATTTTTGAAATTTAAAAGAACACACTCTATAAAAATTACAAGTTCGCAAAAAGGCAGGCTTCTGATTGGTCAATCTCATTTCGCTAACAGCGAAAAATATATATCTGGGTCCTTGTCAATATACTTGAAGAGTCAATACAAATATTGCTGAATAGTCTGCATTTTGCTTCTTGACAACGGAGTACCACAAAAAATAATTCTTGACTGTAGACCGTGGCTGAATGGTTAAGGCACCACGTTAGTATTTGAATCCCAATGAAAAAGGCGTGAGTAAGTTAGATAAAATTGGGACTTACCCGTTCTTCAGGATACTTATCTATTTAGGTGTAAATCCACATTTTGTGTAATCCAATATAATGGTTTCCCAATGTAATGTGTTAGTTGTCATATTTTTAATCAACCACTCTTTATAACCTCCTTTGACAAAAAAAATTGTAGACTATTATATCAAATGAATAAGCAGTGGTAACACTTTAAGCTATTTAATTCACATTGTTTAAATTGTGAAAAAGAGAGAGCATTTTTCATCCCTCTTCTCTGGAATAACTACATTTTCAGAATGAATAAATATTTACATTATAAGATAATAAATCAGTAATAATAATTGTAATAGCAATATCATAATAATAATAATAAATCAGTTTAATGTCTATGAGTCACTCAACAAGTCATTATCTTTATCAAGGTTTTCAAGGTTAAATACATTTTTCACATTTGAAAAGATTTATGGCTGAGTTGAAATGACGCATTATTTATGTAACTGAGGAAATTATCTTTATCACGGCTAATTAGCTTGATTTATATCCATCAACTCCTCCTTAATTTCTGAAGTTTCATTCTCACACAAATTTAAGTTCCTTCTATGGGTTTGAAAAACAGGTTTGGGAACTGGTTTCGTAAACAGGTCTGCTATCATCAATTTGGTTGGGCAGTACTTTAGGTTGATAGTCCCTTCTTGTTTTAGTTGTTTTATCAGGTGAAACCTAATTTCAATATGTTTAGTCTTACTTGAGTGCTTTTCTAATTCTATCATCTTGATCGTGGGCTGGTTATCTTCATATAGGTCTATAGGTAAGGTTTGCTTTAGGTTTAATTCTTCCAGTAGATTGACTAGCCACTTTATTTCAATTGCTGCATTTGCTGCTGACACATACTCGGCCTCTGCCGATGATAATGCAATGCAGGATTGTTTCTTGGTCGACCATTGTATGGGGTTTCTTCCTAACATGTATAGGTTCCCACTCGTTGATTTTCGTGAATCTACATCTCCTCCCCAATCTGCATCCGCATAAACTTCAAGTTTCGGTTTCTTTTCTCCGCTCAGAACTAGACTATAATTTTTTGTAGTCTTTAAATATCTTATCACTCTTTTTACTGCATTCCAGTCTTTCATTCTTGGTGATTCATTTCTTCTGCTAAGAATGTTTACTGCTGCACAGACGTCAGGTTTGCTTATAGTTGCTAGATATAGAAGTGCTCCTATGGCTTGTCTGTAATATGTGTTGTTTGGTAAAATGTTATCCTCATCATTAAAGCGTGTGTAATTCGTTTCCATGGGTGTGCTACACGGTTTTGCGTCTTGCAAATTAAATTTATTGATTAATTCTTCTATTTTCTGAGTTTGATTTATCATGTAGCTTTTATTTACTTTTTTAATGTTCAGAGATAGGTAGTTACTGATGTCACCTAAATCTTTTAGCTCGTATTCTTTATTTAAGCTCGCGATTACTTCCTCTATTATTTCGTCTTTTCCAGCAATTAAAATGTCGTCTACGTATGTTATTATGTATGTTGTGTTATCGCCCCTTTTTCGCGTAAAAAGGCATGAGTCAAATTTGCTCTGACTGAAATTCATCTTTTTTAGTGTTTCTGTGATTTTATTATGCTACGCTCTCGCGGCTTGTTTAAGTCCGTATATGGCTTTGTTTAGCCTACATACTTTATTTTCCTCATTTGGTTTAGCGAAACCTTCTGGTTGTGACATATATATCTCCTCCTCAAGCTCTCCATGTAAGAACGCGGTGTTAATATCGATATGTTTTACATTTAAATTTTGATGCAATGATGTTATTAATGATGCTGTTATTGTTGTATATGACACGACTGGTGCATAAGTTTCATCATAATCCTCCCCAAATTTTTGTGAATATCCTTTTGCAACTAAACGTGCTTTATATTTTTGGATTTTTCCTGTGTTGTCGCGTTTTAGTTTGTAGGTCCATTTGCAACCTATTATTCTCCTATTTGGTGGAGGTTCTACAATTGACCAAGTTTTGTTTTTCATAAGGGAGTTCATTTCGCTTTTCATTGCATCTATCCAATTTTGTTTATCCTTAAAATTTTCCATGTTTTCGATTTCCTCATAATTTTTTGGTTCAGTAGCGTTTTCGTTCTTAACCATGTATATTAACCTATCAGGAGGTACACCTTTATTAATTCTTTCTGATCGTCTAAGTTCTGCTACTGGTTGATTGGACGTGGATGGTGTCTCATTGCTATTTGAAATTTCTAATTCTACAAAGTTTTCGTTAACCCGATTTTCATCTTGTTTTGGTTTGTTTTCTACTTTCTCGTTTCTATATTTAAATTTGTTTTCGAGAAATTTAACGGTTCTCGCGATCTTTATTTCATTTCCTCCTACATATATTCTATATCCTTTGGATTCATTATCATATCCGACGAAAATTCCCTCTATAGCTTTATCGTCTAATTTTTGTCTTCTGGCTTTACTGATATATGCGAAGGCTTTGCAGCCAAATACCCTAACGTAACTTAAGTTTGGCTGTCTATTTGTCCATAACTCATATGGCGTCTTTTCATTTGCTTTTGTCGGTAGTCTGTTTTGCAAATGATTTGCTGTGCAAATTGCTTCCCCCCAGAACTTTAATGGTAAATTTGATTCACTTAACATTGTCCTTGCCATTTCAACTAACGATCTATTTTACCTCTCTGCCACACCGTTCTGGCTTGCGCAATATGGAACTGTGTGTTGATGTTTTATCCCATTAGCCCTGAGGTAATTTTCTATTTCATCTGATGTGAATTCCCCTCCGTTATCTGTTCTAATTGCTTTCGGTTTTTCTCCAAATTTGTTGTTAATTAACGCGATGAATTCTTTAAGTTTTTCGTAAACTTCACTTTTTCTAGACAATAGGTATATGATCGTAAATCGTGAGTAGTCATCAATAAAAGTCAAAAAGTATGATTTCCCCCCTATTGTCGGTGTTTGAAAAGATCCGCACACGTCGCAGTGAATGAGCTGGAGTCTTTTAGTTGCTCTATACTCTGCAATTTTTGGATAGGGTTCATCAGTTAATTTTGCCTTAATGCACGGTTCGCAATCTATGTTATGCTTACAGTTGTTTATTTGGATTCCTCTAGCTAATTCCTTTTGCGTAATTTCTTTAATTGATGTTAGATTTCTATGTCCTAACCTACGATGCCATAATTCTAGGCAATTTTTGTTGTTGCAGCTTTGTGCTACGTTTGCATAGTTTTGGAATGCCAACTGAACTTCGCATAGGTTATTTACTTTTCGCGCTTCTAAGCATATTTCTCCGTTAAGTTTGAACATACATCTATCATTTCTGAATATAATTTCACATCCATTTTGCGTCGCTTTGCTAACCGATAATAAATTTGTTTCGATTTCAGGTACTAGTAATACATTTTTAAGTGTTATTTCATGAACTTTGTTGTCTGATGTTCGCGTGTTTATATTTACGTCACCTGACCCGTAACTGGTAAGTTTTTTCCCGTTTGCGATAGTTACATTTGTTTTTTCGCGTGATCTTATTTCTGTAAACATTGATTCTGAACACACAATATGGCTTGAGCTACCACTGTCTACTATAAATGTTTTGTTTTCTATTCCTTGTGTTATAAAGGCGTAATTTTTATTTTCGCTCGCCCTCCATGTATTGTTTTCATTTTCAGAGTGACTGTACGTACGGTTTGATTCTGGTGTTTGTTCACTTCTAAAATTTTTTTCACTCTTTTGAAAAACTAGTGATGTAGAGTAATGTTTTTTGTTTGGTCTAATGTGTTGATTTTGTGGTGTATTTTGTGTTTTGGCTTTATTATGCCAACATTCCTGGGTATAATGGTTTCTCATCCGACAATTGGAGCAGTATTTATTACTTGTTTTGTTGTTGTAATTTTTCTGTGCTTTAAATGCTCTGGCAGGATTTTCTGTTCTCTCATTATTATCATATCGTCGGTTATATTCGTCAATAAGTTTAGACTTAATAAATGATGGTGTGAGTTGATTTTCTTCTCTCGACTCAAGTTGCAGTAATAAGAGTATCATAAGATTGGGGTAGGGAGCATAATAACAGTGCAGAAATGTGGTTATCATTTATAACTTCTCCTATGGCCACTAACTTATCTACTAATTTCATTATTTTTGTAATATGATTAACAACGTTGCCACCTTCCGCTAATTTAATCCCGTAAAGTTTTCTTAAGAGATAAAGTTTGCTAGACAAATTATGTCGCTCACGGATTTCACGCAAAGCTTGCCAAGTTTGTCTGACTGGCTGTAAATTTTTAACATGAGTAATTTGATTATCATCAATTGTTAGATTAATTAGTGCACGGGCTTTCTTATCACTTTTGGACCAAGCGTCCGTAATTGGATTAGGCGGTTCTTCCGTAATTACGTGAAATATGTCTTCTTTAGTTAACATCATTTCGGTCTTGAATTTCCAAATCGAGTAGTTCGTAGCTGTAAGTTTTTCAATTGCTAAATTATCTTTAGAAGCTGCCATTTTCTTAACTTTTGATTACTTACGTGTTACCGTAAAAAGTTCTTCCAACTTTTCTTTTTGAAAGTTTAAAAGTTTATTTATCAAATATCTGATATTTCAGATTTCAGTGGAGGCTATTTAATTTATTTATTTTTATTCAGTGATCAGTAATCATAATCTTGTTAGTATTTGAATCCCAATGAAAAAGGCGTGAGTAAGTTAGATAAAATTGGGACTTACCCGTTCTTCAGGATACTTATCTATTTCGGTGTAAATCCACATTTTGTGTAATCCAATATAATGGTTTCCCAATGTAATGTGTTAGTTGTCATATTTTTAATCAACCACTCTTTATAACCTCCTTTGACAAAAAAAATTGTAGACTATTATATCAAATGAATAAGCAGTGGTAACACTTTAAGCTATTTAATTCACATTGTTTAAATTGTGAAAAAGAGAGAGCATTTTTCATCCCTCTTCTCTGGAATAACTACATTTTCAGAATGAATAAATATTTACATTATAAGATAATAAATCAGTAATAATAATTGTAATAGCAATATCATAATAATAATAATAAATCAGTTTAATGTCTATGAGTCACTCAACAAGTCATTATCTTTATCAAGGTTTTCAAGGTTAAATACATTTTTCACATTTGAAAAGATTTATGGCTGAGTTGAAATGACGCATTATTTATGTAACTGAGGAAATTATCTTTATCACGGCTAATTAGCTTGATTTATATCCATCACACCACACCACTAATCGCTTGAGAGCGTAGTTGGGCTGCGGGTTCAACTCCCGATGGCTCCGTTGCACACTCTTTGTGGAACTCCCAGATGCAATTCTCTGGTGTTGTAAATCATCTGCTTGCGCTTTCTAGACATCCCCCCCCCTTCCCCGTCAAAGCTCAAAGTCCTTGTGCTATTTCGTACTTGTATATTAACGATGACTTATAAGCGGGCCCCATATGTCAAGCATACGTCAGGTGTATGTGATCAATGAATAAATGAATGTAGACTGACTGTTCTGAATACAATGTACTTGTTTCAAAAAATATCATAAGTATTAAATGCTAATAAAAACAATACTTCTAATGAAATTATAAAGAATTTATTAAAAACTATTTGTTTAATAAATATTTTTGTAAATTATAATTTATTTGACATAATTTACTTATTCAGCAGATGTTGAAATCCGGATAATTATGTAATATGGTATGAATAACTAAAAAGTAGGAAATAAAATAATCTTTTCAAAACAAAAATATTAACCGACTTCAAAAAAAGCACTAAAAAGAACTAAATAATTCTTTAACTTCTCTAATGATGAAACGTTATCCATTAACTGCACATCGGACATCATGTATCGGCATAAAAACTTTAAATTTAATATATAGAATTTAATAGCTACCAAACATGGATTTTCTAGAGAATATTTTTTACAAAAGATTAATTTACATATTTATGATTTAATTTATGAATATATACGTATAAAGAGTAATCAATTACTTTTTGAAGTTGGTGCCAAACATTCACAATCGATAATGATTAAACAAATAATTTGCTGAAGAAATAGGGGCATTTTTTTTAAAATTTTGTATAATAATATCCATCATTACTTTATTCATTGTAATAGCTACAATATATTCACAGTTTTACTATACTTAAGATAGGTTGGCACCAACTTCAAAAAGTAATTGATTACTTTTTATACGTATATATTCGTAAATTAAATCATAAATATGTAAATTAATCTTTAAAAAAAATATTCTCTAGAAAATCCATGTTTGGTAGCTATTAAATCAAGTCCGTTAATGGGCAAAATCAGTCCAAGGGGGTGGAAATAGGGAGGGATTTTTGTGAAAACCGAAAAAATCCCATAACTTCTTAATTTTGATACATATCAAATCAGTTTAAAGTTATTATTACTTCTAGGGAAAGGGTCAAAAATTTATGTATCACAAATTTTTGATAAAATTAAAAATGGGCTCAAGGGGCGCAAAAATAGGGTTTTGGGAAGAAAAAAATTCATAACTTCGTCAATTCTTAAGATATCAAATTCACTTAAACTTATTATAAATCTTCTTAATATTATCTACAGCTTTTATATTGGCAAGTTTGTGATAGTACCAACTCTTACTGCAAAAAAATAAAATAATTAAATAAATAAAAATAAAACGAAAGAAAATTGGCGGGGGGGGGGGGGGGGCGGTTGAAGAAGAATAAAATACATAACTTCGTCAATTCACTAGATATCTAATACGTTTAAATTTATTATACATCTTCTCAATAATATCTACAATTTTCATACTGACAAGTTTTTGATAGGATCAACTCTTACAACAAAAAATAAAATAAAATAAAATAAACAAAAATAGGAGTTGACGAAAAAATTATCTTATTAACCTTTAACTGATGTTGCCGGTCTCACAAACCGGTGCTTTTTTCAATTTTCATAGTTTAACTTGCAAATTTCAGTTTATCTACGAACACTGCTGAAATTTTGTTTCGTTTGAAACTTTAGTACTAACACCAAAGACTTTTGAATAGGTGAATTTTAATTATAACACTCTTGTACAAAAAGTTTAGTACAAAAACAACATCCTATGAGTTAATCGCGGCTTTTATTCATCTTTCGATGGAGCGGTCTCACAGACCGCTTCACACTAGTTGTGTGACAATTTCTGTGACATCAGTTAAAGGTTAAGGGTGTACTCAAATCCAAGCGGCTTGTTTTCTGACTCCTTTTCAAATTCATTTTCGCTCTCAAACGCATTTACTTGCCAGGTTCTCTTATTCAGAAAGTATATAACGTACCGTATTGGTCGATTTTTTAATAATGGCAGAAAATATTTTAGAAAAGGCTGTCAAAATGTGAATTTTTAACAGAATTTCCCGAAGCGATAGTGCTGGAAATGGAAAAAATGGTCGTACTGGGAAAATAATTGTAAATCAAGTTCTAATTAATTGAACGAAAAACAAAAACACAGGACGCTTATAAATCTCTTCAAAAATCAAGTCGAGAAGTTTATGTTTTTACTTTTGAAAATGAGTCTGAAAATTTCGAGTTGTTGAGCATGGAAAAGTATTAACAAGATTCTGTTAAAACTAGCTCTTAAATAAAAATGAAATTAAAAACTCGTCAAAAGCGACGATATCAAATTGTTAAAGAGGCTTTATCTCTAATCATGATTTAGTTTTTTGGTGAAATTAGTACTTAACTTTGAAATCTACATGCGCCTGTAGGCCAAGCCGACAGGGATTTTTTTTCTTTAAACAGGATTTTTTTTTTTTTTTACTTTTCCTCCGAAATATCATAAGGGGGGGGGGGGGAATAGGGTTGGAAGAAAAAATTATCATATTAAGATTATTCTGATAAAACCAGCTTTTACAGAAAAATGAAATTAAAAATTCCAGCGGCCAGATAAAATTGTTAAACTGGTATATATCTAATCTTCATTTAGTTTTTGTTGGTGAAAGAAGTACATAACTTCGAAATCTACCTCCATCTGTAGGCCGAGCTGGCAGGGATTTTTTTATTACTTGAATGCTATTGGTATGGTTAAGTAATAATTCTGAATACATTTTTTAATTACTTTTTTGGGGTAAATTTGTTTAATTTATAATTTTCCAGGTTTTTTTAAACGATATTTTTCGGTAGATGTAATACTATTTAAAACATTTTTTGTGCAATTCTATATGTTTTAAGATGTATGTAAAATTAACGTTTATAATATAATGCTATGTTTTAATTTCACATATATAATAAATATATAAAATATGAAACATAAAATTATAAAAATATCTATAAGTATATAGTATTTATTTATATGCGTATATAATATGTATTTATATATCTATATCTATATCTATATCTATATCTATATCTATATATAATATATACGTAAAACTAATACATTTATATAACGTTTATAATTAAAAAATATATGTTTCTGAATATTTATTCTGCCATCTTGAACATTTTTGTAACATACTAAAATGACCTGTTGGCGTTATTTTTGATTCTTTCGCCAACCAGAACAGAATACGGAACTCTTTCCAAGCCGACGATTTGATATAGAAAAACTTGCATTTTTTGCAGGCTTCAAAGAAAGTTATTTTTACATGTAAAGCATTTCAATTATTTACATTTATCATTAGGTGCGTTTCTTAATTATATAAATACCTAGCATCTATAGTCGTCGTTCAGTCCGTCTGTTCGCCTGCGTGTTCGTCTATCTGTCCGTCCGTCCGCATATAACAGAGCAAAAACTACCAAACCGAATGGTCTGAAATTTTAAATATATAATTGTTGCAAAATTTTGTCGAGTCATTTAAAATTTTATGAATTTCGGATGTATAGTTTAATTACAGGCACAGTCAAAATTTTTCCGTTACATTACGGTCAATGGGAAAAAATTATTTCAAATGCATTTTAATTATGTTACAGCCTTTCAAACAGCGTGAAATTGATATACACTTATGAAGTGCACTAAAATATACATTCATTACAATATGCAAAAAATATTTATAAAACTAGTTATAGTACGAGCGCACCTCATTTGCCACGTTTGACGTGCAGTTTCCAACTTGTTTTTATTGAGATAGTTTCATGCTAAATTGAGAACACTCTGGACTCTCGTAATTGACTTTACTTCCCTATTTTGTATCATTTTTGAGAAATAACTACCAAATTTTGCAAGTAGATGCATTGCTTCTAGTGTCACAACTCTTATATGATTACGCATAGTTGTTTTATTATGGGTCGACACTTGTTTCACAACCGTAACATTAACTATTCAAAAGTTATTTGACTGTTTCCTGATTTTATTTGGCACTCTGTATAATTTATTTCTGCTTACAATTACTTTTATTTATAACAACAAATGAAGAATACTATGAAAAAATATTCGGAAATTAAATTAATGAGCATTATTTGCATAAGCAATAGAAATGGTAAACTTGTAAAATTTCATTCATCACATTTTCTATCTGAAGTTTTAAAGCAAAATAAAATAACGTCTAAAGGTAGTCTAAAATTTAGTTTAAGTGGTAAGGAAATTCCTCTCTGGTATCTTTCTCTAAGAAGCTTTGCCAATTTATTTTTTACGTGAGCGTTTTCTTTCCTACAAAAAGTATTATTTGATGCAACGCAAGATTTATATTTCTCCTGAAAATTAGCATACTCCAGAAGATTTAAAGAGGAAAAAATCTTTAGATCCCCAGAGACATTGTTATCTATAGAAATCAATGTACCAAAGAAAGAAAAAATAAATAATTTTTAAAATAAGAGAAAAATTTCATTCAGATTTTTCAAATAGCAAAAGGAATTTTAAATTGATTTATGTAAATCAAGGAGAAGTGAAGCAATAACTCTTTTGTATTCGAGTTATTTTATAAGGAAAAATACACGATATTTAAGATTAAAAAAATTATAATTAAATGACTAAAATGGACTAGGTGAATTTCAGATCACAAATCTTTAAAAATATATGATGAAAATATGGACTATGAAATAAATTTAGATTGTAAAATAAACAATTTTGTTGCACACTCTTAAATTTTTCAGAAATGTTTTGTGATATAGTAGAAATACTTGTAAAAATGAAATGTAAGCTTATGATTTCAGAAACTTTTTCCATACCTCGAGAAACGTTTTGGAGAAGAATCAAAGTTTTGAAGAGTTTCGAAGTTTTAGGGAAACGTTTCTGAAATAAATGTCCATTGTCTATCCTTAATGTTCAGAAAAGCTGTTTATGTTAATTTCAGAAATCCATTGGGTAATGATTATTTCTATAGAGATCAACCGAAAATTCGTTTTCGGCGAAAATGCGACTGAAAATTTGACCGGATGGAAACTATCAGTATTCCAAAAAATCTCGTTTATTCCTTCGGAATTTTTCAACATTGCTCATCGATTTGTGCTTTATCGGCTCAAATGAGACTATTTATTGCTACGAACTTTGTTGTTTATAATTATCAGTCATGACTGATACAAGATGTGAATGCAAATTATAAAGCAAGCAATGCATATATATAACTAAACTTTTCCTCGTGAACAATAAAAGTTAAAGACATAAGAGTAATAAAAAATTTTCAGTTTGAAACCGCAGAAGTGTTTCGTATACTGTTTGAGAAAGCTCTAGTATAACAAATGACCATTTACAGAAATCATTATAAAAGATAAATCGAGGTGTGTATGAATAAAACTATAATTTTTCTTTTTATTAAGGGGTCTCAGGGTTTTGTCGATGCCGAAAAACATGTAAACAGAGCTGTCGCTTCGAGTCCGTATAAAAACAGAAGTATTCAGTATAACTAATGTCAACTGTCTGATATTTTAAAGATATGTTTGTAGTCTTATAAAATTATAAAATGAAGTACTTCAATGTAATAAAATTAAAAATATAGCAAAATTTATATATCACAATTTTCGAGAAAAAATTTAGGTGTCATATGACCATCCGTAACATATCTTAACGTTGAATGGACATAAGGACCTAATTTTTGTTTTTAAATGATCAGGGAACTTTACTCTGTAGAATGAATTAAGGGTATATCTATCACTCAAAGGAAACCTTTAAAAAAAAAAAAACTCTCAAACTTGATAATTTAAAAAATCCTGAGAAATACAATTTTTTTTTCATTAAAAATACACAAAATATTAAACTATCTAAAATATATTAATTCATTCTATAGATAATGATGTTATATGCATGCAAAAATAATTTTAAGCCATTCCATCAAACAGTTTTTTTTTTTTTAATCTTACGTATAGTCGTAAAAATCAAGTTTTGAGAAAACGCAACTTAAAGTTGCTATTAAATGGGTGCGACTTTAAAAGCGATTGTTACATAAATGCTTATAGTTCCGTTAAAAATGCAAACATTTTTATGCTGTTTTTTGCACTGTGTTCAGAATTAATTGAATAATAATTGAATATGAAAATAGATACTAAAAAAAAAAAAATCGATTTTTTTAGCCCTGAGCCCCCTTAAATGAAATTCATATGAATAGAAAATCTTTCTGTGTAGTTTATGAATTAATTACGTTTTATTTTATATGGAAATAAAAAGTTTTGGGTTTAGAGCACAGTGAGCCAATTTGGGCCGCACGTATAAGTAATTAATAATTATGTATATTTAATAAATACGCATAATTAATTAATAATTATGCATATTTAATAAATATGAATAAAACAATTAATAGTTAAAAAAATTTATGTATGTATTAATTACGTTAATACATACATTTTAATTGCTTAAACTTTTTTTGGATATTTTAGTTTTCGTTTTCGGCTGAAAACAAGAAGATTCGGTTTCGGTTTTGGCCTTAAAAACCTGTTTCGGTCGATCCTTAATTATTTCCTCTTCTGAAGGTTTTTGAAGATAAGAGAGAACTTAGCAGAATTAATCAGTCTCGTAGAAAGCACGAGATTACATTCAACTTTCTTCTATATAAGAAAACATTAATGAAGTATTTACAAAGTATAATTAAATGTAATTACAGTGATGCGTGCAATTACAAGGTAAGATTCAATATATTTCTTTTTATATCACTAGGGGGCTCGGCCCCCTACGAGCTACGCTCGCCAACCCCCGTCCAGACACCGTAGACTCTAAATGCACGCTAATTTGATCGGCTTTAAAAAGATTTCGAAAGATTGAATTATAATTTAAAAAACAGTGGCGATCTCTCTATAAACGGAATTCTATTCATTTCCCTTTGATTGGGGAATTTTAACGCCAAATCCGTTGCGGTACTACTTGATTATCCCGTCGACCAATTTCGCCAAATTATATAAATCGCCAAACCACTCGCCAAATTATACAAATTGACATAATTTTTATTTTAAATAACGAAAAAACAAATAAATTAGTACAACATTAATAAAAATACAAATAAAATGTCGAAATAAAAATAACTTGATGACGTAGACACGTGTAACAACATTTCAAAATAAGCTAATATAAAAGGAATTAAGTAAACAGAGTCTTTGTCTCCTGGTATTTTTTAACAAAGTGAAAAGAAAGTTCTTTTAAATGAGACATTTTAAATTAATCGTTATTAATCTGACGTAATTTTGACCAAACTATTCTTTCTCTTTTTAATATTCACGTGAAAATACTTGTGTTAGAAATTAAATATTATTTGCGATTTCCTAACAAAAATAGTTGAAAAGTATCCTCTTAAAATATCAAATAAATGTCTAGCGCAATTTCTAAATTTAAACCGTTTTGCAATATTATTTTGTGTTCATTTTATGTAATAACTGTAATGTGACGTAAATATGACGTAATTTCTCCTATTTAAGACTTCTAACGCATGTTAATAAATTTATTGTTTTACAAATTCCTTTCTCTCTTAAAATTCACGTGTAATTATAATTTTTATGAGGTAATTTTTAATAAGTTCCTGCTTTTTGTACATAATTATTTAATTCTAATTCCAAATGTTTTTTTCTGTTTATAATAGTCACGTGTAAATAAATTTTTAATTTATTTACACGTATAAATATTTTTTTTTTTTTTTGAAGCAAACATTATTGTTTCCGCTGTTTATACAGTTGGCAACAGTTTAAATTAATATCACTTTCTAAAATCTGTTAAAAATATCTCTCGAAATGCTGAAAATCTGAATTTAAAACAGAAATAAAACCTCAAAAAATTAGTCAAAATAAAAAAATTAATACAATCTGCACTCCGGCAAATTCTAACGCATAAAATGATCTAAAAATGATTAAATTCCTATGAACAGTTTTTGCTCCTATAAAACTTTTTTAGTGGAACGATTTTGTCTAAATTTAGCATTAAATATCTCTTAAAATAATTCTTCGATCTGAAAACTGTCTGCATCAGCGTATTTACCAAACATTTCTGTATAATACTACCGATTTTCATATTTTTGTATGCATTATTTTTCTTAATATTAACGAAGAAAGACCTCCGGTCACAAAAACTTCAAAACCGGCGGCGGCGGTGACAGCGGTAGTTACTTTTTTTTAGAATAGAGAGATGATAGTTATGCATATTAAAGGCCAAGATTTATTAATAAAATATTCCTATTATCTATTTCAAACTGAATAGTTCAGTACTATTATTTTTAACAAATTATACTGATTGGAAAAGCTATAATACGAATTGAATATTTCCAATTGAGCGAAAAAATGACCAGGCAGGGAATAGAACCCAGATCCTTGGCTTAAATTGCCAGTGCTCTATCGTTTAAGCTTGGGTTCGATTCCCGGTCGCTCAGTTGGAAATATTGAATTCGTAGAATAACTTCAGTGTTACAAAACAAAGTAATTTGAATTTCCTTTTCGATATACACTATATGGCCACACGGAAAAAACTGTTATCTTGAAACAGCTAAATTTTGGTCAATATAGCTCCAATCAAATATTTTGGTTGGAATGATCAAATTTTGGTTAGACTAACCAAATGATTTTATTAATTCAGCAAATCATTTGGTTAGTGCAACCGAAATTTGGTCATTCCAATCAAAATATTTCGTTGGAGCTATAGTAACCAAAATTTAGTTGTTCGAACAAAACAGTTTTTTTCTGTGCATAAACCACCGGACACTTTCAATTTTAAACATTTTGTCGAATATTTAAATATATACTTGTTGGATTCTTCTGGAACTTCAGGATTATGTTTGACCTCATATTTAGCAATGTCGAATTGATAAGGAGGATAGTTAGGGGGCCAACAAAAACTCAAAGAAAAATAATAATATTTGGGATCGCCTTGTAAAATAAAATTCACGAGATGATCTATCGTTGCTGCATACAAATATGTGTATATTGTACAATAAGTATATTCATTTGTGTAAGAATAGCACGTATATTCATGGAGCTATAGCGGGTTTTTTTTTTTAATTAAAAAAAAAAATAGCATGTGTTTTGCTTATATCATCCAAGGGTCTTAAACTAAATTTAACGCTAGTTTCAGAACATTGGGCAAAATACAGTAGAAACGATATAGTGGAATTGGAATATAAATATATTAAAAATTTGATGAAATATGAGTAGTTGTGTGAAATATTTTTTAACTGCTCAAGCGCGAACGATAGCAAAGATTTTTTTTTTCATGTCAATTTTTAAGTTTAAACTGTTTTGTAATATTATTTTTTGTTCATTTTACGTAATAAGTGTAATGTGACGTAAATTGACCTATTTGAGACTTCTAACGCATGTTAATGAACTTATTATTTTACAATATTCTTTCTCTTTTAAAATTTACGTGTAAATATAGTTTTTATGACGTCGTTTTCAATGAGTTCCTGTGCTTTTTATATTTTCTGTTTATAATAGTCACGTGTAAAATATTTTTTTAATTTGAAGCAAACATTATTGTTTGCGCTGTTTATACAGTTGGCAGCAGTTTAAATTAATACAATCTCTCTATTCTAAAAAAAAGTAACTACCGCTGTCACCGCCGCCGGTTTTGAATGTTTTGTGGCCGGAGGTCTTTCTTCGTTAATATTAAGAAAAATAATGCATACAAAAATATGAAAATCGGTAGTATTATACCGAAATGTTTGATAAACACGCTGATGCAGACAGTTTTCAAATGAAGAATTATTTAAAGAGATATTTAATGCTAAAGTTGGACAAAATCGTTCCACTAAAAAAGTTTTATAGGAGCAAAAACTATTTATGGGAATTTAATCATTTTTAGATCATTTTATACGTTTGAAGTTCCCGGTGTGCAGACTGTAATACCTTTTTTAATTTGACTAATTTTTTGAGGTTTTATTTCTATTTTAAATTCAAATTTTAAGCATTTCTAGAGATATTTTTGGCAGATTTTAGAAAGTGATATTAATTTAAACTGTTGCCAACTGTATAAAGAGCGCAAACAATAATGTTTGCTTCAAATAAAACAAAAATATTTATGCGTGTAAATAAATTAAAAATTTATTTACACGTGACTATTATAAGCAGAAAAAAAAAACATTTGGAATTAGAATTAAATAATTATGTACAAAAAGCAGGAACTTTTTAAAAATTACGTCATAAAAACTATAATTACACGTGAATTTTAAGAGAGAAAGGAAATTGTAAAATAATAAATTCATTAACATGCGTTAGAAGTCTTAAATAGGAGAAAATACGTCATATTTATGTCAAATTACAGTTATTATATAAAATGAAGACAAAATAATATTGCAAAACAGTTTAAATTTAGAAATTATGCTAGAGATTTATTTGATATTTTGAGAGGATACTTTTCAACTAATTTTGTTCGGAAAGCGCAAAGAATATTTAATTTCTAACAAAAGTATTTTCACGTGAATATTAAAAAGAGAAAGAATAGTTTGGTCAAAATTACGTCAGATTAAAAACGATTAATTTAAAATGTCTTATTTAAAAGAACCTTCTTTTTGCTTTGTTAAAAAATACCGGGAGACAAAGACTCTGTTTACTTAATTCCTTTTATATTAGCTTATTTTGAAATGTTTAACTGATTTTACTTAATCAAAGACGAAAACAGCGATTGTATCTTTGGTACTACTTAGTTATCCCGTCGATTAAAAATCTATCATTCGCCAAACTATAAGATTAAATGCCAATAATGGTTGATCGTAAATGTCACATTAACTTGACTTTAAGTAAGTTATACGTGTCTACGTCATCAAGTTATTTTTATTTCGACGTTTTATTTACTAATTTATTTGTTCTTTCGTTATTTAAAATAAAAATTATGTCAATTTGTATAATTTGGCGAGTGGTTTGGCGATTTATATAATTTGGCGAAATTGATCGACGGGATAATCAAGTAGTACGGCATAATCAAGCGGATTTGGCCTTAAAATTCCCCAATCAAAGAGAAATGAATAGAAATCCGTTTATAGATCGCCACTGTTTTTTAAATTATAATTCAATCTTTCGAAATCTTTTTAAAGCCGATCAAATTAGCGTACTTTTAGAGTCTGCGGTGTCTGAACGGGGGTTGACGAGCGTAGCTCATAGGGGGCAGAGCCCCCTAGTTTTCTAAAATATCTAAAAAATATCTCTCGAAATGCTGAAAATTTGAATTTAAAATAGAAATAAAACCTCAAAAAATGAGTTAAATTAAAATACTAAATTCAGTCTGCACACCTGGAAATTCTGACGCATAAAATTATCTAAAAATGATTAAATTCCTATGTACAGTTTTTGCTCTTATAAAACTTTTTTAATGGAACGATTTTGTCCAACTTTGGCATTAAATATCTCTTAAAATAATTCTTCGATTTGAAAACTGTCTGCATCAGCGTATTTATCACACATTTCTCTATAATACTACCGATTTTCATATTTTTGTATGCAACAGTTTTTTTTAATATTAACGAAGAAATGCCACGCGTAAGCATTCAAATTGGATGCCGATCTGCCGGGAATATCTACGCAGATTTTCATTGGTCCATTTAAAAATCAAATTTTTTTTTTATACATAGAAGGAAATACATTTTTGAGTGTTTATTTTCATAAAATTATTATCTCGATTTTGCGTATTTACGGAGGGCCCTGCTATAGCAGGGATGCCACACTTTAAAGAATTTTCCAGGTTAAATATCTGAATTTGTTTATACAAAAATAAATGAAGGTTAAATGCACGAAATTTCGCCTTATTTAAGGAGAGATTTTCTATAAGAAAATACTAGTACCAAAGAATTTCCTGATTTGGAAATTCCCTGAAGCGTGGCAAATCATTACATCCTTAACACAAAAATATTCATTTTTGCATTGATAAAGACTGACAAGTTTGATAAGCATCGCTCTCACATTAAAATACTGCTATTCTAAGAGAAGGAAATAGAAAATAATCATTAAGCAGTACAAAATTAGGTATTTCAAGCTTCACAAAAGATAAATATTTCTAGATTGCAATGTAGGGCGTGCGAATGTATTAGTAATTATCTATTATTTTTAACAAAAGTTATTAATTCTGTAAATTCATTTCCCACAGAGTGATTTGTTTCCTACAAGTTTCTGATATTAGGGCAAAGGTTTCCAAAATTGTAGGCAACTACGAGATTACAAATTTTTCTTAAAGCTTTATTCTGTATAAGTAAATATTTCAGTTTTTTTATCATTAATTTAGTCTAAATATCACCACCCCCCTCTCGGACCAAATCCCCCCCCTTTTTTTTTTTACCTAGCAAGCTTACAAAATATATGAAAACCATGTTGTTCATTCTTAAACTTGTCTATTTTTATTTAACTACCTATGAAAGATTGTAAAAACTAAATTAAATTAAATTAAATTATATAAACTGGCTGACAAGAAATTCTCATATATAAATTATTTGCTACCAAGTCATGATTCCATTATACAGCACGTAACCGTGATTTATTGGAAGATAAGTTACGCATTCTAAGATGCAATCCAACCGAATCTCTCACACAATGATTTGCTGAAAGGGAAAGCTTTCCAAGCGATCATAAATAACGATATAGTTTGTTAATAGCCCGCAAACATTAATTTAAACTGGTAAATGGAGATTTGTTTGGATTATGTACTTTCTGCTCTATTTAATTGTTATATATTATTTTGAGAAAAGACAAGTAAACGTGCTAAAACTGAACAGAAATTTTGCAATGTTAATTAATGATTTAAAAATTAATACTAATATATTGTATATTCGTAAATCTCCATTAATTTATCTATATAACAATCTTTAAAACAATATTTTAACACGAGTAAATTTTATTAATTTGTATTCATATTTGTATTAGAATTACAAATAACATAAAAACTGATAATTTCAAAAGTATTTTTGTAAATAAATAAGAACAGTTTTTTGAAGTACGATTTGTAAAGAAATAAAAACTATTAGGAAAAACGGTCGGAACCTTTAGCAATCCATTGTATAATTGTTATTGTACTATTTCAACATATTTCAGTATATTTCAATATAATTTCAAATTGGAAAAATAAAATTAATAATGTGTCTTTAATTATCTTGAATATGAGAATCACATGAAACAATTTAAGTGCATGTGGAAGATACCAACCAAGTTTTTATCAACAGTCCACATACACTGTAAAAAAACGAACAAAAATACGGAAATTGTACTGACAATCGAGATGCCTGTACTATTTCCGTTTTTAGCGAAAATTTTTCCCTGTAAAATACAGAAAAATTTCAGTTTTTCTGGAATTTACGGGGGAAATTTTCCATTAAAATACGGAAATAGTACAGGCGTCTCGATTGCCAGTACAATTTCCGTATTTTAGCCCGTTTTTTTTTCTTTTTTTTTTTACAGTATATGTGCACTGTGATGTACACTTCTGGAAAAATTAAGTGGTCGCTCTTTGCTAATTCTGCTAAAATTTGTATAAAAAGTATAGGTACTAACTAGAAATAATGTCTGCCGTAAAACTGTAGGCATAACAAAGGCTTTGGGAATCATCTACATATTAAAAATTATAGCCCATTTTATTTTTGAAATTATAACACCCAATTTAGCTCAAATTAAGCCAAATGGTCTAACCAAGAGAAGTCTATAGTTTATATATTTTTCTCAGAGTTATTGGCGAAAATATGTTATGCGTTTATAAATAAATTTAGAAAAATAAAATTAAGGTCAGCAAATAAATAAATAGAATGCTAAATTCCTCTTTTAAAAATTGAACTTAAAATTACACTATTTTGCAAATTACTTAAAATGTGCACCAACGACGTGAACTTTGAAAATAAGACACTTATAACAGTATTTTTGTATCTTCTGACGAAGGCTATGTATATAGTTGAAAGTACTAAGAAGTATTAAAGTAATTTAACACCTTTTTAAATATTTTGTCATATTTTAAGTAATTTACACATAGTTAAGTTTAAAATGAAGGTTTAGTGGAAAAAAATACCCGAGCCAATCAATTAGTAACCAGAAAAACTGTATAAAAAATTTAAATGCAAAATAAATTAACCTTCCTGAAAATAAATTATTTTACAACTTTTCCGTTTACTTTCTAAGATTTCCCTTTATATGGATGAAAACGATAAGAGCAGATAGCCTGTAAAGTATCGAAAGTAAAATTGCTCTACATGGTCCAGGGCCACAGAGAGAGGGTAGACCCGGTTCAAATTACCCGGAGCCGGGTCTCTTAAGTGGCCCGTCTCGGGTGCTGTTAAAACAAAAAAAGAAAAAAGATTCATGATTTTTTTACATAAATTTTATAATTTAAAATAACTAACAAGTAAAAAATCAGAAGGCACAAATTGAGTCGTATAAGTTTTCCATGTTAATATTATTACACAGCGTTAAAAATATCAATCATAAAAAGAAAATTACGTCCTCTAATCAATCATCATCAGCGTCCCAACTTATATTCCCCTGAGACCTGGCATCCATTTAAATGGGTGTTTTGCTTTCTCCTTCTATTGCGTTAAATTTCATTGTAGCAATCTAAAACCAGTTGGCTTTGGTAATGTATGAGTCAAAAATCAACATTCAGCTTTTGGATTTTGGCAACGGTAAATACTTTGTTTACAAAATGGCGTAATAAATGAGTCAAGTTGGAATTCTACGTTCTACTGGTAATTTTTGTTTTTATGTTATTTTAATTTGTTTAAACTATTTTTATTTTGCAATTTAAATCAGATGTTAATATTTGCCTTATGTTTTTTATAATAAATTCTCTTCTTTCCCATACTACTCGCATTTTTTAAATTACTTTAAAGCGAGTTATGGCCTGGACATCCATTTAGATGGATGTGCTGTAAAACAAAATTAAAAAATCGAAATTTATTAATTTCTTTAAAAACGTCATTTTTGATGCCTATTTATTGAAAAAAAAACTCATATTTAAAAAAATTTATGCATTATATATTGCTTGGGTCTCAGGAGGATATAGTGGCTAAGCTGGTGAAAAAACAGGGTTCCCAGCATCAAAGGTTCCCTTATAATAGCTAACAATTGGTATGCGAACGCGATCCTTTTTGTTCATGGATTATTTTGTCCATATTTTGTTAATTTTGTGATAATTACGTTTGAAGTAGATATATATTTTATTTTGTAAGTTTATTTCAATAAGTTTATTTTACAGCAGCATACTTAAGGGCCTCTATTCGAATCACTACCGGGAACCACAGACTCTCTCTGCGGCTCTCCTAAAACTAATGGTAGGACAATCTGTAAATTCACCATAGCCATATGTTTAACGATTAGAAAACGTATCATAATTGTATTTTATTATTATAGCTTATAATAAATCCATTTCCAAAAGTCCATTAACAACGTTATAATTATTACAGTGTACATAAGGATATTAGAGGAACAAGGAGTTCCAACCCGGGCTTCCCGGGTTACACAATGTAGTTAAAAACCATATATATATATATATTTTTTTTAATTGAAAATAAGTCACATTTTGCCGTTCTAAAATACTGGTAGCCAAAAATCGTAGTATGTGACAGACATGACAAGTTCGCATAGAAATAACCATATATTTTTTAGATTTATCACTAACAATACCAATAATCATTTTTATATGAAAAATAGCGATTATGTATTCAAATAAAATTTAAACATTTTTTAAAAGTGATACTTTCGTATTGGCATCATGCAAAAAATTAACAGGTCGAAGAAATTGCTTAAGATCGCTAGCCTTTTTTATTCTAATAATTTCAGTGGTTTAAGTACCGTGGACATGCATGGTTCGATTACTTGTCTTAAATTTTGGATTTATTTGTATTTCATTATGTTATTTTTAGATTGATAAAGTTTTAATTTCATTATGGAATATAAGCCGGAAACAAATGCTGAACCATTTTGTTTATTTTAAGGGTGTATTCCGATCCAAACTGCTTATTTTCTGATTCATTTTAAAATTCATTTTTGCCCTCAAGCGCATCAAACTGGGAAATTATCTTATTTAGAAACTATATAATGTGCCGTGCTTCTTAATTTTTTGATAAATGCAGAAAATACTGTAAAAAACGCTGTCAAAGTTGGCGTTTTTAACCGAATTTTCCGAAGCGGGCGATCTGGGAATGAAAAAAATGGTCATACTGAGAAAATAATTGTTTAAAAATCAAATTCTAATTAATTGAGCTGAAAATGAAATCACACGGCATGTTAAACATGTCTTCAGAATTCACCCCAGCAAGTTTCATGTTTTTACTTTTAAAAATGAGTCTGAAAATGTCTCAGAAAATTTCGAGCTGTTGAGGGTGGAAAAATATTTTTTCGAATACACCCTTAATTTAAGTGCAAGCAGGTTTATCTTTTGTAATCGCCTGTCTGCAAGTGACAGAGATAGATTTTTTTTTTAATCATGCGTGAAAATTACTTTTAAAACAATAAAAATTGAGTAAGGAGCTGTACTTATACAACGTTATCAATTTTTGGCAATTTTGGACCCCCTTTCCCCTTTACGATATCATACGTTATCATTCCTCGGACCCCCTCCCCCTCCCCTTCTTTAATGATATCGTTATTAGTGTCTAAAAATTCTTTTTATTTTTACATTTTTTTCTTTTTCTTTTAATACGTTTGCAACAATATACAGGTATAGTTATACATTTATTATTCGCATACTTTACTGATAAAGGAAGAAAAGAAGTTAATAAAACATCACTATAATATATCAATTAACTTTGCATCAAATAACACTTTAAGGGGGTCCGGGACATAAAAATCTTCAAATTTACTAAAAAGTTTTTATTGCATTTAAAAAAAAATTTCAGCTTTTTTCTTTTTAAAATGACGCTCGAATCATGTTTCTATCCTTATTAGAACAGAACATATTATTTTTTTCGTTTTGTTTGTTTTCAAAATCTAGCTTTCAAGCAATGGTTATCATGCAAACGATTTCTTGTAAAAATACGTTTTTCTTCATGATGGGTTATTTCACCATTTCTCTTATTTAAATTGTTATAACTCAAGAACCGTTAAAGGTATACTGTTCAAACTTGGAACATGTCTTTTTCAATTAGTTTACTTTAATTTTGATTCAGCAAGTGTGAAAAAAATATTTACTGTTAAAAATACGATTGTTAAAAAAAAGTTACATCATTTTTTCCTTAATTTTTACTTTAAAAATTAATATTTTTTTTAAATGCTGAATCTAAATTAAAACTTATGTATTTCTGTTTATTCAAATGAGAAAAAATTGAAATTCTACAAATAATATTTCGAGTTATAATGATTTTAAATTACCCCACTTTTTTAACAAATTTTAAATTTTAAATTTCTTAAAAAAATTCTGAGAAGTTTTATCATGTGATTTTATTTACAAATGATATGGTTAACCGTCATAAAAAAATTCAAAATTTTAACTCAGTAAATAAAATTATTTTAAAATGTGTCCCGGACCCCCTTAAAGAAATGCTTACTACGAGAGCTTTTCGAAAAGTAAAGATACAATGCCGCATACACACTCAAAAAAATCTTATTTGATAAAATGTTTATTACGAATTATTTACAGTTATATACCTTATTTTTCAACATAATTGCTTCCGTTGTCCAAGCATTTGTTTAGTCTGGGTACAAGCTTCTGTATCCCATTGTCATAGAATTTTGCCGCCTGTTGTCGAAACCACATTTCAAATTGAATTTTGATATCATCGACGTGGAAGTTTTGCCCTGCAAGGTGTCTCTTCAGGTAAAGGAATAAGTGGAAGTCACTGGGTTCAAGGTCCGGACTGTATGGCGGATGGATTAAAACTTCCCACTTAAATTTCATCACCCGCTTTTGCATAGCGCGTGAGGAAGTCGAGTACGTAGCCCATCCTCTTCTTTTTGTGTTCTTCCGTTAAAATTTTCGGAACTCAGCGTGCACACAATTTACGGTACCCTAAAGTCACAGTCAGAGCTTCATTAAGAGTTGTCATGGACATTTCAGGTATGGTTTTATGCAACTCTTTCATTGAGAGACGCCTATTTGCTCGAATCGCATCCTACGTTCTTTGAAGAAGGGCATCGGAGATCACAGATGGTCTACCTGTTCTGAGTTCTTCATGAACATTGGTCCTATCACTAGAGAAAGCACAACACCAATTCGTTACATTTTTTCGATTCATAATGTTTCCATAGACAAAAACAATTTCTTTGTTAATTTCCACTGGACGCTCCCCTTTTGCACGAAGAAAACGTATGACGGGTCGAACTTCACATTTGGCGGAATTTTTAATAGACGCAGCCATTCTAAGCATTTGCTACACAAAGCAGGATCACCATAGAGTTAACAAATGACTGCGACGGAAAAGTCAAAGGTTCAAGGTTACAATCTGTGTTGCCAACGCGCTCATTAAAACTTTTTTTCTCCTATCGTCTGCGTTGTATCTTTACTTTTCGAAAAGCCCTCGTATTTAAAAGTATTTAGCAACAGCTTTTTGTTACATAATACATTTAACAGTAAAATTGTCTCCTTGCACTTGCCCCCTGAACGGGGGTAAGCGGGACTTCTTAGAAACAAAACAGGTGGGCAGCATTCGTCCCCATTTTTTACTAGTAAATATGGCAAGCATCATTTCGAAGCTGGTTACTCTAACATCGAATTATATAGGCATATGGCAGAAGAATAGGAATGACGAATGTTCGGATATTAAATATTTTAGAAAGTAATTATTTTATAATTATTTAACGGTTTTAATAATACCTTTGTATTTTCAAAAAAAATAAATAACAGACTAAAAAAATCAACAGTTTATATTGATGTAAAAAAAAGAGTTACCAAAGAAAAGAAAAATTTTGTTGGATAAAAAGTGATAACGCTATCGAAAGACAACCCGTCCCCCCCTTCCCCAGCGATATCTAACGATATTAAGTGCCAAACAACCCCCCTCCCCCGTAAAGTGATAACGTTATATATGTGTAGCCCTAAACTGAGATAGAGTTTTCGAATAAATTACGATATACGAGTAGTTTTCAAGCAATTTGCATTAGAAAGTACATTTGTTTCTCTATTCAACGGTGTAAAAATTGAAAATGTGCCGTATTTAGAAATTAAATAAACAATTAAATTTAAAAAATAAAAAAAACCGACTGCGTAAAAAGCGAACTAATTAATTATTTCTCATCATAGGCGTAACCAGGGGTGGGGGGTGCCCTGGGTGCCCGGGCACCCCCCCCCCCCTCCCCCCGTTTCCGCAGACTCGAGCACAATTATTAAAAAAAATCGAAATCTACAAAAGAAAAAAGAAGAAGTGAAAGCAGAGTTCAATTAGTTTACTTCAGAAAACTAAACGGCTAAGTTTTGAAATGTGATAAAAAAAGAAACCCACCTTCTTTTTTTTTTTTTTTTTTTTTTAAAGAAAATATGTCGTTTATCTTTTTTAAAACTAGAATATTTGCAAGAATCTGTATTAGTCATAGTAATTCAAAAAGGTGGCTTTATAATCCCACTTTGACGTCCTTTGTCTGTGGGAGATGTTTTTAACGCCGTTCTTTCTATTGCATGTTTCTGCAATTTCATGAGAAATTAACGCAAGTTCTTGTTGAGGATAGAAACTATTTGTCTCTTTGCTTTGGTAGTTTAAAGTCAAGAAAGAAGCAAAAAATAATTTGAAAGGGGATGCAAATGTGAAACGATAATTCCAAATTTCGATTAGCCGAGGTAAAGGGGGGGGGGGGGACACATACCCTGCCTCCTTTGTAAATGAAAAATAATAACACAGAAAATTCAAATTAATCTGCAGGTTGGTTGGTTCAATTTAGTGTTTCGTGGACATTTTTTTTTTTGACATTCTTGATAGGAATATGGTTGCAGTCTTTCAAGTCAATATAGTAATTTTTTTCTTCTGAAAATTTGTATACGATTTTTAGAGTTTTTTCTCGTTTCGCGGCGTTCTTTTGAAAGTAGGAAAAGGAACCCCGTTTCAACCTTTTAGCCCAGTGCAGTAAATTTTGACAAATTCGCGATTTTATTCCGTGATCATTTCATGATATTTACAATTTTCCCCCAAAATCGTGTGACGAAATTCACGTCTTTCTACGCGATTTTTTGTCGAAATCCGCACTTTTCGCCCCTTACCTTTGACAAAATTTGTGTTTTTTACCGCTATCCTTTGACGAAATTCGCATTTTTTACAGCAATATTTTGATGGAATTGGCATTTCTTTAGCACGCGATTCTTCGATGAAATTCGCGTTTTCATTCCGCAATCTTTTGACGAAATTCGCGCTTTCTTTCTGCGATCCGTTGACGAAATTCTCGTTTTTACCGCGATCCTTTGACGAAATTTATTTTCTGTTGCGACCGATTGACGAAACTGATATTTTTACAGGGAGATAATTTGTCGAAATTCGGGATAGTATTGCGCGAACGTTCGGAAAAATTCTTGATATCTTTCCGTACCAATTAACAAAATTCTCTACTCTTTTCCGCAACATTTTGACGAAATTTGAAAAAAAAATTCGTCAATCTTTTATCGAAATTCGTAATTTTTTTGCGCAATCTTTAAACGAAATTGGCGATTACTTTCTGCACTCTTTTATTGAAATTCCCGATATTTTCCGCGATCGTTTGAAGAAATTCTCAATTTTTTTCCTGGACTGATTCACGAATTGATTTTCAGAAATTCCACAAAATAAATAAAAATCGCGGACCCAATTTTTTTAAAATATTTACTGAATAATCACAAGTCTGTGAAAGAATTTGAAGGGGGAAATACTGCACAGCATTTTTTATTATGAGAGACTTTCCTTTTTTGTGCACAAATCGCACGATCCCGCGCGTTATTTCAAACCCTGTCCCTGAAAGAAAACTTCATTACTAGAGAAGTGTTTTTTTTTAAACGAACATAGAATTAAACAAATTTAGGATTGGGGGGGGGGGGGGGACTGCCTTCGGCAACGTACTCACGAGCAAGCTACGACCTCTTCTGTCTCGAAACAAGTTAATCTTGAATTATTGCGTTTTTTATTTCGAGCAAAATTAAATTTTCAGTTTTCTTATAAGAACTGATTTGACATTATTCCAATTCAAATTTAATCACGGCAATTGAAAAAAATTACCAGAGAGTTTTTCCTGTTTCAAAAAATGTCAAAAAATCGCCTCAAAGCACGAAAACCCCCGCTAGAAAGTGCATTAAAAATTCGGAAAAGATTATAAAACCACAGGGAACGAAATTAACTAATTGGGTAAAAGATTTAAACCGGATTCGTTTTACAAATGTAAAAAAAAAAACAAAAAAAACAAAAACAAAAAAAAAACCGCGAAATGCGAAAAAAACCCTTCTAAAGATAACATTAAAAAATTGTTAAAAATTGAAAAATCGCTGTAAGAATCTCGAAAACACTTTATTGAAAAGAAGACAAAGTTTACTGGGTAAAATATTGAAATGGGATTCTTTTTTACTTATTTGAAAAAATTGCCGCAAAATGCGAAAAAATTCGCATAAAAAATTAATAGAAAAATTCCAGAAATTGTCTTCCATATGCATGAGTTCAGGCATACAGGTTCTGTCAAATCTTACGGGTGCAGGCTGCATTGTTTTTTCAGAGCTCAGCGCGCGCGCGCGTACACACACACACAGAGACATACCGGGTGTCCCAAAAAGGACTGACTGATTTTAAAATTCAATAACTTGTAAACGGTGACAGATATTTAAAAAATTCTTGCAGGAGGGTTATGCATAAGGTCAAAAGTTTTTTTACAGTGATTTTCGATTTTAGTTCGAATTACAAACAATAGATGGCGCTGCGATCAATAGACGCTGAATTCAGGCTCGATTTTTGATACTTCGGGGCCCGGATAATACATTTCCATCTCCTTTTTCAGCATGGAACAAGAGAAAGGACCAGAAATCGAGCCTGTATTTAGCGTCTATCGATCGCAGCGCCATCTATTGTTTGTAATTCTAACTAAAATCGAAAATCACTGTAAAAAAACTTTTGACCTTATGCATAACCCTCCTGCAAGAATTTTTTAAATATCTGTCACCGTTTGCAAGTTATTGAATTTTAAAATCAGTCAGTCCTTTTTGGGACACCCGGTATAAGCACCTATCTTTATTATTACAGTCGCATCATGATAGTATAATTTTTATCATCTTGATAAAGTTTAGTGTATATTATCATGACCTGCTTTACCTAATATGTTCCACACCCTCTGGGGTAAAAAACCTGAATTACCGTAATTTCCGGCCTATAATCTGCAGATCACACAATTAGGTTCAGACCCAAAAATCTTCTTTCATAAAATGTAACTTATTAAATCGCGATAAATATTTAACTTAAGTAATGAAATAAAATTTCCGGGTCGAAACATGATTGATTGAGCCGCGGATTATAGGCAGGAAATTACGCTATTAATGAATATTATAATTATTTATAATATTATAATAATTATTTATATAGACTTTCCTCCAAAATTTCTTGGGTCCCTCCGGTGATCCCTAAGAAGTCATGGAGTCACATTCTGAAAAAATTTCGTGCGCATGTACTGATGTACCGCATGTATTATCTGAGATTTATCATCCGGCAAAATTTCATCTACAAGACTTTGACTGAGATAATTTTAGATCTCATGCAGTGTTCCTCTGTGCCTATAGAAGTTTCGGGATGATTAAAGGCCTTTTTTAATCTTTATAAGAAGTTAGGGTGCCAAAAGGTTTTACAGTTGTGACCACACTTAGTCACTGTCTTATATCACTGCTGCAAGGACATTTACATATCTTTTTTTTTTTTTAACCATTAGATTTAGTTTTAATGTTTTGAACCCCTTCTCAACCCTCCTCACGCAAACAAAAATCCCGTTTGAGCCCTTTTTAAAAAAAATACCACACAATTATACCTTCTAAGATGGAAAACTGTCTAAAACGGAAATTCGATCGGTTTTATGGGATTAGTTTTAGCAGGTTTTACTATATAAGATGTTGCTTGTATCCAACATGTTCAGGTTAAAAAGTCTGGGCACCCCCCCCGTTCAAAAGGCTGGTTACGCCTATGCTCATCAATGTGAAACTATTTTTTTTTTCAATTCCTACTATTAGCTCACACTCTTGCGACATATATACCTTGTTCAAATTTTCAATCGTTAATAAAATACTTATTATTCCTCCAATCAAGCTCAAATAATTTTTTTTAAACTTGTAGTGTATGACACTTGATGTTAATCCAGTTTTTTTTCAAATATTAATTCATTAATTAAATTAAATTAATTAATTTCCAATAATCGAGAGAGCCCTCTTCTTGATCAAGGTATTTTAAGACCGAGAGAACTCTCTTCTGGATCAAGGCATTTTAAGCGCCAATCAAGAGGAAAGAAGAGTGGGAGAAAAAAAATTCTCTTATCGACCTAAATAGGAATTGACTTAAAATATTTTTTTATATTACTTGTTTATATTACTTACCTATTTTTTTATTTACTTGCATTGATGACTTTTAAGTTGTGTTTAATTGTTAGTTCCTATCTATAAACACTGTTTTGATGCGGTCTATAGATGTCTATGATGGTTAGAGTTGCAGTAAAGCTACAGATCCTAAACAACATAACTTCCAGGTTGTATAATATTTTAACGGAGCTTCTGACTGTAAAATAGTCAATGAAACATCATCTTCATTTTGAAAGACCTATCCAATGATATGTCACTCAATATGGTGCGTATTTTTTTTTTTTCGTCGCTACCACCATTTTGTATTTTACGGCCGCTATTTTGAATTTATAAAAACAAAACCTAGCCTATAATCATCGGACTGTTAAGACGAATTGATAGAGACCTCATTCATTAAATTTCATTCAGCCGTTGGGATGTTTCGAGGGTATAAAGAAATCCACATGCACAGATACGCGTGAAACACATAACCCTTTCTTTTCAGTCGAGTAAAAAATTGCAGTAAAAGTCAATAAAAATTAAATTTAATCGTCTGCTGTTGCCACCGTCAAAATGACGTCAGAGTTACGCACAGATATACGTTTGTCCTTTATAATATAGATAGATAGACATGAGACAATTTTATATATTACAGAGGTATTCTACAGTCATGTAAATAACAATATATTCCCTATTTTAACAGAACATTTTTATTTTTTTATTTTCAATGAAAATACCTTTTTTTCTGTGAATCAACATTTTTATAAAGATAATGCTTTTATTGTTGTGAATAAATATTTTTATAACTATTACTTTGGTAGTAATTTTTATTTCAAGTGCTTAAGAAAAATAATTTTTTCAAATTTGTTTTCTTTTTATAAGTCTGGATAATTTCAAGCGTGCAGGGAGCAGATATTTTTTCAAGTACCTTTTCATTCAGTTAATTGAATATAAATAATTCATCGGAACAAGTTAAGAGAACGGCCTTTTTTATCATTTATTCCTTATGCAAAATAATACTAAAGGAAAAAAAAATAGGTTTAAGAAGCAATGCTATGAAAAAAAGAAATGCTTTTATTAATTTTCATGGTTAAGTATTTTACTTGCTATATTTACTATTTTTTAACTAATCTAGAAATAATATATGCGCATTATTTAAAAATACGATCATGGAAATGATGCACTTAGGAACAAGAAATAGAAGAAAACGGGTAAATTGTTTATTAGCAAAAACGCAAAATTTTTATTGATTGAATTTTAACTAAATGTTATCTTGTAGGCGTAAGACATGATTTCATAAATGGGCTGCTATACCACTACTGTCAGAGAGGAAATCTGAATTCCTTTACAATCACCTAAATAAAATTACAAAACAATAAATATGATTATAATTTTGTCTTTCTTTTTTTCTCTGACCTAAAGTCATACTTATATTTTTAATACTAGTTTTACCGGTACCAAATGTCACCCATTTTTAGTTATTACCCGACTGCAAAGAAGGGTTATGTGTTTGACGCGTATCTGGGTATGTGGATTTCTTTATACCCTCGAAACATCCCAAAGGCTGGATGGATTTTAATGAATGAGGTCTCTATCAGTTCATCTTAATCGTCCAATAATTATTGGTTAAGTTTTGTTTTTATAAATTCAAAATGGCGGTAGAGACGAAAAAAAAAAATTACGCACCATATTGAGTGGCATATCATTGGATAGGTCTTTTAAAATGAAGACGATGTTTCATTGACTATTTTACAGTCAGAAGCTCCGTTTAAATATTACACAACCTAGAAGTTGTGTAGGTAGGATCTCCAGCTTTACTGCAACTCTAACCTTCATAGACATCTTTAGGCCTCATCAGTGGCATAGCTAGGATGGGTGACACCCGGGGCGGATGTAAATGGTGTCACCCCCCCCCCCTCTTCACGCACACACCCGTCATATATTTTAAGTCACAATTCTACGTTATTATATTTTTTTTTTTGTTGAACTTTTTTGAGCTTTATATTATTAACAAAGTAATGATATTTAAAAAAAAATATATTATACATAATTAGAAAACAAAAGCTTTATATTATTTTTTGATACTCTATACTTTAGTCAATCTGTTTAGAAATATCCTTCGAAAAAGCGTATAAATGACATTAAGAATTTGTTTGTATCATATAAGCAAATATTTTAACATTAGAATGTAATGGAATAAATTGCGATTTAAAGTTCAAAACATTTAAATAAAATAAACTAGTCGGATGTGCCAATCCCAAAACTTTCTTCTATCTCATACATGTTAATACTTCAAAATTCACTATCACAGTGCCAAAATTAAATGACCATCTAGGCCCACACGAGGATTCTAAAAGGTATATGTTCGTAGAATTGTGTACATTTAAGGGGTCTCAGGACTCTTAAAATTGGAAAAAATGAAAAGAAAAAGAACATTTTCAACATTTAATATCTTAAAATGTATTTGATTTTAAGACACAATTTTTATTGGAATAAAATATATAAGTGTTTTCTTTCATTTCATGTATTTAAAAAATTGTAAGATACAGAATTAGCATTTACAGGAGGCTCCAAACTGTTAGAAATTTGACGAGCAAAAAATCGCCATAACAGCTTACGCGCACAATTACAAAATAAGTATTGCAACTAGAATGAAAGTTTTGGTGCCTACTTATACTTCAGCTTATAATAATTACCCTGAACCTAAATAAATTTGTATTTAAAGCTTTTTTATGACTTTAATACAAAGTTGTATTTAGCTAATGGAAAAGTTAGAAAATTTCAACAGTATAATCGCATAAAAAAAATATCGTTTTGAACAAGAAGAAGGAAATTTTAGGTTCAGTTTATACAGGCTAACATGAAACATATGTTTTGAAAATTTCATCAAAAAATATTCATAAGTTTTTGAGATATAGTGCGCGTTATGGCCAAAACCGTCATTTGGAGAAAAATGGCTTCAAAGTTTCCGAAATGACGCTTCAGCTATTGAACGTGTATAAATGTAAAAGCCATAACTTCAGTTCTAATAGGAATTTCAAGGAAACAATTATATCAAAATGTTCAGAAAAGATGGGAGTTTAACATCTAAAAAAAATAAAATTTCAAAAATTTTAAAGCTTTAAGAGTCCTGAGACCCCTTAAAAAGGATATATAAGTATCGCATCTTTCAAACAAGCCATTGAATTTCGGCACCCACCCTCTTAGATGACTGCGACCAAAATTCACAACCCAAAAAGCATAAAAACGACACCTGTTGGGAAGTATACACCCAACTATGTGAAAGTGTAACAACAGAATATGAAGTTTCATTAAATTCCGTTCATTAGTTTTTTAGATATAGATATCCCGAAAATCGTAAAAAATGCCACATAGCAGTGGCACCTGTTGTATGATTTACTGCAAAAGCTATTCAGCACCAAATTATATCAAGGTATAACTGAATCTGAAGTTCGATGAAAATCCGTGCACCAATTTCCTGAATCAGCACCTATTCCTATTTATATCAAGGTATAACTTAATTTGAAGTTTTATTAAATTTCGCGCTTGTTCTTGAGACAGAGCGTAATTTATGTCACAGATAGACAAACATTGTCTGAAAACAGTCAAATCGTGTTCAGGACCTTGTAAAATGTATAAATTCGTCGAAAATCGGAAGTTAACTTTTTTTCACGAATCCAATACTTCCTTCTTGAAAATATAGAAGAAAATAATAACACATGAAAATTCAACGTATGAAAGGTTCTTTACTTTATATTTCATTTTTACTGTCTTCTATTTTTACAAGAAGTATTGGATTCGTGAAAAATTTCGACTTTGGAATTTCGATGGATTTATATGTTTTAGAAGGTCCTGAACACAATTTGATGTTTTTTAGAAAATGTCTGTCTGCCACTCTGTGAATCTGTCTGTCTGTATGTGACAAAAATTTTGTGGGCGCTCTATCGCAAGAATTAATGGACTAAATTTCAGAAAACTTCAGATTCAGTTAGACCTTGATATAAATTGGTGCTGATTAGTTTTTGGTGTATACCGCCCAATAGGTAGCGCTGCTATGCAGCATTTTTGACAATTTCCGCAATAGCTATATCTCAAGAACTAATGCACAGATTTTCATAAAACTTCAGATTCAGTTAGTCCTTGATATGAATTGGTGCTGGTTACGTTTTGGTGTAAATCGTCCAACCGATGTCGCTGCTATGTTGCATTTTCACGATTTCCGCAATACCTCTATTCAAGAACTAATGCAGGAATTTTCATCTAACTTCAGATTCAGTTAGTCGTTAACAAAGTTGTTACTGATTTGGTTTTCGTGTTAATCGCCCAATAGATGGAGCTGCTGTGCTGAAATTTTCATGATTTTTGCAATAGCTCTATCTCAAAAACTAATGCACGGATTTTCACCAAACTTCGTATTCACTAGATGTTGACTTAAAAAATTGTTTCTGATTAGATATTGCTGTAAACCACCAACGCGTGGCGCTGATGGCCTGCATTTTGCGTGATTTGCACGATTTTAGCTATAGTCATATCTCAAGAACTAATGCACGGAATTTCATATGTTTAGAATCCTCATGATGGGCAAACATGCGTCCGAGAATATTCAGTCCACGTTCTTTTATACTAAGTTTTTCCCTTCTAAAACAAATTTCTTTTCGAATACCAAAAAAATAAAAATATTTTAAAGATAAATGTTATCACTAAAATCGTTTAAAATACATATTTATATTTTCCTCAATCGAAATCTTGTAACCATAACACATAATTTTATTTTCATTCTAGATCAAAAGGCGACAACTAGTGAAATAAGATAATTCAAAATCAAAGCCCTTTGTCGAAAAGCTCTCTTCCCATTCCTCTGTTCGCTAAATTGCTGAAATAAACTTTTCTGACCACTCGTGACTCATTTATCACAGCCGCCTTATACTGATGGTTGAATATATTACACTGATTCTGAGCATGAGGTCTACCAGATTACAACCTAAAGTATATGCTTTCCTGGAAGTCAAGAGTGCAATCACAGACTAGTAGAGATTATAATGTCTGTGTGTGCAATCTCATTCGAAAATAATTGGCTGTGCCAATCCCAAAACTTTCTTCGTAATGAAATTTATTATAATCAATGGGTTTTCGTTATGTTGATGTACATTAGCTGTTTGCGAATAGAGAGGATAGCAGGATACGAAGTTCCCGTCGCTGCATGAGCCGCCGATGTACAATAAAACTTCGAAAAATAGAGAAAATTATACAAAAATCGCTATGACAGCGCCACCTTCAGCCTTATTACAGCGCTGGCAGAATATTTGGAAAATTCAAGGAGGCCCTGCTTGCCATAGCCGAAACCATAAATCAGAAACTTGGTTCGATTCTATGCATATTTCATACACTTTTCAATGGTACAATAATGGAAATGTCACAAAATCGCTATTACAGCGCCCTCTTCTGTCGGAATATTTCCAAATTGAAGGAGGACCTCCTGGCCATTGCCAAAAACATACGCAAACAATTTGGTTCAATTCTATGCATAACTTCATACACTTTTCGATGGTACAATGGCGACACACGGACAGACAGACATTTTGCATAAACATGTTTTGGGAGATCTGTGACCCCTAAAATGTATAAATCCGTCGAAAACTGGAAGTCAAAAAAAGTTCGAAAAGAAAGTAAAAAGGGTAAAAGAATCCAAGGCAACAATAACACGAAATGACCATACCATTCCTTATTTACCTTCTGTCCTATCACCTTTCTATCCACACAAGAAACCACGTGGCATGCACGTAGCCAGGGAGGGGGCTAAGGGGGCTGAAGCCCCCTCCGAAATTTTAAGAAGACTTTGCAAAGTTATCTCTAATGAGAATTAAAATTTACAATGTTTCCCTTGTTTTTACCTTCGATTACATTAAAACTACGTACATTTTTAGTTGTAAAAACATAAGTTTGTTCAATTACAGCTACAGTAATCCCTTGTCCAGAATTGCTCATTCGGATATATTGTTCTTTATTCGTATCTACCACTAAAAATGCAAGTTCTTAAAACACAATTTTAACTATCTTTATGCACAGTAAAATAAGTAATTCCATATCAGTTAAAGGAAGTCATGATAAATCAGGAAAACTAGTTTATAACGTGTTTCAGAAATTCGAAAAAGGCTCAATATGTTTCCTTAAAACATGTGCAATTAGGTTATCACAAAAAGTGTGTTATGTTAGCAAACAAATTTCTTGAGATTTCTTCAGGGAAAACAGAAAAATATCGCACTGTTAGTGTTAGATTCTCAAAGAAGCTTCAGAAAAAGAAAACAAAGTATAGCTTTTAGAGCAATAATTGAAACATTCTTATTTTGTGCACAGCAAAAAAGGCCACTTAGAAATGATAATGATAGGACGTTAGGGAAACCGATAAAAAAAGACTGAGCTAAGACTCTTGAGATTTAGGGCAAAGCCTGGAGATGATGAATTGAAACGACATATTATAAACAGACGTAGAACTACTACTTACTTCAGACCAGACATTCAGAATGAAATTATTCAAATATGCTCGGATATAGTTACAGATGAACTAATTCCCAAAATAAATAACGCAATCTGCTTTAGCTTGATTGCTGATGAAACTGTGAATATTTTAAGCATAGAACAGCTTGCCCTTTATGTTAGATATGTGGACTATTTAAAAAATTGACAAATTAATAATTCGGGAAAATTTTCTTTGTGGTCTCCTATCGCCGAAAATTAAACAAAAGTAATACTACAACGTTGTGCTGAACAACGTCTTGGCATGTCTAAATGCGTTGGTCATGCATATGATGGAGTGGCCAATATGGCTGCTTATGTTAGTGGCGTCCAATGTAGAATTCGTCAGAAGTACCCCAAAATTAGATATGTCCATTGTGCAAGCCACCACTTAAACTTGGTATTGTCCAACAGCATGCTTATTCATAACACCCGAAACTGTCTTGGAACTTTTAATGAAGTGACAATTTTTTTAGAAATCCCCTCAAGGCAAATTTAGCCCTTCAAGAAGCCATTTCATGATATTTCCCAGAAAACAGAAGAAAACGACCTCTCCGCCTTTGCGACACAAGATTTATCGAAAGGCGTGAATGCATGTTAATTTTTGTTGAGCTGTTTAATTGCATTAGCATAGAAAATATTTCGGAAAACACATGGACAATTTCTTGAACAGCTACAGCTTTTTTGGCAGTCATGGAGAAGAGCGATTTTCTCATACGCTTGTTTGTCTGCCGCAAGCTTTTCAGTCTGACAAACCCATTATCAATTCTTCTTCAAGAAAAATCTCATAACATGATATTGGCTGTAACTCATGCTAAAGATCTCTTAATTATTTTACAGAAAAATAGAAAAAATACAATGGAAATATTTTGTGAGATATTTAATTCTGCATCAAAACTTGGGGAAATAAAGATCCAAAGACTAACATTTAGACAGACAACACGCGCAAACCGTCAAATTAAATCCGCTGAAGACTATTACAGCGTCACGGTCTTTATTCACAGTGTAGAAAGTTTTATTCAAAATTTTAATGACAGATTAATTTCAAATGAAGACATTCTAACAGATTTCCAAGTACTTCTTCTAGGATTTGCTTCTCCGGCAGAAGCAATTATGAATTATGATGCGAGAGAATTGCTAATGTTTACACAAACTCAGAAGTCCTAAAACTTTTAGAGTGCTGTAATGCAACGTATCACAATACGATCAAACAATTGCTGACAGTCTTGGATACAATCCCGGTAACAACAGCCACTGCTGAAAGTTTTTTTTGACAATGAAAAGAATTAAATCTTTGCCTCGAAGAGTTATGGCAACGAGAGACTGAGTAGCCTTGCAATGATTTCGATTCATTAGGACATTACAGTTGATCCTGATAAGGCAATCAGCCTCATGGCTGAGAAGAAGTCATAAAGATTGTTTCTGTAGCACTAGTAAATTTACTGTACCAACAGTACTGTATTTATAATTATTGTAATCAGAGAATGTAAAATTTAAATATAATTTTTATGATTATATACAACCCTTGGCAAAAATTTTCCGATCAATGTTATCAAGTTTATGATTTTTGCATTTCGAAGCATATATTTTGCGATTCATAAGCATAGGGGCGTTTTGCAATATGCCAAATAAAAGAACACATATTAAAATATAAATGAAAAGTGAATTCAATATAATAATCATATAATATATAATTATACTGCAGGCGAAAAAGTTTTCTCGTGAGAAAAAAATATCCGATCAAGACGGAAGTTGGAAAATAGTAATCGATCACTGAGGAAACAAGTTTTAAATTGGCATATTGAAAACAGATAAGAGTGCCTGCGCATGCGTACAATATCTGAATCCTATTTAACAGAAAAAAATCTTCCAGCTGCGAGATCAAAAGCAACCCTGAAGTGCTGGACAATGGCTCGTGTGATAAGCCGGTCTCACGATTTAAAAATCCGCATGATTAAATTATTGCAAGAGGGAAATTCACAAAGGAAAGTGACTGCTTTATTAAATTGTGCTCAAAGTACGGTATGCGATATTTGGAAAAAATATGAGTTGACTAACAGCGTGGAAAATTTACCTCGAAGTGAACGTCCGCGAATGACAACGCCTAAGGAGGACAGAAAACTTGTGGAAAAAACGAAAAGAAAGCGGCGAACAACCTCAAAACAACTCAATGTTGAATGGTCTAAATATAACGTAAAGGTATGTGACTGTACAGTTCGTAGTTGTCTAAATGCAATACGATTTAAATTCTGTAAAGCTAAAACGAAACCTTACTTGACTAAGAAGCATAGAAAAGAGCGCTTGTAATGGTGTAAAAACGTGTACAATGGCCACTTGATAAATGGAATAAAGTTATTTTTAGCGATGAATCTCACATATTTCTTGGAACAGGTGATGACTATGGAACATTTGTTTGGAGGAGAGTTGATGAAAAGTTCAATGATAAGTGTGTCAATACGAGGACTAAATTTTCAGCTGCATTTACAGTTTGGAAATGTATGACATCACAAGGCGTCGGCAAGTTGTATATTGTGTTACGTACAGTAAACTCTGAAGTTTACATGGACATTTTATAGAATTTTTTTATTTCCAGCGTCGATTAATGATTCGGGGATTAAAATGACTTTTTATTTCAAGATGACAACGCAGCTCCCTGTCGCACCAAATCAGTGAAGAAATTTCTACAAAATGTAGGTAATAATCCAATTAAAACCATGACTTGGCCGCCCAATAGCCCGGATCTTAACCCCATGAAAAATCTGTGGAATATATTAAAAAGATAAATTGATTTTCGAAGGATCACAAATGCCATAAAACTATGTAGAGCTATAAGGGAATGCTGGTGTGAAATTGCTCCCGAAGAGTGTAATAAGTTTATTGAGTCCATTCCACGAAGAATTTTGCTGTCATCCGAACTAAAGAGGGATTTACTAAATATTGATTACAATGATCGGTTATTTTTTTCCAAATCAAAGCGTGATCGGATAATTTTTTCTTTGGTGTTTAAATTTCAATCACCATTTTTCTGTTTATAAATCGATGCATAATGATTTTTCTTTATTGCATATTGTTGTTCATTATATATAATACAAATGTATTATCGCTAATAATCGTTTAATTTTTAAGCAGTGAGAATAAATAATCCTTTCTTACAAAAAATAGTCGTTGCTGGTGTAATGATCGGAAACTTTTTGCCAAGGGTTGTATATCTGTAGCAATTTTTCCTTTGAAAAAAAAAAAAAAATGCGTGTAATTAATTTCCTCTATGTATTAATAATTTTAAGACTCCCGCTCTCGTAATCCGAGACATTCGCACGCTAATATTAATTCTGTGTTTTAAATCTATTCAAATTACTTGTTCGCATTTCAACATTTCTTTAACTTTTTTTTAATAAGATACATGAGGCTTATCTCAAAAATAGTTTGTGCTTTTTTATTTTCGTTGTAGTTTTTGTTTTTTGTAGAAACACTCCCGGTTTCCGAACCGGTTTGGAAACTGGCTCTTGAAAACCAAAAATTGTAACAGAAATCTAAAAAAAAACGAAATAACAATTTTTGACATGGACACCAAGTATCCTATGCAGGAACATACTTTAGGTTAAGCTTTGTTTATTTTTTTTATTTATGCTTTAAATTATGCAAATTACTGCTGTCAGATCAGAAAAAAAATTCACGATTCAGCCCCTCCCGAAGGAAAATCCTGGCTACGGGCCTGAGGGGGACTCATAACTCATCCCAATAGCCCGCACAAGTCAATGCGGTGCCTACATGTAGAAGAAAATTCTTTGTTTTAAAGTTTGTTTTTGCTACCCACTCGTTAGATAGGTAGGTTTTGTTCACTTGTGTATATCTTATTTAGGCACCACATTCTGTGTAAAATTTCAGATTCTCGTAGAAAAGAAAATTAAATCAGTTGAGTGGTGAGCTAGAAATTTCATTTTATTTCAGAATTCTTTTCCAAAATCTTATAGCGTTATATACATATATATTGCAAATAAAGACTGGGTGTCACCCCTTAGAGGGTGACGCCAGAGGCGGACCGCTCCCTCCGCCACCCCACCCCCCCTTAGCTACGCCACTGGGCCTCATCAAAACAGTGTTTATAGACAGGAACTAACAATTAAACACAACTTAAAAGTCATCAATACAATTAAATAAAAAATAGGTAAGTAATATAAAAAAATAGTTTCATATTGACGAGAAATAATTCATTAGTTCGCTTTTTACGCAGTCGGGTTTTTTTTTTTATTTAATTTTTACTTGTTTTATTTGCAATTTTTAGATTAAATTAACCAAAAATAATTTTTAATGCATTAAAGACTTACTTATATACTTTTTAGCTTTATAAATTACAAATAAAAGATATATAAAGTCACATATGTGTCACGAAAAATTGGTGCTGTTGAGAAAATCTGTGTAAGATCAGTTAATTACATAACTCTGAGCCTGAAGTAACAAAATATAGACAGTAGACGTGTATGAAGTGGTTATACAAGGCTTAATAAAAAAAAAACCTAAAAATAAAATAAAATAAAGAGAGTTTCTCCTAAGAAAATAGTCAGTTGCAGGAACAAGTCTTTATTTAACAAATAAATGGTAGCAATAGTTAAATGAGAGAGATCTTCTCGAGAAATAGTCAGTCTTACAGAACTGAACATATTCTATACGATCACACAACAGAATGCGTACATTTATGCCAGCACACAACTAGCGAAAAGTCAGAATTTATATTAAGAAGCTAGCTACACTATACGGCATTGACATTCCACTGACACTAGAGCCTCGGATTTTGAAATAAGAGAAACGAGAGAAAAGCTCCATTCTGAACCAGTGCAAAGTAATTTATTGGTTAGAGCGTAGGAATACAAAAAAAAAAAAAAAAAAAAAAGCTATGTGCAAGGCTTGTAGCCAATAGCAGAGCCCAATTTGGCGGACGGAAAAAAGAACCAAACAGTCCCCAGAAAGAGCGCGAATACAGGGAGGCGTCCTTCGAAAAAAGCTTATGATCAAGAAAAATAATATTCTGTAATCGAAAGATTTTAGGTTTGAAAAAAATATTCGCGGGCGTTCAAGACAAATTTTGAATAGGGAAATGTAAATAAGAATAAAAGTATAATACACATTGTAAATGATTAAAAGGAAATAAATTTGATTAAATGTGTTAAAGAATTTAGAATTGATTTAAGATAAGTTAAAAATTAAAAATATATTACATATATATTTAACACTATTTTTACCAGTGTCAAGTGACACCTGTTTTTGGTTATTTTATTTGCAATTTTTAGTCAAATCAATCACCAATCATTTTATTATATTATAGACTTATTTATATAATTATTAGCTTTAAGAAATACAAATAGGAAATACATAAATTCATAGTATCAAACGTTAAAAGATTTAATTTGACACCGGTAGAAATAGTATTAATGTATAAAACTAGACGTGACCTTGTCCGTCTAGGTGGTCGCTTTGGGGTTTTAGAAAAATGGTAAACGCACTTGATTTCGTTTGAGTGACTTTTTAAATGCCGGCCACAATACAAACTCGGCATTTCATTAAATCTTTACCAAAAATTAAAGGCGTGATCTGATTACATGATGATAAACAAAGTTAAACTAAGGGAGTCGCAGACAATGGATTTTTAGAATACGCAAGCTATGCTTTAAACAAATTTGAACCGCTTCGTTAAAAAGTAAATTCACGAAATGCATTAATCGAAAAAAAAAAATCATTTTTCGTTTCATATACAGGACTCACAATCAATAAAAAAAGACTTATCTCAATAGGAATTCAATAATCCGATAATCGTGTAGGAAGGGGGAGGGGGGTTGTTTTATTGTTGAATGCGTTAATTACAAAGCTATTAATTTTCATTAAAAACAGGAATCTAATCAAAATAAGTTACGGTTTTGTTAAATACTCATTCTACCTTAAATAACAAGATTATCAAAAGAGCAAAAAACTTTCAAAACCATTTTTGCCGGTGCGATAATTTCCAGCAAGCCAGTAACATCCATTTCAGGACATAACTGGACAGGACATAATTATTCTGGATCGTTTTCCTTACAAATACCAATACGCGAAAAAGCGAGTTGAGCAGTCTAAACTTTCACTTTTAAAACTAAAACCGGACTTTATTGGTTTATACTCAAATGGCGTTGGCTTTCTCATTGGTTTCTCTATGGTTTTCGAAACAATAAAAATCATATTCAATCCAATTCTTTTTCAAGAGGTATTTCTATGTAAGGAATAGAATTATGAATGACAGTAACTCCAAACATAAGCATTTTAGAAGGTTACCTATCTCCTAAAAAATAAATAAATAATAAAAAAAAAATAAAAATAGCAATTTATCAAATTACAACGACCATTTGGAAAACGATTTTTTTGAAGACCAAAATTTAAGACATAAAAAATCGCTCGGCGTTGATCATACATTACGTACGCCATGAATTAAACATTAATAGTGTTATTACACGTAAAAATTGCAAGCCAAAAATATCGCCTGCGACCCGTTAGATTTCATGAAACTTATTATCCACCCGAAGCTTACGTAAATATCCAAGCATTTCATTGGCTGTTCGGGAAAAAGTTTGTCCATCGTCAGATTTCCAAGAAATCTGACGGCCAATTTTAAATGAAATTTCATTCTTAAACTTCTAAACATCCGACAATATTACTTTTTACACCGTCGGATAGAGAAAAAAAAATGTACTTTTAAATGCAATTTGTTTGAAAGCTGTATCTCAATTTGTTTCTGAGTTATTATTATTTTTTTTGTAGTTTTTATTACTTTTTTGTCATAGTGGCAACAGAAGGTATCCATCGTTGTTGAAATTAAAGGGAAATACAGATTACTGTGTAGGCCAATCATAAAACGAATAAAATGCGGATTAAACCAATGAAAAACTCCAGATATGCTTTTAATTTCCCATCCTGACGAGAACAATAACCATTTTTCCAAATGGTTAATAATAATATTAACGATCTTTCTGAAAATATAACTTTTATGCAATTTTATTTAAAATAATAACTTGTAGAAGAAATGGCCGATGGCCATATAAAATATGAAGCAGTCAGTTCTATATGTGTTTACAACAGTCATGTGATTTGCGACATTACATATCTATGATACAAATAAGTTGTTTGTTCTATTCCTTGTGTGCTTATTGTTTTTTTGCTTACCCCCACTCCTGGAAAATCTCTTATTAGCAGTAATTCGAGGGACAATACTCATTAGGGTGGTCACAAGCAACATGGGAAAAAAATTTTTAACATTTTCTTCCGTGGGTTTAAAAGTTGCCTTTAAAAGTTGCCAATCAGTTAGAAAATGAGATTGGCAAAGTTTCAGCTCAATTGAATAATATTAACCCGTGCCTCATAGAGGTTGAATTCTTGAAAATTTGCGATTTTTGGCAAAAAACTGTAGTTTTTCTTTTATTAATTGAAAACTATTTGTCTTAGAAACCTGATTCTTATCTTATTTCATAGAAAATGTTATTGCCTTGAACTTATACTCTCATCAAAGCTTATATTTAATGACATTTAGTGTTTTTCACGTCAGCTAATGAACCATACCCTCAAACTCTGCATTTTTGAAAAATAAGTGAAAAATAAGGAATGAATAATTTTTATTAAATTTGCTGTTATTATTTTTATTATTTGCATTTAAAGGCAAAAGAAATTAGACAATTTTTGTAATTTTAACAATGTTTCACGAATTATAGTTAATTATTAGTTATCTAGTTCCGTGCATGGAAAGAATTCCCAATTTGTATTGCAGTTGAAGCGCATTTAAAATGAACCTCTGAATTTCTCTTCTTATTAAAAGGCTGTTTTTATTACCTGCTATTGTTATTTATTTTTTAAATCGACGAAACAGTCCAACCATCACCCCCTCTTTCGGTATCATGGTAGCAATGCAAGATTTTTTTTATTATGCTCATCAAATCACCGGCAGTAAGTTATCAAGTAATTGTCAAGTTTTATGTATTTTGTTTCATAATATTATAAAGTTAAACAGAACATCAGAGAAGCTGCTAGACTTACAGTACACCCACCAGTTAATCACAAATTTTAATTTTAAGTAGAAGTGTAATACGACTTCGAAAACAACTATTTCGAAAATAAAGAACTGAGTTCATCAAAAACAGATTTCAAAATTCCGATTTACAGGGAGCTTTTGTTAGCTACGATGGAAAACTGTTCCCTCATTTTTTGAATAAAGAAAATGTTTACAATTTACTTGTTCAAAAGAGATAGCAGTTGATTGTGGATAGCAGTTTTAATTAGTTGTGGAGATGAGGAACACTAAATAAGAGTTCCTCACCTTAAAAAGTAGTATCGGAATAACTCGGGCAAAAACTGTATTTTCAGCAGTTGAAGAGTGGGTGGAAGTTGGTAAAAACCAGGCAATGTGTTTTGATACCACTGCAGTAAACACTGGTCGCCGCAGAGGAACTTGCATATATCTATATCAATTATTAAAGTAATATCTTCTGTATTTACCATGTCGCCACCATAATTTACAAATTAACATAAAAGCTGTTTTCAGCCAGTTATTTAAAGTAAGATTCAGATTGGATGGCCCAAGTTGAACCAGATTAAGTATGAAAATGCTACTGATGGTAAAATATTAGATATAAAATACTTAATTCAGAAGAAATTTCAAGCTTTCTTATAGAACATTTAGAAAAGTAATAGTCCATGAGTGATTATAAAGAATTTATTTAACTTTGTTTAATTTTTACAAGACATCTTCCTCCAAAATACATCCAATTTCAAATCATCGACGATGGGTATCACAGGTCATTTATTCTCTAAAAATATATTTTTTCAGGGACCAGTTCTCATTAACAGATTTAGAAAAAGAATGTGTTAGAGACATTTGATTATTTATAATCAAAATTTATGTAAAAGCATGGTTCAACGCTTCCACTTCTCTGCAATCAAGACCTGCAATTATTAAAATCATTTGTTGAGTACAGAAAAATTTATAAATAGCTTGCAGACAAAGCACTCGCTAAAATGATAAACCACTTTTGGTATCTGAACTCTGTTCAAGTTGCATTGTTATTTTTTGATAATACTTTGGTAAAAAAAGTGAAAATAAGCATGGCTGTAAAATTAATATTATTTGAAAAAGAAAATGATGTTGATGATAGGAATGTAAGAGCAACAATAGGTTTCAACCAAGTGGATTATTTATTGAACAAATAAGTCGATGTTTTTGTTTAATATCAAACTGATTTTTTTTATTAGATTGTATATTAATATACAATTTCTAAATACTGATCCCGATGAATGATGTGAAAATAAACATAAGTTAATTCATGATTTCAATTCCTGTTTAACAAAAGACGAAGAACAAAAACGTTTCTGCTAAAAGTTGTATCTGAATGTAGAAAAACATTTCAAGACATACCTTATCCACCTTACCACCTTAACATGAAAACGGGGTGTATGATGTAAGAGATAGTAATTTCTTTTCTCTATAATGCTTCCTTTCTTGTAACACAACTTTAATAATAAAATACATTTTAAAATTTTTGTTCCCATTTTTATACATTCTTTGACCGTTTTTTCTTTTAAATCTTTCAGTTTAAACTTCAATTTTTATCATAATTAAACCCTTTATTATATACAAAATGAAAAAAAAAAAAAACAAGCAAAGAAAAACAAAATGTTGAAAGCAGATGAAAGGGAATGTTACATTGTTTTTTCGCATTTTCATAAACAGTCAATTTTTAGGATTCGGATCAAGTCTGGACCTGAAAAATGTGCATATGTTTAAATCTATACATTTTTACAAAAATGTAGCGAGTGGTTTTTCAAAGCAAAAATATTTTTTATGAAATGAGATCAGCATTATGTTTCTAGGTTTAATTGTATTAATTTCATGAAGAAAAAAACAGCGTTTTTTGCGAAAAATCACGTTTTTTCCAAACTTTGACCTCAATGAGGCACGGGTTAATGTTATCCAAATGAGCTGAAACTTTTCCAATCTCATTTTCTAGACAATTGGCAACTTTCTGGGATGTCCCCCCGAAAAAATTCGAAAACTGATTTCTTGTGACCACCCTAATATTCATACACACTTCAAGACATTCATTTTTTTTAAATCCGACAGTTGTAGTTATGTAAAAAAAGGACAAAAACTGGCACGAAACTGAATTTTCATTAAAGATTTTCCTGTTGTATTTCTGAGGACCTTCATATACCAACATTCCAAAAAGGATGAACATATTTGGTGTAGATCAAGATTATCCCTCGTCGATTATCGAAGAATATTGAACGAAAATTAAAACGCATTGAATATTTTAAAGATGTATAAATTGCAGAAAATTTGTTTTAAAAAATAAATTTCAAATGCATTATGCCATGCTTAAGAAGCATGAAAATTCACTTTCTTCCATATATGGCAATACCCAGCCGAATATTAATTTAACAAATGCAAAGGGTACCTTGAAAATCATCATTAAAGCGAGGTTATTACTAAATCGGGAAACATATTAGATAAATTAAAACTCTTTAATGTTGGTGATTAAATTTTCAGATACTTACCTATCACAAGTTTTTTATATACAGTAAATTCTGCCTAAGGCGGATTCTGTATAAGCCGGAAATTTGCCTACCGCGGAAAATTTTTCAAGTCCCGGCGAACCCACAGAAAGTTACATTAATTCATGCTGCATAAGGCGGAATCTGTCTAACGCGGAAACGGAAAGGGTTTTAAGGTCCCACTGAAAACAAAATTTTGCATAAGGCGGAAAAAAGTATAGTTTAAAAATGAAAGGCGTTTTATTTATTAAACTTTAAAACTGATAAGTCAAATACTCAATGTCGAGCATGTTAGTTAAAATTCCGTAACACTTTAAAAAAGTTAATTCAACAGAACAGAAACTTTAAATATTAAAGAATTTATGCTTATGCCATTTTTTCACATGCAAAATTGCATTTAAAAGTTATTATTTCTAGTAAAATGAACATTTATCAAAATATATATTTTCGAAAGTACAATATATTATATTTTAAGGTTGTACTCAAATTAAAAATTATAGCGTTCTGTCTCATTCTCGAAGTTTATTGTTTTTTTTTTTTTTTGTGTGTGTGTGCCTAAATTTCCAATATGCATGTAAAACAGTAGTACTAAGAAACTGAATATTCTCATTTATCTATAAAGACAAAGGATCTTTCAGAATTTTAGTTTTCAACCGATTTTTAAGTCAGGAGAATCAATAAAAAATTTTCATCTTCGAGGGATTTTTTTTTTTTTTTTTTTTTTTTTTTTTTTGCGCAGGGAGGAAGAGAGAGCTTTTTTGCATAAGCCGGAATATTGTCTACCACGGAAGATTTTCTCAGTCCCGATCGATTCCGCCTTAGACAGAGTTTACTGTATTTATTTTCCCTTTTAGTGCATTAAAAATATACTCTTTTAAAATTTAAAAAAAAAAAATTACTGCCTTTTTTATGTAGTGTATGTATGTGTGTATTATGTATTCTTACATGTATTTTTCGTTTTTTTTTTTTTTTTTTTTTTTTTTTTTTTTTTCAAAATCATTATACATATTTTATTCCATATTTTATCACGTTCTCTAACAGAATCATAATCTAAATTAAACGGATTTTGCTTCTCTTTGTCATAAAACTCTTGAATAATCTGTAGTTCGCAAATAAGTCATAGTTCACATAATAGGGGCTCACAACCATAGTAGACCAAGTCCATAAAAAAAAAAAAAATAATAAATAAATAAAAATCAGATAGTCCATTTAGAAAGTGCGCAAAATCTGTTTTAGCCACTCATACCCAAGTAGCACAGTTTCGTTTTTAAATCGTTGAAAAAACGACAACACACATCGTTGGAAAAACGTTATTCTTTAACGTTATAAATTCGAAAATATGTCTCGTTGATTCGATTATTTTCCAACGGTAAAAGTACCTGCATTTTCAACGCAATAACAACCGTTTTTAAAACGTCAATGAAAGTTGCAATACCGTCGTTAGTTTTACCATTTTTTTCAACGGCATTTTAATGCCGCAGAAAACGTTTAAAAATAGGAATAAGTCCGCAATATTGTATTGTTAATAGCACTTTTTACAACGGCATTTTAATGCCAGAAAAAACGTTTTAATATAAGGGAAAATCAGAAACATTAACCCTATTAATCAATTTCCGAATTCCCCTGGCTAATGTTAAGTCTATGGCCGTGTAATGCACTCGTATATTAAAATATCTCCTCAAGAAATTAATATTTCTATTTCTTTTTTGTACTCTTCTCAAAAGATGTTTTATTTTTTTTTTCTCAGTTCTTAAAATTTTTCTAAAATCTATGCTTAATTTAATATTTTATGTGTTAAAAGATGACGAACTACGAGTAAAGTTTTAACACTTGACATAAAATTAAGTATATATTTTTTGATATATTTTGACTACTAAGGAAAAGGGAGACATCCTTTAAGAAGAGTACACAGAAAACAGGTTTAAAATATTAATTTCCTGAGGAGATATTTTAAATATAAAATGTATCACACGCCCAGACTTAACGTTAGCGAAGGGAATTAATTCGGAAATTGACAAACAGCCTTAATATAAAATTACCTTTTTCGGTAAACTTTCTTATATATATATAATTATAAACAGCAAAATTATTTTTTTCTAACCTGTTGTAAAAAGTTTTTAACAATTTTCTGTTCCATAGAAAGACAGATTAATTTATTTTTATTAAGCTTGGTTTTTCCCATACTATTTTTTCTTTTAACTAAACATGATTTATTTTTTTAAGAATATATTTTTTTCTTTTTAGTAAATAAATGTAAAAAAAAAAAAATAATAACACTTTTTTTTAACTTTTGAATTATTAAGTATAAAAGAAAAAGCTGTCAAAAATATCTCTACAACTTTTTTTATATCCATTTTTTCAGTAGAGTTCTAGATTTTAAAACATCTTTTAAATATGTGTTTCACTCTTCTTTTCTAGACATAACATTTAATTATAGATGTAATATTGTACTTTCTAAAAAAATTATAGTACTGTATAAGTAATAGTCTCAGTAGCATAAGTAATAGTTTTTTTTTCTAATTTTTCTTCCATGTTTTTATCAATTGCTAATTGTATTTATTATTAGCCTTTATTGCAGTTTGAATAAAAAAATATGAATGATTAATTAATACTCTAAACAAAATAAATATAGCATTAAATCTGAAAAATAGCTTCTGCAATAAGCAGACCTGCATTAACAAAACATCCCGTGTCAAAACTAATATAAAGAACTTATTACCAGTTTTATTTTTCCAAACAACACAAATTTGTTATAAACCATGCTAATTAGTTAATGATCTTTTTTTCTTCTACATGTGTCATTTTAATCAATTAATAAAATTTCATATTCTTCACTTTCAACATGAAAATAGCAGCTTTGTTTAGGATTGTTTTTATGTGTCAGTTTTTAAGAAAGGTTAAAAATTTTGATGGGTATCAATATTTTGATATTATATAAAATGATTTTTTTTTCTTCACATACATTCAGATTTATTACAGGTACATTTGTACTTGAAATACCTGAAATCAATCTTAGAGATCAGATTATTCCCATTTAAGCAACCAATAAGTCCAAAAAACAATCGTCATTGTAAAATTAATTTCAAATGTTGTAAAAGATTACTATTTGGAAAGAGTGTTGGCCAAATAAGTGACATGCAAGTTTACCAGCCATCTTTATTGTTCTCATGTCTCTTTCACGAAAAGAGGGGCAAAAAAGCAATGATAAAAATTATGAGTTTCAAATTTTAGGTAAGTTGGTAGCAAAAACTTATTATTTTAGAAATTACTGCTTTTCTATCTCAATTCAAATAAAAAATATCTTAAAATAAGAGGAGGGAGAAAAAAAGGCTTCTAAAATAAGCATGTGTGCAGAATTTTAGTTAACAACAACAACAAAAAAAAAACTGCTCTCTTTACAACACTGATTACTTTCTGACGACACATCTTAGGACCAGGAAAAAAACTAGAAAATTCATGTTATGTTGTTCAATTAAAGCTCAATTACATTTCTTAACACTTCCAATGTTGAGCTGTCTGGCCCCATTGTATTAAATGTCAGCATTTAATTGATAAGTGTTTTATCTTATAAATTTTCAAGAATTAAAACTGTAGTATTCCACTTACATAATTTAAAAAAAATGAATTTTCAATAAAATAGTAAATAAATTTTAAAACATATCTTTTGATGGCAGGTTTCTAGAAGAAAAATCTGATTATTTTTAAATGTAATATGCAATTAAAAAAATAAAATAAAAATTTCATTGATAATTTACCAAAATTAGCAACTTTAAAAAAATAAATTACATACATTTTTTTTATTTACATTATTAACAACTTAATCATATTCCATTAAAAAATAACACCTCTCCTTTTTTGGTTTTATTGCAGAGCTAAAAAGAATAATAAAATTTTTATAGACATGCATGTAAATTTACTTAGAGTAAGGCTATTGCAAACCAAAATTCCAAAAATATTATCTAAAAAAAAGAAGTTTTAAAACTTTAACTATAGAAAACTCGTATTGAGGTCACTCACAATACTTAAAATATAAATAATTTACATAACACACACTCATTTTGGATCCAAGCACTATATTCAAAAGCATTAGCTTTTTTTTTTTTTTTTTTTTTTTGCAAGTTTATGTTTTCCAAATTGCTTCGGTAATTATTATAAAAATATTTAATTTTTCTCCGAAAACAATACTGTTTCGTCTTTATCCAGTGCAATAAACTCGAAACTTGGAAATTATTCAATAAAACGAAATATTGTTTTGTAGAAATCGTTGAAAAGACCTGAATATTAGTTTAATTTTTTTTTCTCTTCTGATTATTAATGTATTAAAAAAAAAAATCACAAAAATCTCCATTTTAGCAGATACAAAGAGTAAAAAGTAAATCATGAACATGTATTTTCTCTTATAAAACCTTTGTGTACTTACCTATAATTATGTACATTTACATTATTTTAGTATGTGCACAAATAAACAAATGAAACGTTGCAACTAAAGATCTTTGAATTATCTGAATCATTGAAATATGTAATTTTAATTCTCAAACCAAAATTTTATAGGGTTTTTTTTTTTTTTTTTTTTTTAATATGAATTAATTACTCTTGAGATTCAAGCTAACAAGGAAGGATTAATATAAAGAGCTTTATGATTATAAGGTAATTAAAAAAAATTCTTAAAAAAAAACAACAAATTTATTAAATTTTATTTTTTAGAATATTATTTCTGCATTGCAATGTTGTTTGTTCAATATCAATTAAAAACATGCCACAGTAGAATGTGTTAATGAAAGCACTAATGAATATTTTTAAAGCTAATTAAATGAAATTTGAAAATATACTTACATATTTCAATGATATTAAAAATTTTACACTTAAAAAAATATTAAAGAATTTTATTCGGCTGTACGTACAAAAAGACAACATAGTTTCTATCAACATTTATTTAAAAAATAAAGAAAAAAGTTACAAGAAAATAGATTTCAGTTTCAGAATATATATTTTTTAATAGGTCATATTTTAAGAATAATTAATGCAGTGTTCTACTATCTTTTCATCAAAGGATTCTTCTAATTTAGCCCCAACAGCATCTGAAAAGAAAAGTGATTGTGATGAATTATAAAATTATGAACACAGAACATAGGTAAGAATTGGGAACTGCATAAAATTACTTGACAGCAGCAAGTGCATTTTTTGAACAGACGAGTGAGTAAGATCACGGATGGTGAATCTTATTTTTGAATGTGTGTATCAAAATCCACAAACAACATTTAACAACACTGCAACATGCAAAACATTTAATTAAACAGTTATTACAGCATGTGTGGATCAAATTCAAATCAGCCTCTTTTACACATTAAATAACCAAGAACAAAAATCAAAATGTAATGCTTCTGTATATTCAATTTTTATCAAATTTGAATTCAGAAAGGATTATATTTTCAGTATTTGTTTTTTTTATCTACTTGAAAAAAAGACAGTATAAAGAAAATAGACAAATAATGCAATTATGTTTGCATAATGCAAACATAATTGCATTATTTGCCTGTATGTGCTAAGCCTCAAACAGTGGCACACCCAGGATTTTTATCTTGAGGGGGGAGGGAGCATTGGTGGCGAAACAAAATAAAATTAATAGGGGCAAAATTTCTCTAATTATGATTACAGTACGAAATTACAAGGACACCCTAAGTAATGATCAAATTACTGTAATTAATTCAGTATTTAATAATTAGTTATTTATTTTAATAAAAATTATTATATTTAAAATTTAATTAAATTAATAATTTAAAAAAATTAATTTTGAATATATAGAAATTAAATACTTAACCAGATCCTAAAAACATTTACAGAATTTCCTATTTATACCTATCTGACTGTCAGAAATGTTGTAGTTTAAAGAAAAATATCCAAAATAGCCTAGACGAGATGAATTGAATAGGTCATTTAAAAAACCACATGAGTCACTGAATCAGAGCTTTTCAGAGAGAAAAAAAAAACCTGTATAAGTAACCTGCACAAGTAAACAAATTAAAATTTTTATGGATTTTTTTGGGCTGATTATAGCATTTCGACTTTATAGATATTGAATATAATTTATGAATAATAAAAAGATGATTAACATAAAAATTTTCCCGGTTCATGTTTGGAAAAAAACTTGACTTATGTGTTTTTTGAAATAACCGATTCAATAATTAATTTTATGCAAATTTTTGGGTTAGTTCATTTAAATTTTACTCATCAGTCAGAATTTTATGTGAATTCATAAACTAAAAGAAAAATTAATCTCTTTCTGGCATCACAGTTAATTCTTGTAAAGGCACTGCCTCTAGTCTTGGAAAGGGCCCCTGCCTTTACTATAAAATGTATTTTTTTTTTTTTTTACAAAGCTCTTGAATTATTTCATTTGCAGTTACATTAATCTCTCTGTGTATAACATAACTAAGGATTGGCCGAAACTGAAACCGAATTTCGGCAGAAAACGTCCTAATGGTAGTAATTAATACATATATAATAATGGTAGTAATTAATACATATATATATATCCGTAAAAGTGCAAATTTCGTGAAAAGATTTTGCAAAAGGTCACGAGAAACGTGAATTTCGTCAAAAGATTGCGAAATTCGTTAAATGGTCGCAGAAGAATGCATATTAATTAGTGCCGAGGGGAGGGGGGGGTGTGTCCCCCTCAAAACTGTAACCTTTCTGAAAATTTCCTGTGAATTTATTTCATTGCAATTAACAGTAAAAATAAAATTTTTCAAGTGAGTGTAATCATATCGAAATGTAAGTAAATTACAATGTTGATAGTTAGAAAAAACACAATTTTGTATGGAGCGTGCATAACTTTGTTACTGGCCAGAGAAAAAAATCGGTGTACTGGCCAGTGGCCAGCAGGTAAAAATTTTAATTTTGACCTATAACACACACATATAGATTAGACATATACATATATATAGGTATACACATATATGTGTATAAATATTGTATATACATATATATATATATACATATGTCAGGGACCTGTTTAAGAAGAAATTGGGTCCTTAAAGGACCCTTCACAAAATTTTTCATTTCAAAACAGGACCCTTCAAAAAAAATTTCATATCAAAACAGGACCCTTCACAAAACTTTTTACCTTAAAAAAGGACCCTTCACAAAAAAAGTTCTTAAAAATAGACCTTTTACAAAAATTTTCAGATTAAAACTAAAATCTGGCCTGTCACTTTTACATATATAAAGAAAATATAGGTATTTTAAATACATATATCTTCTTAAAAACATATAAAAGAGAACCTGAATATCACGATAATTTTAAATTCACAAAACTAGGACTAGATTTTTCACAAATGTTAAAAAGTTCTTCACAATTTCACAAAAAACAGGACGCTGAGAGAAAAATCTGGACAGACCCCTGTATGTACTAGTGTGTATATATAACACTGGAGCCCGGCTAACCGAAAAGTACCAAAATTAAGTAACAAGACTTTTTTTTTTAAGTTTATAATAATAATAAAACAGCATTGTACATCTATGAAAAAAAGATATGAATTCTGTTTTCTAATAATTCTGGAAAAAGTCTTGAAACAAAAAGCTAGGGCAGATAGTTTTATTATATGCTCAAGGACATGCATCCTGCTTTTTTATCTTTTCGTTACTTTTTTCAATTTGTGAATGTTTTGTTTATTCATAATAACTTTTGTAAATCCTTCTGCTAAAGTGGGTTTCTGGTGAGCATATTTTGTTTAAATATTAAACATTTTAATAAAAATAATCAATGAAAAGTATATTTTTATGAAATGGAATTTTGTGAAAGGGCTTGTTTTATTAACAGGAATATGGTGAAGGAGCCTGTTTTAAATGGATTTTTGTGAAAGGTCCTTGAATAGGCCCGAAATATTACATAGATCGAACCCAGCATTACCAGTGCACTCACGCTATTTAGCAGTAAAATTACAAAATATAATTTAATTCACATTAAACAATTTTATGCTGTTAATATAAGAATTATTATAGAAAGCAGCAATCATTTTAAACATAAAGAAATTTGATATCACAAGCAGTGATAATAGGGTTGAAGAAACGGTTATAATTATTTTTAATTTGTTTACTTTTTATATCTTCAGAACTTTTAAAATAATGCTGCTTTTTAAAAACATTCAAAGTTCTGAATTGTATAGAACATATCATTAAAACGATGTATCTTATTTATTAAAAACACCAAATCATTTTACCTACCTTCCGTAAATGATAACATAATAAAATGAGACAAAAAAAAACTTAATGATGGAAACATTTAAAAAATATAATACATTACAAATGTTATAAAATGATCTGTCTTAACTTACTTTTTCTAGAGATAAAGGTGATTTATCCAAATCACCAATCCAATGGCTTTTGGCTTATCCAAACTCAGCTAAAAACAGCGTGCGTGTATTAGGTTTAAGCAATGGCGGATAAATTTCGTCTTCGTCTTGTTTTGCTTCTGAGAAGGTGGATTGGTTGGGAGGTTGGCGAATCGAAAGATATTCAGGTCGCGCAGCGTATTCTGAAATGAGTTGAGGAGATCCGACGTTGTTTCAACGGATTTTTCCCTTTGGAAAAATACCTAGTAAATCATTGGAAAATTGAAAATTTTCACTGAACTACAGGGAAATAGAAAACGGTTAAAAAACCTATTTTAAAACGACGAAGATATAACCGAAATATCTTAACTATAAAACAACGTCTTTTAAAAATGTCTTCTATCACGGAATAAATTACCAAATTCTTTAGTCTAAAATATTGCGAAATAAAGTACTTTTTTTCAACGGACATAAAATAACGAAACCAATTTTCAACAGTTCCGACTTATTTTCAACGCTATAACAACGTCAAGTGCTACCTGGGTACAGTCAACCAAGCCTGTTTTCACATACTTTCTCATATATGCCATCTATTTACAGACTGTTTACTGTGGGAGTGGATAAAACAGATTTTATGCACCTTCTAACTGGATTATCTGATTATTATCTTATTATCATCACACATCGGTCAATAAATAAACAACAGAGAGAAAAAAAATAACAAATTTTTAACTAAAAAAGAATTTTAAATTAATCAAAATTATCATTAATTACAGGAAATTTATCATTAAAATGATGATTATTAGACATAGAAATAAATATTTTACTAACAGAAAAATCAGTTTTTTGTAATACTCGTATTATAATTATATGTCAATTTACATCCCATGCTATCAGGCATTATTATTATTGTTGGGAGCAACATCCATACAGAACATTCATTATATGTTATTTTTGGTTATTAAAAAGGCACACTATTTTTCTTTAAAAATTCCTCTATATTGTCTGCATAAATTTACACTGGCCTCCAAAAGTTAAGATACAGGGACTGTATGCTTTCCATTGCACACGTTTTGTCGAATATCTACCAACATTATTGGCGAATTGTTCTTGAACTTTTAGGATGTAAAGAACATGTTTGATTTTATATTTCTCGGTGAAGATTTATCAGGGGGTACAATTAGGGGGCTAATAATAAATTTAATAACAAAATATTATTTCCGATCACCTATGTAACAGGAAAGGCTGGAAATGGTTTGTCACTGTGGTAGATGACTATTTGGGTCCTGTTCAACGTTTGTACGCATTTGTGTAAGCATAGCACTGATTAAAAAGCAGAAAGCCAACGTTTAAAAATGCACAAAAAATACATGAAAAGCAGCAGACAGCTGTTTCGAATCTACTAGCGAGATTATTCTTCAGTGCAAGGTAGGGAAAAAGAAACAGCGTGCTAGAAAAGCAAGGCTGAACAAAATGATACAGAGACGCGCTGGCTTATATACCCGATGCGGGTAGCGAAGGCGCCAAAAACAACCAATGAGAGAGAAGCAGTGGAAACGACTGGGTGGACAAGTAGCGGCATCTACCGGAGAAGAAGAGAAAAAGAAACCAAAAAAGAGGAAATTAAATTAATGCTTTCCAAATACTTGGAAAATCAGGAGTACTAGATAAGTCATTGACTAAAGAGTGAGAATTTTTAATGATGTGGTAAGCTTCCCAAAAATCAAGATCAACGTTAGAAGAACATTTATGGATAATGATGGCTGAGGAAAAATCGGACATATATTGAGAAGACCAAGAATGTTGAGCAATAGAAGAACGTTTAAGCTCCTGATTTTTAACATAACCTTCATGCTCTTTTAAACGAAATCTAAGAGCTCGTTTAGTCTGGCCAATATAAGAAAGGCCACACTGGCAAGAGATTTGGTAAATACTCAGGGGCGCGCCGACCCAGTGTGCAAAGTGTGCACCGCACACAGGCGCCAAACAGTTTAGGCGAAGCTGAAAATTTCGAAAACCTTTTATCCAATTTAAATTTATTAAAGCGGTATTTAAATCGAAAGTGCGTCATTTCTGATGACACATTTATGAATTCATTTTTACTTTTAAGATATATGAAATTTGCAGATGCTCGTCAGTGGTGTAGCTTTAGGGGTGCGGGGAGGGGAGTCTCAAACCGAAAGGTGCTACGGTGTCGAAAGGTAATGATCGAAAGGCGCGTCGTTGTCGTAAGGCGCCACGGAAGGCTTAAAGGCACCGTCAAGCGCCTAAAATAAATTAAAAAAGTGCTAGAAACATAAAATATTCGGAAGGGCGACCGCGAATGCCCCTTTTGAAAACTGCTCTAGATCAGACCTGTCCAACTTTTCAGAAAGTAGGGGCACACTGCTGCTCGGGGCAAACATGGAAGGCTCCATTATTCAAATAATTGAAAATATATAACATTCCTATCTTACAGTAGTATTGGTAGTGATACACATACGGACGATATAAAAACGAGTAGTATATTACATGGCACAATGGTAAAGCAGCATAAGCCCCCAGGTAAAAGTAAATTGCCGAAAAAAAGCACAAATCAATCACATCAGTCGGCTACATTATAACAGAAACAATAAATAAATAAAACAGAATGAAGCTCAAAATGCAATGCATTTAAAAAAAGAAATGAAAAATGCCATTCGATTCCAACCCAATTTAATAGTCATGCCTAACATTGTATGCTTTTACGCATAAAAACGAGCCCATATGAGTATGTAAGAAAGTTTCATGTCATTTACAGTAGGGAAACATGTTTTTGAGAACAACCTCAAAATGAAGTACGTTTTATTGAAATTTTAATTGAATAATTTATAGATTTGCTTCGAACAAAGAATAATCAGTCAAATCCGAGTTTCACTCGCGTACAGAGAGTTCATACAATAAATTTATTAATTTCTAACTGCAATCTTCAAAATATAGTTATTAAACGAATAATGAGACTTTGCAAATAACTTGGAATTATTTTATTAAATATTTTTCAATAATTGCCTTTAATAATTGAATTCAATCGAAATGAAAAATGCTGAATATTTATCATTGTGAACCGTCTTGCCTAAAACAAAGACCTTGTACAAAGTTTAATATTGCCATTGTGCCAAGTGCGCTTCGAAAGGTGGTCACAAAGTTGCATGCCCACTTCTGTCTGTGCCACGTTTTTTTAGATAGGTTTTTAATTAATATCTCGACTAATTACCGACAAGTCCTTTGTAAAGTCATTATCGACAGTCCTTGGATGATTTTCAGTCGATAGGTACCTCGAACTCCCCTTAAATCTCCGTTGAGTGCAAGCAAAATAAAGTTTATGTATAACTGAAAACTGCGATTTTCTGAAAAATTATATGACCTAGAATAATCTCTATAGTTTTCCCGCAATCTTTAAATAAATTCCAACTACTTCTAATTTTTTCATAATTTTATTTTCAAAAGATTTGGAAATAGGAGGGGGGTACTTAATTTTGCCATACATTTTCGACGAATTTCTGAAAATATATTTGTTTTGCAAGCTTTTTTGAACGATTCCCCCGCCCCTCCCCCTTTTGTCTGAAATATGTAACAGTTCGTTCACTGTGTGAAAAAGGGGGAGAAGCTGCCAATTGTTGAGATTTGTTATGTAAATTTTTTTCATTATTTTTGGAAAATTGTATGGGGTAGTAATGAACAAATTAAAACTTTAAAATGACCTCTACTGATGAAAAAATTAGTTAAGAGGAGAGGAGTGAGTGCTTAGTAATATCCAGGCCAAAATCTTTAAAACAATATGTCACATAAAAAAATTCATTTTCTCCCCCACGGGGGGATTGCCACCTAATAGTCTGGGGTAGTGTCCTGCATCGGGTCAAGTTACCAGATTTTACCCTTACGCGAACCGACCCGCACTCGGCGCTATATTTTCCCGTTGCGGGTCGGGTTGGCTTTCATTGTTTTGGGTTCGGGCCGGTTTTGTGTCGGCTTTTTTACTCTTGCGGGTAGGGTTCGGATTGACCCGATTTTTTTAAAGAATGTGGAAAATATTTTTTCATGTTAAAAGCCTATATAAAAACGCAGACCAAAGTTTCACAAAAACAAAATGCGTGCCTGTCTGTTTTGTCTTTAGTCATCCTTTCGCGAGTCTTCGAAATAACTAACTGCATTATATTTTTATCGTATTTTAAAAATATAATGCGCAGAAAACGCTAAATGGTCTTTCCTGTCTATCGCACAGTAGTTGTCAAAGTTAAAAGTATCAAGACTTATAGAACATTAGCAATTGCAATTTGTTTTGCAATGATTAAAAATGAATTTAACATTAGGAGATTCAAATTTTAAATCTCCACAATTCCTAAACTACTTGACTAAATGCCTTTCTGTTTAATTTTCTAAAGTAAAATTTAATGACAAAGCCAAATATGATGAAAAATTATTGCATTTGTATTGAAAATTTCAAAGTTTAGTACAATTTTAGCAGTATGAAGATGAGCCTTAAGATTTTTTATATATATATATATATAACCTGAAAGAATACATAATTTCCTATCGAATGTTTATTTAATTGTTTTCTGGAAAAATTTGGTGAGAAAAATGCATGGGGTCTTTTTTTCATTTATTATTTCCTTTGACCGACTGCACCTTAAAACCGTCAGATACAACTAATATTTATTCATGAAATTGATCATCATATGAAATGAGAGAGCACTCATCTTAGACTGATGTAGTTATTTGCAGAGAAAAAGAGTATCGGGGAAAGAAAAATCTTCTGCTGGGGATAAATTTGAGAATGTGTCTCCTTTATTGGAGAACTACCATCGTAATATAGTATTACCGTGGTAGTGCTTGAAGTGACCTATATAGTACTAATATACATCAGTATTGCACATATATTAAGTGCACCTGTTACACAAATTTAATTAAAATTGTCTTTTTAATAAAATTCTTCTGAATTAATGCATTTTTTTTTTTTTTTTACACTCTTCATTATAATAAAAAAAGACATTTATATTCAATATTTAAATGTAAAATGTTGAGGTTCTTTAAAATTTAAGAGTTGTAAGAAGTCTAAAGTTCTAAATTTTCATTCTTTTTCAGTAATTCATCATAACTAATAGCATTGTAAGTTTTTTCACAGCTGTATTTAACTGAAAAATAAATACCCAGAAAAATACCCAAAGTGGGTATTTTACATCACTGGGTGCACCAGGACAGGCTTTCGACTATCCTCACAAAAATTTTGAGCTACATACGGGCCGTAGATTCTGCTAGTCATCGCACACAGACCGAACGAAGCTTTGTTTTATTAATATTTTTAATTTATAACTTGGATTCATTGCACGAAAGTTGGAAATTCGAAAAATAAAAAAATCTGACAGAGAAGGAAGGGTTAAGAGTGTGACAAGGTAAAGATACGCTTAGCTTCTTAGCAATGTAAACGTCGAAATGAATATGCATTTTTCATAACAATTGTTATATAGCCGGCATAGGGGTTCTGTATTTGCTAATATAAAATCAAATGTTCCGGGACTGGAACATTTTTGAATGTACCCCTTATTATAATATACGTGTGGTAATTGTTTAAGGCGCATCTTAATTGATGTTACATTATTTTAAAAGAAATAAAAGTACTATAAAAAGCTCCGGTGTATTACGGACACCATAATTTGAGAAAATATTTTTCTACTTTTATGTGTATTTACCGTATTACGAACACACATTTCTTTGTGTCATTAGTACTACCATTGATTAATTCAACACAGCTATATTTCCAAAGTAAAGTTTATTTGAACTGTTTTAAGTATACATATAAATAAAGATCAGATCTATAAAATTCTGGGAGTAATGGAGGTACAAGAAGCTGATTTATGTAGGAGGTATGCCGTTGTGGGGAGAGGGAGTAAACAGCTGAAGCAGCCACTTTTTAGGGATGTCTGTTATTTGCATAACTGCCAACATTCGTTATTTTTAAAGTGAAGCAGCAATATTTTTAACCAGAAATTTAATAGATGAAATAAAAAAGAACCCTGTAGAAACAAGACACATTCCATTAAATAATTTTTCTGGTTCCAAATTCTTTTATTTGATCGGGAGAAAACTCCTAGAAGGTTGGCTTGGCAGCTATGCATTTATACTCATTGAAAAAAAAATGTATATTTTTTCTTTTCTTTTCTTTTTTTTTCTTTTTTTTGGGGGGGGGGGTAGGAATATGGGGCGCCAATTGAAGTTCTGCACACAGGCGCCGGATACTTCTGGCGCGCCCCTGTAAATACTCCAGTTATTGATGCGATCAAAGGGTTGTTTGAGATTTGAAAAAGTGATTTTATTAACAGGAGAAAAAATAACATTAAAAACAAACATTCTTAAGATTTTAGCAACTTGCTGACTGATTTTAGGAGAAAATGGTAACACGACTGAAGTATTAGAGTTGGAATTTGAATGCTTTTCAGAATGGACAGATTTCGTCAATTTCTTATAAATAGAATCAATAATATTAGAGGAATAACCACGATCAACAGCAATAGCTTTGAGGTAATTAAGTTCAGCACTAGGTAACTGAGGAGTGGAACAAATATTGGTAGCCCGAAAAACAAAAGCATTGAAAGCAGCGAATTTCTGGTTAGGGGGATGAGAAGAACACCTATGAGGTGGGAGACTGACAGCAAAAGGTTTTCGAAAGACGGTAGTCTGAAAGCCATTTTCACGATGAATAACAAGGACATCCAGGAAAGAGAGACAGTTACTGGTCTCAATTTCAGAGGTAAATTGAATGCAGGGATCAATGGAATTCATAATAGAGAGAATATGATTAATATCCGAATTCATTTCAACCAGGACATAAACATCATCAACATAACGAATATAGAACGGAGATTTATAATTAATAATTCTAATATTATTGATTCTATTTATAAGAAATTGACGAAATCCGTCCATTCTGAAAAGCATTCAAATTCCAGCTCTAATACTTCAGTCGTGATACCATTTTTCCCTAAAATCAGTCAGCAAGTTGCTAAAATATTAAGAAGGTTTGATTTTAATGTTACTTTTTCTCCTGTTAATAAAATCACTTTTTCAAATCTCAAACAACCCGTTGATCGCATCAATAACTGGAGTATTTACCAAATCTCTTGCCAGTGTGGCCTTTCTTATATTGGCCAGACTAAACGAGCTCTTGGATTTCGTTTAAAAGAGCATGAAGGTTATGTTAAAAATCAGGAGCTTAAACGTTCTTCTATTGCTCAACATTCTTGGTCTTCTCAATATATGTCCGATTTTTCCTCAGCCATCATTATCCATAAATGTTCTTCTAACGTTGATCTTGATTTTTGGGAAGCTTACCACATCATTAAAAATTCTCACTCTTTAGTCAATGAGTTATCTAGTACTCCTGATTTTCCAAGTATTTGGAAAGCATTAATTTAATTTCCTCTTTTTTGGTTTCTTTTTCTCTTCTTCTCCGGTAGATGCCGCTACTTGTCCACCTAGTCGTTTCCACTGGTTCTCTCTCATTGGTTGTTTTTGGCGCCTTCGCTACCCGCATCGGGTATATAAGCCAACGCGTCTCTGTCTATCATTTTTGAAACAGCTGTCTGCTGCTTTTCAAGTATTTTTTGTGCATTTTTAAACGTTGGCTTACTGCTTTTTAATATTGTTGCACAAAGGCTTTATTTTCTATTTTTACATAGCACTGATATTTGTGAAGATGTTTAGGTTTTTATGAAAAAATCAAAAGTTTTTGTTTATAGCATACAGAGTTTCCAACCAAATTTAACACAACTTTCCGAAAACTTGCCAAAGAATAGTGGCAACAGCATGCTGCAATTAAAACATGAATATATTGAATATTTGATGAGATATGGGCATTTTTATGAGATAATTTTTAACTGCGCATGCGCGGAAGATTTCAAATTTTTATTTAATAATTTGGTAGTCAGTATTTTGGGGCAACTTCTATAAAAAATTCAGTCAAATGTCGTGAAAACTGAGAAAGATATAGTGAGCTGATTGAAAAGTCGTGGAAAATCCCTTATAATTAAGCTATTTTTAGGAAACAATTCACTATATCGACACTATCTTTCTGAATTTTCGCGACATTTGACTGGAATTTTTATATAAGTTGCCCTAAATAGCTGACTACCAAATTATATAATAAAAACTTTAGGATCTTCCACGCATGAGCAGTTAAAAATTATTTCATACAAATGCCCATATCTCATCAAATATTCAATATATTCATGTTTTAATCCCAGTATACTGTTGCTACTGTTCTTTGTCAGGTTTTTGGAAAGTTGTGTTAAATTTGGTTGAAAACTCTGTATGCTATAAACAAAAATCTTTTGAATTTTTCACAAAAAAGTTAACATCTTCACTAATATGAGTGCTATGCTTGCACAAATGCATACAAACGTTGAACAGGACCCAAATAGTTATTTTCTACAGTAACAAACCATTTCCGGCCTTTTCTGTTACATAGGTGATCGCAAATATTATTTTATTATTAAATTTATTATTAGCCCCCTAATTGTAACCCCCCGATAAATCTTCACCGAGAAATATAAAATCAAACATGTTCTTTACATCCTAAAAGTTCAAGAACAATTCGCCAATAATGTTGGTAGATATTCGACAAAACGTGTGCAATCGAAAGCATCCAGTCCCTGTACCTTAACTTTTGGAGGCCAGTATACATTAAAAAACAATCATTATAAATATATTTAGTTACTTAAAAAATATATGTAGTCTGACACTTAAAAGGTATATTACATACCAATACTATTCAACTTCTTTAGCGCAAGAAAATAAAGACTCAGAATGATGAAATGCAATTTACGGATGTCAAGACAAGAACCGCTAAAGAAGTTGTATAGTTTTGGTATGTAATATAGCTTATAAGTGTCAGATAATATGTTTTTTTTTTTTTTTTTTTTTTTTTTTTTTTTTTTTTTTTAAGTAACTAAATATATTTATAATGATTGATTATAATTTAAATTCATACAAACAATACAGAGACATTTTTAAAGAAAAATAGTGTCTCTTTTTAGTAACCAAAAATAAAATATAACGAAGGATCTGTACTGATGTTGCTCTCCACAATAATAATAATACCTGATAGTGTGGTGTACTAATTAACATATAATTAGAAATATAGTTTATTTTTCATCTGCATCTTTTCAGTTTTCTTGACGTTGACAGATTGTTGGGGAAAAGTTTCAGTTCGAAAATATTTCTATTGTAAGAGCATTATATTTATACATTTCCTAATTCTATGCAATACTAAAAAAAATTAAGTAAAAGATTTGAGTGGAGTTATAAATAATGCACAAAATCCCTATAAATTCAAATTTAATTAATTAATTTTAATTAACAAATTCCTTCTAAAATTTAATAAAAATCATTGTGTAAATCCTCTAATGCAGTTTCAAAAATTCGCGAAAAATGCTTTAGAAGATGAAATTTTTATGAATTTATAATGGTGAATCCAGACCGTTAAAATTTATCTGTAAATTGATCATTAGTGACATTTTTTAAATTTTAACACAGGAACAAAAATTCGTATTTTTGCTCTTCCACCTAAGCAGGATGTATCTTTTATTTTTCAATGTGAAATCGTGTAATTTTTAGTAATAATGAAATGTATAAAGAAAATGCAAATAATTGATTTGTTTGTTCAGTGACTTACGGATTACGTGCGTTTTACATCAAAGGGTAGCCGGTATCTTGACAGGTCATACATTTTCTTACTTTGTGACTAATCGCTTTAACTTGAGGTCGCTGTGCTGAAGCAAGATGGAAACATGAGATGACAAGTCACACGTTTCTGATAAATGATTGATCAGAGTACCGGTTTACAATTTAGATAGCGAATTTTTAAAAAGAGGTAAAAATGATGAAAACATAGAATGTGTTCCGCATACTATTTTAAAGATTTCTGAGTGCAAGAACGTCGATTCAGATGTTTATCAAATGCATTAAAAGGACATCGAACTGAGATGCAGGAAAAGGAAACATTTCACTTTTAACTTACTGGATAGAAAATCTAAATATACGAGTAGATTTGAAGTTAACTGTTTTTCAATCTAATGAGTGCGCTGTAAATAAAAATAAAAGTGCCCAGTTCAACTGATGGTATTGAGCTCACAGGCTATTCCCACTAATTGTATATTGTACTCTTATTTCAAAGAATAATGCCCCTCTAAAAATAAAGAAATCGACAAAAAAACCATCTAGCTAAATTAAGGTGGGATTGGCTCCCCCATTCCTCCCCCCTTTTATACTTAACCAAGGAACCTCCAAATCTAATCAGGGAAGCGTCTTATCAGAATAAACCGGTATACCAAATTTGAAGCAAATCGGATGATTCTGCACGAAAATCCCATTTATCTTTATTAAGGGAGGCTTAGCCCCCGTTACCCCCCTTTACACTTAACCAATGAACCCCCAAAACTAATCAGGGAAGCGCCTTATTAGAATGAACTTAAATCCGAAATTTGAAGGAAATCAGATATTTCTATCAAGAGTTATCGCTTTACGTACATACATACTTACGTACATATAGCACCTGCGGGCACATTAGCTCTCAGGCTTTGATAGACTGTGAGATAAAAGTGCAGAAACATTTCCAGATATAGCAGAAACATTTGCGAAAATTATGTATAACTTCTTAAGGGGTTACATGGGTTTCAAAGGTTAAAAAAAGCTTATTTTCTGTATTTTTTTTTATGTATATATAATAAATAAATTATTTTATTCAAAATTTTAAGCATATAAAAGAGTAACATTTAAACAATAGTTTATAAAATTTTCATTCAAAAATTTGGAAAATTCATCCGGTGGGACGTGGTTTTCGGAGACCTCTCAAAAAATAAGTGTCCTCCTAATGGTCAGAATAATTCATTGTAACTTTATCTGAAATTTAAAAAAAAAAAATTCTGTTTGTAAATAAGTATAGCTCTTGATTGAACAAAGAATTTAAATAAAAATTGAAATTTTAATTTTTGGCAGAGTCCTATACAAAACAGTACAATTTTTGGTACAATTTACACTACGTATTATACACACTACTAATAAAATTAGTAGAAAAAGACAAAAAAAAAAAAACCTTCGTTCAATCACTAGTAAATCCTATTTTGAAAAAAAGTGCAAAATTTAAATAAGATCGGTGCTTTAGTTTTTTTAGAAATCATGTCCACCGACTTCACAAATAGCGTTTTTAGAAAAAAAAAGCGATCTTACATAGAATCGTCGATTCCAGATCCATAAAGGACATATCCTGCTGCATCTACAATGTCCAGGGCTTCCTTTTGCTCCTGCGTGAGACGAATTCTTGCTTCTCGAGTCCCAGTGTCAACTTTTCTGTCCAGTTATGACTATACGATATTCATCCTCTTTACGCACGAACTCGTGGCTATTTCGTCCAAGTTTTATATCCATGCCTGTACTCCAATTCAGGAGCAAGTCCAGCTTTCGCATCTTACGGAATATTCAGAGTTTATTTGGTGTTTCGCATCAGCAAATTAAATCTGTTCCAAACGTAAGAATTTTTCCAAATAAATCCGTACTCAAAAGGTTAAACTAAAATGTTTAAAACAGGCAACCTTGGAAATAGAGAGAAGCGGGCGAGACAGATAGACAAAAAATAGCTAAGCAGCTGCCTCAATATATCAGCAGCGCTTTCGGCCGGTCTAGCCTAACGAGGGGATAAATTTTCAAAGGCTCTCTCTCCTAGACTTTTACTCTGATTGACTTGACACTTTAAGAAAATATTCTAGACATATTGTACTATTCGAAAAAATAATTTAAAAAAAATGGATTTTTTGATATTTTCAAACCCATGTAACCCGCTAAGGTTGAAATACACCAAAAGCGACGAAGGCGGAAGATTTTTTGGCTTGCTTGATGTGGTCATTTTTTTGTCGCAAACAAGGAAATGTGACGATCGTGGAAGAACGTTCCTGACAAATACCTCGTGAAATAGTTTTTTTTTGTTGGTTTTGTGCGCTTTGCTGCGAATCCTTTGATGAGCAATGAAATAAATTACAACAAACCGCAGTCTTAAAAACAAAAAAAAAATCCAGAGAAATAATTTATGGCTTTTTTCGCAGATTGGGTCTAAACGCACTTTTAATGTACGTATATTCCAAATACTTGACAAGAATCATAAATTATTTTTCCGTATTTTCTATTACAAAGACGCTAGGATAGTGTGACTTTATTGTCCGTCATATGTGTCGAAGTAAATCGCATAAAATTATCTCTCCTCAGCGGAGGTGATAAACATGGAAGGAACCCTCTTTCACTAAGAGGGTCACTGTCATGGACGCTCTTTACTTAGCTAAGTAACCACTGTGATTAAATGTAACCACTTTGTTGTGCGGAAACTTTTCTCTTATCATCAGAAATATTTAGGAAAATGAACCATCAAAAATCTCAGAAGACAATACTTTTCCGAGGTTGACAGAAGAAACGTTTCTAAAATAAAACGATCCTTTTATTGCCATACATTTTGGAAATGACGTTTCTGTTGATTTTGAAAAAATATTTGTGTCTGAGGTTTTCAATTGGCTCTTTCCCAAAGAAGGTTTCAGGAGGTAAGAGAAATGTTTAAGGAATCGCGAATAACTGTGAGATTATGTTACATTTCCGCAAGTGTTACATTAATATCAAGAAACGAATTTCCTTGTCTGCAATTTCTTACAGTATACGAAAAAGCAAGGCTGCTCTCAAATTTAAGGACAATAATATCTGAAAAACACAGGGTATCATGTTCATCAACACGTGGAAAATGAAATAAACAACACAAATGCTGAAGAGAAATAGTACTTTGCTCTTTTTCAACATATTGGCTGATAACGAGAAATCAGAATAATAATATCAGAAAAATAATCAAGAATAATTGAACACTTAATTAATAATATCTTTGCATAGAAAGAAGATGTAATAGTTATTTTTAGTACAGATTATTGAGAATAGAGTATTATATATTTATGAATTTTTGTGATAGTTGCTTAATTATGTATTAATGTTTTACATTTAAATAAGATTATGTATGGGAACAAAATATGTAGGGAAATTAATTTACTTTCATCGACACTAGATGGTCGGGCTACAATGCTGAGAACACTATACTCTTGAGAATTTTTAGACCCTAGATTCATCACCGAGGTATAAGAGACAGCAGCTTCGGCCAATTGAGGAGTAACGATATTGGAAGCGGACGAGTGGACGTGTGAAGATTTTTTTCCGCGCTCTTGGAATTCTTTTAAATAGAGTTGCAGCACTAATATATATATAATTTTTGATAATATCTGACAAGCAATTTTTGAACTATATTAAGTGTCGTCTTTGTCCCCAATAGCCCAAGAAAATTGTATCTTTCATAGTTACAATAAAAGAAATACATTGTGACCATTGCATGCATGGAATGTTTCAAGAAGAAAATATAAGTCCCTTTAAACGAGATTCGATTTTCAGCTGGATGACTGGATGTTCTACAACTGTATCGTGATGACTGTAAGAGGTGTGCCCTCAGACGATGTACGCCCTGTCCTATCACCGTATCATGACGTTTGTTTATGTGTATCTTCAGCAAGCCCAAAGCTAGAGCTTTTCCATTTTGTTTATTATATTACACTATGTAACAAAAAAATATATGTTTTGTCCTTTGGTAATAACTGTAGGCTTCTATTACTATACTTTTTACTGTTAAGAAAATGACAAATTTTTCCAACAAACTTTGTTTCCATTCCGAGGATTTCGATATGTTGATATGGGCGAACGTTATAGTAAATATGTCAAACTCATCTCAAACACCTAGTTACAAAAGCAAACTTTGTTAACAATATTTGCCATTTTATCCATGTAGACATAAGCAACCAAGAAAAAACATTTGCAAACCAAGTACAAAATTGTGTTACATAATGTTATTGAAACATACTTATTATATGAATGGTTGGAAAGTTTTGTGTACCTGTGTTATTTTTCATGGTTCTTAAGGTTTATTTTTCTTGTTTAATTTTTTTTAATTAAGGTATTTCATACTGAATTTAATATTGTACTATTATAATTATAGTAAAAATAAATAATGTCGGTATTAAGAATTAGTTATAGGAAGATCTTCTATTTAATCGCTTTGTTAGCAAAAGTTTTAACAGTCTTATGCAGACTAGACGTATTTGCTTTGTTAATTATAATTTTGCATTGTTTGTAAATAAACTTAGTTTATTGTTGAATTTAAATTTGATTTCCTTACTTTTGCATCATGTGTTAATAATTTTATTTAATAGTCTAATTTACTACTGGATTACTTTTTCTATTATTAATCCATAAGACCCCTAAGGGAATTAATTTCAAACCTCATAAGTAAAGTTTTACTTCTAAATCACACAATAAGTCATTCGAAACTACACAACAAGTAAAAGAGTGATTCGAAATCACGTTGTTGAGAGAGAAAAAATTAAATTTCTAGAAAAGAAAAGCAAAAAAAAAAAAAAATAAATAAATAAATAAATAAATAAATAAATAAATAAATAAATAAATAATAAAAAAAGGCTTCATGAGATCTTCCATGAAAGACTAAAATATGCATGGTGTTCTAAAAGATCGAAACGCGCTTAATTTTTTCCCTGTTGGATATAAAAAGGCAATGCAAATTGCAAAAGTTTTCAGAGAAAAGGCAAGAATTAAGATTATATTGATGAAATAATCCCACAATTAATTTTCAAAAAGTTACCCATCAATTTATGTAGGTTTTCTGCACTCTACTACGCTTATCTTCTATACTTAATATTATAAAGAAATAAAGTTTGTTTGTTTATTTGTAGGGGTAATCTGTGGAACTACTGAACCGATTTCAAAGGTATCAAAATGATAGTGTTGGTCCCTGTTCCAACATAGGCTATATCTTATGCCGATGCCACTAAGGGGGTGCAGGAGCAAAAAACGCTCTAAAAATGCGATTTTGGTGTAACTGAAGGACCTAGAAAACATAAAATTTGGCATGATAGTTGCTTATAAGATATAACTGATCTCTAAGAACATTTGTTAAAAAATTCGAAATTCATAAGGGGTGAAAATGCGCGAAAGGCGTTCTAAAGTCGTTTTAAATGCCAATTTGTAAGTAATCTCAGGAAGTATCAGACCGATTTCAAAAGTAATGGTTGGAAATTGTTGCTGACAGCCCTTGCTTTAAACATAGGCTCTATTTTATACCAGTGTTACTTACCACCTGGGGTTGCAGGAACCATAAACGTTCTAAATTGCAATTTTTGTGATACCGAAGGGGCTAGCAACTTGAAATTTAACATGGTGGCTACTCATAAGATGAAAATACTCTCTAAAGAATTAAAAAAATAATAATAAAAAAATCGAAATTTAAAAGGGGTGGAAATGCGTGAAAAGCGTTCTAAAAAACGTTCTAAATGGCGATTTCTACGCAATATCAGGAAGTATCAAACCGATTTCAAAAGTAACGGTATCAAAATTATGGTGTTAGTCCCTGTTTCAACATGGGCTACATTTTATGTCCATGTCACTACCCCAACAGGGGTGCAGGAGCAAAAAAGATCTAAAAATACGATTTTTGTGTTTCTGAAGAGCCTATAAACATGAAATTTGGAATGGTAGTTACTTATAAGTTATAAATGATCGCTAAGAACATTTCCTAAAAAAAAATCTAAATGTAAAAGGGGTGAAAATGATCAGAAGCGTTCTAAAAAAAACGTTCTAAATGGCGATTTCTATGCAATCTCAGGAAGTACCGAACCGATTTGAAAAATAATGGTGTCAAAATGATGGTGATAGCCCTTGCTCCAACATAGGCTATATTTTATGTCGGTGTCTCTACCCCAAAGGGTGGTGCAGGAACAAAAAAACTTTTTAAAAATGTGATTTTTGTGTTACTGAAGGGCCTAGAAACCTGAAATTTGGCAATTTAGTTACTTATTAGATATAAATGATCTCTAAGAACATTTCATAAAAAAATCGAAATTTAAAAGGGGTGATAATGCGCGAAAAGCGTTCTAAAAAACGTTCTAAATGGCGATTTCTACAGGATCTCAGGAAGTATCAAACCGGTTTCAAGAGTAATGGTTGTAAATTGATGGTGATGCCCTTGCTCTAACATGGACTATTTTATGTCGGTGTCACTTAACACCTGGATGTTGCAGGAGCAAAAAACGTTCTAAAAATGCGATTTATACGTTACTGAAGCCCTAGAAATATGAAATTTGAAATATTAGTTACTTATTATATATAAAGGAATTCTAAGAACAGTTCTTAAACAATTCGAAATTTAAAAGGGTTGAAAAGGCTCGAAAAGCGTTATAAAAACGTTCTAAATGCCGATTTGCAAGCAATCTCAGGAAGTATCAAACCGATTTCAAAAGTAATGGTTGGAAATTGATCCTGGCAGCTCTTGCTGTAGAGTAGGCTCTATTTTATGTCAGTGTCACTTACCACCTGGGTGTTGCAGGAGCAAAAAACGCTTTAAATTGCGTTTTTTGTCATACTGCAGGGAATAGCAACTTGAAATTAAGTATGGTAGTTATTTATAATATCTAAATGATCTCTAAGAATATTTCCTAAAAAATTCGAAATTTAAAAGGAATGAAAATGCACGGAAAGCATTCTAAATGGCAATTTCTACGCAATCTCAGGAAGTACCAAACCTATTCCAAAAGTAATGGCTGTAAATTGATGGTGACAGCCCTTGCTCTAACATAGGCTCTATTTCATGTCGGTGCCACTACCATCTGGGGGTTGCGGGAGCAAAAAACGTTCTAAATCGTAATTTTTGTGATGCTGCAGAGGCTAGCAACTTGAAATCAAGCATGGTAGTTACTTATAAGATATAAATTGTCTCTAAAGACATTTCCTAAAAACGAAATTAAAAAGGGGTAAAAATGGGCGAAAAGCATAATTGCAATTTTTTACGCAATCTCAGGAAGTACCAAACCATTTTCAAAAGTAATGGTTGGAAATTGATGGTGATAACCCTTGCTGCAACATAGGTTCTATTTGACGCTGGTATCACTGTCACCTGGGGGTTTCATGAACAAAAAAGTTCTAAATTGCGATTTTTGTGATACTGCAAGGGGCTAGAAACTTTAAATTTGGCGTGGCAAAAGATGCAAATGCTTTCTAAGAACCGTCGAAAGAAAATCCTAAATGTAAAAGGATAAAGTGAGTGGAAAGAATTCTAAAAACATTCTAAATTGCGATTTTTATGCAATCTTGTGGAATACGAAAGCGATTTAAAGAATAATGGTTGCAAATTGGTGATGATAGAATCTTCTCAAATATAAGCTATATTTTATGTCGGTGCCACTACCACTTGAGGATTGAAGGGGGAAATAAAAGTTCTAAATTGCGAATTCTGTGTTTCTGAAGAGGCTAGTAACTTGAAATATGGCATGGTAGTCACTTATAAAATATAAATGCCCTTTAAGAACAGACAAAAAGAAATTAAAAATCTAAAAAGGGTGAAGCAAAGGGAAAGAGTGAAAAGCGTTCTAAAAAAGTCCTAAATTACGATTTCTATGCAATCTCAAAAAATAATGAACTGATTCCAAAAGTAATGGTTGCGAATCAAATGTGACAGTTTCTGATCCTACACAGGCTATATTTTATGCCGGTGCCACTACCACCTCGGGTTGGCAGAAACAACAAATTACGCTTTCTATGGTATATCAGGAAATACCAAACCGATTTCAAAATTAATGTTGGCAAATTAATGGTGACAGTCCTGTTTCAACATGGGCATTTTATGTTGGTACCACTACTACCAGAGAGGTGGTAGACTGTTAGACGAGAAGCTTGGAATTTGACATGATGTTTAATTTTAAGATGTAAATGCATTCTAAGAAGATGGTTTCTAAAAAATTCAAAACTTCAAATGAATACTGAAATGAGCGTATGAAATGAGCATAAAAGCTTCAAAATACTTTCTAAATTACCATTTATTTAGAATTAGTTTTAATTCTTATTAATTTAAGTCTCATTTCTGCCTAATCCAGTGTAATAATGAAGTTTAGTCAAACTGTGATGGTTTAATTAGAGATTTTTGAATTATTCCTAAAAGTATAATTTCTTCTAATAAAAATTAGACATACATATATCACTTGTCATATTTTAACTATTACCGGAGCAAAGCCGCGGGGTTTGCTATAAAGTTTTAATATAAAGAAGTTACTTTTGCGCGTTTGTCTGTTTGTTTGCAGGTGGTAATCTCTGGAACTACCGAACCTATTTCAAAAATAATAATGGCAAAATGCTGATGACCATCTCTGCTCTAACATAAGCTATATTTATGTGGGTACAACAACACCCAAGAGGGTGCAGGAGCAAAATACGGTTCAAAATTACGATTTCTATGATATTGTCAGAGCTAGAAATTCCAAATTTGTTGTGCTGCTTACTTTTTTTTCGTAAATACTTCCTATGAATGGTTTCTAAAAAATTCGAAATTTAAAAGGGTGAAATGAGCGGAAAACGTTCTAAAAGTGTTCTAAATTATGATTTATTAAGACTTAATAGAGCTAGAAGCTGAAAATTTGGCATGGCTTGCAAAAATTTGAAATTTAAAAGGATTCAGGAGCAGAAAACGTTCTAAAATTGCGATTTATTTGATACAATTGGTATAGAAGCCTGGAATCTGGCATGGTGAATGCTTTTTAAATGGAAATACTCGATAAGAATGGTTTCTATAAAATTCTAAATTTAAAAGGGTGTAATGAAAGGTAAACATCCTAAATTACGATTTAGTTGTATTTGTCGTGTTAGAAATTTGAAATTTTGTATAATGGTTACTTTTAAGATGCAGGTGCATGGTATAGTGGTTAAAAAATTCAAAATTTAAAGGTGTGAAATAAGCGGAAAACGTTCTAAATTACTGTTTATTTAGAACTGTTAGAGCTGTAAACTTAAAATTTGACCTGTCTCTTGTTTTTAAAACGTAAATGCTCGCACAGAAGCGTTTTTACAAAATGCAAAAGTTAAAAGGATGCAGAAGGAAAAAACAAACGATTTAAAATTGCGATTTTTTGTGATGCTGCTGGGACAAGAAGCTTGAAATTTGTCTTGGTAATTATTTTTAAGATTTAAGTCCTCTCTAGGAACGGTTTCTAAAAAATTCGAAATTTAAAAGGGTGAAATGTGCAGAAAACTTTTTAAAAACCTTCTAATCTATGATTTACTTGAAATTGTTAGGAATAGACATTTGAAATTTGACATGGCTGTTACATTAGAGACGTAAATGCAGCCACGTAACAGTTTTTAAAAATTTCGAAATTTTTAAGTGCGCAGGAAAAAAAATGTTCTAAAATGGCGATTTTGGTGATATATTTGTAATAGACGTTTGAATAATTATAAGCTGGGAATGTGGCATGGCGGTTACTTCTAAAACGTAAATGCTTGCTATGAACGGTTTCTAAAAAAATCGAAATTTCAAATGAAAAAAGAAATGTGCTGAAAACCTACAAAATACATTTTAAATTACGATTTATTTGGAATTAATTTTAGATTTTCTCTTTAATTTAAGTCTCATGACGACTAATCAGGGAAAGAAAATTTAAATTAACACTAGTTTTACGAATATTTTTATGAAAATACAGGAAAGTCCTCAGAGGTAATCTAATGCGAATGCTCCACAAATATAAAAATTTATTTCGTACGATTACAGAGCAAAACCTTTTGGAGTCAACAGTCTGATTTACAAAAAAAAAAAAAAAATAATAATAATAATAATAATAAATAAATAAATAAAATAAAAGAGTCCATAATTACCAAAAAAACTTCCAATTGGTAAATTTATCTGGAATAAAAGAAAATATAAAATAAATCATTTAAAAAAAATGAATGTGATATCATTTTCCTTTCAATCACGTTATTTATTTTTTTCTCATCAAGAAGCTTCAAAATATTGGATATTCATTCAATCATTCTACTTTCGCACTTCAGTTTAAATTAATTTTTACTTCGTTGAAAAATAATTTTATCTTTTCTAAACATGATTTAAAAAAAAATTATTATTGTTGAAAAATCACTCCTCAATAAAATTTAAAAATAATTCATTTCAGCAGATCTTTTCTTAACTCTTATCAAAACTTCAGGAATTAAGAAATATTCTCATAAAAATAAACAAAATAACAAACAAACTCTTTTCGAAATCAGAAAACGATCTAAAAACGCATAAAAAGAGTAACTAGATCGACAACTTTTTTAATCACGATGTAATTCTAAGCAGGTCTACGAAGAAAAAAAAAAGAAGATAAAAGGTTATTCATCTCGGCGAATAATGAAAAATAAGAGATGGAATTTCGTAAAAAGCAGATAAAATAGAGTAGAAAAAATTAAATGAAATAATCAAATTTAATTTGTCAATGGTCATTCAAATTTATTATTAATAATAATATGAATCTGTAACTCATTTGTGAACGTCAAAAAAATTATTGTTAAATGAGTGTGGGATCCTTCTATCTGAAACATTTTTTTTCTTCAGAAACATTTACTTCGACAATATTGGATTCAGTCAGTCGTTTCACGTTCTCATTCCAATTTAAATTATTTTCCACTTCGTTGGAAGAAATACTAATTTTCCCTTCGAAAGAGCGATATGGTTTTCATTTTATTATTCACCAGTAAGTTGTCAATAGATTCTAAAAATACAATTTTATTTTAACAGTACATTTCTTTCATTTTAGCTTCACGAATTAAGAAATAAACTCACTAAAAGATAATAACAAAATAATATAAAAACTGTTGCCTCAATCAGAAATCAAGGCTCAAAATACGGGATTTTAACCCATTTGTGCCTGAATTTTTGTTTTCTCAAATTTGTTGGTAAAATCATTTTTGAATGTTGCAAAATACACCGGAAAAATACTAAAAAAAAATTACACTAAAATTTTTGTGTATTTATTTGATAAAACGTAAACGTACTACATATAGGTGTATATGGATAATATTTGTAATACACTATGACGCAAAAGTTTAGACAATGACGTCATTCAGCTTTAAAATGTAGAATTATGACGTCAGAATTACAAAAACCTGTAAATATATTCAAAAACTGATTTAAAATGCTATGTACAAAAGACAGTCGTTTTATTTGCTATAATACTAATTTTTTTCATAAAAATTCAAATGTGCTTGTCGCAAAAGTTTAGACACTATTCTAAATTTCTTTGAATATTCGCTGGCATATGCAAATTTAGAATAGATGATGTCACAAATTTGGAGTACTTAAGTTCTGCAAACGATTGCGCTTCATAGTCGACATGCCGAGAGCTAAAGAAATTCAAGTGAATGAGGTTTCAAGGATTTGGCAGTTGAAAGGTGAAGGGAAGAGCGTTTCTGAAATTTCTGCTATTATTAATAGGTCAAAAAAATCTATTTATCGGGTTTTATCGAGTGGTTCCGAATATAAAGCAAAATGTCGGTCTGGGAGGCCACGTGTGACAAATGTACGAGAGGATCGCCTGATACAAAGACTAGCGAGTACTCAACAAATGAGCGTACGTGGAGTTCAAAGCTCATCGGGACTCTCTGTATCAAAGGATACGATTCGTAGACGAATTTTGGAAAAAGGAACAATCGTTTATAGCAAAATGCAGAAGAAACCAGCTCTGAAACCACATCATAAGTTACAAAGACTTATGTGGGCTCGAAAGCATATGTCATATGGAGAGAAATGGCAGTCAGTCATATTTAGCGATGAAAAAAGGTGGAATCTGGATGGTCCAGATGGTTGTTTATCGTATTGGCATGACTTGCGGAAGGAACCTCGACGTTTTTTTAGTCGCAGACAAGGAGGGGGCTCGGTGATGGTTTGGGCAGCCTTTTGCTATAATGGACAAGTATCTCTGACCTTCACCAGTGGTCGTCAAACTTCACAGCATTATACATAGACATTAGAAGAAAACCTACTGCCATTTGCTGAGCTTCTAGGGGGTCCTCAGTGGGAATTTCAGCAAGACAATGCTTCAATTCACACTGCAAAACATTCAAAATCTTGGTTTAATTCCCATAATATAAGAGTTCTCGACTGGCCAGCATGTAGCCCAGATCTTAACCCTATAGAAAACCTTTGGAGCATCATGTGTCGCAAAGTTTATAGCAACGCTAGACAATACTCTTCTGAAAAGGAACTTAAGACATCTATTGAGAATGCATGGTACGATATCGATCCACAAACTATGCAAGATTTAGTTTCTTCCATGCAATCTCGTGTATATGACGTAATACATAAGCATGGATGCGCAACCAGGTTTTAAAAATTGTTTATTTCGATTTTATTTAATTTGTGTCTAAACTTTTGAGACAGCAGTTTATTTTTGTTACTATTTAATTTATTGCAATATGCACAATTCCACTTTTCTTTGTTATAAATATTGTTTATATGTACAGCACATTAATTTCAAGCAGTGATTTGAAAGTTGAATAAATATTTTTCAAAGTATGTAAGAATTTCTTCATTGTCTAAACTTTTGCGTCATAGTGTAGTATAATATGAATAATTATATGTTTTGTCTAAATTTATATAAAAAAGTTTTTAAATTTTATATTATATACTATAATTAGTATTTTTATGAACTACTAAAAAATATATATTTCTTTCTTTCCAGAGACTAATAACATTATAAGTATTGGTAATAATAAACTAAGAATAATCGCATTTAAAGCTTAAAAACAATTTGTTTCATAATCATCTTGAAAAGAACTTTACATAAATAACTGTCCTCTAAATGGCTAATAAAAATATGTACCCATCCGTGCCTAGAGCCCTATATTTTGTACGTTACAAAAATGCATAAAAAATAAGCTTGAACATATAATTTCACAATTAAAAAAAATACGTATTTCAAAGAAGTTTACAAGCTAAGATTATGACTTATTTATTTGGATACTTGGTAGAAAGAACACAACAAATAAACTTACTTTTAACATTTCGCAATCTTGAAAAATAAAAAGTCTATAAACTCCGAAAAAAGCCTTAATTTAAGCAAATAAATATCCATCTTACGCTGTCATCTCTCAGTAACAGATAAAGGCATTCATAGATAATTACTTCATACAATTTTCATGTTATAAAGAAAAAGAAAATTATACAAATTTATTAAAATTCAAAGCGTCCCAAAAATGGGATGCCAGGCATAAATGACTTAAAAAAGTGACTTTGTCATCTGCATTTATAATCAGAATATAATTCTATAAAATGGCCAAGGTTCTCTAAAATGAAAATTACCTTGCTTGTTTACCGAAGGAATTGCCTTCTTAAAGTAAACAAGAATGAAAAATCATGGGTACGACTACAGCATAGATTATGAAACAGTTTAAACACATTCAGAATATTATAACAAAACTTCACATTTTACTAAGGTGAAAGATGATGTCAATATGAACAATTTAGAAAACGCATGATGCATTTGAAAACCTAATTTCTGCTATTACCATGAATAGTCAGGAAAAATATAAGATTTTTTTGTGCAGCCCTGAATAGGATCTATAAAACACATACTACAACTGAAAACGTAATTCCAGCAATTATTGTTCGTAGGCTCCAATAGTTTAATTATTGCTCATTTTCTTCTGTACCCAAATACTGTTGTGTGTTCCTGTAAATTGAACGATAAATTCTATGCTCACCACGTTCTGTAGTAAGAACCTTGTAATACACTTTCAGTGATATATATAAATTTCGATATGTTTACAATAGTGTAATATTATTAAAATACACCGCAAACAATTTCGCCCCATAAGACTGTAATATAACGGAATTCTTTTGAGTGACAACTGTAAATGAATGTAAATGCTACACACTTCATTTTCAATACCGAAAATGCTATAGTAAACTCCAATAACATCTATCAATCTCATGGAAATCACACTATATTTACGCGAGTTAGAGCACGGACAGACAAACCGAATTCATAAAAGCTTTCCAACTGTATTGGAAAGTATGAAAAATGAAACTTTGAGAACTATAAATAATTGACGATGAGTTATAATTAATAAATTTAATATTAAATTTAAGCTCAGGTTGCTTTTCTACCAATTCCAATTATAAATGGCGAAGGATTTTTTATTTCATTTTATTAACATCATCTAAAAAACGAGGCCATACAATCGAAACGTTGAATTCAATGCTAAAACATGGTTTTTAAATCATTTAACCTTTTCATTAGTATAAGTATGCAGAGACGTATTAGGACGCGTGCTATATGTGTATTTTGTTATAAGTATTTCATAATACAGTGAAACCTCCTACATCGGTCACTCCGAACAAAGGTAACCTCCGAATACCGGTCATGTTTTAGTGTTACCGAATCTCTTTCATAGAAATAACATTACACTAAACCTCTGAACAACGAATTCCGAACAACGGATACCCCACAGCATATTTTTTTTCAAATATTCCTTATTCTCAAATTTTTATATAGTTTTCAGGTTTTTGTTGTTGCTGTTGTTTGTTTGTTTGTTAATTCTAACTGCAATTCTGTAGAATTAAAATTTAATGACAGATTTCTCCAAATCAAGAATCCGAAAATACAGAAATAATCGTGGATGGTGCTGAGTTAAAGAATATTTTAAATAGCGTCGGAATGACCATTAAATCCAGCGAGTACGTGAATGTAGATAACGATTTGAAAGTTACTACTTTTAATGCGATAGAAGAACTCATAGAATGCAAAATCAATGAGAATAAGTGTGATGGCGAAAATGAATCAGAAGATAATATGAAATTATCACAAAATTGTAGCGTAAAATCATATTCAGATGTTCTTTTTAGTTTCAGAGAAATTAAAAATTTTGCGCTCACTCAAAATGATAGGGAAATGTACAACAAATCTGCGGAAATGATTATGCATTTAGAGAAAGAGATATGCTTAAAAAAAACAACCGATTAAGTGATTTTATTGGTATAAAATATTAGTATGTATGTATATTTTATATTCGTATGCATTTTTTAACTGTAAAATAAAATAATTTTTGACAATTTTTTTGATTTTAATGTAATGTAATTTTGACTTTTTAAAATGTGGAACCTCTGAATAACGGCAACCTCCGAAATACGGTCACTTTATCGTGATCCCAGTGGTGGCCACTATTCAGAGGTTTTACTGTAATAATCTTCACAGAATACTTAATCACATAATTTTCAGATTAAATAAGGCGAAGATTACTATTCTGAAATACTGTGATAAACAAATTTATGTACGCGTCCTAAATATGTCCTTATTAGCATGAATGAATATACATATAATTTACAAATGCCATGAAAATAATTTCGAACTAAATGTGGCATTATTCGATTTAGAAGTCCATCTATATTTAATTATATATATATACTAAGGATGAAATCACAAATATATGAACAAATGGTTAAATTCTAAAGATGAACAAGATATGAACATAGGAAACCAGTATGTAAAATAAGAAACTATGAATAACCCACAGAATTATCAGAGGTGCTTTGTTAGTTAATTCATAGTGAAGATGCGTTATTTCATCCAATTTTGTCGGCATTAAGCCTAAAATGACAAAATTTAGCACCTAATAGCGCATCATAAAAGAAAGTAAATGATAAAAAACCAAGAGATCTAAAGAAAGATACACCTCACACAGTATATTAAAAATTATAAGAGCACAATATAGTCCAAGAGCCGACAGCACAAAAACCTATGTTATCAAGCACAAGAAAAAAAATCTTCATTTTATAGGAGAGTAGAAGTGGGGGAATCTAATTATCCATGTCTACCGGAAGTGAAGTGGTGCATAAGCCAAAAATTAATACCACCAGTGGATGACTCGTAGGTTTATCATTGTGTTTGTCCTACAACTATCTTCCATGTTTTCGTACCTTTGTTTGTACGGCAAACACAATGATAAACCTACGAGTCAACCACTGGTGGTATTAATTTTTGGCTTATGCACCACTCCACTTCCGGCAGACATGGATCATTAGATTCTCCTACTTCTACTCTTCCATAACATAAAGGTTTTTTTCTTGTGATTGATAACATAGGTTTTTGTGCTGTGGGCTCTTGGACCAATACCTCAATTACATTCTAGGATCCAAAACCTCAGAAAGTTGATTCACAATATTAAAGCATGTGAGGATGCAAACAGATTTAGGACTATTAGAACATGTGGCAGGAGTTGCTGAGAACCAGAATATTGCTGCCAACTGATGTGAAAAAGGTAAACTATATTGTAAATAGGCATTTTAACAAAATTGTTTAATGCTGCCATCTATACCCATAAAAAAGAAATGAAATTGAAGAAATCAAGAAATGATTTAGATTAACATTTATTTAAAGCAGAATGAAAAAATAGGAATAAACTTAATAAGTACTGAATAAATATAAAATAAAATATAGCAGGGCATTGATTAAATTAACTAGTTTAAAAAATATTATAAAATAAAAAATGAGCATATAAATAAAATTTAAAAAACAATGAGGATTATTATGTGATAGTAAAATATAGCCTTGTATTATGTACCATAATGTGAAAATTAATGAAAAATATTATGTTAAATGCATGATACCTCTATTTTTTTAATATATCCATACAATATATAAGCACACATACATACACATATACGTGCTCACACACATATAAACATATAAGGTTTTTAAACTTTTTTTAGCATTCCCGACCTTAACCCTCCATAATGATATTTTTATTTTTTATCTTTTTTTATAGTAGTGTATAATGTATGTAAAACATACACACACACATACTTTTCTTTAAATTAAATTTTTGTGTATGTTTTTATAATTTTTTCAGAAATCCATATCCCACCCTCCATAATATTGTTTTCGATTTTTCTTTAAAAAAAATTTATGAACATATTATATACCTATACTAGTAAAAAGTAGAAAAAAGGAATATTAAGATTTAAGCCATGCAGAAAAGAGACGGGATAATTATAAGACAATGCTAATTGCTTTAATTTTAAAATGTTAGGCTGTAAGAATTGGGAAGAACAAACTTTTGATACGAAGACTATGATTAAGTAGATTTTTTCTATATACTGAACTATGTAAGCAGGAATTGAAGTTAGTAAAATTAATTACATTAAATGAAAAGTCATTACGTTTATCATAAATATTGAATATTAGGGTGTTATTAGGGAGAATATTAACTTTAACATCCATAAAATTGATACTAGAATTATTTGAATAAGAAGAACTAAGTTCTACATTAGAAGGGTATTTTACAGGAAGGGATATAGAATTATCATCATTAACAGAAAGAATAATTATATCATCTATGTATCTGTAGAGCAATATATTATTGCTAATAAATTTTCTTTCATAAAAGTAAAGATATAAATCGGATAACATGCTTGATGAAGCAGCTCCTTGAGAGGTGCCCTGTATTTGAATAAAAAAGAAGCATTGTCTTGGAAGATAAAATTATGAAATAGTAGAAAATTAATCAAAGATTTGAAGTAGTCACTATCAATATTATAAGGAAAATTTAATAAAGGGAAATATTCTATAAATAATGGATTGATAGTAGAATGTGAGTCTTTTAGAATGATGTTATTAAAAAGGTACTTGAAATCTAAAGCAATAATATTGTTAACGTTTGTTAATGGCTTATATATATATATAGATATATAAATTACCTTTGAATCAAAATTTTATATATAATATACAGATATTTTCACTTTGTATCGCATTGCGATTTCAATTGTCTTCCACTTCGTCGGAAAGCAATTTTTTCTTCGAAACATCGTGATTTTTCTTTATTATAAATCGGAAGCGTAACTTATCAATGTACGCTTAAAATATCATTGCATTTTCGCTGTACATTTGTTGTTATCTAAAGTTCACGAATTAACACTTTCGAGGGCGGTGTCCTTAAAGAAAGACACCTACTTTTAATTCCAAAACTGACAAACAGCACCAAGAATATTTTATTAAAATTTTATTTTTATAATGTACGTGAAAATAAGCACGTTCATATTTTCTAATAAATTCGTTTATAAATTCTGGTGTCAGTCCATTATTTCATAAGTTTATAAAAAGAATTACTCCGCGCCGGAAAGGATTAAGAAATAATTTCATAAGAAAACAAACACCAAACTTTTGCCACAATCAGAAATCAAAACTAAACTCGTTCAAAATGTGGGATGAAAAATAACTAAATCGTCTACGTTTTTAATCTCAAAATTATTCTAAGCATGCCTAGTCTAAGCCAGGGACGGCGAACGTTTTCACATCCGCGTGCCAAACTTTTCCAAAAAAAGAATATTTTACATGACCCTGCATTCATGACATACCAATTGCCAAAAAATATAATAAATCAAAATTATTTAAATTTTATTTCTCTCTTTTCTAAAGAAAAGTAACTAACGCTGCTGTTGCTGTGATTGAATTTATTGTTTCTAGAACTCTTTCTCAGCATATTTAAAAAACTATTGAATATAAAAACATGAAAACTGGTTCTTGTATAGAAAAGATAAATACGTTAAAGAGGACAATTTTTAAATCGAAAAATCATTTAACACATTCACGCCGGCGTGCATCACCGGTGGGTCACGCTCGATTGTCCCATCAGGCGGCGTGCATCACCGGTGGGTCACGCTTGACTGTCGCATCGGGCGGCGTGCATCACCAGTGGGTCACACTAAACTGTTCCACAGAAGGCGTCTACTACAGGTGGGTCACACTCTACTATGCTTTAGACTGCGTGCACTACAGGTGGGTCACACTTGAATATTCGAAAATGCAGTAGTAAAAACAATTCATTATTATAAACTTAATACATTCTCGACGGGAACGAGAATTGTCGTTTTCATTCAAAAAGTATCATTGACTAAGGGCGTGGCTTCTACCTTATAGAAATGCATTTAAATCATGTTGTTCACATTTCTTTAGATTGTCAGACATTTTGTATTAAATTCGTACATATGTAGTCAATAAAATCATGTATCTAAGTAATTTGCTTACTCCTTATGAACTTTCAGATATTCACAATAAACTCTGCTTGTTATATTCGAGTTCAATTCAGTAAACATACCTGCCAACTTGTAGGGATTTTTGCTACAATTAAAATTTAATAAAAAAATTTGTCTAATTCAATCGCCGAATTACAGTGAATGTTGATAATTAAATAAGGCAGAAATTTCTGTTAAATTTTAGTGGTAGAAAAAATCCGTACAAGTTGGCAGATATGAATAAATATGAGAGGGGCGGGTCATTACATACAGTGTCTGAATAAGCAACAGTACCGCGCCGCCAGATGAAGCGAAATATGAATTCGAGCGCCGTTTCACAGCGAAAAACATGAATATCGGTGCCGGCGTGAACGTGTTAAAGCGCTATTTAATGTTGAAATTGTCCAAGATAATTCAGTTAGGGGCTATACATAAATAACGTTATCAGCATTTTGCTAATTTTGGACCCCCTCCACACCTTACGATATCATACGTTATCATTCGCCGACCCTCCCCCCCCCCAGCCCATGATATCATTATCAATATCTAAAAATTCTTTTATTTTTAGATTTTTTTATTTTATTTTTATATGCATGCTGCGATATACCCATATATTATTATACATTTATCAGTCGCATACTTTACCGATTCACGAAGTCAATAAAATATCAATACATGAAATAAATTTATGTCAAATAACATCTAAACGAGATAGTTACTATTTAAAAGTATTTAATAATAGCTTATTGTAACATAAAGTATTCAAAAGTAATACTGTCCTATTGCAGTTACCACCTGCCCGGGGAGGTTAAAAGCAAAAGTTATCAACAAAACAGTGGACTACATTCTTTGTCTTTCTTTACTGGCAAACGCGAGTAACATTTCCTACATATTATGTTGCTGATTTCTGTAACAGCGAATTATATGCGCATATGGCGGCAGAACAGGGATGCCAAACGTTGGGGTATTCCGAATTTCGAAATGAAATGATTTTATGAACATTTAATGGCTTTAATAATAGCTTTGTATTTTCATAAAAACATATAAAAATAATGATAATAAAGCAGGTAACAGACTATTTGGATGTAAAGAAAAGTTAATGAAAAAAAGAAAAGTTTTGTCGGATCAGAAATGATAACGATATCAAATAGAAAACCCCCTCCCCAGAGATTTCTAACGATATCAAATGCCAGACCCCCCTCTTCCCCCCCCCCCCAAAGTGATAACATTATATATGCACAGCCCCTTACACAAGTTTTATAGGTTCAAAAACTATGCATAACAATTTATTTTTGCACGCACATACTTGACTAGATTAAGATGTGCAGTGACCAACCATTTTTTAAATTTGTCTATTTTTTCCAATTTTTTATTCAACATTTTATTATGTAAATAATGATTTTAATATTTAATTTGATTTGAAATAACCGTTTTCACCTGCTATTGCCATATTTTTAAAAGCCAAATAATAAAATTTAAAAACACTTTTCAATTTTAAAATATATTTAAACGTAAATATTAAAAAGAAAAGTAAACCTAAAAATAATTAAAATATTACGTGCGAGAAACATTTAATGGTAAAAATTATGTCACATTTAAAACATCTTATTTAAAACGATTTTCCTACAGCGTCGTTTTAAAATTTCGGGAGGCAGGGACATTTTTTTTTTAATTTAACTATTGTATACAAGCTTATTTTCAAATATGTAATTGATATTACCTTATCAATCATGAAAATAGCTATTAGCTGTTGCGACAGCAGAAAATTCGACCTTAAGAACCGAAAAGTTCCTCAGTTAAAGGGAAATGAATGGTAACAGAATATTGACACTAGTTTTGATAATACCATTCAATCTTTCATAACCCGGTAATCTTTTTGAAACGGAGCAAAACAGCATGTTTTTAGAGCCTGCGGTTTTTGGACTGGGGGTTGTTGAACCCCCTAAGGGAAGATTGCCCTTTTTTAGGATAAAAAAATATATATATGGGTAACATTTAGTGTCATATTTTAGAAAGTATCTCTGTTGTTGGAACTTATAGCTGCAAAATAATTTATATCAGCTTCGTGCTTTGTTATTTTAAAGAGAATGTAAGCTGAAGTGGAGTTGTCTAATAAGAGGTTTCTACTTGTGTTTTCATATTTTCCTTTCCAAAAATAATGACTCTGTAAAGTCAAAATGGCCATCGCCAGCTTCTTTAAATAGTTCTTCGCGTCTGGAATAGAATTCCAAGTTATCATAATTTCAATTTCGGTATTTTTGCGTTTATTATGTCTTGTCATCTTTCTTTTTCGATAATTTCCTAATCCTGTCTTAGTAAAAATTTTGAGCCAATATTGAGCTAGATTGGGTTTTAGCTACATTTAAGTTTCTTCAATCTGTTTGTATTCTCAAATCTGTCAGCCAGTCGAACCAACGATTTTAGGCAAACTAAGCTAATCTAAATTCATGCATTTTGTGCATTGTCAGTATATTTTGATTTAGAACCAGAATTTTTGCTATGCTGAAAATAATCTGCTGTGTACTTCCTACATGTCGTCATTGGTTACGTATCGTCACCTCTGGTCTGGCTATTCAACTTCGCAAAAGCACATTTTTCCTTATTAACAGAGAGATTGCATTCTTTCAATATAAATTTGAGTACTGCTAGTAATTGCTTATGCACTAAAATTACTGAACATTGTATTAAATTTAAGCTCTAGATAGCTGTTTATTGATTCCAATTATCAATAGGGATAGAAATTTAATCTTGATTTTATACACATGACATTGTATAGAAAAAGGATGAAACAGAATTGAAACGTCAAATACAATGCTAAGGTCTGGATTAGAGTCCTGCGCGGGTCGGGTTCTACCCGACCTGAACCCGCATATTCCATTTTAAGTCAACTCGTAATCCGATCCGAACCCGTAAAAACAATTTTCGGCAACACGCAACCCGACCCGAATCTGCAAAAATAATTTCCGGCAACCCGCAACCCGACCTGAACCCGAGATATTTCAACCCACACCCAACCCGAACCCGCAATATTTCGACCCTCAACCCTACCCGAACCCGAAATATAAGGAAAGTAAATCATGTTTTAATACCATTGTAAAAAATAATCTACAATTGTATCTCTAATAGAGGTCTGCACCCGCCAGACCCGCAGGCCGCGACGGAGTGGCAAAATGACGGCAAAATTTCAAACTGGTTAGGCCGCAGAATTAGGAAAGTTTTTTTGACGGGCCAGGCTGATAAACAAAATAAACGGGCCGGCCCCGCAGAAAAATTTAACTGCACTGCCAGGCCAGGCCGATAAATACAATTAAGCGGGTCTACCGGCCCGATATAAATATTTAGACGAAGCCGATAAAATTATAAACAGGCCGTGCCAGGCTAGGGCCGAACTTTTAAGTTTTACACGAGACGGGACGGGGCGGGCTGAAATTACGGCACGTGCAGACCTCTAATTCTCTAATACCATTTTTATATTTTATATAGAAGAATAAAAAAATCTATATTCTTTAATATTCAAATATAGTTAAACCTCTGAGTACCTCGGGATCGTTGAATGGAGTCAAACATTGTAATTTCTTTCTGCAGGTCGTGTTTACATTAGAAGAAATCGTTCGGGTCATATGTAAGTTTTTTACCACTCAGGTTGTTGGGAGTTTGAGCACAACTATGTCTATGTTACAGATGAAAATAAATACGTATTTGAATAACTAGCCCTTTATGTTCAATTTACTGCATGAGAAATAAAATGTATATAGGAAATGCGATCATAGATTAGTCTTTAAGAGCCATTTTTTCTTCTTTCGAAATATGAAAAATTTTATTAACATTTCGTTTTTCATACACACAAAAACAGAGGTGTCATATTATTGATAGTTTATGTACAAATACATATGTTACATGTGAGTATTATAGCTTGAGAGGTGCCCGCTATATAAGCGTCCAAATATATAAATTTTAGGAATTGAAAAAGTGTCCGCTAAATAGTGGCGTTCGCCTTTCGGAAGAAAAGCCATTATGAGGGTATTATTCTACATAGATTTTTAACCTGAAAAAATATTTTGACAATCTTTTGAAATTCGAGTTAAACCGAACCCGACCCACTAGAGTCACGGCCGGCAACTGGCGGACCGCGGTCCACATCCTGACCCTCCTGAGATCCTGACCACATCCTGATCCGAAAGTAGAAGCCTGGACTGCCGAAAAAGATATTGCAAATGTAGTATTTATTCATTTTCCGACAATTCCTGAATATAAAAAGAAGAATTCCGAAATACACAATGCGGTGTTCCTAAGTTTTATATCAGATCTTGTGAATGAATTTGAAGCAAGATTCTAAGACTTTGCTGATATATAGGTAAGTTCTCAATTCTTTAAATCACCTTATGAAGTTGCTTCAGCAAATGTAAATGAAGTTGTTCCACCAAATTTGCAAGAAGATATTTCCTTGCAAATGTATAAAACTGCATCCCCTGAAGAATTTTGGGTTAAACATGTCTCAGAAAAGTAGGAAAATTGCAAAAAATCAGCTATTAATCTGGCTACTATGTTTGGCTTCACATATATATGTGAAAGACCTTTCTCCAAAATGAATTTTTTTGAAGAACAAGTATCGTTCGAGATTAACGGACGCCCACCTTGAAGACACCCTTCGCATTAACTGTTCACCACGTGAAGCAAACTATAAAAAATCTGGCTCAAGACCCTACGTGCAATTTTTCGCATTCATTTTTCAATGAATATCTGTCTTTTCTATTTTAATATGTGTATGTAAAAAATTTTCCGAACGTATACCTGTGTATGTAGTATTTTTCAGAACGAATACCTGCCTTTTCTATTTTATGTTATATGTATGTGTGTGTAAAAATAACAATTTAAAAGTAATAAATACTTATATTACTTATGTGTTTTTTTTTCTCTGGACCTCGATGAATTTTTTCAAAAGTATTCGGACCCCATTTAAAATTACTTGTCGAACCCCTGCACTAGAGTCAAAACTCAACTTGAAATAATGAAATTTACCCCTCCCCCCTCCCCCCCCAAAAAAAATCTAGAGCCAGGTGCGGGTAACCCGACCCGATTCAGGACCCTATTAGGTATAAAACTAAAAATCTAATCTTTAGATATGCTTTAAAATTAATTGCATTTTTAAAATTTCCGCTTATAACGATACACCTTATTTTACACAATTTTTATTCTGCCTTTAGTTTATCAGCAGTTATTATTTTGAAAAATTTTCCGTCTGATTAGCACATAATATCATCACAATTATATTATTCACTTGCTACATTTTCAAAGGGAGATCTAGAAGTAGAATCCTGCATCGGGTCGGGTAACCCGCTTTTATCCGAATCCGACCCGACCCGCGGTTGGGGTCAGGTCGAGTTGACTTTAACTTTTTGTTGCGATTCGGGTTGGCTTTCATTGTTTCGGTTTCGGGTCGATTTCGGGCTGGCTTTTTAATTCTCGCGGGTTGGATCCGGGTTGACCCGATTTTTTTTTCAATAATGTCCAAATTATTTTTTCACCTTAAAAGTCTATATAAACCACAGATCAAAGTTTCACAAAAACAAAATGATGCATGTCCGTTTTGTCTAGTCATTTAGAATTCGTTTCTCGAAGTTAACCTTTAACTGATGTGACTAAAATTTGTCACACAACTGATGTAATCCGGTCTCTCAGACTCCTCGAATAAAATGAATAAAAAAAATAACTCAAATGGTTGAATTTACTTAAATTTTGTCCTAACAATATCGTTGTACTTCTCTTAGGAGCATGTGAATTAAATTGCATGAAAAAAGTATTTTATTCATATTATTTAATTTCAGTACAGAAAAGTAAAAAGCTGTAAAAGTGTTTACAGTTGGGAGTCGCGGGGTCTGGGAGACCGCGTGACATCAGTTAAAGGTTAATATAAACATAGGCTTTTTCAAATATTGGTATGATAAAGATTATGACGAACGCTGATACTCCTAATGTTGTTATGACAAAAAACTAACTGTATGGAATACAGGGAGAAAGGAAAGATCATTTTAACGATTTGTTGTGCATTGTATTTTTAAACTACTGTAGAAATGTAATGCACTTTGTTATTTCGAAGACTTGGGAAAGAATGACTAATACTTCTAGAGCTTCCGTTAAAAAATGCCTAATGTTGAATATATAAATGCTATACAGGATGCGCTATATTAGAAGGGAAATTATTTCAAAATAATAACTGTTGATAATGATGATAAATTAAAGGGTGAATGGCAATTGTGTAAAACAAAGTGCATCGTTGTAAGTGGGACTTTTGAAGCTGCAACTACTACTTTTAAAGCATATTTAAAGATTAGATTTTTAGTTTCATAACGTTACATATCGATTGGAACATTGTCGTTTCTTCTTTCTTTGTTTTCATTGTATAAAAGTATAATTTATCATACCCGTGATATTCATTTAATTGAGGGTGAATTTTATTACATTAATAGTTCCATTTATTGATAAAGAATGTAGATTTTTATTAGTCATATTTCATATTGCATATATTCCATGATTTAATTTTCTTTCATTTCGAGTTCAGGTTAATTTCAAATGGAATTTTCGGGTTCGGGTCGCATACAACCCGACCCGTGCCTCTAAAGCGGACAACTCTATTTAGCGAACACTTTTTCAATTCCTAAAATTTATATATTTGAACGCTTCTATATCTTCTAAATAGCGGGCACCTCTCACTCTATACACATGTAACATGTGTGTGTGTGTACATAAACTCTTAAAAATACCATACATGTGTGTTTATGTGTATAAAAAACAAAATGATAACATTTGATAACATTTTTCATAGTTCGAAAGAAGAAAAAATTTTTCTTAAAGAAAGAAGGATCTCATTTCTTATATATGAGGACATCAGAAGTCAAAGGGTACATGTGACAAAATGTCCATTTGGAGTAAATTGAGTTCAAAGATAATTGACGTTAAATTTGAACATTTATAATAATTGACTGAATTGAAATAGGAAACTGCTGCTTGTTTCACAGTGATCTTTGAGATCTTATTTCTATAAATTTGAAAAAAGTAGAGGGCAATTTTCTTTAAATTTATAATTAATCAATATTGATCATTATTCGGCAAAAGTGGTTGATCTCTAAAACACAACATATAATTAGAAAATCACTTATATTTCTTTACCTGAAAAGAAAAAAGCATATTTCCATGTCGTCTGTGCACTTAGTTCAATTTTTTCAATTTTGTCACTTATACTTCTTGGCTTCTGGGGTCCTCATATTTTTTATTTATCCTGCAGTAAATTTAATATATCCTCATACATATTCAAATACGTATTTAATTTTATTTGAACATGATGGAAGATATCTCGTATAATCCCCAAATCAAAGATTCAGAACCTTTTTTCTCCCTCTTTCCATCGCCGCAGAAATATAACATCATTAAAAAGTTCAAAGTGGAAGATCTCTTATCGGCCAATAAATAAAAAGAAAAGAAACAGAAGGACTGCATCTACTTCCTTCCTTTTATTTTATGTGAAAATATGCAATATAACTTAGCCATGTGGAAAACGCATATGGTTTTTTCTGGCTCGTAAAAGAACTTAAAAGCAATGTAATTGACTGTTTTTAAACTGAACACTCTCTACAGAACATTATTTCATTTTGACTTCAATATAAATACCCAATTATGCTTAATTGGACGATTGCATCAAAGTGCCGAAAATACATCCATATACTTGTACATTTTAATGATGTAACACGCGTGACTATAATATGTTTTTTAATTTACTTCTCAATGCGATCTTGAACAAGCAAGACGCAAAATGTTTTCACAGCTCTTTCTTTAATATGTATAATTAAATTTCTCTCTTTCTTTCCTATCAAAGAAGCTGTTTCATAATGTGCATCAATCTCACACACTCGCCATTATAAGATGATTAATCTCACACTTACGTTACGATGCCTGACTTACCCGGTAAATGGATAATTCAAATCATGCGGATATCTATATAAAAGGTAAGAGATTTATTTATTCCTTTTTTGCTATGATGAGGTAGAGCGCTGTATGCATTTATAGAATATGATTAATTGAGAAGCGTGTGAACTCACGCCAAGAACTGTTAGGGATACGTCAGGGTTACAATTTTCTCTAACATATTTTGTTTATGAGACTGATTTAATGTCTCATTTAGTAAATTAAATAAATAGAGATATCCATTTAGGCAAATTAAGCCAGATAAATAAATCCGGTAGTCAGGTGAAGGAAAAAGTATCTAATTGACTTAAAGGAAAGAAAAATTATGGCTTACGCAAAGGATAGTGCAGCCATTGAAAAACTTAATCGCCAATAACTATTCTTGTTGGCGGTTTAAATTAGAAATGCTTTTAATTAGAGAGGAGCTATTTGATGTCATTACCGATCAAGCTCCAGACCCTTTGACTGAAAATTGGAATAAGAAAGACAGGAAAGCACGGGCACTAATCAACCTCAGTATTGAAGATGGGCAGATAATTAACATCAAACATTTAAACACAGCTCGAGAGACTTGGGACACTTTGAAAAATATTCACGAACGGTACAATCTCTCAAGAAAATTACACCTCCTTCGGAAATTGTATAGCACAAAGCTAAACGAAGGAGGGAACTTAATCGCACACATCACGAAATTAATGGAGCTTATCGACAAATTAGCTGCGATCGGAGAAAATGTTACCGACTCTCATGTATCTGCACTCTTTTTGTGCTCATTACCGCCGTCATATGACACATTGATTACGGCGTTAGAGTCGAGAAACGAAGAAGAATTAACGCCCAGCTTTATTAAAAGCAAATTATTTGATGAGTATACTCGTAGAGTTGAAAATTCCGAAAACTCGGAACATAGTACTAAAGCATACAAGGCTCGAGAAAAATTAGTTAACACAGACCGCAAGAGAGGTAATAAACTTTGTTCCTATTGCAAAATGAAAAACCATTCTTACAACGAGTGCTGGTTCCTGAAACGGAAAAATAATAATAATAATCCAGTACAATATAATAAATTTTACAAAAATAAAAATCACACCACCTCTCTATGTTTTGAAGAAAATGCCCCGGCCAAAACCGCGAAACCGCAAGATACAAGACAGATAGGAAATGAAAATAAAAATGTTGCGTTGTTAATTGAACGACCCGAAAATAAACAAACTTTTATTATCGATAGCGGCAGCTCTAGCCGTATTGCCAACTCCAAGGAACTGTTTTCAAAAATGACTAGCGACACAGAAACTAATGTAACAGTCGCGAACGGCAATAAGCTAACATCATACGGCTCAGGGGAAATTGTTATCCACACCGGAAAAAACAACAGGCAAATTACACTTCGTGACGTATTGTTTGTACCTGAGATAGAAACTAACCTGCTGTCAGTAAGCAGGACCACAAAAAACGGATGTCAAGTGAAATTCGAAAAAGATACGTGCGAAATTATACATAGCGGTGAATTAATTCTACAAGGTAAATTAAAAAAACAATTTATATGAAGTGCAAGTAAACAATGATAATCAATGGAATAGCAATCATGTAAACATTACGCACAATTGTGCTAATACAAAATGCATCGACTTGTGGCACAGGCGGTTAGGCCACAGAAGCTACGAAACAATTAAAACCATTGTACAAAAACAACTAGTGAACGGAATTACCATAAACAACTGCCGACACGACAAAGAATGTGAGGTATGCATAAAGTACAAAACCAACGACATACCATTTCCCAAATCGGGCGCACATAGAGCCACAAAAAGGCTAGAATTAATCCACAGTGACGTATGTGGGCCGATAAATACACCCACCATAGGGGGAAAGCGGTACTTCATAACATTCATTGACGACTATTCCAAATTTTGTGTTATCTACTTAATGTCGAAAAAGAGCGAAGCATATGAAAAATTGAGGGAATACATCTCAACCGTCAAAAATAAGTTCGGAAAATTTCCAACCGCCATCAGATCCGACAATTGCGGGGAATATCTCAACGATGAATTTGAAAACTATCTTAAATGTAACTGAATCGAACACCAGCTCACCGTACCATACTGTCCAAGTCAAAATGGCATTGCTGAGAGGAAAAACAGGACACTGTTAGACATGACTAGAAGCATGTTAAGCGAAGCTAACCTCCCACATAAATTATGGGGAGAAGCAATCTGCACCGCAAATCATTTGCAGAATCGCTTGCCTTCCAAATCTATTAGCACTACGCCATATGAGCTTTGGCTAAACAGAAAACCAAATTTAAGATATCTTAAGGTATTCGGCTGTACCGCGTACGCATACATCCACAAATCTAAACGCGGCAAACTAGATGATAAAGCAGAGAAAGGCATTTTCGTAGGCTACGACAACCGATCGAAAGCGTACAGAATATTTACTAGTGACGGAAGAGTCATTTTAGCTAGAACCGTAAAATTCGCGGAAAATAACATGGGTAATATAAATGCTGATGAAAGTTCAAACACGAATGAGTTAATGTCGGAAACAAACAAACACACACGACAGACCGACACAAGCGTAATCGAATTTGATCTAACACAAAACAAAAATTTTTCAGATACACCATCCGCGCCTCAACATACACAACAATTGAGAAGATCAGAAAGGCATAATAGAAGCGTGCCACCAGACAGGTTTGCCTATGCAGTCCGGCATGATCCGGTATATGAACCGAAAGTTTGGCACGACATGCTAAACATTGAAAACCCACAAGAAAAAATGAATTGGATTGAAGCGACACGCGACGAAATAAACTCGCCTATGAAAAATGAAACATGGTCTTTGGTAAAACCACCACAGGGAGCCAAAGTAACTGGATCTAAATGGACCTACAAGGCTAAATATGATGAATCTGGGAAAGTAAAGCGTTACAAGGCGAGATTAGTAGCTCTGGGATTTAAACAAAAATACGGGGTCGACTTTGACGAGACTTACGCCCCAGTAGTATCCCACACCACCTTAAGATGTTTCCTCACTGCCGCAGCCTAGCATAACCTCAGTGTTAGGCACATCGACATAAAAACCGCGTTCCTGCACGGTGACCTAGAAGAAGAGGTATACATGTCACAACCGGAAGGGTACGTGAACACAAACGAACCTGATAGAGTCTGTAAACTCAGAAAGGCCATATACGGGCTTAAACAGGCAGCCCTGGCCTGGTACACAAAAATTACTGAATCTCTTAGAGAACTAAATTTTATGCAAAGCAAGGCAGACACCTGCCTATTTACACAAGGACAGGGGGAAAATACAGTCTACGTAGTTGTGTACGTAGATGACATTCTCATAGCGGGAAACAATGCGCAAATTGAAGGAGTAATAAATAAGTTAAAAACACAATATACACTTGAAGATTTGGGGGAAATTAGTAATTATCTTGGGATAAAAATTAAGAAAACACATAACGGCTTTAACCTTAACCAAACAACAAAAATAATGGAAATCGTTAAAGGGTTTAACTTAGAGGAATCAAAACCTTACGGAACACCCATGGAAACGGGCTTCTTAAAATCAGAAAAGGATGAAAATCCAATGCCAAACAACATAAATTATCGTAAAGCGATAGGCGCGTTATTATACATTGCAACTATAACTAGGCCAGACATACTACTGGCTGTAAATGTTCTTAGCAGAAAGAACGAAAATCCATCGGAAAAAGACTGGAAAGGTGTTAAATGACTGATCAGGTACCTCTACCACACAAAGGACCTAAATCTCATAATCAGCACTGAATGTACACCAATTTTGGAAGTGTATACCGATGCCGATTGGGCCGGTGATACGCAAACACGAAGATCAACATCAGGGAATTTATTCCTTCTTGGGAAAAATCCGATACAATGGATAACCAAACGCCAAACTTGCATTGCGCAATCGTCAGCAGAAGCTGAATACGTAGCCGCAGCAAACGCTGCACAAGAACTTATGTGGATAATAAAACTTTTACAAGATTTGAATTTACCACAAAACCTGCCCGTAATTGTATATGAAGATAACCTTTCCTGCATAAAAATGATAGAATCTGAAAAATACACAAACAAGACCAAGCATATTGATTTAAAATATCACATGATTAAGTATATGAAAGAAATGGTACCATAGAATTACGTTATTGTCCGAGCAAATCAACGCTGGCAGATATCTTGACGAAGCCAGAACCCAAGCCTGAATTTCAAGAAAACAGAGACAAATTAAAATTACAGAACAATCTTGATTAGGGGCTTAAGGGGGAACTTGATGGAAGATATCTCGTATAATCCCCAAATCAAAAATTCAGAACCTTTTTTCTCCCTCTTTCCATCGCCGCAGAAATATAACATCATTAAAAAGTTCAAAGTGGAAGATCTCTTATCGGCCAATAAATAAAAAGAAAAGAAACAGAAGGACTGCATCTACTTCCTTCCTTTTATTTTATGTGAAAATATGCAATATATCTTAGCCATGTGGAAAACGCATATGGTTTTTTCTGGCTCGTAAAAGAACTTAAAAGCAATGTAATTGACTGTTTTTAAACTGAACACTCTCTACAGAACATTATTTCATTTTGACTTCAATATAAATACCCAATTATGCTCAATTGGACGATTGCATCAAAGTGCCGAAAATACATCCATATACTTGTAAATTTTAATGATGTAACACGAGTGACTATAATATGTTTTTTAATTCACTTCTCAATGCGATCTTGAACAAGCAAGACGCAAAATGTTTTTACTGCTCTTTCTTTAATATGTATAATTAAATTTCTATCTCTCTTTCCTGTCAAAGAAGCTGTTTCATAATGTGCACCAATCTCACACACTCGCCATTATAAGATGATTAATCTCACACATACGTTACGATGCATGACTTACCCGGTAAATGGATAATTCAAATCATGCGGATATCTATATAAAAGGTAAGAGATTTATTTATTTCTTTTAGGTAGATTTCGTAAGAAATACTACCTATTGCAGTCGTTACCATGGTGCGACTTTTGAAAAATTCCTTCATAACTTTTCATTATAGGACCCCAGGAACCCAAAACCACCCCCACCTAAAAAGTTTATATATATATGTATGTATGTACTAAATTTCGTCCGCACGATAAAAGTCGCAATAATGCACGGATCGTCTTCAAACTCGCCAACAACTTTGAGATGGTTGATATCTCGGCGGGGATTGAAAATGGGCAAAATCGGCCCAAGGGAATGGAAATGGGGAGGGCTCAAAATTTTGAATACCGTCTTAACATGATTCTGATAAAACCAGCTCTTACACAATAATGACAGGAAAAAATAAATATTTTAGGTAGATTTCGTAAGAAATACTACCTATTGCAGTCGTTACCATGGTGCGACTTTTGAAAAATTCCTTCATAACTTTTCATTATAGGACCCCAGGAACCCAAAACCACCCCCACCTAAAAAGTTTATATATATATATATATATATATATATATATATGTGTGTGTGTGTGTGTGTGTGTGTGTGTGTGTGTATGTATGTACTAAATTTTGTCCGCACGATAAAAGTCGCAATTATGCACGAATCATCTTCAAACTCGCCAACAACTTTGAGATGGCTAATATCTCGGCGGGGATTGAAAATGGGCGAAATTGGCCCAAGAGGGTGGAAATGGGGAGGGTTCAAAATTTTGAATACTGTCTTAACATGATTCTGATAAAACCAGCTCTTACACAACAATGGCAGGAAAAAAATAAAAGTTTTTCGTTATAGCAGTTGCCAACAATTAAAAAAAAACAAATAATAAAATTCTCACCACAACAATTACTTTTCTTTTGCAAAATTTTCACGTGTAAAATTAAATAGTTTGACAAATTGAAAACAAATTGAATATTACGTCATAAGTTTCCTAGAGCAAGATTTCAGCATGAAAACTCAAAATAAATAGTTTGACGAATTAAAAAAATATGTATATTGCGTCATATTGGAAATATAATGGACCTCAGCAGGTGAATATGTAACGCCATGTAAGTTTGAAGAAACGTATTAAAACATGATAAAAACCCGACTATGGAAATATTAACATATTTTAACACTTTAAGGTTCTCTGAATTTTTTGTAGCCATTTTTTAAACTTATTCCATATATATGTGTGTGTGTGTATTCGTGTATATTACAATTTTCACAAAACGTTTAGCTCCCTACAGCTCGCTCTTTGTGAAGAAACTGGGTTTTATCTCTAATCTTGATTTAAGTTTTGTTGGAGAATTTAGTACTTAACATCGAAATCTACCTCCGCCTGTAGGCCCGAGCCGGCAGGGATTTTTAGTTAAGCAATTGCCAACAACTAAAAAAAAACAATAAAATTCTCACCACAACAATTGTTTTTCTATTGCAAGATTTCACGTGAAAAATTAACTTAAATAAATAGTTTGACGAATTGAAAACAAATTGAATATTACGTCATTAGTTTTCTAGTGCAAGATTTCCGCATGAAAACTCAAAATGACATAAATAGTTTGACGAATAAAAAATATATATATATATTGCGTCATATTGGAAATATAATGGACCTCAGCAGGTGAATATGTAACGTCATGTGAGTTTGAAGAAACGTATTAAAACATGCCCGACTATGGAAATATTAACATATTTTAACACTTTGAGGTTCTCTGAATTTGCTTTATCCATTTTTAAACCTATTCCATATACATGCGTTTGTGTGTTCGTGTATATTAGAATTTTCACAAAATGTTTAACTCCCTAGAGCTCATTCTTAGTGAAGGAACTGGGTTTATCTCTAATCTTGATTTAAGTTTTGTTGGTGAATTTAGTACTTAACTTCGAAATCTACCTCCGCCTGTAGGCCCGAGCCGGCAGGGATTTTTTTGCTATGATGAGGCAGAGCGCTGTATGCATTTATAGAATATGATTAATTGAGAAGCGTGTGAACTCACGCCAAGAACTGTTAGGGATACGTCAGGGTTACAATTTTCTCTAACAGAACATAGTTTGCTTAAACCTTTCTTGAAAATCCCAACATTCTGAGTGCAAAAAACCTATATATGACCCATAAGAATACTTAGACTGTGAACTCGCCTGCCGAAAAAAAAATAGATTCATTCCGAGCCGAAAAAACAAAATACGCGATAACCCAACCAGATATTTGACTCTACTCAATGATCCCGAGGTGTTACTATATTTGAATAATAAAGAATATATATTTGTTCATTCTTCTAACATAAAAATGGTATTAGCGATACAATTATAGATTATTTTCCATAATGGTATTAAAGCACGATTTACTTTTCTTTCATTGCGGGGTCGGGTCGGGTTACGGGTTGCCGACTTTTTTTTTTTTTTTTGGGTTCGGGTTAGGTGCGGGTCAAGGAATTCTTTTTTTGTCGGGTTCGGGTCGGGTTACGGGTTGACTTAAAAGGGATTTTGCGGCCGCGCAGGACACTATCTAGAAGTATTGAATTCTTTTCTCGAAGTCAACATAAACACATTTTTTCAACTACTGATACGATAAGGATTATAACGAATCCTGCTCTGCTGAAGCATTTTTGCTGAATAGCTAGAATTCCAATGTTCTATAAGTCTTGATACTTCTAATTTTGTTACGACAAACAACTACTGTGTGATAAACAGGAAGGGCCATTTAGCGTTTTGCTGCGTATTGTGTTTTTAAAATACGATAAAAATATAATGCAGTGTGTTATTTCGAAGACTCTTAAAAGGATGACTAAAGACAAAACGGACAGGCACGCATTTTACTTTTGTGGAAATTTGATCTGCGGTTTATGTAGGTTTTTAACGTGAAAAAAATATTTTCCACATTTTTTTTTAAAAAATCAGTTCAACGCGAACCCGACCCGCAAGAGTTAAAAAGGCAACCCGAAGCCGAACCGAACTCGAAACAATGAAAGCCAACCCGACCCGAACCCGACCAGCAGCAAAAATGTTAAAGTCAACCCGACCCGACTCGCAACGGGAAAAATATAGCACTAACTCGACCATATCCGAACCGCGGATCGAGTAGGGCTCGGATAAAAGTGCGTAACCCGAACCGATGCAGGACTCTAACCTGGCTTATAGATCATCATTAAAATAAAAATTTCTGATTAGAATTAGTATGAATAAATTAATCATTTAGGAGTATAGTGAAAATAATTTCAAAATGAATCTCGTACTCTTCAATTTGGAATTTCTTTACTTCATTAAAAAACATTTACTTGAAAATACTGGAATACTATATTCATTCACATCATTTCGCATTCTGATTTCAATTTAAATTATCTTTCACTTCATTGGAAAGTATCATTTCAAGAGATCAGGATTTTTCTTCATTATATACCGGAAACGTAACTTGTCACTGAACTCTTTAAAATATAATTTCATTTTAGCAGTACATTTCTTAGTTTTTATCAAAATGTCACGAATCTTGTAAAAAAAAAAAAAAAAAACTCTTGTCTCATTCGGAAATCAACACTTAATCTCGCTCAAAATACCAAATGAAAAAAAAATAGCTAAATCGTCTGCGTTTTTAATCACGGTATAATTCTAAGCAGGCCTAGGCTATTCAACTCAGTGAAGGGGGAAAAAAAAATCAGAAGGTGGGAGTTCTGAAAGAAGCATAACAGGTGAGAGAAAGAAGTGTGATTTAAATCTTTTGTCTGTGTGCATTGATTCGGAAACCAACATGTTATGTTTCAAGTACAGATTGCTTCAAATAAAACTCCTCTTTTAATTAACTTTGCCACATAGAATGTGGACGAGACAAGTTCAGAAACATATATCAAAGCGATGTCCTTTGTTCCAAGACTTCCGTGTGTCACAAAACAGATAACAGCATTTGAAGAAAACAAATATTAAGTTTAACACGTAAAGAGCAATAATCACTCATAGTTATTCCTAGGGATAGCTAGGATATATAGAGAACAACAATTAATTTTCTATAGATTATTTGGTGAAAAAAAAGTATGAAATTTAACACATATTTACATATACATTATTTGCATAGATCTCACAGAGATATCTGCTATGCATAAAGGACACGGTTGGACACATGCTGGTTTTCTGTACATTATAAGGTGGAAAAAATGGCTAAAACTTCAAAACAATAATCACCTATATGATATTATAATTTAATATACGTGATGTGTATCATTAATATAGATCACGCATAGTAGGCATTGGCAAAATATGCTATACAAAATCTAGATTAGCGACATATATTGATTTTTTTAAATATTTGATGAAAACAATATACGTTGTACACATGAAGAGCAATAAATATTTATACAGAAGGCACCTATTGCACATTAGCGACATCTACTGATTTTTTTAATACTTCATTTTAGGGGGAAAAGGTTAGAAAAAAAAAACACAAGAACATTAATTAATTACATATGTTTTTGTAGGAATATTTATCTGTTATGCATAAGTAACATCTACTTACTCTAGTTGACCTATCACTCAACTTTCTATGCATTACAAAATAAATGTTAATAGCATACGTTTAGTGACACTTTATAACCCCTTTCAAATGTATATACCATCATCTACCTCAAATATGATATATTCAAATTATATTTCTACCTTTCACTATCTACTATATAACTATCATTCTATATTGTTAACCATGTTTTTAAGTTTCAAGGCAAGCAGAATGTCTTTATCAAAGATAGACTGCCATGGAACAGACAAGCAGAGGAGTTATATGCTATTTTTAGATGCAAGTAAAATTTAAACATAACAAATATATCCTCAAAAGAAATAAAAGAAATCTTCTTTATAAGCCAGTTTATGTTACTTGACTGCAGGATATAAATAAAAAATTATTATTCAAAGCAATGGCAAATTTTGTTGAAAAATTGTGAATCACAATTCACTCCTTCCCTCCCTGTAGTCACGTGCGCAGGTAGGAGATATTGATCATATGCATAACTGTCAAGCTTCCACATTTTTTAAAATCAAATAAATACACTTAAAAAAATAAAAATAAATGAAATTAAGTAAGTGTCACATAGCAATGTCACATTATTAAATAATTTTATTAAATTAATTTTATGGTACCATGTAGGATTTTTGACCGGGGAATAAAACAAAAAGGTTTTTAGCTATGCAAAATAATACGATTTTTCAAAGTTATATGAGATTAATTAAAGACTACTCTTATCTCCCTTCAATGTTTGATAATATATCTCTGAAAAATACTTCTGTAAATAAAGAAAAGCTGTATAATATCACCTAAAATCACTTTTTAAACTTTAACAATCATTGTTAGTTTTTTAGAACTTCTGAGTGGCAACAGCCTTAAAATTGTTGTTTAACACTAGAACGGTCGTGAGCGGTCATTGTGACCGCTACCGTATGAATATATTTAGGTTCAAACCAGAAATTTCATTATAAAATAAGTTTAAAAGACACAAAGAAGAAAAACGTTAAATAAAAAAGTTAAACTGTTTTTTAAAAGAATTCTGGTGTAAAATATTTTTATAAAACTTGACTAAAATTTCTGGCTTTTCTAGTGTTAAAAATTTTTCATATTAATGAGAGATGATTTTCATTAATAAAATGTTAAAGAGGACATCAGTCTCATGGATGAGATATTTCACACGATGATAGTTTTTGTAAAGAAAACGTAATTTCCGTGAAAGAGATGACCACGCAAGAAAAAGTTCTCGAAAACCACTTTATTGTGATGAAACTTCTAGAGATCGTTATATGTCCAACTTCGTCTTGATGTTAGGCCAAAAAATATACCAATTTCCGAATCCATGGACCGCCATCAACGATGTTATATATTTATAGATAATTACAATACTACAATAGATAGAACTAAAAAGCCACATTACACTGAGGTTTTAGCTCATCCAAATGAATATGAGATAATTGTTGTCAAAGATTTAATTGATATACTCTTCATAAAAGATGAAATCACTACTTGCGCAAACATTTCCTGATGTTGCATGAAGATGAAGCTTATATGTTATGGTTATTTAGCACTCAGAATGAGACCCATGTCTCAGTTATACAGTCAACATTATACATGATACACCTTAAGACTAAGTAATACTCCTCTTGAAATTGCTTTTCAGTTGCTAGCCCGTATGGACTAAAAACTTACATTCTCTCAAAAAAATATATGATTTGCAATTTTCGAACGAGCTCGACGGGATCAATCCGTACGTGGGATTTGAAGCTGATTTCAAGATGCAGTTTTTCCTTAGCTGATGGTCGTTGGACTTCACCATCAGAGATCTATCTTGTCATAAGTCATGTATTTGAAAAGGGAAGTAAAATTCCGTTATCACCAAGTGATTATAGGATTCTCTCTCAGCAGTATGATTTTCACCTCTAAAGATGAAAAAAGAAAAAATGGATTCTCCATTTAACTCAAGAGCTTATGCTGCTGTAGCTCAGACAGAACAAAACTTGCACAAAATAATAAACAATTTGATAAATCAAGGTACTCCATCATTATCTGTTAGTACTGGAGAAGATCTAGGACTAAAGCCAGCAATCTATTCTATAGAAATATCGCCTATTTAGACCAAATATAACTCAAAAGTGCATACTGCATGCTACAGACAACTCATACAGGTAACGTAACATATTGTAACATATCACCCAAAATTCAATCCGTAAGCTTTAACATTCTTTGATAGTTTTTTAGAATTACGGACTGGCAACAGCCTTAAAATTTTTGTCTAAGAACTTTCCATGTTGAGCAGTGACGACCTCTGTAATAAAATGTTCTAATTTTTAGAATGTCGAAGAACGAAATTGTGTTCCATTAAAAATTATTATTAATTTCGTTGATAATGGTGAAGACCCTATTACTTTGTATATAGTAGGCTGGGATTTTAAATATCTGCAGTGTTTTCTGAATAATATAGAATTCGGAACTTTGATTAAGTTTCTTTCGCCATGACACGATAATTACAAAACTATACTGATTGTATTTCTAATGTGTAAATTTTCGGATCAGGGGTATCAACGCCAGCTTTTCAAGCGACATATTTATTTTTAATTAATTTTATTCAATATTTGAAACTCTCAATATGCAATTTCATTCCTTATAATATTAATATAATTAAATAATTTCAGAAGATATAACTCTTCTGAGTTGTAAAGTGAAATATGATTGCAATGTTTTTGTTTAAGTCGAAAACATGTAGATCGTAGCACCACAAGTATTCATACGTTATCCATGTAAGATAACTAATTTTCTGATTGTTGTAAAAAGTCCCTTGTTTACTTTCATGTTGTTATGTCTTACAAATAAATGTTTAAAATGTTCATCCTATTAGTGCTATCTCGTATGAAGTGTGCTGTTTCTTTTTATAACTAATTATTAAAAACAGAATAAATGGCGGTTATGAAAAAAATATATATATTACATCACCAGAAATATATTTTTTAAAAATATGACGCGCTTTAGAAAAGGGCTGTGATTCTGATTTCAAAATGTTCTGATGTACTCCTTTAATTTATGGCTCATAAGTTTTAATTTCTAGAAAGCAGATCGCCATTTACATAATTTAACGGGATGATAAGGCAGTATTTTTTCTTTTCTAAGATTAATAACGATTAAGAAATAATGTTTTCGCAATTCATCGCATTATGAATCCATTGACACGTTTGCAGGTTATGTCAAAAGGCTGGAACAATCATTGGTATTGCATGATGTAAAAGAAGAGAAAAATTAGAAGCTATTACTTCTTGTATGGGTCCAAAACTTTATAAATTGCTATGTGATTTAGCATTTTCAAAAGTTCCTTAAACCTTGAAATACACAGAGATTATTGATCTTCTGGCGAAACACTTAAGTTCCGCCCCAAATAAATTTTGTAAAAAAAATTAAATTTCGCAAATGTTTTCAAATTGGCAATGAGTCTATTCAATACTTTTCAGCTAGATAAAAAAAAATGACAACTTTTAGTGCATTTTCTAAGTGATACAATAAATAAAAATTTGCTGGAACAATTTCTGAGAGGATTGAAAAATGAAAATATTCAAGATAAATTAATTACTCAAATCAAGGATTTAAGTTTTAAGAAAGCAGTTGTAAAGCTGTAGTTTTATGTAATGCTGAAATTTATATTTGAGAATATAAATACAAAAAATGAATGTTAATAAATTTGCGCGTGCTAAAAATTTACAACAAAATAAATTTCAAAATTGTTCTCAAAAACAGAATATCAATAATCCTGCTAATCAGGCATATTCTGATGTAAACAAGGGTTAATTGAAATGTAATAGATCTCGTGTATCGCATTTAGCTAATGTATGTAGATATAGCAATACAATTTGCAATGTATGTGTATGTAATAAAATGAGGTCATTAATGAGAAATTTGTAAAATAAAATTAATAATTCTCAGAAGCAAATGAATGTATTAAATACAGTTCAGGTTTTATTTTTAAATTGTGATAAAAGTGCAACAACGATAAAAATGTATGTTTTAACTGAAAATAAAGCAACAGCTGAAATAGAATTAGATACCGGCTCCGGAATTTCTGCAGTGCCTATTAAACGTTTTCGAAGAATTTTTCCAAATTACAAAAATTTTCCACCACAGCTCAATTAGATGAACTGGTGAAGTATTGAAAATGAAATCTTTGGATATCTTAAATATAGATGTTTCTTATGAAGGTAAAACTAAACATGTAAAATTGTATATAATTTTCCATTATTATTTGGCAAAGAATGGACTTGTGAATTTAATATTTTTGACCGTAATTAAAAAACTCTCTATATAAATGAAATTGCACTTTTTCTGACAATTTACAAGCATTATTAAATGATTTTTCTGGTTTCTTTACTAATAAGGCTCGAGAGATAAAAGGTTTGAAGGCTTTATCTTGAAAATGATGCTACACCCATATTTTTCAAAGCAAGGACTGAAACCTATGAACAACTTGCAGCAGTAAACGAAGAATTACAAAGATTAAAGGATGAAGATATTATGAAATCATTTACTAATAGCAAGTGATGAGCAACTCCTATAGTTCCAGTGGTTAAACTTAATGAGAAAATTCATTTATTAAAGACTTTAAAGTAACGGTAAATAATTTTTTGAAAGTTGAAAGAACCCTTTACCTAACGTAGAAGGCGTGTTGGCTACATTAGAAGGTGGTTTACATTTTACAAAAATTGATTTGAAACGAGCATATATTCAGACATTCAGAGTACCTGTAGAGGAAAAGTCGCAAGAATTGTTGACAATTACTGCTTCGAAAGTATTATTCCAATTTTTAATGTTACCCATGGGTCTTACAAGTTCTCCTGCTATTTGGCAATAAAACATTTAACACATTTTAAGTGAAATTGGATGGGGGTGTTAATATTTTTATAGATGACTTTGGGGTTATAAGCGAAACGGACGAAATACATTTAACACGTCTAAAACAAGTATAGGAAAGATTAAGTGAATATAATATTAGGATAAACAAAGATAAATCACTTTTTATGGCTGATGAAATTGCGCAGTGGTTATAAAATTGATAAAGAGTGTAATCATAAAACCCAAGATAAAAGCGACGCTATTTTACATGCTCCAAGACCTGAAAATGTCTCACAGGGTTATAGTTTTTTACGCTTAGTTACGTATTAGTCTAAGTTTGTATCGAACTTATCTACAATTACGCACCAAATCAATTTCTCAGAAAAAATGTAAAATTTATATAGTCTGCTCCGTGTGAAAAAGCATTTAAGAGTATAAAAAAAGAAATACATCTGAAAGCATCTCTTACACGCTTTAATGCTAAATTATCTTTAAATTTAGCAACGGAGGCTTCTCCTTATGCTATCTCAGCAGTTCTTTCTCTTGTGATGCCAAATGACATTGAAAAGCCTATTGGTTTTGTGTCAAGAACTTTAACTAATGCAGAGAAAAGGCATAGCCAGGTAGATAAAGAAGCTTTAGCTATTAAATTTAGTGTAAATAAATTTGTTCTATGCATGTATGATAGTAGATTTACTTTATTTACAGACAGTAAATTTCTTGTGTCTATTTTTTCTCCTAAGAGTATTTCTGTATTATCAGCTGTTAGAATGCAACGATATGCAATATGTTTACAAACATTTCAATCGATATTCGTTATAAGAAAACCAAATAACACGGATAGGTTGATGCTCTTTCACGTCTTCCATTATGCAATGAAGTCTCTCCACAATTTAACTCGAATAACACAATTATTGAATCTGAATCTCTCCAAATTAATCAACTTTCTGTTTCGCCTTGGATTTTCAAAACTATGCAAAACCAGATCCCCCATTACGTCAAACTTTCCATCACCTCATTTCTGGTTCTGAAATTCCTTAGAATTTACTTTTTGGCAATAAGCAAGAAGAATTTACTCTTCAATGTAGAGTAGTTATCCCAGAAATTAATAGAGAACAAATATTAAAGGATTTACACTTTGGGTATTTTGGTATAGTAAAAAGGAAGTCGTTATCTCGTATTTTTTGTACGGTGGCCACGAATTCACCTATTGAATATGTTGCACAAAATTGCACTATTTGTGTAAATTTAAAAAATGATCCTTCTAAAATAGATACACATCATTGAGAATGGCCTACAGATCCATGTCAAAGAGTTCATATTGATTATTTTGGTTCTGTTATGGGTTAAAAGCTTTTCCTAGCGGTTGATGCTTATAGCAAATGGCCAGAAGGTTTTATTGTTCCTAATACAACTACAGAAAATACGACCATTTGCATTTCTTAATTTTTTGCCAGATACAGGTATTCTATATTTTTATATAAGATAATACACCTCAATTTACACCTGCTGAATTTAAAACATTCTGGAACAATCGAAGTGTAAAACATAAGTTGAGTGCTCCATACTACCCAGCTACAAATGGTCAGATTGAGAGATATATGAAAATTCTTAAACGTGGATTAAAAGCCTTAGCTTCAGAATCTGGAAGTTTGTAAATGAAATTAAATAATTTCCTTTTGCAGTATAGAAAGATGTCTCATATTACAACGGGGGAGATTTCTGCATCTCTATTTCTAAAGCGTCATATTAAAACAAAAATAGATTTGATAGTTCGAAGCGTTACAAATTTTGTTCGTGATAAACAAAATGTGATAAATTTCAATGCTAAAGTAAAATAATTTAATATTAACCAGAAAGTTAGCTGTAAGAAATCATATTCCAGACACCAAGTAAAAGATTTATCGCATGACAGGGCAAGTTATATTATAGAAATAAAGTTGGTTCAACTATTTGGAAAAGACATGTCGATCAAATAACTAATGTAAAATCAAAAATTTATTTAGCTAATAATACAAATTTTAAGGAAAGTGATACACGAAATCACAGAAGTGGAAATTCAGTTGTTAAACGAGGTGATTCTCAACCAATACAGCCTAGCATCACAAATCTTCAAACCCCTGATACTCATCTGATGCACCCAAATAGTCCAATCCTTAAACTAGCTCATTCTTTTGACCCAAACACTCAAAATCTTAAACCAGCTGACTCTGATTTTATACTTCCGACTCCAAAACCTACTGTACCCAATAGTTCGTTTGATGCTGCTGCAGAATCTATTAAAACTAATTCTTCTTCTTCTTCTCCACAGGTATTTAGAAGATCTAAACGGATTAGAAGAGCTCCTACCCGACTCAAATATTTAGTAGGGGAGAATTGTAGAGTTTTTGTTTAGGTTCAAATATTTAGATGGCAGCACAATCAGTATTCATACGCCACCTTTGTAAGTGAACCAATTTTCTGATTTTTGTAAAAAGTCTCAGAATGTTTTGTTTACATTTGTGTTGTTATGTCTTAAAAATAAATGTTTAAAATATTTATCCTATTAGTGCTATCTTGTATTAAGTGTGTTGTTATTTTTATAACTAATTATTTAAAACAGAATAATGATTACATAAGCTTATACTCCAGATCAGCATATTTTTGTAAAAACGTTTTGTTACAGCTGAAGTGTTTCTATCTTCCCGAACCTGTTCGTCACATCAATTTGATTCGTATCCCTCAATAATTCAGCATTTTAAGATTTCTGTCTAAAATAATTAAAGCATTGAATTCCTGATAATGGCATTAATAATCCGTTTGAATGATTACTTACTCTCATAAATATTTTATTAATTACTAACGAGTCGAAACCCGTCGAATTCGGCGAATGAAAATATTTAAAAGAACTGATTGGCTGAATTTATAAAAAAAATAACAAAAATAATTACAATAATTAATGTTATATTAGCCAGCCTAACTCTTAAAACAAATATTATTTTAAACTAAAGTTTAATTTCCACTTTAAAATTATTGAAAAATTAAACTTCATTCCTATACGTAATCAGTAACATGCAATTATGATAATGAAATCATGAAGTTATTAATTGTGGCTTTGGTCTTTGGTATTACGTAATGAAAAATCAACGATAATTATGTCACTATGACACAATTATAATTTTTGTTTTCAACGAAATCTAAAAATAACATCTTTTTCGTCGCAATGTTCACATGCATCCTTTTCATTTTCATATTCATATTCACTATTTTAAAAATATTTTAACGTGCAATACATTATTAATAAATATATTCCCACACTTGGTGTCACGTTTGCCAGTTACAATTTTACATGTAAACATTCGTACTCTTTACTTGAGATTTTAATCTGAGTGCCGGCGGAATCCAGAAAGTTATTTTTAGACGCATCCGTAGTAAAACATTTAGTTTTATCAAAGAAAATACTCATTTCATTTTTACTTCGACATCATTTTCACCCACTGAAGTCCTCTGAGTGAGATTCACGTCTCAATCTCAGTATCAGCAAAATGAAAAAAATATTGAAATGTTACAGCTTTATGAGTAAAAATGCGTTGTTTTAAATTGTGACATCATTTTCTGTTCAAAAGTTTTAAAAAGGTTACTTTTAATTGTAATACGAAAATGACATATGCAATGATATGGTAATTCCCATTGTTACCCTTCTTCCTTCAACAATGGAAGTAACCCGATTGCCACCAATGTGAAGAAATTTCATAAAGGATTTTTTAAATTAAAATTAAAATATAAAAAACTAGGATTGTTTTAAAAAATAGCGAGTGCGGTCGCGCCTACAAATAAAGTGCTTTCATTTAAATATATATATATATATATTATGAAAATTGATGCAGTAGAAAGCTCAGGCAAGATGATTAAAAAAAACAGACTTACCTTTTAAATATACTAGGGTATCGAACCCGAGCTCCTCGGGTTACAGAGTATAGGTGAAACCATTCTTTTTTTTTTTTTTTTAATTGTAATTATTTTTTTTTACATGTAATGTATATTTTAGATTGTCCACTAACATCAAAAAGAATTTTTATCTGAAAAATATCAATTATGCAATCAAATAAAGTTTTAAAATTTATTAAAACCGATATTTTCACATGTTACTGCATGCCAGGATTTATTAGCCCTAGATTTTGAAATTTGCGGCAGTCTTCCCGATCATTTCAGTGCTTTACGCGCGTGGTTCAATCACATGTCTGTTAAATTTGTTTCTTATTTTCTTACTGCTTCTTATTTATTTTCTATAGAGGAAGTTTTAATTTTGTTATAGAACATTAGACGGAAACAAATACTGAACTTTTTACATTGTTTTAAGGGCAAGCGGATTAATCTTTCGTAATCGAGCTACACGTGATAGATAAATTTAAAAATAATTCATGCTTGAAAATCTATATATATTATGCAATCGTACGTGGCACAGAAATCGCAATTATTTGTTAATTGTTTAATGGCAACACCTGAATGAAACGCATATCATTGGTTATTGTGTAATATTTTTAAAAAGGGAATAGCAATAAATAAAAGAAAGTTTAATTAATAACTATAGAACAAAACAATTTATATAATAAAAAAAAGGAAATAAACAATTTATTAATAAATAAACAATAACATCCGGGTTACCATATCAAGCAAAATAACAACACTTTGGCGCCAGTTAAGTACCCCGGAGAGTATATGACATTGGCGTCAGAAAAAAATCGCGCCAACGTGGTGTGTATATGACATCTGTGCCGTCCTTTATTCTTCTCATTTAAAATACAATAATTAAATAAATAAAGGTATTTTTCCAGTATAGGTACTTGGCGAAATAGAGAAAAGGTCCATGGTGAGAAAAGAAATTTGGCAACGTATTTCATCAAAATATTTTTTTAGAATAAAACTACATAAAAGTTGCTATGATCGCAAAAAGTTCGTACTTTTATGTTAGCTGGGCGCAATTCTCGCCAATAGCATTTTTTTAACTCGACAGCAGCATTTTTTTATTTTTCGAGGGGTAAATTAATGCTTTAATGTTGAAATTAAATGGTTTATGGTATTTATTATTTTCTTTTTTTAAAGAATTTTTTTTTAACTGAAATTCATGAATTTGAAATGTTTCAGTTTTAAATTAAAGTTATCCATTTTAAAATGAGTGAAAGGATTATATTTTAATCTAAATTAATGAAATATTAAAAAATGCGACAGGTACAATGTTTGGCGATTTATCACCTGTGCCCGACTAACTAAAAAAATACCGAGTTCTTGATTTCTCTATCACAATCTTCCGATTTGGGGAAGGATTGAGCAAGTAAATTAAATTATGAAATAAAAGTAACATGATACAATGCCTAGCATACATTTAAGGGAGATCAAACAGGTCACCACGGGTGGCTAGTTATTTTAAAAACCGTATTAACTCAGTCAATTAAGATACAATTTTCAAACAAATTGCATTTGAAAGTAGATTTTTTTCTCTGTTTCACGGTGTAAAAATTGAAAATGTGCAATATTTGGAAACTTAAAAAATCGCTGACATAGCACGCATTATAACTTCAATTTTTTTTTTCAATTTTTGTGAGAAAATGGCAACAAAATGAACAGTAATATATTATTTTCTTTCCTCTATTTTATTTCCCCTCTACTTTCAACCCTCCTTGACTTTCAACAGAAATGGAGTACTTCAGTTGCCACAATTACAAAAAATGTATTAAAAACTACAAAAAAATTAATATCTCAAAATTAAATTGAGATACCGCTTTCAAACAAATTTCATTAAAAAGTACATTTTTTTCCTTATACGACGGTGTAAAAATTTAAAATGTGCGATATTTAGAAGTTTAAATTTTGCAGTAAAGAAAATTGCAAAACCAAAATTTCATTTAAAATTTCAAAGTGTTGCCATTCGCAGAATGACGTATGCGTTACGCACAGATATGTTTGTCCTTTATAATATAGATAGACGAGGTGGAACCCGTCGAATTTCGACAAAAGAAAATGTTTAAAGAAGAACAGTTACATTCATTAATGATAAAACAACAAAATTAATTGCAATAAAAAATTCATCCGAACATTGGTTAGTCTGACTCTTACAACAAATATTAATTTAATCTAAAGTTACCAAAATATTATTTCCTTAAACTTCAACTGTTCCAAGTTATTGAAAAATTCAACTTTATTCGTGCACGTAAATAGAAAAATGATGAAATTATCAATTGAGGCTCTTATGCTACGTATTATGAAATGAAAAAAATAGCACAAATTAGTTCACACTGGCACAATCATAGAATTTTTTTTTCTTCATGAAATCTAAACCTTAGGTCATTTTTGCTATATCAAAATTTACATACGCACCCCTTATACCCGTATTTACCATTTTATTAATATTTTGACGCGAAATAGTTTATTATTAAATATTTTTCTAAACTTGAAATCCTTTTTGTCAGCTACAACTTTGCATATGAACATTTGCACTCTTGATTTGAGATTCTAATATCAGTACGGGCGAGTAAAAATTCCAGAAATTTATAGCTTTTTTAGACGCATTTGTGGTAAAATAGCTCGTTTTACCCAGGGCTGCGGAGTCGGAGTCGGAGTCGTGGAGTCGGAATCTGAGTCGGTGTGATTTTTCGGTGAAAAGAATCGGAGTCGGAGTCGCTAAAAATATGTCGACTCCGACTCCGACTCCAAACTTTTTGTTGAACAGTTTGAAGTGAAATAAAAAATAAAACCAATTATGCTTAATTTTAAATTTATGAACTGAATTATTATTTTATTTTTAAACTCCACTAGGGGGCCCCATTCAGACATCGCGAACTCTAAAAGCACGCTGTGTCGATGTGGGTTTGGATAAACTCTTTCGACACTTAAACAATCACATTTTTAATAAGAATCACACACAAAATATATACAGATTCGCGAAAAGCGCAAAATAACTTTGGAACATACATATTTCCATACAAACATCTCTAGGGGAGATACAATTCGTACACTCGCCGAAACTCTACTTAAACCCGCGCAATCATGATTACATACATTCACTTCACTTCATGTTTGGCAAAATATCTCAGGATATTTTGCCGACAGTGGCAACAGCGCCATCTATATGCTATAAAAATAAGGGAAGGCAATCATTTTGTTACAACCTCCCCCTCTGGTTCCGCGGACGTCCCGGTGAGGAACCAGTAACTTTTCTAGGTGGTCTGCCACGTTTCCTAATAGGTGCAATAGGCACAATGTCAGCGTCATTACACAGTTTCAAAGCTGACGTATGACATGTAGCAAGCGGTTCATTTGGATTGTCCATGCTTGCTATAACAAATGTGGTGGGTGATTTTTGAGTTAAAATAATGTATGGTCCGTCACGTTTAGGCATGAACTTTGCAGTTTTATTGCTAGAGGCTTTACTTACTGGATGTAAGTCAACCCAAACCTTGTCTCCTGGAGCAAACAATGTCCTGATTTTCTTTTACGGTCAGCGTATTTCTTTCTTTGATCTTGCTTGGCTTCAACTTTGTCCTTAATGTCTTTGGTGAAGTTTGCAAATTTCTTGAGGTATGGTGTAATTTCAGGTACAAAGTTGTCATTGTGAATTACAGTACGAATGTCGTGTTGAACATCGTCTGTCGTTCTTAATTCTCTCCCAAATTGTAAAAATGCTGCTGTTTCTCCAGTGGTGTCACACTTAGCAGTATTCATTGCAAAACGTATTGTTGGAAGTTTCTCTTCCCATGAACAGTGGTCATTCTCTACTAATATAGCCAATCTCGGATTGAGATCTCTATTTTTTCTCTCCACAGGGTTTGCCTGAGGATGATATATGGGAGTTGGGTTTTGTTTGATACCTAAAATAAAACAAAGTTGTTGCATTACACTGCTAACAAATTGTGGTCCGTTATCACATATTATACGTCTGGGTAGACCATATCTAAGGATAACTTCTTCGAGCAACGTAGTTGCACACTGTGCTGCAGTAGCTTCTGTAAGGGCAAATAGTTCAACCCATCTTGTTGCACAGTCTTCTACTATGAATATCCATCTTTTACCATTCTTACTTTTTGGTAAAGGGCCAAAAAGATCAATTGATAGAACTTCAAATCGTTGTGAATACACTGGTGTTTGTAACAAACCGGATGGTTTTTGATTAGAAGGTTTATACCTATTACATTCAGCACAATGTTTGACGTAATCTGCAATGTATGAACGCATTCCAGTCCAATAATATCTTTTGGATATTCTATTAAATGTACCTTTAGCACCGTAGTGACCAGCCGTAGGTGAGTCATGGTGTTCTTTTAAAATTTTCTCCCTTTCATGTGAGGGGACTACTAGTTGTGCTTCTTCAGATTCCGAAGTTGGGGAATACCCGTATAAAACTCCTTGGTTCATAATATAACCACGTTCAGTCCAGTTAGTGTAGTCTAGAGTTTTTTCTTCATCTTCGAAACTTTTAATAATTTTCTTTAATTCTTCATCTTTCATTTGTTCAGCACGTAGATTACTAGGCATTTTAGAAGGGATATCAATCATTATGGTGCAAATATCACAATCTTCTTTACTGATATGGTCACATGCAGAACGAGAAAGCATGTCAGCTATGACGTTTGCTTTACCTGGAATGTATTCTATTTTCACATTAAATTCTTGCAACTGTAAAGCCCATCTGGCAAGTCTTCCAGAAGGGGACTTTAAGCTCATGAGCCATCGGAGAGGCTGGTGGTCGGATGCCACAGTAACTTCTGTTCCGTCAATGTATCCTCTGAATTTATTAAGAGCCCAGACAACAGCAAGAGCTTCCCGTTCCGTGGTGTGATAGTTGCGTTCTGCAGGAGTCAGTAATCTACTGGCGTACTCAATCGGATGCTCTTCCGCACCTTTACCCTGGAGAAGTACTGCTCCAAGAGCATAATTGCTTGCATCGGTTCGAATGATGAAGGGTTTTGTTTCATCAGCCTGTTTCAATATTGGTGATGAAACCAGGCATTGCTTCAAGGCTTGAAATGCATTTTCTTCATCGGCACCCCAATGCCATTGCACATTCTTCTTAGTGAGGTTACTAAGCGGTCTGGATATTTCTGCAAAATCTTGTATAAAACGGCGATACCATGAACATGTCTGCAGAAACGATTGCAGTTGTTTTATATTTTTGGGAGGCGGGATCCTCACAATAGCATCAATTTTCCCAGGATCAACTTCTAGGCCATTTGGAGTTATCCAGTGTCCTAAGTACTTTACTCTGGAACATGCAAAGTTGCATTTTTCTCGATTTGCAGAAAGTTTCCATTTGTCTAATCTTTGAAAAACAGCTTCAAGATCAGATAGATGTTGTTCAAAACTTGATGATAAAATAATGAGGTCATCAAGGTAAGAGAGAATATTTACATCTGGGAGTCCATTGCGAAAGTTATCCATCGTCCTCTGAAACGTTGCAGGAGCGTTACGGAGTCCAAAAGGCATTCTTCGAAAGCGGTATGTTCCGAGAGGACATACAAAAGCAGTTTTATCACGATCAGGCCCATAGACACTCACCTGATGGTAGCCAGCATTCAGATCCAGAGTGGTCATGAACTGGGCAGTCTTTGCCTGATGTAGAAGATCGTCCATACGAGGGAGTGGATAGGTATCCGGTATAGTCACCTCATTGAGCTTCCTGTAGTCTACACATAGACGTACACTACCATTTGGCTTAGGAATGAGCACGATTGGTGCAGAATATGGAGATTCGCATTGCTCAATAATTCCTTTGGCAAGAAGATCATCAATTTCTGTTTTCAACAACTCTTTCTTTGCCGGTGATAATCTGTAAGGTGGTAATGATATAGGACGATGTTCTCTAGTGTTTATGTGATGTTCGACGACGGGTGTTGCTTCTCCCCCTGGTTGAAAGGTATTGGAAAATTTTTCAAGCAAGTCATTAAGTCTCTTTCGTTGTATTGCAGATAGGTTTTGACCTTCATTTTCTCTTAACATAACTGTGTTAGCTTTGACATTTGGTGTTGAGATTTCAGGTGTCGTTTTGAAAGGATCATCAACAAAAGGAAATTTATATCTTGGATTGTTCTGGAAATACCAACTTTGGCTTTGCATATCCAACACAATCCCCATTTTATTCAAAAAATCTATGCCTAACAATGTTCTATTTCCGGTGACTCCGGGTAACGCAAAAATCGTTGTATTAGTTCTTCGACCTTCTATTTCAACAGTGATTGTTGCTTGAAGAACGTTAGTTTCTTTTCGTATGCCATCAGCGAGCGTTATGTTTACATTGGTCTCTTCGAACGAAGTTCCTTGGTCACGGAGAAGCTTGAACAACATTTCCTTAGCAATGGAATGTGTAGCTCCGGTATCTGCGCAAGCTACCCCTGTAATAACATTTACCTTTATATACAACATAGGTGTTGCCTGTGTATTAATATAACAAGATTGGAGATGTAGGGAACTAAAATTTGCTGATTTTACTTGCGTAGATGGGGAACAATTAGGACATTTTGCTTTTACAAAACCTTGTTTCCCACAGCCATAGCAGCTTATAACTGGACGCTTATCATCGTTTACAAAGCGTGAATTCGTATATTTTGAGGTAGAAGTATTTTTGAAATTTCCAAAATGTTCGCTAGCTTCATTTTTGGTTACCTGATTTTTCCAGAATTCCTGACCATTTGAATTTTTTGACAAAACATGTTTCTGTGTTTCACGCGATTTTGAATTACTTGCTGATTTTTGAAAAGGGGGTCTAATATTTTCATATATGTCAAGCTTTTCGGCCAACAAGACAGGGTCATTTAGTTTGTCCCAACCATCTAAATAATGATTTTTATATTCTGGTGGGCACTTTTTTAAAATCTGATCAGCGATTATTAGTTCTGAGAGCTTTTCAAATGAATTAACTTCTAATTCGGATAACCAACCTTCAAAATAATTTCTAATTTCAAAGTAAAAATCTTTCCAAGTAGAATTCTCTCTTTTTTGATGTCGGCTAAATAATACCCTAAACTTCTCCGCTGTTAATTTAAATCTTTTTAACAAAATGTCACGAATATGTGCATAGTTTTTGAACATTTCTTCAGGCTCTCTTGCTATAAGTTTAGCAATGTCATTCGGAAGTACGGCGACTAATTGTGAGACCCAAAAATCTTTGGAGACATTTAACATTTTCATTTGACGTTCAAACATTGTCAAGAACAACGACATACTATCTTTTTCCGGATTAAATGGTGGTAGGATGTTTTTAATATCTATACGCATCTGGTCCATTTGATTTTGTGGGACAGTTGTCGCGGTATGGCTTTGAGCTTGCAGCTTAAGTTTTTCTAACTCATAAGCTCTTTCCTCTGCGATACGTTTGTCCTCAACCCTTTGTTCTTCTATGCTCTCTTGTTTTTTCCTATTTTGTTCTTCTATGCTCTCTTGTTTTTTTCTATCTTCCACGATAGCAATCAATGCCTCTTTTACAAATTGTTCATCGTCTTTAAAAAGGGCGCACTTCATAATTTTTTCACGCAAGACTACTATTTTATCATCTGCATCTACCTGAAGTTCTAATTCGGTAGCCAAATTATATAAATCGATTTTTTCCCTTTAGAAAGAAACGCCATTTTTCCTAAAATCAGTTAAATTTATGCTTAAATTACAAAATTATATGCAATACTTGACCCATTAAATAATCAAATAACAAAATAACTACCTTCCCCTTACAGGTAAATATGCATAAACTTTCATAAACAATTGATGAAACATACAAAAAATAATTTAATACCATACCAAAATCTATCTCTAATTAAACATGAGCTCATGTAAATATTAATGCAAAAATATTATAATCAGTAACATGCAACTTTTTTTTTCAAATCATGGAAGACGGTAGTATTTCGAGTGACGCAGCCTTAAGCCTAAAATCGTATCGTATCGTATCGTTAAAATCGTATCGTATCGTATCATAGAATTCGTAGATGGCGGAACTCATATATACAGCTAACTCGACATCAAAGAAAATGCGAAAAGCCGCCTTTTAATAACTCAGCAGATATACGTCTTATTGTTCTGAATTTTCTAGAACAGTCTTATATCTGCAGTCTAATCGTATACTGAAATTTTTACATTTCTACGTGCAGTATATTTTGAGATCTAAATAGTCATTTTTAAAGTGAAAACGTTGGTATAATATCGAGGAAGTTCCTAATTTGAAAATCTCGAAAACGGTTCTAACGATCATTTTTAAATTGATACATAATATAAATGTGATTAAGGCGAGGTGAATAACACTTTTCTTTTTTCTGGGAAAACTCTCGTTCGTTAAATAATTCGATTTTTTTTTCTCTCGAAAATGACACGGGCGATTTTTTAAAAATCAAATAAATATGTTTCAGATGAACCAAATAACAATTTACTTGTTTCCAGCAAGACTCTTGTTCGTTTTATAATGCGCATGAAAAATCGGACTATATTTCTTCGCCATTCTATGGAAATTTCACCGAAAATGCATGACACTGTATTCATACACATGCTTTCTTTTTAACCACTTTTGGGAAGAAAAATTTTGTCTTCCCACGGCTGAGTGGTTGAGGGCCATCGTCTACTGATCTTAACATAGGCAGTTCGATACTCGTTGGTGCGTGTGAAGTTTTTTTTTTTTTTAAAGTCTGTTAGTTGACCATTATTCTCAGTTCCTTTGTAATTTTTTAATTGCTATTAAGTTAAATAAAATTACAATTATAATGACGCCAATTTGATAATGATTATTTCTTGGCAATTTTTCAACAATAAAAATATTACCATAAATTTTATAAATATATTTAATTTCAATCACTTTACAAAAAATATACATTAATACAGTAAACTCTGTGTAAGGCGGAATCGATCGGGACCAAGAAAATTTTCCGCAATAGACAATATTCCGCCTTAGACAAATTTTACTCTATGTCTATGGATTCGTAGGGACTTTAAATTCTTTCCGAGTTAGACAGATTTCCGTCTTACACAGAGTCCGCCTTACAGAGAGTTTACTGTAATTATTATTTGAATATAAATCACACGATCAGAAACGTAAAAAAATAATTCATTTCAGCTCTTCTTTTTATAATATCATTTTTTATTATTATGACGGTCAATCAATATATAATCACTGACATCCATAATATTATTATTATTATAATTATTATTTTCCTTGCATAAAAACTATTGTGATGTAATAATTATTTTTTAATAAATAATTTAGTTGAAATGTTTTATTTATAAATAACAATGAAGTTTTACATAATAAGCATATCAGAATTCTGGTGTCGCCATCTTTTGACGCAATTGCGTACCACATTTCAGGGTCGTACTGGCATAACTGAGAGGGCGGTTGCAAATGGATAAAAAGGGCGCCGATTGCCTTACAAAAGGGCGTAAATGCTTATATATACATACATACACATACTATATAAATTATGTATAAAAAATCACTTTAAAAATATATACGAGTATATTGCTATAGCGAAAACTTTATTCCTAAAATAATTATGTCACCCAAATTAGTATTTTACACTATAGAAATGCAGGGCCGTAACCAGCGAGTCCAGTCAGAGGGGGCTCTGAATCTTTTTGGTGGGGCTAACATCTTTTAACAACCCATATCTTAAGCAAACTAAATATAGTAAAACTGATAAAATGGACCTGTCTATAAAGGAACCCGTCTAAAGCGTAATTTCTTTATAACGGAACTTCCTATAATGAAATTCTTAAACGAAAAATACTTCATGGTAATCGGAAAATGAATATAAAACAATTAGGGGCGGTGTACCTCTTAAGAAAACCTACCTAAAATAGAGCTTTTCTCCATCTCGTGTGATTTAGTCTTAGGTCTTATTGTATTTAATGGGAAACAAATATATAGCATCCGACACCTCATAGAAAAATGACTTTATTTAAATTTTAATAAGGAAAACTAATGGATTGTACACTGTATTCTATTCTCATTGCAACTTTTGCATTATTAAGCATATTGCTTCTTTTGTTCCTTGGTGTCTTCGGAAAAGGGACCCCCCCCCCCCCTCTCAGCTCGCGTTTGTTCGTACAGTGTGTGCATATATACACGCAATAATTTCTATGTGTACTTCTATGTATAACTTTGTACCAATTTTGTGGAAAATAAAATTTTCAAAAAGTTAAAAAAATAATTTCTAAACAGGCCATTTGTAATATGCTAAAATGTGCACCACTACAATTGCCAGTCCTAAGCCTGGAAAAAGTGTGAAGGGAAGTTACCTGAAAAACACTGCCATAGCCGTTTTTTAAAGTTGTCCAATTATCTGGATTTTTCAATAACCGGATCGGCATCGGCCCCGATTTGTCCGGATTATCAGCGCTCTACTCTATTGAACATTGATTATATATATGCATATTTGAACCGCTGATTAATCAAATCAGTCTTTCTGTTGAATAAATTAGTGTAATTTATCATGCTAGCATTCTGACAGAAAAGTACATCTTTATTTACAAAAACACCGATTCATACAACAAACATAGAAATCTTCAACTGCCCAGCATGACAATTTTTTTAAAGATGCTTTTTGAAAAAACTGAGAAAAAGGAATCTGTTGGTATAGAGGTCTGCACGGGCCGGAATTTCCAGGCGCGGGCCCGGCCCGAACGAAAGCTGTCTTGACCCGGCCCGTTCATATTTTCACAGTTCACGGCCGTATAAAAATCAGTGAAAACAGACCCGGCCAGTGGAAAAATCAATTAAATCAGGCCCGATCCGACCCGACTCGATTTCTACAAAAAATTCAGATTTTTTTCTTAACCCCCTAACCGCCGAGCAAAAGAGCAAATTTTTAATGTTGTTTTCTCTGTATTTCTTTTTTATTATTATTATTCTAAGAAAAGGTATTTTTTTAAACATGATATAAAAAATTTCATTATGTGTAAGAATATAACCCTTGAGAGTATTAATCATAAATTAATCTGTTGAAACTGGATTATATCTGTAGAATTATATTAATTTAAAAAATGATTCTATTGCAGTGAAACCTACAACTTAGAAAACGGACATATCAGTTCACGGCGGTGAGAAGGTTAACATACAATTAAGATTCTTTTAAAGAATATTACATACATATTTATAGGATAATTTTACAGCATATTTTAAATTTGCGATGTGTTCGTAAGACAGAAAATACACAATAGCAACATTAATGATTTACTTAGAGTCTTAGACGTTTCAACATTCAAATAAGGATTCATTAAAAAATTCATATTGTTTAGAATAAAAGAAAAACGGGAAGGTTAAAAACATGATGATAACTTTTGAGGGTATATTATAAAAAGTAGATTTGCGAAAATATTTCTGTTATTCATTAAGGCTTTTCTCAAATCCAAAGAAGCTACTTTCTGACACACTTCTAAATTCATTTCTTTTCGAAAACGTCAATATATTTTTGAGAAAATACTGTCCAAGTTAGCGTTTTGAATCGAATATCCGGAGACGATAGCACGGAAAAGGAGAAAAACCTGCAGTCACGTATATCTCTAAAAGTAATTTATTTATCAAAAATGGGAAACGCTATTCAATTCTAAATCCCTTCAATAGACAGGCTTGTCAATTTTATGTCTTTACAGTTAAAAATGTGTCAGAAAGTTTTTCGTTTTTGAGCTGTGAATTTGAGAACCACTTTCAAGTATATATCCAAAAATTCCGTTAACAGAAGTTCATTATCGCTATTAATATTTTTACAAAACAATTGCCTGCCCTAAACATCCTGAGAACAATTAAGTCCATTTCTGGCTATGTTGAAAAAAAAATGCAGGCCTGATCTCGGTCCGGCACGAGTCTGCTGAAAGAATTAAGTCCGGGCTCAAACGCCACGTAACTGTCCGATGCCGATCTCTACGCTGGAAAATGTTATATTTCGATATTGATGCTGGCAAACTAGTATCGGCTCGTAGCGCACATTTATACTTGTTCTCGTGAAACTCATATTCATTGAAAATGATTCATATTTTCTCGTCTGCGTTTAAATATTTATATCAGGCCGACAGACCCGCTTAATTTCTTTTATTGGCCCGGTCCAGCCGGCAGGCACGTCCAAATTTTGCCGGCCCGGCCCGTTTGAAACTTCGCCTTCATGGTCTAGTACAGGCTTCTAGCCATGCCCGGGATCGTGCAGACCTCTACTGTAGGATACAGTTCTTTTCACATATATATATATTTTTTAAATTGAAGACATTGCATAGATTTAAATATCATATTCTGTTCAATTTTTTAATATATAGAAAAAAGAACGAAAATTTGAGATTTTGCAAATGTTTTTGCGTTATGCATAGATGCCAACAACACTTATCCGGAGTCTGTTACAAGACGAAAATATTTTCAACAGGAAATTTCATTTAATCAAAAATTTCAAACTGAAATCTAAAATGTACCTTATCGAAAAAAGACACAATTCCTTATATATTTTTTCCAGTTTAAAACATGCTTGTTTTGGAACAGACTCCGGAATAATTAAGAGATGTTGGCATCTGTGGTTATGTGTCCTATATTTATTAATTTGAATAATTCACAAACTTACTACTATCATTTAAAAAATATTTTAATATTTTAATTCCATACGTTTAATATTTATAATTAATAGCTATTTGTAATTTATTTAATTTTATTAATATTTTGGTTTCTACTGAATTATTAGGTCATTTTAAAATCACAGTTGTTTGTATACGATTTAATTTAGTGATGATATTGTTTCTCTTTAAAACGAGCGTTACCTAACTTATTTTATTAATAATATGATTTATAAAATTAACCATTTAACAATTCGCAATAATAATTAAATTTAAAATTCTGCATATGATTATATCATTTTAAATATGAATCAATTATTACAAATATATATTAATTACATTTTTTTAAACATACCTGGACTTAATAATAAAAAAAAGTGATTGTAATTTTAATATTATATACAATGCTTTTTTTTTTCAAAGAAAACAACTTAGATTTAATTCATTTAAATAGCGATAACATAGATTTTTTTTGCGTATGTTTTACACGTGTTTCATGAAATTTGTTCAATCTCATTTAGAAAAAAAAAAAAAAAAGGGCACAAGGGCATGAACGCCCTTTTCGAACAGTTTTCATTAAACGTAGGCGACTAATTTATTATACGTTTCCCCCATTTCTAAAGATCTTTAAAAATATTCTTTTTTCACTCAATAACGAAAATTTTTCTGGTGCAGTTAAGAAGTAATTTTCTTTCCCTTTGCCTAAAATTTTCAGCTTCTCTCATTCATGCGCCTGAGAATTGAATGCCGTTTCCCATTTTCTTATAAATGCCATGATTATAAATAACATGATTTATAATCTCTACATCGCACCCTTTTTATTTCTCGATTTTGGTTGAAGATATTTTTTAGAATGACACTTTCATTTTCAGAATCGGTTCGGTTTTGAAAGTGAAAGTAACTTTATAAGAAATATCTGCGACCAAAATCGAAAAAGTAAGAAAGATGCGCTGTAGAGACGGACCGCGGCTATCCAATGAAAAAAAAAAAAAAAAATACTTAAAAATGTCAAAATGGGAGCGAGATATTAGAAAAATCCCTCCTCATAGGATTAGCATTAGCTGATGAGTGCCTTCGCAGGCAGGGACAGGAGCCTTAATGTTTTTTATTGTTATATGACAAATAGAAAAAAAAAAGTGTTTAGCAAATTCATAGAACACAAGAAAAAAAAATTAGACGAAAGTTCAAAAAGCAAACAAAAAAAAAATGCCCTACCCCTGCTTTCCTACTGCCTACCTACACCCATAGCATGAAACAATTTTTGGCTTTCAAGCAATTATTTTTCTTATTCCATTTGTATAAAATGACATTTTGTTATCTTTCTAATTTCCTTCAACAAACATTCTAGTTAGCTTCCAGGTGATATTTCATCATTAACTAAATCTGCTGTCAAATACATAATGTCAACAGGCAAATCATTAACATTTAGAAACACGTCTTTTTTATGGCTACGTTTTAGTGAAGACGTTTAACCATTGCTTAACTAATTATCGCTTATCTTGAGCAGCATATGTCTATTTCCATTCATCCCGTATACGATCATTGCTTTTAAAATGTCAAGATGTACGAAAACATGTGGTGGCTAGTTAGTGCACCTGAACTTAATTTTTTTGAGAGAAAGAAATGTTCCTACTTAAAACGCGTCTCCAGAATTGTATCGCAAACAAGATAATATAAAACAACTAATCTAATAGGTTCTGAACGCAAAATGTTTAGCATATTCCATTGCATTTTAGCAATTAAATGATCTAAATGTTTTTTTTTTTTTTTTTTTTTTTTTTTTTTTTTTTTAAGAAAGTTAAAACGTACATTTTGTTGAAAAAATAAAAAGTACGGAAATCGTTAGAGGGGGCTCTAGAGGAAGCTAGGGGGGGCTCAGCCCCCATCGCCCCCATCTGGTTACGGGCCTGTAGAAATGTAATATGCACAAAAATAGTTCCCCGCAAGGCATTGCAGTTAAAAAAAAAATCTGATGTTAGACCAGTGTTGCCAATTTAGAGGTATTTTTTTCCTCCACACTTTTCTAAGAAAGCTATCTCTGTTTTCGAATTTCGCTCACCTTATCTAATGAGTTAATTCAAACTTTACCCCGAATATTTGAATAAAAATCTCCATACGATTATCTCCAAATGGAAAATAAAATATTAAAATAAAACAAACAAAAACAATTTCGTTGGGTCAAAACTCAAAATGCAAAACATTATTTAATATAATTCAAACTTTACCCCGAATATTTGAATAAAAATCTCCATACGATTATCTCCAAATGGAAAATAAAATATTAAAATAAAACAAACAAAAACAATTTCGTTGGGTCAAAACTCAAAATGCAAAACATTATTTAATACAATTCAATAATATTTTATATAATACAATCTCTAGAATACAAATACTAATTATGGTGTATAAAATTTCAGGAAAGTTATTTTTGTTTAGTTCAAGAGTGACGTCTGTTTTACGTGAATTATTCTTAAAATATGTTTTATTTCTTTATTTTTTCAACATTCAAAAGATATCATAGATTTTTTTTTTTTAAATTATGGCCATTTTTTTTTTCCATTCTGATCAGAAACAAAATTATGGCCATTTTTTTTTCATCCTGACCAGAAAAAAAAAAAAAAATTATGACCATTTTTTTTTTCCTTTTCTGACCAGAAAATCAGAGTTCTAACTTTTTACGACAGCTCTTTCATCTTCACCTAACACTTCATTTATAACGGTTGTTTCAAAATAATGGATGGCACCAGTCCATCAGTTCAGAAGAAAATGATCCATTCCAAAGGTTCGATTGAAAAAAACTATTTAATACTTTGAGCAGAAAGAAGAGGCTACACCTGCAATTTTTATGACACTAATAGAATCCCATAGCTGCCAATGTGTACGGTTTAGTTACCTCTAAAATTTAACACAAATTTTTGCCATATTTAATCGTTGACAATTGTTAGACTTTTTAAACTGAAATTACGGAAGTGACAGCCGATTGTTCCCTTGCGACGACATTCCTCTGGCTTCAACTCGTAAAACTTGGCTAAAAGGGCTATCTTTGACAACATTTTCTGAATGAATCTTTGCCTTTATAAGAAAATGGGAAACTAATTTCCTGGTATCTGAACAAAATGGGCAAATTTTATATTTTTACGAATATTAATGCAAATTTTTTGTATTTACGAATGAAAATGACTTCGCGAAAGTATCAGAAAAGTAGTTAGTTTGGATTTGGGAATAGCTTTCAATATAAAAAATTCTCATAACGAGGATGTGATCGCCCCCCACCCCAAAAAAAGAAATCCATGACCCCCTCTAAATGATGAGCTGAATCCGTCCTTGGCTTTGTCGAATATTGATTGATTAAAATCTCGGAAACGGAATCGAAAAAAAATCCGCTTTATACAGGATCCTTATGCCATATCATCTTTAGATTCTTCTATGTTTTGTCATACGCCAGACAGAATGATTTTAACAATACCGTGCAAAACACAGATGCGAGAAAAATCGACAAACAAAATCTTCATTTGGCGCCCGGGGCACATGCCCCCTCTGCCCCCCTTAATTTCGGCCCTGCTTTCAAATCAGCAAACTTACAAAGGCTGTGCCCAATAATGGAGTTGTTTCTGTTTTTCAAAGATCTTGTTCTTTTTTACCGCGATTCATGTGTGTACGCAGGGTAGGGGGGGGGGGGGCAGAAAATCTTTGGAAAAGTAATACATTCTTTAAAAATATTACGCTGAATGTAATTATTTTGAAAAGTAGTATTACTTGAATTTTATTGCATGATAGTTTTGTTTTAAAGGTTTTCATTAAATTTCATTGTAACTGCTGGCTGAAAATACCAATTATTTTTTATTGCCCACCAGAAACTTTTTAATCGAACTGTCTTTTATATTTTTTGAGAAAAACAAAAGATCTTTCAGAAAAGGCTGCCGAATGTGGCGTTTTGAACCGAATTTCCGGACGCGACAGTGGAGGAAGAGAAAGAAAACTGTTGTCATGAGACAACAATCAATTTTAACTCAAGATGTAATTAATTTAAAGAACAGAATCTATTGTATTGCAAATTACTTCAATAACCAAGCCTGCGAGTCTCATTCTTTTATGTGGAGTTTCGCCGAATATTCGGTTTCATTTTCGTTTTCAGCCCAAAATCCTAGTTTCGGCGAAAATACTGCCGTATATTCGGTATTACTATAACTGCCCCTCCCTAGCCTCCCCCAAACGGCACTCCCATCCAAAGAGCCGTACATCATGGAAGACGGTAGTATTTCGAGTGACGCAGCCTTAAACCTAAAATCGTATCGTATCGTATCGTTAAAATCGTATCGTATCGTATCGTTAAAATCGTATCGTATCGTATCGTATCATAGAATTCGTAGATGGCGGAACTCACATATACAGCTAACTCGACATCAAAGAAAACGCGAAAAGCCGCCTTTTAATAACTCAGCAGATATATGTCTTATTGTTCTGAATTTTCTAGAACAGTCTTATATCTGCAGTCTAATCGTATACTGAAATTTTTGCATTTCTACGTGCAGTATATTTTGAGATCTAAATAGCCATTTTTTAAAGTGAAAACGTTGGTATAATATCGAGGAAGTTCCTAATGTGAAAATCTCGAAAACGGTTCTAACGATTATTTTTAAATTGATACATAATATAACTGTGATTACGGCGAGGTGAATAACACTTTTCTTTTTTCTGGGAAAACTCTCGTTCGTTAAATAATTCGATTTTTTTTTCTCTCGAAAATGACACGGGCGATTTTTTAAAAATCAAATAAATATGTTTCAGATGAACCAAATAACAATTTACTTGTTTCCAGCAAGACTCTTGTTCGTTTTATAATGCGCATGAAAAATCGGGCTATATTTCTTCGCCATTCTATGGAAATTTCACCGAAAATGCATGACACTGTATTCATACACATGCTTTCTTTTTAACCACTTTTGGGGAGAAAAATTTTGTCTTCCCACTGGCTGAGTGGCTAAGGGCCATCGTTTACTGACCTTAAGATAGGCAGTTCGATACTCGCTGGTACGTGTTTTCACATGTGAATGTTTTTTTTTTTTTAAGTCTGCTAGTTGACCATTATTCTCAGTTCCTTTGTAATTTTTTTAATTGCTATTAAGTTAAATAAAATTACAATTATAATGACGCCAATTTGATGATGATTATTTCTTGGCAATTTTTCAACAATAAAAATATTACCATAAATTTTATAAATATATTTAATTTCAATCACTTTACAAAAAATATACATTAATAATTATTATTTGAATATAAATCACACGATCAGAAACGTAAAAAAATAATTCATTTCAGCTCTTCTTTTTATAATATCATTTTTTATTATTATGACGGTCAATCAATATATAATCACTGACATCTATAATATTATTATTATTATAACTATTATTTTCCTTGCATAAAAGCTATTGTGATGTAATAATTCTTTTATAATAAATAATTTAGTTGAAATGTTTTATTTATAAATATCAATGAAGTTTGATAACCCCGAGACAATTCTTTTTATTTAACTTTGCAATATTTACAGTTTACATAATAAGCATATCAGAATTCTGGTGTCGCCATCTTTTGACGCAATTGCGTAGTATTATAGAGAAATATTTGATAAAAACGTTGAATTAGACAGTTTTTAAATCGAAGAATTATTTTAAGAGATATTTAATGTTAAATCTGGATAAAATTGTCTCATTAAAAAAGTCTCATAGGAAAAAAAAATATACATGGGAATTTAATATTTTCATTCAATTTAATCATTCAATAGAAACTCGAAGTTTGCAGAGTGCATTTATTATTCTTAACTTGCCTAATTTTTTGACGGTTTATTTCAATTTTAAATTAAAATTTTCAGAATTTCCAGAGATATTTTTTACATATTTTAGAAAAGGTTATTTTAAATTGTTGCCAAATGTTAAAACAGCGCAAAGAATAATATATCCTTTAAATTAAAAATTTATTCACACGTGACTATTATAAACAGAAAAAAATCCTTTTAAATTAGAATTAAATGATAACGTGTTAAAAGCAGGAAAATATTAAACATTACGTCATAAAAATTGTTTTTACACATGCTTACTTAAAATGAAAGAAAATTATAAAATAATCAATTATTTTCAAATTAGAATTAAATGATTACGCATTAAAAGAAGGAAAACATTGACATAAAAATTATATTTACACGTGAATATTAAAAGAAAAAGAAAATTTTTAAATAATAAATTCATTGATATGTGTTAAAAGTCGTAAATGGAGGAAATTACGTCATATTGGCCAAAGTGGCCAAAACAGTTTACAAAACACATTGCAAAACATATTGCAAAACAGTGTAAATTAAAAAATATATTTATATGAGAGATTTATTTCAAATTTCGAGATGATATTTTTAACTATAGTTGCTAATTTTAAGGTAGCGCAAATAATAATATTATCTTTCTAATAATAAAAATATTTTCAGTTGAATGTTATAAAGAGAAAGGAAAGTTTGGTGAAAATTATGTCAGATTTAAAACGTTACATTTAAAATCTCTTATTTAAAATCATTTTCTTATAGCGTTGTTAAAAAATACCATAAAGCAAAGACTCTGTTGACTTAGTTCCTTTTATATTTGGTATTTTCAAATGTTTAACTAATCTTATTTAATCAAGCAGGGAAACAGCAACTAACATCAGCTGATTCGGTTTTGAAATCCCTCAGTAAAAGGGAAACCCGTTTACAGTAAGATCGCCATTGATTTTTTTAATTATACAGAGCAGCCTCGATTATCCGAGCTAATTGGGACTGTTAGTAAATCGGAATCGGAAATCTCGGTTAATAGAAACTGTGTGTAAAAACTCGCCGTGCTTGCGAATTTAACATCTCTTTTAAAAATATATATAGAAAGTTTTTTAAATAATAAAAGTAAATATATGTAAAGTTCTGTTTCACAGCTTAACAAATTTAAAAAGAAAATCAACTACCAGTAGTAAATTTTAAAATGCAAATTGAAAAATTTACGAGAGTTCACACAGCCACTGGAAACAAAGCATTGTTCGCTATTGACTTCTCAGGGTCCAATGTTTCTATGGAGTTGAGGGCTTTTGGGGGCAGAAGGGCCTGTATAGCACGGACAGTGAGCTAAAGAGTGTGGTTATTTTTAAGGCTCATTCAAAAGGGAAAAAAAAAAAAAAAAAAAAAAAATCAGACTTTGTTATCGGCTCGGTTAACAGAAACCTTGATTAATCGAAGCTCGGTTAATCCAGGTTCTACTATAATTCAATCTTCCGTAATCTTTTTAAAGCAGATCAAATTAATGGACTTTAGCACAAAGTCACATAGCTGATAACTGCCATGCTTGTTGGCCACCTTTTTTTCAAAAAGTTTGCTTCACCTTATTCAATTAATGAGATATCTCCGATAAAATAAGTCACATTTTCCCGTTCTAAAATACTGGTATCCAAAAATCGTAGCATGTAACTGACACTACAAGTACTCATGGAACTAGACTATTTTAAGTCTGATTTTTATTATAGACTATATAAAATTATTAAAAATATATATTATGATAGGAACTAGCGGGCTTCGTCCGCTATTTACGTTACGGATATAAAAATCATGTTTTTTTTAGGGAAAAAGAAATAAAAACCTATTTGACGATAGGTTTATAAAGACACATTTTGTATTTGTTATATTTCCGGGGATGAGGAGGGGGGGGGGGCTATTTTGATTAAATATCGCAATTAGTCTACATGGCAGATATAATTATGATAGACACTAGCGAGCTTCGCCCCTCTCTGGCGCCTTATGGGTCCAGCTTCCATAACTCAGAAACTACCTTTCGGACATCAATGCAAAAGATTCCAAACGTTATAATTAACTTAATAATCACCCTATATAGCATTAAAGTAAATTTATGAGTACTGCATACTATTTTTTTATCGTAATTTCTGAAGAGAAAAAATTATTTCGGTTCCATTCTTAGGTACTGGTCTGAAAAATTTTGAAAAAGGGGGGAAGGAGGGGACATGAGACTGCTGTTTGTGAAACAACACAACGGGCTCTGGCTTATTCAACTTGGTTTTTGATGACTTCAATTGGAAGGTGGTTTGTTTAAAAGAGTGCGTTCTCTGCCCCATGAAAATTGGAACTATTGGTGCTACATCTATGTAAGGATTTAATAATTATAAATTAACATTTTGGATTTATTAATTTAAGGATAAAGTGTTTTTAAAGGAATATCAAATGAAACCCTCTGTGCGATCTGCGATTATACTTACCCAGTTGTTTTTATATACAAACTGCTATAAGGAAAATTGTAATAAAATAGTAAAAATTAAATCTGCATTAAATTCCATAAGTATCTTTTTTTTAATCATTTTATCACTAACCTCAAAAAAGTAATGATATCAATGCAAAAACCCTTGACGGGTTAAAAGTTTCTGACGCAGCACTTTATCTTATGCTCTAAGAATTTTAAATATGGAACTTAAAAATACTGATATCAAATTTTGAGTGACGTTATGCTATTTCTTAAAAAATATATTTGTATTTATTTCACCATTTTATTTTTGTTTTATTTATAATCGCATGTGCAAAAGTTATGTTCAACATGAAAAGCTGCATAAAATTTTATTCGCTGTTGCTTTATCATTTACATCTCTCATAAATTCAAAATATGTGTTTTAAAAGATATGATATAAAATTTAAGTGACGCCTTGATGTGACTTTAAAAGGTTTGTTTTTTAAAATTCAATTTAAATTATTTTTGACTTGGTTAAAATATTTTTTTTACATCTACACAATACTTTTAATTTTCCAATTCACTGTTAAATATATCACTTTCATTGAATCTATACTATGCATTGAAATGTATTTATTTCAATAAATTGATTTATCTTTTGTGTCACGCTATTCAAAATTGTGAGTAAGATTTATGTAAATGGTTTCTTTGCGTCATTGTGTCCAAACTACATGAAATGTATGAAAAAGGATAGTTTGACGCAAATAAACCATTTACATAAATCTTACTCACAATTTTGAATAGCGTGACACAAAAGATAAATCAATTTATTGAAATAAATACATTTCAATGCATAGTATAGATTCAATGAAAGTGATATATTTAACAGTGAATTGGAAAATTAAAAGTATTGTGTAGATGTAAAAAAAATATTTTAACCAAGTCAAAAATAATTTAAATTGAATTTTAAAAAACAAACCTTTTAAAGTCACATCAAGGCGTCACTTAAATTTTATATCATATCTTTTAAAACACATATTTTGAATTTATGAGAGATGTAAATGATAAAGCAACAGCGAATAAAATTTTATGCAGCTTTTCATGTTGAACATAACTTTTGCACATGCGATTATAAATAAAACAAAAATAAAATGGTGAAATAAATACAAATATATTTTTTAAGAAATAGCATAACGTCACTCAAAATTTGATATCAGTATTTTTAAGTTCCATATTTAAAATTCTTAGAGCATAAGATAAAGTGCTGCGTCAGAAACTTTTAACCCGTCAAGGGTTTTTGCATTGATATAACTTACCGTATAAAACTGTCAGAAATATTTAAATCATAAAATTTTAAGTATATGAAATACCATCGATAATTTGATGTGAAAAAAATTTTCATTCACAAATAAATATGAAAGCAACAAAAATATCAAAATAAAGTACTTACTTACTTCTTTAAAATAAACAACATTCTAAATAATTATTGACGATTACTGAAATCACTTTTCTTTTCTAATATACTACGCTGTGCACAGTTAGAACAAATAATCATAAAATTGACTTGCTCAAATAATATTGCATTGAAAAAAAGAAAAGAAAAAAATATTACCAAAAGAAATTATATAAATCTCTTTTTCAGAAAATTAATCTTTCATAATACTCAAAAGAACAAAAACAAAAAAAAACCACATACATAAAACAGCATTTAAAAATAAATAAACACCAGCTGGCTAGCAATAAACAGAAAAAAAAAAAATTTCAACTTTTTACCGGTAACAAAACAAATAAAATAAGATTTATCTTTCTTTAGCTAATCACTTTTCGCTGATTCATATGGCGGTTTCAGATTTCTTTTAAACACACAGAATATCGGCGATAGTAGAACACTGAAAGTTATTTCGAAAACATTTTAGACTAAAGGCTTTTCGATGATCACAAACAACAATTATGAAATAAACTGAAAGATTTTTTTTTTTTTTTCACTTTTAACAACACACTTTCGCCTTGAGAACTTTGAAGCTTGAAGCATACCCACAAATGATTATTCCATAAGGATGGCACTAATTACTTGATTTAATATCAAAAAGAGTGCACACATTAGAAACGAAGTGGTTCTTTTTTCCATATACCATATTCTTGAAATGATGATTTCACACAATTACGAATCTAGCTGATTCTTTTTACTCATTTGTCAGGGCGGCAATACACTATAGAAGGAAAACGCTTTTCTTGAAATTAGGGTTACACATTCACATAATTGAGAATGGTTTCTCAAACTTTAGAATTTGGAGATTCTTTTTAATCACTTACTTTGTCAGGATGACAAATACACAATTATCCACTGTCATTATTGTCCGGATGACAATATTTTGAACCTGGTATAGCGGTTCCTTTTTATTTCGTTTTTGAAGAAGGAGATTTTTTCACGTTGGGCGTCATTTTGTGTCGATGTGGGTTTGGATAAACTCTTTCGACACTTAAACAATCACATTTTTAATAAGAATCACACACAAAATATATACAGATTCGCGAAAAGCGCAAAATAACTTTGGAACATACATATTTCCATACAAACATCTCTAGGGGAGATACAATTCGTACACTCGCCGAAACTCTACTTAAACCCGCGCAATCATGATTACATACATTCACTTCACTTCATCACTTCATGTTTGGCAAAATATCTCAGGATATTTTGCCGACAGTGGCAACAGCGCCATCTATATGCTATAAAAATAAGGGAAGGCAATCATTTTGTTACAACGCTAATTTGATCGACTTTAAGGAGACGAGGGATCTTTAAAATCAATTTTTTATTTTTGTAAATTTTACTTTATATATTATTCAAGGGTACATTATATGCATTATGGCATACATTTACAACATTTTTTTTTTTTTTTTTTTGAAAAAAAAAAGGAATTTTTCGAAATATTTTAGAACTTTTCAAAATGACCCATGCGAACTGAATATCTATGAAAATTCCCAATATTTTTTATACAAGTTTGGTTTATATACATAAATAAAACCGTGCATCGAATTTTATACATTTGAATATAAAGGTAAGAAAAAAAAATATTTTCCAATTTTTTTGAAATTTTAAGGCTCAAAATTAAAAAAAAAAATAAAAAATATTTTCATTTCTTACCTTTATATTCAAATATATAAAATTCGATGTACAGTTTTATTTATGTATATAAACCAAACTTGAATAAAAGATATTGGGGATTTTCATTGATATTCAGTTCGCATGGTGCATTTTGAAAAGTTTACGGAAAATTCCTTTTTTTTTCACAATTTTTTTTTATTTTCTTTATTGTGATAAATGTATGCCATAATGCACATAATGTACACTTGAATAATAGTTAAAGTGAAATTTACAAAGAATAAAAAATTGATTTTAATGGCTCCTCATCCCCTTAAAAAAATTTCGGAAGAATGAATTAGAATCTCTCTATTCTAAAAAAAAGTAACTACCGCTGTCACCGCCGCCGCCGCCGCCGGTTTTGAATTTTTTGTGACCGGAGGTCTTTCTTCGTTAATATTAAGAAAAATAATGCATACAAAAATATGAAAAACAGTAGTATTATACAGAAATGTTTGATAAACACGCTGATGCAGACAGTTTTCAGATCGAAGAATTATTTTAAGAGATATTTAATGCTAAAGTTGGACAAAATCGTTCCACTAAAAAAGTTTTATAGGAGCAAAAACTGTTCATAGGAATTTAATCATTTTTAGATCATTTTATGCGTTAGAATTTGCCGGAGTGCAGATTGCTTTAATTTTTTTATTTTGACTAATTTTTTGAGGTTTTATTTCTATTTTAAATTCAGATTTTCAGCATTTCTAGAGATATTTTTAACAGATTTTAGAAAGTGATATTAATTTAAACTGTTGCCAACTGTATAAACAGAGGAAGCAATAATGTTTGCTTCAAAAAAAAAAAAAAAATATTTATACGTGTAAATAAATTAAAAATTTATTTACACGTGACTATTATAAACAGAAAAAACATTTGGAATTAGAATTAAATAATTATGTACAAAAAGCAGGATCTTATTAAAAATTATGTCATAAAAACTATAATTACACGTGAATTTTAAGAGAGAAAGGAATTTGTAAAGTAATAAATTTATTAACATGCGTTAGAAGTCTTAAATAGGAGAAATTACGTCATATTTACGTCACATTACAGTTATTACATAAAATGAACACAAAATAACATTGCAAAACGGTTTAAATTTAGAAATTGTGCTAGACATTTATTTAATATTTTAAGAGGATACTTTTCAACTATTTTTGTTAGGAAAGCGCAAATAATATTTAATTTCTAACAGAAGTATTTTCACGTGAATATTAAAAAGAGAAAGAATAGTTTGGTCCAAATTACGTCAGATTAAAAACGATTAATTTAAAATGTCTCATTTAAAAGAACTTTCTTTTCACTTTGTTAAAAAATACCAGGAGACAAAGACTCTGTTTACTTAATTCCTCTTACATTAGCTTATTTCGAAATGTTGTTACACGTGTCTACGTCATCAAGTTATTTTTATTTCGACGTTTTATTTGTATTTTTATTAATGTTGTACTAATTTATTTGTTTTTTCGTTATTTAAAATAAAAATTATGTCAATTTGTATAATTTGGCGAGTGGTTTGGCGATTTATATAATTTGGCGAAATGGGTCGACGGGATAATCAAGTAGTACTGCAACGGATTTGGCGTTAAAATTCCCCAATCAAAGAGAAATGAATAGAAATCCGTTTATAGAGAGATCGCCACTGTTTTTTAAATTATAATTCAGTCTTTCGAAATCTTTTTAAAGCCGATCAAATTAGCGTGCATTTAGAGTCTACGGTGTCTGGACGGGGGTTGGCGAGCGTAGCTCGTAGGGGGCCGAGCCCCCTAGTTAAAAAAAAACAAAAAACAGTGGCTATCTTTCTGTTGACGGGTTGTTTTTGTCTTTGAATAAATCACACCAGTGAAACATGTGAAAATAAAATGACAATAATAAAATGAAACATGTGAAAGCTAATATAAAATGACTTAAGTAAACAGAGTTTTTGTCTCCCGGTATCTTTAAACAACGCTATAAAAAAGTTTTTTTAAATAAGACATTTTAAATGTATCGTTTTAAATCTGACACAATTTTCACCGAAGTTTTGTTTCTCGTTTTAATAATTACGTGAAAATACTTTTGTTGTTAGCCAGGAAATATTATTTGCGCTGTCCTAGAATTCTCAACAATAGTTTTAAAAGATTATCTCAAAATATCAAATAAATGTCTCGCACAAATATCTCTCTATTTTTTTTTTTTTTACTGCCAACCCCCGTCCAGACACTGCAGACTCTAAATGCACGCTAATTTAATCGGCTTTAAAAAGATTTCGAAAGATTGAATTATAATTTAAAAAACAGTGGCGATCTTCCTATAAACGAATTTCTATTCATTTCTCTTTGATTGGGGAATTTTAACGCCAAATCCGCTGCGGTACTACTTGATTATCCTGTCGACCAATTTCGCCAAATTATATAAATCGCCAAACCACTCGCCAAATTATACAAATTGATATAATTTTTATTTTAAATAACGAAAGAACAAATAAATTCGTACAACATTAATAAAAACACAAATAAAGCGTCGAAATAAAAATAACTTGATGACGTAAACACGTGTAACAACATTTCAAAATAAGCTAATATAAAAGGAATTAAGTAAAGAGAGTCTTTGTCTCCTGGTATTTTTTAACAAAGCGAAAAGAAAGTTCTTTTAAATGAGACATTTAATTAATTCTCAAAATATCAAATAAATGTCTAGCGCAATTTCTAAATTTAAACTTTTTTGCAATATTATTTTGTGTTCATTTTATGTAATAACTATAATGTGACGTAAATATGACGTAATTTCTCCTAAGACTTCTAATGCATGTTAATGAATTTATTATTTTACAATATCCTTTCTCTTTTAAAATTCACGTGTATACTTTTTATGACGTAATTTTTAATAAGTTCCTGCTTTTTATACGTCATTATTTAATTCTAATTTGAAAGTTTTTTTCCTGTTTATAATAGTCACGTGTAAATAAATTTTTAATTTGAAGCAAACATTATTGCTTGCGCTTTTTATACAGTTGGCAATAGTTTAAATTAGCACAATTTTCTGAAATCTGTAAAAAATATCTCTAGAAATGCTGAAAATTTGAATTTAAAATAGAAATAAAACCTGAAAAAATGGGTCAAAATAAAAAAATTAATGCAATCTGCACTCCGGCAAATTCTAACGCATAAAATGATCTAAAAATGATTACACTGCCATGTATAGTTTTTGTTGCTATAAAACTTTTTTAGTGGAACGATTTTGTCCAACTTTAGCATTAAATAACTCTTAAAATAATTCTCCGATTTGAAAACTGTCTGCATCAGCGTGTTTATCAAACATTTCTGTATAATACTACTGTTTTTCATATTTTTGTATGCATTATTTTTCTTAATATTAACGAAGAAAGACCTCCGGTCACAAAAAAATCAAAACCGGCGGCGGCGGCGGCGGTGACAGCGGTAGTTACTTTTTTTTAGAATAGAGAGAAAGTAACTTACTCCGCAGCCGCCGGTTTTGAATTTTTTTGTGACCGGAGGTCTTTCTCCGTTAATATTAAGAAAAATATTGCATACAAAAATATGAAAATCGGCGATATTATAGAGAAGTGTTTGATAAATACGCTGATGCAGACAGTTTTCAAATCGAAGAATTATTTTAAGAGATATTTAATGCTAAAGTTGGACAAAGTGGTTCCATTAAAAAAGTTTTATAGGAGCAAAAACTATACATCGGAATTTAATCATTTTTAGATCATTTTATACGTTATAATTTCCCGGTGTGCAGAATGTATTTATTTTTTAAATTTGACTCATTTTTTGAGCTTTTATTTCTATTTTAAATTCAAATTTTCAGCATTTCGTGAGATAAAATTTTACTTATTTTAGAAAATTGTACTAATTTAACTTGTTGCCAACTGTATAAACAGCGCAAACAATAATGTTTGTTTTAAATTAAAAATTTATTTACACGTGACTATTATTAACAGAAAAAAAAACTTTCAAATTAGAATTAAATAATTACTTATAAAAAGCAGGAACTTATTGAAAATTGCTTCATAAAAACTATATTTACACATGAATTTTAACAGAGAAAGGATATTGTAAAATAATAAATTCATTAACATGCGTTAGAAGTCTTAAATAGGAGAAATTACGTCACATTACATTTATTACGTAAAATGAACAAAAAATAATACTGCAAAACAGTTTAAATTTAAAAATAGCGCGAGACATTTATTTGATCTTTTCAACTATTTTTTTGATGACAGAGCAAATAATATTTCATTTCTAACAAAAGTATTTTCACGTGAATATTAAAAAGAGAAAGAAAAGTTTGCTGAAAATTACGCCAGATTAAAAACGATACATTTAAAATGTCTTTTAATTAATTTATTTATTGAACAACAAACATACGACTTGTGTGCTTGACATGAGAGCCCGCTTAAAATGTCTTATTTAAAACAAGTTTCTTTTCGCTTTGTTAAAAAATACCGGGAGTCAAAGACTCTGTTTACGTAATTCATTTTATATTAGCTTATTTTGATATGTTTAACTGGTTTTATTTAATCAAAGAGGAAAACAGCCATTGTATCTTTTAACAGCAGCTGATTTTTCCTTAAAATTCCCCAATAAAAGAGAAGTGAATAGAAACTCGTTTATTGGGAGATCGCCACTGCTTTTTAAATTATAATTCAATCTTTCAAAATCTTTTTAAAGCTGATCAAATTAGTGTGCTTGTAGAAACTGCGGTGTCTGAACGGGGGTTGGCGAGCGTAGCTCGTAGGGGGCCGAGCCCCCTAGTACTTTTAAATTTAAACTGTTTGGCAATATTATGAATTGGCAATTTTAAATATAACGTAATTTCCTCCATATACACTTTTAACGCATATTAATGGATTTATTATTTTACAATTTATTTCTCTTTTAAAATTCATGTGTAAATACAGTTTTTATGACGTAATTATAAATATCTTCCTGCTTTTAATACATAAGCATTTAATTCTCATTTGAAAGTTTTATTCTGTTTATAATAGTCACGTGTAAATAATTTTTAATTTGAAGGAAACATTGCGCTGTTTTTAAATTTGGCAACAATTTAAAATAATACCCTTTTCTAAAAGTTGTAAAAAATGCCTCTGGAAATGTTGAAATATTGAATTTAAATAGAAATAAAACTTCAAAAAAATGAGTCAAATTAAAAAAATAAATGCAGTCTGCACACCGGGCACTTTTAATGTATAAAATGATCCAAAAGTGATTAAATTCCCGTGTATAGTTTTTGCTCCTATAAAACTTCTTTAATGTAACGATTTTGACCAACTTTAACATTAAATATCTCTCAAAATAATTCTTCGATTTGAAAACTGTCTACATCAACGTGTTTACCAAACATTTCTCTATAACACCGCCGATTTTCATATTTTTGTATGCAATATTTTTCTCAATATTAAGTAAGAAAGACCCCCGGTCACAAAAAATTCAAAACCGGCGGCGGCGGTGACAGCGTTAGTTACTTTTTTTTAGAATAGAGGGATACATTAATAAATATTTGGTTATTTTTCAGTTTATTGACATGTTAATGAGTAAATATAAGGCAAAAGGAAGGATGTGACATTTTCCCTACATCAGTCATTAATTGACTCATTTACTTACTTCTTCAGCTCATAAACGACACTATTGTACAATAATTAAATTAAACTGAGTTTTGAAAGTTTTCTGTTTTGCTTTGTTTTATTATTGTTTTTGAAAATTAAGTCCAACTCAACCCGAACCCCGAACTACCCAACCCAATGAAGGAATCTATCTCAGACAAAAATAGACGTTTCAATTTAACCTCTGTCCATCCGTGTTCGGGTCGAGTCCTGAAATTTATATTTTAAGTAAATCCGAAGCGAACAGGAAAGAACCCTGAACCCTGAACCCGATCCGAAATGAAATAAAATCAAAATTTTATTGGAATTATGAAAAATAGTCATCTCTAACAGCATTTTTATCTTTTGTGTAGGAAAAGGAATATATATTTACTTATTCGACTTATAAGTTAAACAATATTATGCACTTTCTTTTGAAAAATCGGGTCAATCCAAACCGAACCCACAATAATAATTATCAGACTGGCCCACAACGAAAAACATTTAGCGCCAACTCAATCCGAACCACCGTTCACTGTAAAAAAAAATCTGTGAAGTTACTAAAGTTTTTCTAGGAAACTGGGATTCCTAGAACTTTTCATGTAACGGCAACAACAAAATTTCATGTAACAGACACACTTTTGCGCCGAAAATCAAAAAATGTGTAAGGTTACTAAGAATTTTTTTGGAAACTGGGATTCCGAGAACTTTTCATGTAACTGCAGCCAGGGTTACAAATAAAAGTTTAGTAAGATTACTGAAATTTTAGCAGATTCATTTGTAAAGTTACAGATTTTTGTAGCTTTACAAAAACTAGTTTTGTAGATTTGCAGCTTTTTTCGTACAGTTACAGGTGAAAGTTTAGTAAGCATGTAACTTTACATTTGTAGAACTACAGATTTTTTTTACAGTGTTCGAATCGGACCCTAACGTATGCAACAATCTACTTCAGATAACAATGGATTCTTTGTCCAACTTATACAGCCTTCTTTTTCAGTATTTCAGATAAAAGAGAATGTGTGAAAAATATGAAACTGATTAATGCCACTATCACTACAATATCGGACAACTGAACTCATACAGAATTTTTCTCATTAAAAGAAAAAAAAAACTGCAGTTTTTTTTTCTTAAATATTTCTTACCTAAAACTTAGACGTTCTTCTATTTCTAAGCCCCAACTAGAGTCTTTCCAAGGGCCGGGTTGCACCGGACCCAAATCTAAAATTTCTGCTGAAAGTCAACCCGAAACCGGACAAAAAGGAATTCGTCAACCAAATCCGAAAATGGAAAAAAATCATCAAACCGACCCTAATTCGAGACGAGTTTTTGTTTAATTGTGTACAAAGAAAATATAAATAATCCATTTGCTAAATGTTTATGCTTTCAAATTTCATGCTGTATAAGCATCTATTACTTTTGTTCTTGTTTTGTGTGCGTGCGTGCGTATGTGTGTCTGTCTGTTTTAAAAAAATGAAGAATTAGGATCATTTTGATGAAATAGACCAGCCATTAATTTAAAAAATCTTACACTTTTTAAATTTTATATAATTCTTGGGCCGTATAAGTTATATTTAGTGAAATTTTCTCTCTGCTCTGACAAGTAAAGCAGTAAAAATTCCATTCTTCAACGACCAAAACACACCGAGTAAGACTGTAAATGTTAACATTGCTGTTATTTTTTTGTACAAAATTGGAGCTGTTTTGCACTAAAAAAGGTTAGATCATTTTTTAATACTGCAAAGCTCTGAAATTTCATAAAATTCAATGCATCATCACTCGGTTAGTTTTGGTTGTAAAAGAAGGGGCATTTTATTGTTTTCCTTGTTGTACATAAACTCCTCACCCCCCCAACACACAACTAAATAATTTACGGGATTCAGGACTGTATAAAAAATTGTTTAAAAGGATAGCTTTTTAAAAATTAGTGGCCGAACTCAGTATAATCTTACTCTAACGTAATATAAACGTTTAATGAATATAATCTTAATTAGAGATCAACTGAAAATTCGGTTTCATTTTCGGTTCAACATCTGAGTTTAGACAAAAATTCGTTTTCGGCGAAAATGCTGCTGAAAATTCAGTCGGACAGAAATTCGACCGAAACTATCTGTATTCCAAAATTCTCGTATTTTACTTCGGAAATTTTCAACAAGACTCATTGATTCGAGCTGTATTAACTCATATGAGACACTCTTAATTTATTGCTATGAACTTCACTGTTTATAATTATCAGTCACGACTGATTCAAGATGTGAGTGCAAATTAAAAAACAAGAAATGCATATATGACTAAACTTTGAAGACGTTTTTCACGTGCTCATTAAAAGCTGCAGACTTAACTTTACTAGAATTTTTTTATTTTGAAACAGCAGAAGTGTTTCAAATATTCTTTGAGAAAGTTCTAGTAGAACAGATGATCCTTTACAAAATTAATTATAAAAGATAAATCGAGGTATGTATACGTAAAAGGTTTTTTAAACAGATGAAATTCATAATTAGAAAATCATTTCGTGTCATTGATGGATTACTAATTACATTCTATTTTACATGAAAATAAAAAGTTTTGGTTAGAGTCACAGAGAGGCAACTTAGACCACGGGTATAATTAAATTACACCTACAATTAATTCATAACTATGTATATTTATTATGTGTTAATTAGTTAAACATTTTTTTGGCAATTTTCGTTTTCGGCCGAAAATAGAAATATTACCGAAATTCAATTTCTGTTTCGGTTTCGGTCGATCCTTAATCTTAATTACTATTTTATTTTGAACACTTTTTCAATTTGCGTTATATCTCCAACAGGTAAAAAAATAAAGCGCATTTCGATCTTTTTGAGAAACCTTGTGTGTATGCCGAAGTCGGAGTCGGAGTCGATTGTTTCAAAAATCCAGGAGTCGGAGTCGGTCATTTTTCCTACCGACTCCGCAGCCCTGGTTTTACCAAAGGAAACGTTAGTTTTCTTTTATATATGGCGATATTTTCTCTCATATTTCTATTATTTTAATGAAGCATTTCGCTTAGCGTCTCAGCAGTATCAACGGAACGAAAAAATATTAAAATGTAACACTTTTTTGAGGGAAATACGTGTTTTTTAAAGCATGACGTCATTTCTGTTCAAATTTTTAAAAGTTATTTTTAATTATAATGAGAAAATGGCATCAATAAGGATATAATTAATAAAAATAAACTAACTGCATTTTCTCTTTTCTCTGCAACAATGGAAGTAATCCTATTGCCACCATTTTAATGAAATTTCACAAAATAACTTTTTAAAATTAAAATAAAATATAAAAATGGAAATAAATTTAAAAAAAAAGCTAGTACGGGCATATCTAGAAATGAACAGCTTTCATTTAAAAAATTTATCATCAAAATTGGTTCAGTAGAAAGTTCAGCACTGGTGACTAAAAAAACAACCTTATTTTTTAAATATATAGATAATCAGATTAGATCAGTTTATTTAAAAGTGATTATTCCAGCGTCTTTTGTAATTTTTGAATTACTACGCAACTGATCAAACCCCTGTAGCGAACAACAGTTACTCATTTGCTATTTACTTATTTATTGTAGTAAGTTTCGAAAGTTACAGATGCAAAGAATCTCCAGGAAGACAAATAACATGCTTAAAACTAGCGATGCACGAAAAATTATTGCTAAGCTGTTAAAATAAATCTCTAACACAGATCATAAATTTCAGATTATCACGCGTAGTCTTCAATTTTCTTGCGCTTCATTTCAGTACTTCTCTTTAGGCAGAAGTGAAGTAAAATATTACAATTTCTTGAAAAAGGCCATAGATAACTATAAAAAATACACCTTTGGAGTGGTTTCTTTTGAAAAGAGAATTTTTGAAATTAAATGAAATGCACGTAAAAATGTTTATTTCCTTCATCATCTCTTGTTTGTAAAACTGAATATTTCATATGGAATTTTTTAAATAATAGAAAGAAGTAAAACAAAATAAAACAAAACACACACACGCGCAAGAAAATTAAAACAAAACACTAAAGTTGATTTTTTTGTGCGTGTAATTTTGTATTGTGTCTGATATGTAACCCTCCCCCCCCCCCCCCAAAAAAAAGAAAATAAAAATAAAAATAAAAATAAATAAATAAATAAATAAAAAATAAATAAAATAAATAAATAAATAAAAATAAATAAATAAATAAATAAATAAATAATAAATAAATAAATAAAATTAAGGAAAAAAATAAAATTGTGAACTAAAATCAGTACTGTAATAAATAAATCCATAAAAGAAATAATATATATATAAAAGTAATAACATATAAATAATACTATTAAATTCTGTCAAACCTGTGTATTTATGTATGTACGTGTATATGTATATCTGTCAAAGACAACAGTCCAAACAAATTTATAAAATTCAGACCTTTTAAATTTTGCTTATGCTTCAGAGAAGCGATTTCGGCAATCCGCTTTTCTAAATTAAAAATACTATTTTTTATGAATATTTAATATTTTATGGGAAAATGTTGCCAAATTTCAGCCAAGATGTGTTTATTTCAACAATAAATATTTTTTTCTTTCCTGTTGACACACTTTAAAAAGAAAATGGGCAAAAAAAGAAAAAAAAAATGATAATAATGTAATGTATATGCAATAATCAAACACGTGGCCTTTGAAGTTTTTATTTAATTTGCATAAAATATTTAAACACAGGGGGTTTTTAATTACTTTTTCTAGGAAAGTATTATTAACACAGAACTTACAATTTAGTTCATTAAATTTGAAATTCTCTACATCTACAGAGTTACCTTACTTTTTACTGCAAGATGAAATTTTGATTTGATCTGTTTGCGCAAAACATTTTCCCAGATGAAACTTTAATTAGTATTATTTTTATATTTCATGTAGCTATTTATAAGTTATATTTACTCTTTGACGCTTTAGTGATCCGATTTAAATCTTTATAGAATATGTAGTGCATTTTCTTCTTTTTCCAGTAAACTTAATTTGGAAGTATAGATTTACAATTTAAGTACCGATCGCGTTATTAGCGATTTATGGGCGGAAACGCACGTGGTCCTGTTATAGTTATCGCCATATTAAAAAAAAAATATGGACACGAAAAAGGTAACTCCCAAGTCTATGAAGCCGAAAGCAGTGATGACTCCATGGATGGGTTCGTTTGAAAGGACCAGACAACATAAGTATCCCTGTTTGCTTAAATTCTCCAAATAATAATAAAACACTGGCAGTTTAGGATATCTTTAAATACGACAGAAAACAAAGAGAGAAACGAAAAATACATTATTAAGTAAAACAAAGATTAAAATGCTTGTAATTTATTATGAAATTGTATGCACTTAGCCCTGCAATTTGTACATTTTGTAGAATTAAGTTCAATTTGTACTGAACTATTCCTCTTGCACAGATGTCCATGCAAAAATTTTAAAATTATTCCTGATCAATAGCCTTTCTGGTCTTTTCCTTCATAAATTTTTCTGGTCTATACTTTCTTCAGATAAAAAAACAAACATGGTTGTACCAGGAAATTTCGTTACTAAAATATCATAGAAAATCGACAGAATTTCTCGCCAAGCCAAAGAAACAACAATGCAATAAACCGTAAATAAAAGGAATTTCCGCCAATTGATGCCATACGATTTAACAACATTTTTTTAGTACTCTATCTAGCTTATATTTTTTGGATTGACCAAAACGGGATTTTGATACCTCTATATCTCGCGTTCTATTTATCATAGAAACAAAATTCTTGTTTCTTTGGAATGGGGTGTGCCATGTGACTCAAGAAACACAAGTAAAGTGGAATACCGTAAATGCGATTTTAAAAGTGCTGTTTTTTTGCACTTTTTAGATTCTTATTCAGACCAAAAACTGTTGACAGGGCTACAGCGATGTGCAATTATTGGATTTTTACACGGTTTGCCGTATTTGAATTGTTCTTATGAGTAGTTCAAACCTTCGAAAGTTTCGTATAAAAATATCGATTAGTTTTTTATTTATATGAGTTTGAACTAATTGATTCCTATACTTAACATAGAGCAAAAAAATGTTAAATGACTTAACTCTTGTTGAAATGATCGTATATACACATGATATTGAAATATGTTACTACAGTCGATCGAAGTAAGCTTCCCATTGTAAAACAGAATTATTGAATTTACGGTTCGTTTACAGGGTCACGCAAAAAACGTTTAGAATGGGCTAAGGAGTTGTGTAATTATAGGATTTTTAATCGATTTGCTATATTCGAATTGTTTTTATGAGTGGTTCAAATCTTTAAAGTTTCCTATACAAATATTAATTAGTTTTTGATTCATATGAGTTTGAAGTAATTCATTCCTATACTTAACATAGAGTAAAAATACATTAAATGGCATAGCTCTTCTCAAAATGGTCGTATAGACATAATATTAAGATATGTTACTACAGTCGATCCAAGTAAGCTTCCGATTGTGAAACAGAATTGTAGTATTTACGTTTTGTTTGCAAGGTCACTCAAAATATTTTTGATAGGGCTACAGAGATGTGTAATTATCAGAATTTTACGCGGTTTGCTGTATTGTATTTGTTTTTTTATAAGCAAGTTATATAATTATCAGTTAAAGTTGTGTAATTATACGATTTTTAATCAATTTGCTGCATTTGAATTATTTTTATGAGTATTTCAAATCTTTAATGTTTCGTCTAAAAATATCAATTAGTTTTTGATTAATATAAGTTTGAAGTAATTGACAACATAGGACAAAATTATATTAAATGGCATAACTCTTATCAAAATGGTCCTATACACATGATATGAAAATGTGTTACTACAGTCGACCCAATTAAGCTTCCTATTGTAAAACAGAATTGTACACACACTCTTTTAAAATTCCACTTTTATGGGGATTTTTGGACACACAATTTAGATAACAATTAAATGAAATTTTATTTTGCAAAAAATCGCAAAGATTTTTGACGGAAGCACAATAGTCATTGCGGAATGTCCTGATGATATTCCAGGAAAAAGTATATTATAGAAACATGCCACTGGACCTCGATTATGGAACGATTCTAGGTAAACACCGACTAAAGTGAAACCCCAAAACATACTCAGAAATATAATGTAAGCACTTTAGTGAATAGCAGAGTACTTATAGTCAGGGAAAAAAAATCTACAGAACTTTAAGGTTACTGTTTTTCATATTGAAATAAGTGGGAATGTGTTGTCTTCCGTAATGCTTTTATACTAAAATGCTTGAAATTTACAGTAAAGATTCGGCATTCCATTTATTATAAACTTTTTTGGTGTTAAAGCACATAGTATATATAGCACACATATTTTTTAATGCATATAAACAAATATATGTGCTTTGGTTAGAGTTTGTCGTAGTGCAATAACTGGAATAATGGTTTCTTCCATTTAATTTTGAATTACTGATATTGGATAAATTTTATTTATGTATTTCTTTTACTTTAAAACTGATTAAATTTTTTAAACATTCATACAGACTTTACATATGTCTTATACTGTCTGTCTTTCTATATGTATGTACACTGCACATATATTCAAATATTTTTTCAACATTCCAAACTATGCAATTTATTCAATTTAAGCCATTTTACATAGGTCATATAGTCAGAAAGGTTTTTTATTACATAAATTTTCATTCATTACTTACAATCCTTTTATATCAAATAAATTTTTGGCAGTTTTATTGAAATTTTTTGTTAATTTTCCTTTAAAAACTTTAATAAGGAGATTTATAAAACTAAGCGACTTATTTTTGTTATCGAGTTATTTTACGCTTATTAATTAAAGAGTGCTACCAATATGACATAAATAGCTTTTAATTTATTTTTAATAAAATTTTTGCGCTACTTAAAAAATTACAAATATTTCCGAAATTAGGTAAACATTTTATAACGATGAACTATCCAATTCAGGACTTTTATTGAAATGAATTACAAAGATTATCCGAAATATGAGAAAATACTTGTAAGGCATACGACACAATACATCCTGTCAGTCACATTAAAGATAATTAGGAATTTAGAAAGTACATTACAATGAAAATTCAGAAAATCGAACGAGTGTTAGAGTTTATGAAAACATAAAAAAGGATAATCATAGACAATCAGTGTTTCTGTCGTGCTTATTGGAGGGACGTTGGATTTCATGAAAGGAAAACTAGTTTTATTTTAAAATTACTTCAAGCACACCCGCTAATAAAACAAATTATCATTATTCAGTCTGCTTAAAAATATTTACATATTATGTATAAACTGATTTGAATTTTGAAAATGTAAAGGCATTTTTTCAAAACTTGTTAGAATAAAATCCTTGCTGAGTTAATGAATGAATCACCCTATAGCTTATAGGACAACAGCAAAAAATCTAGCTGTTTTGTTCCTCACATTTTATCATTTCTAAAAGATAAATGATTCTGATATTTGTAAGAATCTTTAAAATGGTTTTAAATTATTTTAAAATAGTTCAATATTAGATCTTATTAGACATAAGGTTAGTTGGGGCAACTGGGCCATGATTTTACAATGTGACTCTGGAGCTCCTGACAATTCAGCTTCAAAAAGCTAATGTTCATTTGAATTAAAGTCTGAACTTCTGTAAGTGTGTTCAGTTAGGTTCCCTCTATCAGACAGTAATGATCAAAATTACATTTTAATATTTAAAAATATAAAAATATGCATATTTCATCTTTCTTTCCTCGTGGGTCCAGTTGCCCCATAAAAATGGGGTAAGTGGACTAGGAGGGTCTATGTTCCACACGCGTTTACTTTTTTTTTTTCATATGGGATATCAGGTCCTGCTTGAAAAAGTGTAAACAACTTTAAAAAATTTAAACCAGGCAGATCATGTAAATTATATGTGAATAAAGAGCGTTGTAAGAGAAACCTTCGCTATCAATGTGCCTAAAAGAAGCACTAAAAGTGAAAATATTAGATTTATTTATACCAAAAATATAAAAATTAAGTAAGTACTTATGTACATTAGTATAAGTAATAAGTATAAAAGTCACAGGGGTATTTTAAGGAGAAAATAGCAAGCTAAATCTATGAACAAACGGCTACGTTAATATTTAAATACTTTATCTGTATCCAGGACTCGCATTATATAGGGAAAATTTTATTGTTCCTACTAGAACACTTAATGAGTTACCTTCATGATCATTTTATTTAACATATTCTAAAGAAAGGTACGATGAAGATATTATTTTCAAAAAAGTGGTAGGAACAATTAAAGTTTCCCTATAGAATACGACCCCTGTATATCGTACAATTTCAAGGTTTGCCTATCTCGCTTTCAGGGGCAAGGTACTTGCATTCGTAAAAATGTTGCAATAATTTAATGACACCAGTATTTACAAGAGAATCTATTTGAAAACAAGTAAAAGTATATTTTCGCGTACTTAATAAGGATGAAATTTTCATTATAAAATTCCGATGCCAATGTGCCAATTAGGAATTAAAATTATGTGATGTCATAACGGCATCACAGCCTCTCAAGGGGTCAAGAAATTTGGTTTGATATCACCCAAAATGCTTTTTAAAATTTTTATTACGTAATTTTAATATGGTATTCTATAATTTTCTTTATTATGAGCAAAAAACAATGGAGAAATTTACTTCCCGTAGTAAGAGAAACTAAAAAAAATATTTATAACTATTGGGGTAACTGGATCCAGCATGGTCCAGTTACCCCATTCTTGAAAAAATTATGGGGTAAGTGGGACACCGGGCTTACATTTGAAACTTGAAGTAAATAGGTATAGATACCTAATAATATTAATGTAGTTATATGCCTAATCTTTAAAGAAAAAGGTTGTTTAATAAAAGTACTTACCGTATTTTAATAAAAAGCCGTGGAAGCTCAGCCAAATGGACGTTGTTTTTTAAAAAAGAAACCTAAATTTTTGACAACCTATCACAGCATAATGAGAGTTATGATTGAACACGTTGTTTTAGGAAGTAGAGATTAAGGTGCATTGTTCACAAAAGCTAAAACTTAAAAAACGTCAACAGTTTTTTATAAAATAGCCTATGGCCCAGTTACCTCGTGGGTCCAGTTACCCCAACTAACCTTATTACACATTTGAAAAATTTATAGCATCACTATTAAATTATTTATTTACCTCTATCATCTTTTGCTTATCTTTTCTTTTCTGAATTAAAATGGAGTATGTATAATGCAAATAAAATAATATATATATAAATATATATATATATATGATATAGGGTAAATTGGGTGAAGATGCCGTAGTTTTTGACTTTATTGTTTTAAAAATCGCCTGTTGGTTTTATTTATTATTCATTGATTTCTTGTTGAAGTTTTCACCCTTATGTATCATTTAAAACCTTATTTCATTTTACAGATATTATATAAAGCATCAAAAATTTTGTTTTTGTAAACACTTGCATTTCGGCATCTTACCCATAGGTATGGGTAAGATGGCGAACTATTTAGTGGTAAGATGCTTTATGGAGTTTCAATATAAACAATAATTTTTGTGAAGCAGGTTAAAACATAACGAGACGAATAAAAGTAACTTTAATATTTCAGACATACTAACGTTGTTAACTTACTTAATATTAGGAAATTACAAAAATATGAATGTAACAAACGTTGGCAATTTAATAGAAGGACAAATATTTGAAAAAAAAAAGTTAAATTCTACTTAACATTTAAAAGAATTATGGCTCTTAAGTATGCCTATTATTAAACGTTATAATCAGTTTAAATACGATAAAGCTATTGTGATTAAGTGCGCCTCTTTGTTCTTTTCAGCTATAACTCAGATCTGCCACAGGCTGTACGTTTGCTTAGGCACTTTGAGCAACTTTTATATAAACAACAGTTTCACTGAATGCATTTGATCCAATCACACTTTTCAGAGGTTTTATTGCAGTCTGATAAGGATACTCTTAACACTGATTCTCATTCACTTAAAAAAAATCCTCATCTTCTGAATCTTGGTAGGAAATTTAATCTGTTATCTTTTCAAAGCAGATCAAATTAGCGTGTTTTTGGAGTCTGTGGTGTCTTGATGGAGGTTGGGGGAGCGTAGCTCGTAGGGGGAAAAAGACCCTAGTTATTTAAAACTATATTATATACTACCGATATTTACATATATTAAGATTATTTATAACTGCATTTAACATAAAATTTTTAGCAATGGTTAAAATTAATAACTATTAAACAATTATTTATAAGGCAGAATACATATAGAAACCTTTCAAATTATGTTCACCTTAGATTTTAATATTTCTTTATGTCATTTTAAACATTTAGAAAATTTATTATTTTAACTAATGATTTTTTTAATTAGTTGATTAAAATCACGATTTAATCACTTATTTAAATTATCTGATTAAAATTGTTGACAAGTTAGTTAATGTACAAGAGTATTTTAAACAATGAAGAAACAACCAGGCATTTGACGCAACGGAAAATAACCGGCATCTTACCCTCAAAAATTTTCATCGACTCACCCCAAAGTATTGGGTAAGACGCCGGTGCTCCTCCCCCTCACTGACGTGAAGAAGCGGGAACCGGCCCCCATTTATGCATTACAGAAAGGACAGGTACCGGTACTCTCTAAAAGCATCAGATTTATTTCGCTGGTGTTTAAATTAAGACTTACATAGGCAAATAAAGAAGTGACGTAAAATATTTTTGACACTTACCAGAAGTGTTTTCACGAAATAGCAATAAAAATGTACCACTTAATTTTTTTTTTTAAGAACGCAAACGGTTATGTCATATGCTTCTCCACTGTTGCTTTTATGTATTTTATCCCTGCTGTCGCATTAGACATAAATTGCCATCCTCGGTACCGTCAAGTTCATTTGATATTCTACATTTTTAAACGATTTAACAATTAATTCCGGTTTGATTTCATTCCGTGATGTTATAATCCATTCACACATTTACATTAGTGTGCATGGCGCATATATTTTTCTTTCGTAAGTGTTTTTCTCCTTCTAGCTTCCATGTATTCCACTGCCGTCTTCGATTATTCTTTTTTTTAATTCCGTCTGTTCTGTGGGATCTAAACATATCGCAAACTAAAAGACTATCTGATTTTCTTAAAGTTCTTGGATGCTTTTCACAAACATTTTTTATCCATAATTTTAACCCATTTTCGTCCATCCAAATTGATATTTCTGGTTTGTTTTTGTGAAGAAAATTTGATGCGTGTTATACAGCAGTATATGCCTGAAATAAAAATATATACTCTCAAATTAGTGATGCGTGTTATACGGTATGTGTCTATCAGGTTTATACGGGCTAGCTTAGTTGGTAGAGCATTGGCGTGGATACTTTTTCGCCCAGTTTGGAAAAATTACAACTTTAATCATTCCTGTGTAAATAAATACGTATCCCGCGTTAACTAGAGTTATATTACCTGCGATTTATGAAAGCCTTGCGTAATTACACTTTAATTAGCAGATGGAAAAATTACTACTCGTTTGATTTATTTACCAATCAGTTGATTGTGTTAGAATAATTAAAGTGTATGTAATGAATCCTAAAAGATAATATTGCTTTTAGTTTTAGAGTTTTGCCAGAGACAAAATTTCTTTCATGATTTCCACGAATTAACAAAATTGAACATCTGCACACTTAAGTGTTGATCTGATATATAATTGTCAACGATTAGTCGCTCTTTAATAAACATAAGGACGTGTAGAATTTTTAAAAGTAAAGAATCATGTTTTATATGTTGAAGCGAGTTATTATTGATAAACCATATACACAGAAAAAAATAAGACCTAAAACGGGTAGAAAATACGCGAATTGGGTAGAAAGATTCTTAGGTATGAGGTTACCTAATTTGGGTCCATATATGCCTGTTTTGGTTACGGCTGTGTATCCATTTTGGGCACTCTTAAATACCCATTTTGGGATTTTTTTTTTCTTTTTAACGAAACGCTAGGGGTGGTGTATGGGTGGCACTATGGGTTAATGGGTATTAATCTTAACAATGTCCCCCTCCCCCCTCAAGAAAAAAAAATAAATCCCAAAATGGGTAATTTAACAGTGCCCAAAATGGACACACAGTGGTAACCAAAACTGGCATATGGACCCAAATTGGGTAACCTCATACCTAAGAATCTTTCTATCGAATTCGGGTATTTTCTACCCGTTTTAGGTCTTACTTTTTTTTTTATATGCAACTAAAGTTTCCAAAAAGGAGCAACTCAAGTGTTCATAAAATAAAAGTCAGAGAAAAGATAAAACAAAAAATCTACGCTGAAGATCTCGTGGATAGGAGAAATAAAATAGAATTATTATATCAAAATTTATTCTTTTTCCCTTTTGCATTGTTGGGATGGCAACGAACCTTATTTATTGATTGCTACCATAAGTTCTCTGAGTAAGATTAAAAAAGAAAAAGAAAAAGCGATAAAAGAAAGGGGAAATATTGCAATATTTTAAAAACGCAAAAGTATATTTCACATCTATGCATTGTTTCATCTGTCAAATTCCGAGCTTAGGTCTCAATTCATTACGATTTCTAACGAAAAATTCTTATATTCTTTTCGCACCACTATTAAAAAATAAATAAATTTTGTAGTACATGTCTCTTGCACGTGTTGTCAAAGTGTACGAAAAAGATTTTTGTTTCGAAAAAGTGGAGCGAGATTGGATTAAAAAAAAACCTCCAGTGGCAGCCTTGATAGTAGTATTAAATGGTAGAGTTAGATTTAAGGTAAAAGTAAAGTAAGGTAAAGTTTTTCATAATTAAATAAACACAAAGAAAAAAAAAATATTCGGGAATTTTTATTTGTTTTTGAAACACTGAAACAATAAAAAGTTTAAAAACAGCCTATTCCATAATGCGAAAAATCCAGATTTTAAAATAAAAACTTTTCTGTTTCCCGCTTTAAGTTTTATCTAAAGTACAGAAAAACTTGTATGTCTAGAGACAGCAAAGCACTTTTTCAATATATGGCAAGTTTTACTTAAATGCATATGTATGTAGTAGTCAGCAAATTGCATTTTTCTCCCGCACCTTCATAACGAGATACATTTCAGGCATTGCAAAAGTAATTTCGTATTCAGGGGGCGTTTTACCGAGTTTTCTGCCTCGTTGTCAGTGGGATATTTTCACCAGTTCGGATTCCACTTCTCCAACACATCACCGAGCCATGCGCCTCTGTTTTCAAACGAGTGAGTTTCCTGTGGGAAGAGAATCAATTTTTTTCTCCTGAAATATGAGAATGCGTATAGAGAGCCACCTTCAAGATTGCAAAAGGAAGATCAATTCGGGAAAAAAGAAATTCTTCGCATTTATAGACAGACGCGGCTCTTTTCGGGTTTTCTATTCCCTGAAAGATTTAATATTTTATAGGATCAATATACGGTGAAATTTTGGTTATAAGTGCAAGAGTACTGTGTTTTCTTGATGTTTACATTTGGAAATTATGAGTTAAGACTTAGAGGACAACGGAATAATAAAGATTGGAAAACAGAAATTCTGCCTTTTTCAGAATTTAGTGCCGCCCCGATGAAATATATATATATATATATATATATATATATATATATACGTATATAAATATAGATAGTACAAGACATATTATCAGTTTAAAGACTTAAAACACACGCTTTTATTTTATATAAAATGACGTCATTCACATCCGATGAAGAATTCCACATTTACGATCCAATCTTAAACAGCATCACAGTAAAGTATGCATACGGCGTCACTATCGCTGAATAATACACAAATCTAGCAAAAGCGATATCGCCAATCAAGAAACTCGGCAAAAAAATCGGCTATCTCATGATTCATATGCCTTCTACAATAATTTCAAGTCATCATTAAAAAGATTGGTAGCCTTCGATAAGAAATTATTGAAATTTATATAGTAACCCAATTTATTTCTAGGTTAAATAATCTCAGTGTAATTATACTATACTGAAATGCTGGGTCCGTCGTCAATTGTCGAGGAGAAGAACCAATTTCACAATATGTCCAGCGAACTACGGAGTTCTAAACTTAGATTTACACCACTCACCCGATATGGGCCTTTACAGAGTTTTCCACCCCAGGCTTCTCCCACTATCTCTGTCCTCCTCCTTCCTCTGCATCCTCTTCCCTCCGGAGAAAAAAGGGGGCGGGGGCGTGTCCACTATAACGGCTCTTCCAATCGCTGCAAAGTGCTTTCGTGTTCATAGGAGTTTCTTTGTTGTCTCCAAAACGCCAGTGATGCCACCGGCTATCTAGTGCACGGGTGAAACTTTGGCCAGAGAGGGTCAACTAGAGGAGAAAGTCATCTTTCAGGGTTTTACCGTGACGACTTATTAGTGTCATGAGGCATAGAAAAAGATACTCTGCGATGCCTGCATCATTGTCCGTGCAAAGCACGGACTCTCGCCGTGGGAATCGTTGTGGGCTCTCGCTGTGGGAATCGTTGTAGAGTCTAAAATTGGGCACTGTTCTGTAAAATGAATCACTAATTAGTGCTAATTAATTGAAGACTTTACACATCATTTGCTTGTAGCATTAATATAGATACTTAAAATTAAATATAATTTATAATAGCTCCATGTTTTATCAGAAATCATTCATTTATATTTTTTTCAAAATAGCACGTATATTTTAATTACATTTTTTCAGTTGTTATAGGAAAATGGTAACTAATAGATATAATTACTATTTTCCACCTATTTTTCCTTTACTTTCTACAGAAATGGAGTACTTCAGTTGCCAATGTTAAACAAATGGCGCTAAAAACTACAATAATAATAATAATAATAATAATATCTAAAAAATAAATGGAGATGCAATTTTCAAACAAATTGCATTTAAAAGTACTTTTTTCTTTGCCCAATACGACTGTATAAAAATTGAATATGTGCGATGCTTAGAAGTTTAAAAAATTGCAGTAGAGATTATCCGTATTTAACCGTACAATGATACATATGCTTTGTTTTAATGCTGGCTTATATAACGTAACGTTATTTTTTAGAGACGACACTTTAATTGCTGAAAAAATGCGATGTGCTGGACGCTGGACGAAAGAAAGGGAGAAGCAAACGGAGATTTAAAATAATTCTTTGGGCAATGTACTGGCAATGTTTAGTACATTTGTGTAAACAGAAAAAGAAAAGAAAAGTTCCCCCTATTCATTTTATCGGCAAATAGACGCAGAGAAAAACTCGGAAACTGTACGTCAAACGTGGCAACTGACGTGCGTTCGTACTATAACTAGTTTTATAAATATTCAGATCTTGGTGCAATAGCTGTTGCACTCTTATGCAAAAATGCATGAATACAACATTTATTACGATTATATAGATTAAATTCTCTAATACGGGAATAATAGGACTCGATCTTAAATAGGATACAATCCTCATGGCAACCTAGAATCATTACCTATCATGTGATATTATTGAATTAATTACCTATCATAGGATTTAATAGAATGAAGAAAACTTTTATGAATAACTTTTTAAGTTTTGATTCCATTTTCATAAAATTTGAAGTAACTCGAAAAAATTCTGCATCCATTATATATATTAAATTTCAAACCATTCGGTTGGGTAGTTTTTGCACTGTTATATGCGGACAGACGGACCAGACAGACGGACTGAGCGACGACTATAGGTGCTACGTACTTATATAATTACGAACGCACCTAAAAATAGCTATTCGATTGGGAAATATTTCTTTAAATGTTTATTTAAAATATAATAATAATAAGTTTAGAAGCCGTCTAAAATTTCAATACGAGGTGTTACAACAACCATGAAGATAATTATGTGTCACACCATGTTCTCTAAAACATACCAATTGACTGTGAATGTGCAACAATTAAATATTTTAAACACTTATGGGGGAAGATCACCTTACAGCAGCTCGATATTGCTTGATTTTAACACAATATTAAAAAACATTTTGGGAACTGTAAATATTTCTTCAAATTAATTTTTTTTTTCTTTTTTTTTTTTTTTTTTAGAATAAATTGTACAAATCTTTGTTTACACATCCCCTTAAATAATTTTAATGACACATAATTAGAATTTAGTTTAATTAAGACAGACTAATTAAGGATTCTCAATAACATACATGTGTTGCGCGCAAGATTATAAAAAATATATTCGATATATCCACTTAATATTATATATATACAGGGTGATTCAAAAAAACATTGACAAAATGACATTGCAAATCAGGCGTACAACAAGGATAAAAAATCACATAGGAACATAGGGTCGCAAACCACTTATTGAGTCACAAATACAGGGTGTTTCATCCTAACTGAACTCGGGTCGACCGTCATAATTTCGAGAAAAATAAAAACATTGTAATGAAAATGCAACTATATGTACCTTGTTTTGTGTGAAATGTGATAACATCACGAAAAGTTCTGAAAAAAACACGTTGCTCAAGCAATCGATCATACCGTATGAATTGATCATCACAGTCCAAAATGTGGGGCGTCCACTGCATACTGCCCATGCACTGATGTCGCGCATATTGCAAACTTCTACCACTTTTCTTCGGTGTTATCACATTTACAACAAAGGTGAGAATGTCTGTTAGATGTTTTATTATAATATACTTCAGTTTCCTGATAGTTATGACGGTCGACCCGAGTTCAGTTAAGATGAAACACCCTGTATTTGTGATTCAATAAGGGATTTCCGACCCTATGTTCCTATGTGTTTTTTTATCCTTGTTGTATGCCTGATTTGCAATGTTATTTTGTCAACTTTTTTTTAATCACCCTGTATATGCTTACAATACCGTACCTTAACTTCAACCTAAAATAATAATCAAGTTTACAGATGAAAATATTTTTTTCAGGCAATTAAACCAAAGAACGCAAAATCTATAATAAAATTTCAATTAAAATAAGAAATTAAATAAAAATATTACAGGTAACTTATTAAAAATAGGTAGAGGTTTTAAAGATATATAAGATACAATATCATTCACAATTTTAAGTTTCTATGTTACTTAGTTTTGGAAATAGGATGTGCACAATGTCAAAAATATCTGATTTGAGAAAAATGACTTTAAAATTAAAATTTACCTGGATTTGGATAGGTATCGCTTGACATATTTTTATCACAAAACCGGTTTAAATTGGAGTTTCGTCATAATTTTTTTAAGTAACATGTTATTCTTTCAAAATAGACAAAAAAAAAAAAAAAAAAAAAATTAACTTTTAAAAAAGTTTAAGTTGATCTCTCCCCTTAAAAGTAAAAAATAAAATTTAAATAAAAAAGAGTAATATATATTTTTTAAAAATACGCTGTTGTTAGTTAGGGACTGTACTTATATAACGTTATCAACTTTTTGGTAATTTTGGAGCCTCTCCCTCCCTTACGATATCATATGTTATCATCCTTCAACCCCCCCCCCCCCGTAATAATATCGTTATCAATGTCTAATTTTTTTTTATATTATTATTATTTTTATTATTTGTTTCTTTTGTTTAGAGTGATATTCAATTCGCATACTTTATTAATTCAAAATGAAGAGAAGTTGATAAAATTTCGCTATAATATATGAAATAACTTTATATCAATAACACTTAAAAGAAATACTATTTAAAAGTATTAACAAATAGTTTTTTGTTACATAATGCATTCAACAGTAATAATGTCTTCTTGCACTTGCCCTTTCCCGTGGTGTTGGTGGGTAAACAGAATTTATCAACAAAACAGGTGGACTACATTATTTATCTATTATTTTACTAGTAAATACAAGTATCATTTCAATTTCAAACATACTTCGCATATGGTTTCTCGAACAGCGGATTATACAGGGTGATTCAAAAAAGATGGGAAAATTTTTAAGAGGTGATAGTACATACCCAAACAAACATTTTGTATCAAAGAATGCATGGTCGAAAACTAAACGTAAAAAAGTTAGAGGGCGCCAAAAGTTATGTTCTTATACGAGGCAAAAACACACAATGAACGATTAAGTTAAGTTACGAAAACAAATTTAATGGCATTTGATTACAATAAGTGCTCACAACATTGACCGGCAGCTGTTATGCACGCAGTACAACGGCGAAGAACAGATTGGCGAATTTTCTGAAACGCACCAGGCATGTCGCGAACTTCCCCTACAGCAGCCAGCTTGGCGACAAGTTCTTCTGCGGATTCAGTGGGAGTCTCATACACAAGAGCCTTTAGCTGTCCCCACACACACAAAAAAAAATCGAGACATGAAAGATCTGGCGAGCGCGGTGGTGCCTGGTGTGTTTCAGAAAATTCGCCAATCTGTTCTTCGCCGTTGTACTGCGTGCATAACAGCTGCCGGTCAATGTTTTGAGCACTTATTGTAATCAAATGCCATTAAATTTGTTTTCGTAACTTAACTTAATCGTTCATTGTGTGTTTTTGCCTCGTATAAGAACATAACTTTTGGCGCCCTCTAACTTTATTACGTTTAGTTTTCGACCATGCATTCTTTGATACAACATGTTTGTTTGGGTGTGTACTATCACCTCTTAAAATTTTCCCCATCTTTTTTTAATCACCCTGTATATGCATGCACATATAACAGAAGAATAGGAATACTAAACGTTGGGGTACTTCATAAATATTGGAATTAAATAATTTTATAATCATTTAAAGATTTCAATAATAACTTTGTATTCTCATGAAAATACATAACAGACTAAAAAAGATAACATATAACATTCTATTTTGAAGTAAAGACCAAGTTAAAAATATAAAAAAATAAAAGTTTTGTTGGATCAAAAATGTTAACGATATCAAAAGACAAATCGCCCCTCCCCCTAGCGATATCTTACTATATCATGTACCAGACCCCCGCTCCCCCGTAAAAGGATAACGTTACTTGTGCACAGCCATTAATAGTTTGAGATTCAGAACCCCCTAGTACTTAAAGTAAAATTAATCAAAAAAGTATTAATTTACCTTAACTACTCTAGCGCATAAAATCTTCTAGTAGAGCTTTCCGTTTTATCATTTTTTTCTTTTTTTTTTTTTGTATATTTTCCTCTATATTTGTTCTTTTCTTTTATTTTTACCTTTTTAAAGAAAAATATTAATATTTGAATTTTCATTTAATTCAGCTTCAGATTTTACTTATTTTTTATCAATGGTATGGATTAATATTACGTTTTTTCAGCACTACAACGTACCTGATTATCATATATATAAAGACTTCATTTTTTACTTTAAGTAAAAATTTTCTCAGGAAAACTTTAATGTGATATATATTTTTCTAAGGTTATTGCTTCGTAAAACATTTTACAGGGAAAACCAAAAAAATCTTTTTCTCCTTTCTAAAGATTGATCGAGGCAGGAAAAGCACTTAATCTTCCACTAGTTGTGATTTCTTTCTTTCTTTTTTTTTTTTTTTTTGTCCATATTTCAAGATTCTTGTCAAATCTTTAAAAGTATTCGAACGGAAAAAGCGAGCAGGTGTTTCGGCAGTTTTTTCCCTCTCCACAAAGGAATAAAATGAAATAAATAAATAAAAGCAAAAAATACAAAACAAAGAAAACAAAACAATTAAAACCTTCATTCGTTAGTTTTTTGATTCAAAGACTTTGTGAAGAAAAATATGAAATACTTCAGTTTTTTTATGTTAAGCTTTTTTCTCTTCCAAAATCATACTTGAACCATTCACTTTGAAAAACTACATGTCACAAATCATTTTTTTTTTTTTTTTTTTGTAAATCAATTTAAAATATGCAACGCACAAATGCTAGATTGTTTTAACAACATTTTTGTGCTCTTTATGTTTTTTATATTTCATCTGTAAATCGGTTATCCTATATTTATTGTACGATACTTTGGGGGTTACATTCTTTCAGCTAGAAATGAGTTTTAGTGTGTGATGTCAAATCACATAGTGTTCGATTAATTACATTCACAAAAACATCAATTATTAATTATTTAACTATAATTATTGAACCTCTCAAATTCTCAAAAGAGTATTTAATTTCTTTCATAAATCACGCTTTCATTGTTAATATATTATCCTTCCTTAATCAATTCAGACGTGTTAACTCTTTCTACCCCGACGGTACTGTAAAGTACCATTAAAATAACTTGTTATAAAATTAATTTAATACATCGATTAGTAGTAATACAGTTTAGAATGAGTTATAGATACTTTACTTTATCTTGTTACAAAAACATTATTGGTTGCACAAAACAAATATATTTTTAAAAGTATAATTTGCATCTTTTCAGCTTTCTTGACTTTCAAAGATTGGGAGGGGGGGGGGGGAGTTTTAATTCGGAAATATTTCTATATTTCTGTTGTAATAACATTGAATTTGTATATTTCCTAATTCTACAAAATACTCAGAAAAATATTTTAAATAAAAGATTTGAGTGGCTTTATAAATATTGCACAAAATCCTTATAAATATAAATTTAATTAATTAATTTCAATTGGCAAAATCCTCCTAAAATTTATTAAATGATTGTGTAAATCTTCTAATGTAGTTTCAAAAATGTAGTTCACGAAAAATGCTTTAGAAGATGAAATTTTTATGAATTCATAATTTGGGGCATAAAGGGTTAAATTATTCATATGCCATCGTGTTATAATAATATTATCGTTATTTTCATCGACGTTATTTTCATCTTTCATAAATAAAGCATTTTCTTGTCCTGCATTAATTTCACCCTTTTTGTTGATCAAATAATACGTTAAATGTCATCATTATTAATTTGGCTATTGGTTATCCCTATGTTCGCCAAGATTTTGTCATTTTTTTATTTTATTAAATGTTGGCGAGTTTGGTTATGTATGGCAACGCATCAAAACATTGCTATGTTCACATACTCCGCCCTCAATTCCTAGTTGTGCATTTTGAATTTAATGGCACCTCCCTGCTTCACGGCAAACAACCTGCATCACGGATAATATTTTGAAAATAAATCTTGTAACGTTACAAATATTATGAATTTCTTTATTCTTAAGCCTGAAGTTTTTCATTTGTCTTCTATCAATCATTAACAGCAATGACGTACTCTTCTTCACATGCTTATTAGATTTAATTATCAATTGTTGGAGTCTTCGTGGATAAACTTCAACATATAGTCCTTTGCAAATGATACAAAAAATGGTAATAATAATAATTTTATTATATACTATCAGATCCAATCCGAGCTTCCCAAGTTACAGAGCATAGGTGAAAACCATTCTTTTTTTTCTTATTGAAATCTTTAATAGATTATATATATATATATAACATTTAAAGTATATTGTTTTAAATTAAGCACTAATACCAAAAAGCATTTTTATCTGAAAAATATCAGTTATATATTCCAATAAGATTTTGAAGTTCATTAAAAACGATAAAACTTTTTGTATTGATGCAAATCATGGGTTAATAGCCGAAGTAATCGCGTAAGATTTCGCTGTTTACAATCAGTGTTTTTGATTCTGATTATTTCAATGGTTTAAGTGGATAGTTCGACTACAAGTCTGTTAAAATTTTCAATTTCTTTTTGTTAATTTATTGATGAAGTTTCTATTTTGTTATGTAATATTAGTCGGAAACAAATGCTGAACTATTTAAATTGTTTTAAGTTTAAACAGATTAATCTTTCGTAAGTGGGCTAGACGCGATAGAGATAGATTTTTTTTTTTTTAATGATGCTTGAAAATTATTTTAAAAACCATAAAAACTGAGATACAGTTTTTAAACAAATTGCATTTGAAAGAATATTTTTTTTCCTTTTTCGAAGGTGTAAAAATTGAACTTGTACGATGTTTAGAGGTTAAAAAATTGCAGTAAAAGCAAAATTTATTGATCAAATGTTCATGTAACCGTCAGAGCTACTCACAGACATGTTTTTAATACTTTCCAACAAAGTTGAGAAGTGTTTATGACTTCTGTTTGTCTGTCCGTCTGTCCGTCAGACCGCCTGTCCACGCTCTAACTCTCGTAAATATGCTCGGATCCTTCTGAAATTTATGGATGTTAGTGACCTCTACCATAGCACGTTCCCTATTTCAAATGAAGTTTGTAGCATCGTTTTACAGGAATCATTTATAGGAACAGTCAAAAGTTTTCCTTTACATTATGGCCAATGGGAAAAAATCGTTTCAAATGATTTTTAATGGTGTTACACTCTTTCAAACATAGTAAAATTGATATTCATTTATGAAATCCACTAAAATATGCATTCTGTTGAATATGCGGTGCAAAGAATAGTTATTGTTCATTTACAGGGCCACACAAAAGAATTCCGTTCATAATGGTATAGGGGGAGATTGTTTGTGGTGTATTTGAAAAGATTTCAGATATATTGTATCTGAATTACTGTATATTAGTAATGATTGCTCGAAATGGATTTTTAATTATGATATGAGCTTTTTTCACTATATTTATGCATACTATAAAGTGCGTATATAAATGCTATAGTTCATATACAGGGCTACAGAAATGAATTCGTAAAGGTTACTGAGTATGAGCATAAATTGCTTAAAGGTGGGTTTTAAAGGAAATATGCATTTTTACGCTGAACTGAATTTAGTTTACTAAGAAATGGTTTTAGCATATAGATAAAAAGATATAGAGGGACACGCAAAGAGTTGGATACATGGCCGTCTATGGGTGATAATTTCTGGAAATGTAATTTCAGTAGTTTTGAGAGTGTTTTAGTTTGAATTAAATTTTAGCTAAAGAGTGGCATGTAATAATAAAGGTACTAGGTAAACTACGGGGCTGTACAAAAGTATTCAAGTATGTTTCCATCTATTAGTATAAATTGCTGAAAGATGAATTTCAACCTGTTATGCATTTCCTTGCTGAACTAAATTTCCCCATTATATAGTATGTATATCTACCTACAGATCAAATACAGGCCTGTTAAAAAGAATTGAAATACATATTTGGCTATGGACGGTAACTACTGAAATCAGTTTTTCAAATGTTTTATGCGTTTTATAAAATGTTTACTTAGTTATCTTATTTACCTTATTTCCCTAAATAACGAAGTTTTGTTAAAGCATTCAGGAAGTGTTGGAAAGTGTTTCATAATCTATGCTTATCGCATGATTTTTCTTACTTGTTTTCTTTATAACATAGATTTGACAAAATAATAGACATATATCGTTAAGATTTGTGTCCTAAGTGTTGACATTACAGGCACATGATCATATTCATCATCATGTTCGATCACATTTTCTTCTTGTTTTGTGGGATTGGTCATTGGAACATATGTTTGGTAATTTGAAATATATCTTGGAAATACTGGAATATATCTTCTTAATCGTTTTTGTAATGAACGATTATTTTACCAAGGCTTTTGCAATGCAACGAATAAATAAATCTGTGTAATTTTTGTCCACACACGTGGGACCATCTTCAAGGATACGTTTACAACAATAAAGTGCTTTTGAAAAATAACTGGGCTTGGGTAGCTTTTCAAACCTGAAAGATTTTCAAAAAAGCAGCACTTGCATAAATTTCCAGTTTTCGTAAAGAGGAAAAATAATCTCTGGATAAACATGGGGTGAATGCAAAAACCAAAACTTTCATAACGTTCACGGCGAGGCTAGAGCTATATTATTATTATTATTATTATTATTATTATTATTATTATTTAAACTAGTTAAACGATTTAACATTGTCTTTGGTATCGTTGAGAACATAAAAATTGATTTCTCAGTGGTGTCAATAATTAAAACCTTCATGTCCAAAACCTAATGTCCAATTTTCTCAACAAAAGCAGCACTTGTCATAAGTTTACGATTTTCGCAAAGAGCAAAAATAATCTTTGGACAAACATGGAAAAACCAAAACTTTCATTATAGCTATTATTATAGCTATTATTATTGTCATTATTATTATTATTTAAGCTGGTTCTTTGGTATCCTTGAAAATAACAATATTGTTTTCTCAATGGTATTAATAATTAAAAACTTCATGTCCAAAACCTAACGTTCATTCTTTAAATAAAAAAAACAACAACACTTGTCATAACTTCACAATTTTCGCAAAGTGGAAAAATAATCTCTGGACAGGCATGGGGTCTATGGAGGAAAAAAAAACTTTCACACCGTTCATAACGAGGCTAATGCTATTATTATTATTATTATTATTATTATTATTAAAGTTAGTTAAACGATTTTGCAATATATTTGGTATTGTAGAGAACAACAATATTGTTTTCTCAATAGTATTAATAATTAAAAGCGTCATGTCGGAAATCTAATGTTGTCCATCACCTAATGACGTTCAAAACCTACGTTTTTCTTACCACAAGCGGCACTTGCCATAAGTTCAATTTTCGCAAAAGAAAAAAAAAACCCTGGACAAACCTTGCTTCTGTGAGGCATTTAAAACTTTCATAATTGGATTTAAAAAAAAGACAATTAAAAGGTATCACAACGTGATACGCACCGTTGAGAACAACAATATTGTGTTCTCAGCTTTTTTAATTCAACAACAATGTAATGAAAATTATAAAAATCTTTATATGTTAATGTTATTTTTTTTTTCAAAATTATATATATTATTTGAGTTTCAGTTGAAGGGCTGCTCAACAAGAGCAGCGCATGTCCAAAATTCACAATATTCAGAAAGAGGAAAAATAATCTCTGGAGGAGTGTTATTTCTACGAACACAATCAACACTTTCATAACAAAAAAAAAATACTTGAAACTTATAGGTTTTTAAACTGGAATCCGCAGAAAAATTTCTGGGAACCTGTGACCTAGAGTGAGAAAAATTAAACCCGTTGTACTATACAGGCATGTATATTCATATACCGGGTCCGTTTTTTGATTTAATGATCTTGTGAGAGAAAAACATTCATTTTTCATCTTTTAAAAATTACATTTATAAATTGAGTTTTTATCGAAGGATTTTTAACAATAACAATACTTGTCCTTGAATAACAAAATTCACAACTTTCAGAAAATTAATAAAATAATCACTGAACTTGGTTCTATGGGAACCAAACCTCAGATGACGATTTTTTTTTTCAATTAAACTACAGGTTCTCAAACTGCTGCCCTTGGATAACTAATGTAATTGCAATGAGGCTTCAGGCGGGGGGGGGGGGTCGTCTGTGAGCTAGAGAGGGAACAGATTTGATTTATTTATGTATGTATGTTCATGTACGGGTTCATTGTCCTTATTTTGATCGACATAGTGGTGAGTGGAACAAAAAATTTAACAACCTCTAAGTTAAGCAGTTTCACCAGTACCATTAAGAACATCACTATTGCGTTCTCAACAGTATTAATAATTAAAATTTTCATATACTGGTTTTTGAATTCAACGACAGCGTATGGAAAACTACATCGGTATAACATCTAAAAATAAATACTGCATGATTCAACCAAAATCCAGTTCATTGGACGAAATGGTCTTTTCGTCTGCATGAGAAATGCATTTGTCATCAAAATAAAATTTTAATAAGTGGAGAATGGTTTTCGGAATAATCTTTCAAAAGTTCAAGTATTCTCGACTCTGAGATTATTTGCTCATTAGAATTCAAAGTTTGTTGTAATATATTTCGAATTACAGTTCTGAATAATAATAATGCTAATAATAAGAGTTAAGAGAAGAATGAAAGAGAGAAATAAATTTTTGTGAATTTTTATATTAGTACGTAGACGTATGTTTAGGTACGTTCGTAATTATATAAATAAGTAGTACGTATAGTCGTCGTCGGGTCCGTCCGTCTGTTATAAACGACTTTGTTATAAACGCACAATATTTATTTATTTATTTATTTACAATGTTAATCTGAGTATTTGAAACATCGACACTTAAAAAGAATTATACTTAAAAAAAATAATAGGTTTCTTGTCTTTTCTAAAAGTAATAAAAAGAAAAAAAACCATAGTAATAGTTATGAAGTATTTTGCTGATGGTTCATCGTTCGTACACTAGAAACTGCAAAAACAAAGCCTGTCAATAACGAAATCCTTTCTTAAAAGAAACAAATCATGTTCCCGACAGTACGATGCAATAATAACCTGCTAAGATGGGAATCTATCCAAAATAAAGTTTTTTCGGTTCTCAGCTATTCCATTTTCATAGACCTTACTGCATTATTGTCTCATCGTTGGTGCAGTAAAAATTGTGACAGAAACTGTCCATACTAGTCCAGGCAATAGGGGATTTTACCCGGCAAAATTAATGGAAGTTCTGGAAATTGGCTTACTGTATGTTTTTTGGGTCGCTGAATCCGAATTTGTAACTCCTCACCAAAATTTCCCCCGGCAACCCCCCCCCCAAATAGTGGTAAAATGCCCCCCAAAAAAGTTTTTATTAAAAAAAAATCAATGTTTTTTTTGTTTTAGGGAAAAAGTGTCTAGAAATTCAGAAAATAGACAAAATTTGCAACAAATTAGATATATAACATTATGACTTAGGATGCAGGGGAAGGGGACATCTGCCTCGGAACATACGCCGCGGTGCTGCGTGGACTAAGTTGCGCATGGAGTCCTGCGCGGGTCGGGTTCTACCCGACCCGAGCCCGCAAATTCCATTTTAAGTCAACATGCAACCCAACCCGAACCCGCAAAAATAATTTTCAGCAAACCGCAACCCAACCCGAACCCGCAAAAATAATTTCAGGCAACCCGCAACCCGACCCGAACCCGAAGTATATCAACCCGAACCCGCAATATTTCAACCCGCAAGCCGACCCGAACCCGCAATGTAAGGAAAGCAAAATATGTTTTAATACCATTATGAAAAATAATCTGCAATTGTATCTCTAATAGAAGTCTGAACAGGTCCTGCCCGCGGGCCGCGGCAAAATTTCAAACTGGCCAGGCCGCTTTAATTTGAGTTTTTTCAACGGGCTGGGCTGATAAACAAAATAAACGGCCTGGGCCGGCAAAAAAATTGAACGGCCCTGCCAGGCCGGGCCGATAACTACAATTAAGCTGGTCAACCGGCCCGATATAAATATTTAGACGAAGCCGATGAAATTATAAACGGGCCATACCGGGCTAGGGCCGAACTTTTAAGTTTTACACGGGGCGGGGCGGGCTTGAAAATTCCGGCCCGTGCAGACCTCTAATTCTCTAATACCATTTTTATGTTTTACATAGAAGAATGAACAATTCTATATTCTTTAATATTCAACTATAGTAAAACCTCTGACCTGACCCGATGCAGGACTCTAAATGGTATAAAACAAAAAATCTAATCTAATCTTTAAATATGCTTTAAAATTAGTTGCGGTTTCAAAAGTTCCACTTATAACGATACACCTTGTTTTATACAAGTGGCCATCTGCCTTTAGTTTTTCCCGTCTAACATAGTGCATCGCCTATCACCAAAATTAAATTATTCACTTGATACATTGAACAGGAAGGACCATTTAGCGTTTTGTTGCGTATTGTATTTTTAATATACGATAAAAATATAATGCAGATTGTTATTTCGAAGACTGGTGTGAAAGGATGACTAAAGACAAAACAGGCAGGCACACATTTCGCTTTTGTGAAACTTTGATCTGCGGTTTATATATAGGCTTTTAACGGAAAAAAATACATTCCACATTCTTTTTAAAAAGCGGGACCCGAACCCGACCCGCAAGAGTGAAAAATCCAACCCGACACCGACCCGAACCCGAAACAATGAAAGCCAACCCGACCCGCACCAAAAAAAATTAAAGTCAACCCGACCCGACCCGCAACGGGAAAATATGCTGCCTCGGAACATTCCCCGCGCGCTGTTCTCAAAAACCAAATTTTTTCAAAAAATAAATTTTTCGGAGGTTTGCCGGGGGAAATTTTGGTGGGAAGTTACAAATTCGGATTCAGCGACCCAAAAAACATAAAGTGGGCCGAAATTCAGGACTAGCATTAATTTTGCCAGGTAAAATCCCCTATTAGCTGAACTTCCATAACTTAATGCACATAGTGCCGCAGTGTGTGTTCCGAGGCAGCCCTCTCGCTCCCCGTTCATCCTACGTGTAATGTGTAATGTCATATATCCTATTTGTTGCAAATTTTGCCTACTTTCCGAATTTCTACATTTATTTAAAAACAACTATTTTGGGGGGGGGGATTTTGGGAGTAAGTTAAAAATTCGGATTCAGCGACCCAAAAAACTTAAAGTAAACCTTTTAGAGAAAGTTCGGAGGGGAGATAGGAGGGCGAATGTAAACGTGTGAGTGATTAAGTGGAATTGCGCAACTAGAGTCCTGCATCGGGTCGGGTTACCCGCTGTTACCCGAATCCGACCCGACCCGAATCTCCCCTCCGAACTTTCTTTATAAGGTTTACTTTAAGTTTTTTGTGTCGCTGAATCCGAATTTTTAGCTTACTTCCAAAATACCCCTCCCCCCCCCAAAAAAAACACCCCCAAAATAGTTGTTTTTAAATAAATGTAGAAATTCGGAAAGTAGACAAAATTTGCAGCAAGCAGGATACATGACATTACGACGTAGGATGAACGGGGAGGGAGAGGGCTGCCTCGGAACACACACTACGGCGCTATGTGCACTAAGTTATGCAAGTTCAGCTAATAGGGGATTTTACCTGGCAAAATTAATGCTAGTTCTGAATTTCGGCTCACTTTATGTTTTTTGGGTCGCTGAATCCGAATTTGTAACTTCCCACCGAAATTTCCCCCGGCAAACCTTTAAAAAATTTGGTTTTTGAGAACAGCGCGCGGGGAGTGTTCCGAGGCAGCCCCCTCTTTCCCCGTTTATCCTACGTCATAATGTCATACATCCTATTTGTTGCAAATTTTTTCTACTTTCTGAATTTCTACATAATTTTACCCTAAAACAATAAAAAAATTAATTTAAAAACAACTATTTGGGGGGGGGGGGGGGTTCGGGGGGGAATTTTGTTGGTAGGTTAAAAATTCGAATTCAGCGACCCAAAAAACTTAAAGTAAACCTTATAGAGAAAGTTCGGAGGGGAGATGGGAGGGCGAATGTAAACGTGTGAGTGGTTAAGTGGAATTGCGCAATTTACAAGGAAGATCTCCTTACTGGGCATACTCAGAATATTTTGAAAATAATACCAGTTAAACTACTTATGCATGTAATAAAGGATCAGTCAAATTTAGCGGCGGAATTACAGTAGAAAGTCTGTAAAAAAATAAAATACTTTCGAATATTTGGCATGAAAAGACGAAAGCATCACGCGATTTGGCGAGCAGTACTTTTCCTCGCCAAAAGCAAACGATTTTAATGCACCTGAAAATTTTTTGTTCATTGATTTTTAGAATGCGTGTAAAAAGTATTTAATGAATTTAAACATAAACAATGAGAGAGTTTAATAAATACAGTTTTTCCTATTACATATTTATGTTGCTTGTTATTTAATTTTATTACTTTAAAAACAATTTCCTACATAAAAAATACTTTCATATATTTAAGCGTATTCCCAAAATAAAGGCAAGATTCATTTACCAGTTATTCATTTCAATATCAAAGAATGCGTCGTTTCCATAGCAACAAAACTGAATCGACATCCATTGGACTTAATTTTGAGATATTGAAACAATTCTAATTTATTTTAATTTTGTTTTAATTCCTTAAATTCGATATTTAACTTTCATTATAAATATATATAGATATATATATATACATGACAAAACTATAGTTAAATTAAACTAAAACTGACAAAACTAAAGTTATTTATATAAAATTTATTCAAATAAGTTCAATATGAAACATTTTTATCTTAAAGAGTATTCGACATAAAAAAGTAATTTTTTCGAAATTTCATTTCATCGCCAACCGATGATAAATCGCCAAATAAACGAAATTTTTATAATTTTTTTACGAACGTTCTATCAAGGTTCCGTGAAAAAAAAAAAATTATAAACATATATATCCACATGAGAAGAACACTCTGTAATTTTTTCAGATTTTTCTGAATATGCCCGTATGGAGACCTTCCTTGTTAGTCCACGCAGCACCGCAGCGCATGTTCCGAGGCAGAACCCCCCTTCCCCTTCATCCTAAGTCATAATGTCATTTATCTAATTTGTTGCAAATTTTGTCTGCTTTCTGAATTTCTAGATACTTTTTCCCTGAAACAATAAAAAAATTGATTTTTTTAATAAAAACCTTTTTGGGGGGCATTTTACCAAAATTTTGGGGGGGGGGGGGTTGCCGGGGGGAATTTTAGTGGGAAGTTAAAAATTTGGATTCATTTACCTAAAAAACATATAGTAAGCCTTTTTCCAGAACTTCCATTAATTTTGCTAGGTGGAGCCCCTATGCGGTCTCTATTGCCTGGACTATACCGGAATCCTCTTTTAAAAGAAAAAAAATAATTCTCCCGACAAAGAAACGCCATGCAATAATAACCCTATAAGACGGAAAGCTATCCAAAACAAACTTTGGTCCCAAGCGATTCCGTTTCCATATCCAAAACAAACCATTTGGATACGGATCCATTTCCGAAATCGGATCGGAAACGGATTTCCGAATCCGTTTCCGTCCAAAGCGATTCTGTATCCAAAACAAACTTTGTTTGGTCCCAAGCGATTCCGTTTTCACAGGCTTTACTGTTTTATTGCCTCATCGTTGATGCGGTAAAATCTTTAAAAGAAACTGTCTATAACGGAATCTTGTTTTAAAAGAAAAAAAAATGGTTCCAACGGAAGGAATACCATGCAATAATAACCCGCTAAGATGGAAAATCTATCCAAAGCAATTTTTTCCTGTACCCAACGATCCCATTTTCACAGGCTTTACTGTATTGTTGTCTCATCTTTGATGCAGTAAAAACTGTCGCAGAAACTGTCTATATAACGGAATCCCGCTTTAAAAGAAAAAAATCATGATTCCAAACGGAAGGAATACCACGCAAAAACTTGCTAAGACGGAAAACAGTCCAAAACGAACTTTTTTCGGTAACACTTATCGATTCCGTTTCCACAGGCTTGTTGTAAATATGCCACATATCTCGACCAATCCCTTGTTTTTATTAATGAAAACGAAAACACTTCAATGTTTATCCTCTCATCAACTTCTAAAAACAAGTACAGCATGAATCACTAAAAGTCTAACTCACTGGTGAAAAAGAAATTTACAATTGTTTTAGCAGAAATGCTCATCAGAAAATTAAAAAAAAAAAAACAATAATAATAATGAGGGCGGGATGTTTCTTGAAATAGCTTTTCAAAAATTTGGAATCTTCTCGATCTCGAAAATATATTTTTAAAAAGTTTATAAATAGTGACACAAACCGAGCTTCCCGGATTACAGAAAATGGAAAACTTTAAACGATTTTTTACATTTTTTTTTTTTTTTTTTATTGTCCACTAACACCAAAAAAGCATTTTTATATGAAAATAATCAATACTGTATTCAAATAAAGTTTTGGAATTTATTAAAACCGATACTTTCGTATTAGCCGCATGCCAAGAGTTAACAGCTAACGAAATCGCTAAAGATTTCGGCAAAGATTCAGCAGCCTTTCTGATACGGATAATTTCTGCGGTTTTAGCAAATAGCGTTGTTCGATTACATGTCTGTTAAATTTGTTTTTTTATTATTTTATTTATTGATTGATGAAGTTTTAAGTTTGTTAAGGAATATTGGCTGGAAACAAATGCAACTATTCATATTATTTTGAGTTCAAACGTGTTAAACTTTCGTAATCGGGCTGCACGCGTTAGAGGTTGATTAAAAAAATCATGCTTGAAAATTATTTTCAAAGCCATAAAAATTGAGATACAGTTTCTAAACAAATTGTATTTGAAAAAAAATATTTTTTTTCCCTTTTTTCCGGTGTAAAAATTGAAATTGTACCATATTTAGAAGTTAAACAAATTGCAATAAAAGCGAAATTTATGGATCAGCTGTTGCCACCATCAATATGACGTCGACGTTAATCATGGAAATGTTTTTGCTTTATAATATAGATAAGATATTTTACTGATATCTAATCGTTGACAACATTATAAAGAGGCCAATTATTTTCTCATTACTGACAATATTTTGAATACGATAACATTCTTAAGTTATAAATAATCTCATAAACTTAAAAAAAAAGCACATCGCGAGTCACCAAAAATCTTGTTTACTGGCGGAAACGACACTCAAATCTACATAAGAAATCCATTTATTGCCAAAATATTTTAATGGGAGCAGAATGTTTCTCTAAATAGCCTTTCAAAAATTCGGAATATTCACAAATCCGAAATTATTTGGACGCTGGAATTAAAAGTATCTCGTAATTTATTTGAAATTACAGTTCAAATGCTGAGTACTAAGAACTAAGTGAAGAATGGAGGAGATAAATGAACTTGCTGGACTGTGCCAACTTCCTCTCTCTCCACCCAGATCAGCAGGAAGAGAATGAAATTTCTCTGAAAGATCCTGTGAGGCAGAAAATTCCGAGATACTGCTTCGGGAATATGAAAGTTCTGATGCTCTTCGCAGAAAGCTTCGCATTGTATTTGATTAGTGGGTCAGATATTTTATTGCTCTGTGGAGGAACATGGGTCCAATGACAGTAATGTTATATTTTAGATTTTCATATTATTGGTCACATTGTTCAAAATCATTTTGTATTTGGAGCTCCCATATACAGTGTGTCCCAAATAGATTGAAACGTGTTTTAATTTTTTTTTTTTTTATATATGGAGATACGTAAGCATAATTCGAATTGAAAAAGTGTTCAAGATAAGGTAGGGATTAAGATTATGTTTGATGAAATGGTCCTGCCACTAATTTTTAAAAAGTTACACTTTTGAGATTTTTATATGGCCCCTGGGTCCTTTGCCTGTGACGCCCGAACTCAGTTCGGGCAACGCAAAAGCGCCAATTTTGGAATGCCCGAACTGAGTTCGGGCAAGAGAAAAAATTGGCGTTTCATATCCGTGAAGCCCGAACTCAGTTCGTCCAATGCATAATACGTAATTTACTATTTTTCCAATAGATGGCGATACTTTCTCGCGAAAAGTTCGGCAGTTTCGTGCTTTTTGTCGGATTTTTGAAATTTTGCAGTTCTTCCCAAATTTTATTCAAGCCCATTCAGAGAAGAAAAAAAAATTCCATTTTTGGCACGTTTTTCTCAAATATATTCCACAGGCAAGGGGTTAAGTTATATTTAGAAATATTTTATTCATGCTCATAAAAGTACAACAGTAAAGATTCCATTCCTATACGACCAAAATTCGCCGAATTATGATACCTTCTGTGTAAAAAAGTACCGGAATTATTAAATAAAACACAAAAAAGTTATTTTTCATCAAAATTTATTTTGCCACCTTCAAAGTATACCAAATCCAGTTTAATACAACTATGCCAGAGCAGGCGCTAATCTTTAATACTTTTTAGGTAGGTAGATTTTTGATTCCTTTGATTCCTTTTGCGAATTTATTTTTATAGCCTCAATTGATACAAAATATTTTTCTCGAAGTGGTAATTTTAGCTTCGTAAACAGGAAAAAGTCATAAGAGGCCATACCAGGCGAGTACGGCCCTTGGTCGATGACATTAGTTGCGTTTTTGCCCCAAAATTCTTGCAGAACAATAGGAGAAAATTGAGCTCTTTCGAAACCAGTCGTGTGGGGATGCGTTTCATGCCCAAAATAAAAGTCATAGCGTTATGAACGGACTTAAAAGATATATGAGATATCTTGAGCCAACTGTCTAAGACACATATGGCGATTTTCAAGCACTAGCTTCTTGATTGTATCGATGTTTCAGCCTTTGGCAGATGTTGAAGGTCGAGTCGACCAGAACGAGGCAAATCAACTGCCACATCTCAGCCCTATTTGAATGTTTTATAGTTTACTAGCCGCCCTTGGCGACCAGTTTAGTCTCCCTTAAAATTTATGTTTGAGAAAGCATGCTAAGCATTGTATCATGTTACTTTTATTCATAATTTAATTTGCTTGGACTCCCTTAAATATAATTAATATAATCCCTTAAGCTAATATTTGTTTTTGTTGCATTAAAATATCTCACTTTGTTGATTTTCTGTAAGCAAGTAAACCCTATTAGTTTACAATGGAAGTCTATGGGAATTTGGCGAAATATTAGAGATATCGCCAAGTTGGCGTCACTTTTGGCGACTAATTTTGACCGCCAACTTTGGCGATATATCGCCAAGTTGGTAACAAGCTTGGCGGCATTTGGCGACAGAACAGGGTCCCCCTATCGTAACCTCCCTTATAAGTATGAAGATTCATTAAATGCTGTTCAATAATTAATGAGATGCGTTTCATTCGGGCGTTGTCATTAAACAATTAACAAATAATAGCGATTTCTGTGCCACGTACGATAGCGTAATATATATATAGGTACTATTCACATGTCTGTGTTTTCGGCAAGCATGGCTCACCGTAGTTCTTCTGCAACATTTTCAGTGATTCGGCACACGAAATTTTGTTTGAAGCATTAAATTTAAGGCAAACTCTTTATTGAACTAATTTTCCCATTCTAAAAATGGCAGAGCACTCTAAGTCTAAAGCATGTCTAAAAAAAAAAAAAAAAAAAAAAAAAAAAGCATCTGCTATCAACACAATAAGTCACAGCTGGTGTTCGATCTCCGCTTTGTAACTTGGCACACCGGTCCCAAATTACAGGGAAAAAAATTGTCGTGATATCTTTTACGGGCGTCTTTTAAATGATAAATTCCGAGTACTTTTTGCACAGAAGGTACATTGAATTTTGTGAAATTTCGAATCTTCCCGGTACTAAAAATCATCTATTCATTTATAATGCTCCAAAATTTCATAAAATTTAAAGTATCATAACTTGGTGATTTTTGATCATACAGGAATGGAAGTCCCAAAGACCATATAAAAATTTAAAAGTGTAATACTTTGAAAACTAATCGCAGGACTATTTCAACAGCATAACCCTACTTTATTTTGAACACTTTTGCAGTTTACATTGCCCATGTATTTACAACAGGTAATAAATAAAAAAATAAATAAATAAAGTGCGTTTCAATCTTTTGGGACTTCGAGATTTTCCTTTATCAACCATAAAAGTTTTAATGGATAAATTTAAATGCCTATCTCTTATATATCAAATAAATTTAAATGATTATCTCTGATATATTAAATAAATTTAAATGCTTACTTCTTATATATTAAATAAATTTAAATGCTTATCTCTTATATATTAAATAAATTTAGATACTTATCATTTATGTATTAAATAAATTTAAACCAGTAAATAAATAAATAGAAATGCTTAATTCATCTTTAAAAGTTAAAGTTAAACTTACACTACGTGCAAAATTACTTAAAAGATGACAAATGTATGTTCGCCATTTTAAATACTGTGTCATCTTTTAAGTAATTTTGCACGTAGTGTAAGTTTAACTTTAAATTTAAACGTTTATCTCTTATTATTACTAACTAGAAAGATCTTTTCCGTCAAAAATGACGGAAAATGAGATATAAAGATATATGCAACACATGTGCAAGAATATGAGTAGTTTTTCTAGCTTGTTCCGCTGTGATAGATGCAAATAACACATTTTAATATGTGGAAATATGTTGCCATTCTTCGCCAAGGCAATTTTCTCTATTTCGCCAAGGCTATACAGGAAAAATACCGAAGATTTAATTTCTGTATCCGGCTATGTAAATCACATTAAAATTGGCCAATTAGGAGCAGTACAGCTCCGGCTAGTGGCGGATATTTCATTAGTAGCATCGGGATTAAGATGCAAAGACGTACATTTTCGTATGTTATATTTTAAATTCTGACCCACAGATTTAGAAAAAACCTTAAATGCGCGGAGTTTAAATTAAATTACAGTGAGCTCGGTTATGAACGGTTAATGGGTTTCAATGGAAATTTCGCCAAATTAGCCAGCTATCGCCAAGTTGGCTTCATATATGGCAACTTATTTTTGTCGCCAAATTTGGCGGTATTTCGCCAAATTTGGATGTATTTTGCCACGTTGGTCAGAATTTGGCGCTATTGTGGCAAACCTGCCATTACTACTTTTCAACAATCACTCATTGTTGAAGTTGATACCGATATCTCCATAGGAAGCCTAACATGGCCGCGATCAATGAGGAGGGACACACAGAGACTTGGATTCTATCTACTCTAAAAAAAAAGTAACTAACGCTGTCACCACCGCCGCCGCCGGTTTTGAATTTTTTGTGACCGGAGGTCTTTCTTCATTAATATTAAGAAAAATATTGCATACAAAAATATGAAAATCGGTGGTATTATAGAGAAATGTTTGATAAATACGCTGATGCAGATAGTTTTCAAATCGAAGAATTATTTTAAGAGATATTTAATACTAAAGTTGGGGAAAATCGTTCCATTAAAAATGTTTATAGGAACAAAAACTATACATGGGAATTTAATCGTTTTTAGATCATTTTATACGTTGGAAGTTCCCGGTGTGCAGATTGCATTTATGTTTTTAATTTGACTCATTTTTTGAGGTTTTATTTCTATTTTAAATTCAAATTTTCAGCATTTCGAAAGATATTTTTTACATATTTTAGAAAATGGTATTAATTTAAACTGTTGCCAACTGTATAAAAAGCGTTCAAATTAAAAATTTATTTACACGTGACTATTATAAACTCAAAAAAACCCCTTCAAATTAGAACTAAATAATTACGTATAAAAAGCAGAAACATTGAAAATTACGTCATAAAAACTATATTTACATGTGAATTTTACAAGAGAAAGAATATTGTAAAATAATAAATTTACTAACATGCGTTAGAAATCTTAAATAGGAGAAATTACATCATATTTAAACTGAACATAAAATAATATTGCAAAAGAGTTTAAATAAAAGAATTGCGCGAGACATTTATTTGATATTTTGAGAGGATCTTTTCAACTATTTTTCTGAATTCTAAGACAGCGCAAATAATATTTCATTTCTAAGAAAAGTATTTTAACTTGAATATTAAAAAGAGAAAGAAAAGTTTGGGGAAAATTATGTCAAATTAAAAAGTCCTTCCGGCCAGTGCCGGGAGGAAGAGGTAGCTTTCATATTCCTTATTTTTAAAAAGCCAACTTATATTATTCAAACACACGAAGCTCAATTAAGTGGAAACCGAATGTAGGAGATTCAATACTAATTTTTATCAATACTAAATCATTATGAATTAGAATTTCGCGAAATTAGTCAGCTTTATCCAAGCTGCTTTTATTTAAAGTAACTTATATTTGGCTGCCAAATTCGGCGATTTCTTAAAGTGCCTGCCATTTTAAGACAACATGGTGGATGAGGCTAACCAGTGAACTTGGTCGAGACCTTAGTAATTGCTGTGCACATGCTCACTGACATCGGAATCAGTTGATATATACGAGTGCTGTCGCAGGCAAAAAATCAGATTTTTCAAAATGTCACCCACGTTAGAAATTGAAACTGCTTTATCTGAGCCATTTTTTAAGATAAAGACAAACAAAAAATGCTCCTGAATCCTTATATCAAGGTCAAATACTTAAGAAAGAAACCTTTATCAATTTCTAATTTTTTTGCACCTCACTTTAAATAAATATATTTTTTAATTTAATGGCCGCCATTTTGAAACAAGATGGCTGATGAAGCTGGCCAGCGAACTTGGTCGAGATATTGATGTATACTATCCACATGCCTTCTTCCATCGAAATAGGCGAATACGTGTGGTATCGCGAGACAAATACAAGATCGTTTCAAAGTGTTAGCCATGATAGAAATTCAAAGTGCTATAATTCAACCACTTTTTAAGATATAAACAAAAGAACAAATTTTCAGAAACAAAAACTGCTCCAGAATCTTTGTATCAAGGCCAAACACATAAAAAAAATCTTTTACATTTTCCAATTTTTTAATACCTCATTTTAAATTTTAAATTACATTTTTTTTAATGGCAACCCATTTGAAACAAGATGGCGAATGAAGCTGGCCAACGAACTCGGTCGAGACATTGGTATGTACTATGTACAGACCAAGTTAAATTGAAATCGGTTCATAAATACGCCTGTTATCGCGTGACAAAAATCAGGTCGTTTTAAAATGTCAGCCACAATAGAAATTCAAAATGCTATATAACTCAGCCATTTTTTTAGAAATAGACAAAACAAAAACTATCCCGGAATCTTTGTATTAAGGTCAAACACATAAGAAAAAAATATTTTTCATTTCCCAGTTTTTTGGTACCTGATTTTAAATTTTAAATTAAAAAAAAAAAAAATTAAATGGCCGCCCTTTTGAGACAAAATGGCGGATGAAGCTGGCCAACGAACACGGTCGATACATTGGTATGTACTATGTACATGCCAACGTACATCCAAATTGGTTCATAAATACGCCTGTTATCGCGTAATAAAAATCAGGTCGTTTCAAAATGTCAGCCACGCTAGAAATTCAAAGTGCTATAACTCAACCATTTTTTAAGATATAGATGAAACAAAACCTGTTCCGGAATCTTTGTATTAAGGTCAAACACATACGAAAAATCTCTTTTTCATTTTCCAATTTTTTGGTATCTCATTTTAAATTTAATTTTTTTTAAATTTTTTTAAATGGCCGCCATTTTGAAACAAAATGTCGGATGAAGCTGGACAACGAACTCGGTTGAGTTATTTGTATGTACTATATACATACCTAGGTACATCTAAATCGGTTCATAAATACGTCTGTTATCACGTGGCAAAAATCAGGGCCTTTCAAAATGTCAGCCACACTAGAAATTCAAAATGCTATAACTCAGCCATTTTTTAAGATATAGACGAAACAAAAACTGCTCTCGAATCTTTTTATCGAGGTCAAACACATAAGAAAAAAATATTTTTTCAATTTTCAATTTTTTGGTACCTCATTTCAAATTTAAATTTTTCTTAAAATTTTAAATGGCCGCCATTTTTAAACAAAATAGCGGATAAAGCTGGCCAACGAACTCGGTCGAGACAGTGGTCTGTACTATGTATAAACGAAGTTACATCCAAATCGGTTCATAAATACGCCTTTTATCGCGTGACAAAATTCAGGACATTTCAAAATGTCAGCTTCGCTAGAAATTCAAAATGCTATAACTCAGCCATTTTTTAAGATATAGACGAAACAAAAACTGCTACGGAGTCTTTGTATAAAGGTCAAATACATAAAAAAATAATATTTTTCCATTTTCAATTTTTTGGTACCACATTTCAAATTTTAAATTTTTTAAAAAAATTTAAATGGCCGCCATTTTGAAACAAAATGGCCGATGAAGCTGGCCAACGAACTCGGTCGAGACATTGGTATGTACTATGTACACACCGAATTACATCCAAATCGGTTCATAAATACGAGAGTTACAGTGTGACATAGGTCAGATATATATATATATATATATATATATATATATATATATAAATTTTGAATCGAGGGTGGTTTCGGGGTCTGGGGGTCATGATCGATGAAAATATACCAAAATTTTTTGAAATCGCTTTCCTCCGAACGGCTGCAATAGGTAGCTTTTTGTAAAGAAAGCTACCTAAAACGATACATTTAAAATGTATTATTTAAAAGAACTTTCTTTTCGCTTTGTTAAAATATACCAGGAGACAAAGACTCTGTTTACTTATTTCATTTTATTAACCATTTGGAAAAATGATTATTGTCCTCCGTCAGGGTAGGAAATCAAAATCATGTCTGAAGCGTTTTATTGGTTGAAACGCATTTTATTCGTTTTCTGATTGGTCTAAACAGTAATCTGTATTTTCCCTTTACTTTCAACAGAGATGGATACTCCTGTTGCCACTATGACAAAAAAGTAATAAAAACTACAAAAAAAAAAATTAATAACTCAGAAACAAGTTGAGATACAGCTTTCAAACAAATTGCATTTAAAAGTACATTTTTTTCTCTATACGACGGTGTAAAAAGTGGTATTATGGGATGTTTAGAAGTTTTAAAATGAAATTTCATTTAAAATTGGTCCAGGAATATTAATGTTTAATCCATGGCGTACGTAATGTATGACCGGCTCCGTAGAAGTTAAAAAATTTACAGTACCTAAAAATGTAATCCATGGCGTACGCAATGTATGATCAACTCCGTGCGATTTTAAATTTTAGTCCTTGAAAAAATCATTTTCCAAATGGTCGTTGTAATTTGTTAAATTGCATTATTTTTATTATTAGCTTATTTTGAAATGCTTAACTGGTTTTATTTAATCAAAGACGAAAACAGCCATTGTATCTTTTAACCGCAGCTGATTTGGCCTTAAAAATCCCCAGTCAAAGAGAAATGTATAGAAATCCGTTTCTAGGGAGATCGCCACTGTTTTTAAATTATAATTCAATCTTCCGAAATCTTTTTAAAGCCAATCAAATTAGCATGCTTAGGGTCTGCGGCGTCTGAACGGGGGTTGGCGAGCGTAGCTCGTAGGGAGCAGAGCCTCCTAGTTTATATAAATGGATTATTAACCGCACGCAACTCGAGTCTACGGGTCACGGTAGTGATTGGAACGTGGGCTTTTAAGTATGATATTAGGAAGTAAACTTGCTGATTAATAACTAATATATATATATATATATATATATATTCTTGATATTTAAACATAACTATACTAATAAAATACAGAAAAAATATCAGTTTTTTTTAACATAGACCAGTGGTCGTAGAATAAATTTTAGCTACCGCGGTCCTTCTGAAGCTGAGAGAACGCGACATTTAGCACTCTTAGCCAATCTCTAGTTGCACCACTACTGATGAATTATATTTTAATTGCTTTTAACTTCGTTTGCAGACTCCACTACAATGAACTTTACAAATCACGGTCACATAAGACTCACCAAATGACTTCAACGTAACGTCTCTTGGTGATTTCATCCAAAGCGGCAGTCATGGTGAGAGTCTCATAAATGCCAGTCACTCGAAAGTAATAATGGGACGAATAAAAGATACCCCATTTTAGTTCATCATACTGACACTTTTGACCATTTGTGTCGTTTCATCGACTATCTCTGCCAGGAGTTCCCAAACTTTTAGGTCAACGTACCACTAAATAGAAATTCATACTTCCGCGTACCACCAGGTAACAAACTCAAAGCTAATACAGAAAAATCTGTATAAACAGGTTACTGTTTGAAAACAGAATTAACGTAAACAAAAGAAAAGATTTCGGAAAAGCATGCGAAGGAATAATTTATTTTTTATAATAATTCATGGTGTATTTATCAATATAAAGTGAATCATTTTTGGGTGACAAATGATAGATATATTTAAATAGATAAAATAATTACTAGATACACTATATGGCCAAAGGTTACTGGTCACTTGCGATTTTTGACGTTTTGTAAATATCTAGAAAAATACATGAGGAATTAACCTGAAACTGCACGTGTGTAAACAGTATAGTACAGGTCATATATTTCCGCGAAAAAATTTTTTCCGAAACCCCATAAGGGACCGTCAACAAATTGAAAAAAATGAATATCTTTTGGATAACCCTGTAAAAACTAATGGAGCAAAAGCATTTAAACTCGAGATTATGAATAAGTGGCTTATTGTAATATACTGTGTTCATTTTTATGAGCATAGCATGTATACTCGTAGAGAAATTAAGGTTTTTATAAAAACAGTCCCAAATTTCGCCAAGTTTTTTGCTTATAATTTGCAGAGTTCTTAATATAAAAAAAAGTTATCTTCAGAAAATATGACAAACAACATTGTACACAATACCCGTTATAAGTTATCGAAAACATAGTTTGAAAAGTCTGATAATAATCGTTTATAGAATAAGTTCAAAATCCGTTGTTCCCAAAATGAAGCAAAAAGATGAGGGATTGTATCCAAATACAGTATTACGTGCAATATTGTGTATGCTAAATTGGCACAAATCAATGGATATATGGATACAACCCCTTATGTTTTTGCTTCATTTTGGGAACAACGGATTTTGAGATTATTCTATAAACGATTATTATCAGACTTTTCAAACTATGTTTTCGATAACTAAGATATTCGTTCTTTTTCAATTTTTTGACGGTCCCCTATGGGGTTTCGGGGAAAAATCTTCGCAAAAATATATGACCTATACCACGGTCGGCAAACCTTTTTACGCGCGTGTGCCAAAATTTCACAAACAATATATATCAACAAAGTAACGTGCCAAATTAATAATTTTGCAGTGTGTGATGTTTATACAAAACACTAGTTAAAAATCAGTTGCTTTCACGCATTAATAATTAATAATTTAAAAATATTAAAAATTAAAATGCGATTTCTCAGTATTTTGGAATAAGCTATTAAACTAATGAAAATTTAATTCGTAAATATGATTTATTTATGTAGTACAAACTGTAACAAGAAAAAAAAAATATTTGACTTTATTAGTAATGCAACATCTGGTTATAATTATCCAAGTTATAATTATCCAAGTTGCATTAAGCAATGTATCAATAATTTATTTATGAAATTTTTGCTGATGTTCAATGGAGCGTTCGGTGAAGATTTCTTTATAACTATAATACCCATTTTCCATCTTGCAGTGACTGAAAAAATTTGTCTGAAAAATGCAACTTTATAAATTCGTACAGAAAGGCAAAATACATGTTAAAAATACTGCATAACATCACAGGAAAAGAAAATTCTTTTGATGTGTTAATCATGCAAAAATAGTTGTATTTTTTGTGACAGTCTGCCCCTGTGGAACAAAATTTTATTGATTATAATAGGAAAAAAAAAAGAATGTGTTATTTTGCATAATGATTATAAAATTTATTTTCTCGCGTGCCAGAGAAATTGTTTTACGTGCCAACTTTGGCACGCGTGCCATAGGTTCGCCAACCCTGACCTATACAATACTCTTTACACACCTGCAATTTCCGGTTAATTTCTCGTGTATTTTTCTAGATATTTAACAAAACGTCAAAAATCGCAGGTGACCGGTCATCTTTGGCCATATAATGTAGCTTTGTTAAACATGGAAAAAAATACACATGTGAAGTCTCGCTTCCTTTTTCGTCATTTTTTTTGTTGTTGTTGTTATAGAATATTATGTTTATATCAATAGTAAAATACCTTTAAGAAAATTTAATAAATGAATAACCTACATAAGAAATTCACAAACAGTCTGAAAATAAACTGCTTATAAATTTGAGATCGAAGCTCGTTGAAATAAGTAATATACATACATACAATTAGAGGTCTGCACGAGCCCGGGCTTGCCCCGAGGCCCGTACCCGAGCCGGGCCAGCGGAATGGCGGAGAATTTTCAAACGGGCCGGGCCGGCGGAATGAAGGAGAATTTTCAAACGGGCCGGGCCGGCAGAATTAGGACAATTTTTTCAACAGGCCGGGTCGGGCCGACAGACAAAATAAACGGGCCGGACCGGCAAAAAAATTGAACGGACCTGCAGGGCCGGGCCGATAAAAAAAATTAATCGGGCCTATCGGCCCGATATAAGAATTTCAGAGGAGCAGATAAAATACGAGATCATTTCCAATGAATGTGACTTTTTCGAGAAGTATAAATGTGCGTTACGAGCCGATGCGAGTTTAACAACATCAATACAGAAATGTAACATGTCCATCGTAGAGATCGGCATCGTACAGTTACATGATGCCTGATCCCCGGTTTAATTTTTTCGGCAGACTTGTGCCGAGACGGAACTGGTCTTAATCGTTCTCAGGATGTGTAGGACAGGCATTATGTTTTGTGAAAGTATTAATAGAAATAATGAACTTCTGTTAACAGTATCTTTGGAAATGTACCTTAAGGTGGTTCTCATATTTACTGCTCAACAATGCGAAACTCTCAGACACATTTTCTGACTCATTTTTAACTATAAAGGCATAAAATTGACAGGCCTGAGTATTGAAGGCATTTGGGATCGAATAGCGTTTCCATTTTTCATAAATTACGTACAGAGATAACAGAGACTCTCGTCACGTGACTGTACGTTTTCTCCTTTCCTGTGCTATCGCTTCCGGAAATTCGATTCAAAATGCTACCTTTGGCAGTATTTCTGAAAGATATATTACTTTTATCTAAAAAAAAAAACGGCATTTACATGGTTTCTGAATAAGAATACCTGCCAATCTCATGCGTTTCCGAAAAGAAATGAATTCATAAATGTATCAAAATGTAGCTCCTTTGGATTTGAGAAAAGCCTTAAAAATGACAGAAATATTTTCACAAATCTACCTTTTATTATAAGCTTCAAAAGTTATCATGTTTTTTAACCCTTTATTCTAAACTACAATAATCTTTTAATGAACCCTTATTTGAATTTTGAAACGTCTGTAGAGACGTTGACTAAAACACTGTAAGTAATCGTTAACGTTTACTATTGTGTGTTTTCTATTTTGCGAACACATAGTAATTTAAAATATACTGTAAAATGTTCCCATAAATATGCATGTAGTATTCATTAAAAGAATCTTAATTGTATGTCGAGAAAAAACGGATTTTTTTTGTAGAAATTTAGTCGGGCCGGGCCTGTTTTCACTGATTTTTGTACTGGCCGGGCCGGACCGGGCTCGTCCGAGCTTTCAAGTTTTACACCGGGCCGGGCCAAAATAGCTTTCCTTCGGGCCGGGCCGGGCCGGGCCCGTGCAGAGCTCTTCATGCAATATAGCAAAAGAAGAAAACTTTTTCTTTTTTCAGGGGGGATGAAGCCAACCCAATATCTACCGAAGCCTTAGTTTCATTTATCTAAAAATAACCAAAATTACATTAAAATAAGAGAAAGCAAATTACTTTCAAAGCAATAATAACACAGAGAAGACATCACAGAGCCGGTGAATTGACAAATCAAGAAAGAGGGGCGATTGAGCTGGGGTTTTTTATTTTACATGCTGTATTTTTTATTTCATTTCACGTACCAATATAGGACTTTCGCGTACCAGTAAACAAAGCTTCACGTACCAGTACTGGTACGCGTACCATAGTTTGAGAACCCCTGATCTATGCTATTAGAAACGCAGCTATATATTAAATTGTAAGTTTATATAAATTTCTTTTGACAATTCACAATTTAAGTTTGTGTTTGAAAATTAGCATTTTGCGTTTCTATCTTAATTTATGTAGTAGATTGCCTATAATTTAATAAAAATATTACCTGATTTTCTAGTTTTTTTATCTTATAAAGTGATACGTGATATTATTCAACAATAATCTTAAATAAAAATACATTTTAATATATTAAACACGTATTAAGTAACACAGATCAATACTAGTATACTGCAGAACATTTTGCTTCATTTAACTTTTATTACGTTATGCCAAGATATGCGTTGAAACGTATACTGGTTTTATAAAATATCTTATGATAAACCGAGCAGAATGAAATTACCGACTTTCTCCCAAGTGAACATTGAGAAAATAACTGCACTGTAAGATCCTAAACTGAAATTTTCAGATTCGTCGTTAGCCATCCGTAAAGAAAGACGTTTCAGTGAAACATTGCATGCTTTAAGATACAAATACAACAAAATAGGATGCTCATAAATAAAAGAAAATGAAAGGTATACCATAATTTCACTGAACAACATGATGATAATAATAGTGTAACAAAATAATACAATACCCATACTCAGTAACATCAATTCATAAAGGAGATAAAGAATAGATATACGAAAGAGCAGTGAACGTCAGGGCCGAAACTAAGGGGGGCAGAAGGGGCATGTGCCCCGGGCGCCAGAACAAAGGGGCGCCAAATGAAGATTATACCTTTGAAAAGGATCATTTTCTTCTGATGGACTGATGGCTTCCATTATTATGAAACAGCCATTATAAATGAAGTGTTAGGTGAGGATGAAAGAGCAGCCGTAAAAAGTTAGAACTCTGATTTTCTGGTCCGAATGGGAAAAAAAAAATGGCCATAATTTTTTTTTTGCAAAAAAAATCTTGGCCATTTTTTTTTACCAAAAGAATCGTTGGTAATTAGCCAAGAAATTAACCCTTTAAGACACGGACGGTTTGAACATTACATAATGACAAGGGCGGCGTACTCTATCTACTATATCGGCTTTTAAAGCCTAGATAACAACTTTTAATGATATATTTGTGTAATGCAATGCCCAGTAGCAATAAACGTCCAATTGTTAAAAACAGACTAATTTAATTAGTATTAATCACATAAATATTATGGAATTCGCGACTAGTTTGCATTGAGTGGATCTCTCAATACGCCTCCCGTGCCTTTAAAAGTTAATTAGAAACGTACCTGGAAAAACGCAGCACGGACCAACGCGGCATTGCAACTTTGAGACCGCCTTTCAAGGCGTGCTCAGAACAATGTCAAGTTTAAACTTTGAACAAGGGTTTTGTTTTAGCTACACTGCAAAAAGAAAAGATTATTACTACACTGAATTTAGTTTTATGAAATGCCAAATGAAGTTTAAATATGCATTAGTTTTTTTGTCTGTACCGAAATAAGTTCATCATAAACAGATTAGGATAAGATTTAAAAAAGAGTTATACAGAATAGCAATATTTGATATTTGTCTTCATATCTCTTTGAACTTTTACGGTATACTCATTCATACTTTTCTAGTATATACAGCTATACACAAATCTACGTTGTGTAGCTTTTTCCAAAGTCTTATTATTTTTTTTAGCAACGATTTTTTTTAGTAATACAGTTAATAATTTATACACTCTAAAATTGGGAGGAGTGAAAAGTTCACTATTTGAAAGAGTGACAGGCATTTTTACTCTTTTTGGAGTGAATTTTTTTAAAAATACACTCCTTAAATAGTGGAATTTTCCACTCTCTAGAAAGGAGTGAAATGTCTCACTCCTGAAAGTCTTATAGTTAATTTTAAGCATTTTTCCGTGTAGATATGTGGAATGTGAAGATTATGAGCAAATATTTGTATGTTGTATAGAAAAAGATTGATCGTCGAGTTTTCATAAGTGATTGTGAGATTTCTTCATGTAGCGGTCTGAAATGTAATTGTTTTAAGGGGTTCGGGAAAGCCGTATCTCCGCCATGTTAAATTCACCAACTTTATGTACCTTTTCCTCAGAAATGGTGAAAGATAGAGGTCTAGATTTTTTAGAGTAGTTTGAATAACATGCTTTACGTATTTTAACAGACCATTTTTGTTCTTAAGCGATTGTGAGATTTCTTCATGTAGCGGTCTGAAATGTAATTGTTTTAAGGGGGCCGGGAAAGCCGTATCTCCGCCATGTTAAATTCACCAACTTTATGTACATTTTTCTCAGAAATGGTGAAAGATAGAGGTCTAGATTTTTTAGAGTAGTTCGAATAACATGCTTTACGTATTTTAACAGACCATTTTCGTTCTAAGTGAAATTCAAAACTAATTGTTAATTATTTATTGAAAGTCATTTTTAAATTAGCATTTTTGGTAAGATTTCACTGCCTAAAATAAATAATTCTCAACAAATCATTAAATCCCTGTGTTAAAGTATACAATATAACATAATATAAGTATTAAAAAAATCTGAGTTCTTAAGTTTAATAGATATTGAAACAAGTTGGAAATTGTTCGTCAAACGTGGCAAATGAGGTGCGTTCGTACTATAACTAGTTTTAGAAATATTTTTTGCACCGTATATTGTACTGAATGTATATTTTAGTGCAATACATAAGTGCATATCCATTTCATTCTGTTCTGAAAGGCTGTAACATCATTAAAATGCACTTGAAATATTTTTTTCCCAATTGGCCGTCATGGAACGGAAAACTTTTGACTGTCCCTGAAATTAAACTATGCATCCGATTTCCCTGAAATTTGAAAAGAGTCTACAAAATTTTGCAACAATTATATATTTAAAATTTCAGATCATTCGGAAGGCTGTAACATCATAAAATGCACTTGCAAAAATTTTTCCCATTGGCCGTCATGTAACGGAAAACTTTGGAATGTCCCTGTAATTAAACTATACGTCCGATTTTCATAAAATTTGAAATGACTCGACAAAAGTTTGCAACAATTATATATTTAAAATTTCAGACCCTTCGGTTGGGTAGTTTTTGATTTGTTATATGCGGACGCACTGTTGAATTCAGACACTTTTCTCCGGGAGAGATTTCTGTGGCTCCGGGGCGGGAGGGGGCATTATAGAGTTCCGGTCCGCATGTCCCCCCCTCGGGCTACCCCCTGAAATCAACACTGGGACAGACGGACTGAACGAAGACTATAGGTACTACGCATTTATATAATTACGAACGCACCTAAAAAAAAGTACATAAACAGTAAAAATCCAAGTTTTGAGAAAAAGTCAAAGATTTAAATGGCCATTAAGCTGTGAAGTACTCTTATAGAGAATGAATACTTTCAACACTTATTTTTTTATATATATAAACATGTGTGACATGTCGTTAGAAGGACAAAAGTTCAAACTATTTAATGATATAAAAAAGTAAAAATCGATTTTTAGGTGCGTTCGCAGTTATATAAATACGTAGCACCTATAGTCGTCGTTCAGTCCGTCTGCCTGTCTGTCTGTCCGTCTGCCCGCATATAACAGCGCAAAAACTATCCAACTGAATCGTTTGAAATTTAAAATATATAATTGTTGCATAATTCTGTCGCGTCATTTCAAATTTTATGAAAATCTGATGTATAGTTTAATTACAGGGACAGTCAAAAGTTTTCCCTTACATTACGGCCAATGGGAAAAAATTATTGAAGTGCATTTTAATGACGTTACAGCCTTCCGAATGGTCTGAAATTTTAAATAGGGTAGATGTGCCAGTAATGGACACCCCTTGATGCTTTTGGTTCATAAAATAATAACTAATAAATATTTAACTTTAATTAATTTTTTTATAATTTCCCCTTGCATGTTTTATAAAACTGGGTTATTGTTGACACTTTTAATCAAACCAATTAGGAAGAAGGAAATAATGTTTCAAAGTTTTGCTGTTCTTCTGTGAAAATCTTAATGAACAGGCTAAGAGCTGGCTTCGTTTAAATAATTTATATATTATTTATTTTCTTGAAAAATTTAAATGCTTTAGTTTGAGTAGCAATAGAAAACTTAGACTTTTATATACTAACGGTCATTTACGAAATTTCATTTATTTTTAAGCTTTTAAGAGGTGTCCATTATTGGAATGGTTAATTAGTCATTTTCCACCAAAACTTTTATAAATAGCTGCTTTTAAGTTATTTTATGTGATTAATAAATTTTCAATATTTTATTCTTTTTTTATGTATATATACCTTGCTATTTTAAAATCTGGCAATCAAACCAGCTTGGATGCAGAAAATATTGTTTAAGAGCACAGTCAAAGAGGGGCTCATACCTCTCCGTTTAAATAAAAACTATTAAGTTATAAAAGCTATTAAAAATCTATTTTCTGTCTTAAATGTTTCTTTATTCACCTCTGACAAAAAAAAATAAAAAATAAAAAATAAAAAGTAATTATTGGTAATATTCATGAAACTAGTAAATCTGCAGATCAGTGGCCTCAAACATAAGTTCTACACTCTTATTTTGAAATTATTTTACTTAGCATTTAAAATATTCAGCTCACAATATCATTTATTTCATATTTGTAATATTAATTATTATAAATGATATATCAAGTAGTCTCTGGAAGATTAATTGTTAAAAATAGCGAGATAAAACTAACATTCCAAAACTTTTTTCTATTATTATTACCTTTTAAATCCCCCGCTGTTTCAATAATATGATAGCTGTAATTGCCTGATATTTAGCATTTTAAACTATGCATCTAAAATAATTAAAACATTGATCTTCTGATAATTACAATAATTGATGCAAACAGTAAATGATTATCACAAATATTTTATTAATTACTGGTATCCTTATTTTTAAATTTATTTGAAAATAACTATTTTGTTTCATTAGTATGTATTCATTAAATTCTGGTTCTAAATACAGTCATAAAAACAATTATATTTATTACTTTATAATTCTGTTATTTAAAATTAAATTTCGATTCATATTGGGAAATGAGACTATAAGAATGGTTAAATATTGTCGATAGATTAATATAATATTGAAAAAACTGGAATATAATAATTATAACTATTAATACAAAAATAATTTTAAAAGAAATTCCTTAAGGTTGTCCATCACTTGCACATCTACCCTATATAATTGTTGCAAAATTTTGTCGAGTCGTTTCAAATTTTATGAAAATCGGATGTACAGTTTAATTACAGGGACAGTCAAACGCTTTCCGCAACACTAAGGTAAATGGGAAAAATTATTTCAAGTGCATTTTAATGATGTTACTACAGTCTTTCGAACAGAATGAAATTGATATGCACTTATAAAGTTCACTAAAATATACATTCAGTACAATATGCAGTGCAAAAAATATTTATAAAATTAGTTATAGTACGAACGCACCTCATTTGCCACGTTTGAATTACAATTTCCAACTTGTTTCTATTTCCGAGGTCAATCTTTTCCTGTAAAACATATAAAATCTATTTTGCTCATATTCACAAAATACAATATCTACGCGAATAAAAATTTTTAATTAAATACGGCTTAAGTATTGTATAAATTTCCTTTTCCAGCAATAACGGACGAAAATTAGAAATCATGATTAAGTTAAGGAATATGTTTAAAAGAAAAATATATACATATTCCAGAGAACTTGAAATCTAGACTCCATGTTCATATTAAATAAAACAAAAGCAAGTGACAGCGGATAAAATATATACATACATTCTTAATATTTAAATCATCATGCTTAGAACTTATTTAAAAAAGATGGGAGTTTTTAAACATTGTTTTTTAAATGAAAAAATTAAAAATATTTTTGAACAATAAGACTTTGCAAAAATAGCAATAAGTTAAGGAAAAAGTACGATTTTATATTTAAAACAAAAATTAAAATCAAATCAAACATTGTTAAACATATAACATCCACCTATTAAAAAGTTATTAATAAAACTTTAAAAGCAATATCTTTATATAGGGCATGCAATAAAAGCAAACACAAAGGATAAGATTGGAATAAAATATTTTAGTTTATTTCTATCAGTAATCTAATTTAAATTCGTATGTAACTTTAAATGAATTTTTCCTTAAAAGTTCAATTAGTGTTACAATCTATGAATTAAATAAATATTGCTAATAAAGTATTTTATTCCAATCTTTACCACGCTTGTATCTATTTTCATTGCATGCAGTAAAAGATGTGATTCTTTTAAAATGACCATTAAAGCAAAAAAAAAAAAAAAAAAAAAAGAATCGACTACATAAAAAATGAACATTCACTCCTATGAAAGAGTGACTATTCACCCCCACCAGGGGTGAAAAACCGCACTCCTTTAGCAAGAGTGAATAGTCATTCCTCCGAAAAAGTGATTATCCACCCCTGTTTAGAGTGAATATTCACTTCCCAGGAGTGACTATTCCCTCTTTCAGAGAGTCAAAAATTTCACTTTTGCTCAGAGGGAATAGTCACTCTCAAGAGGTTGGGCATATTTTGACTCTGCGATAGAGTGATTATTCACTCCTCCGGAGTGAATAGTCACTCCTTTTTATTTAGAGTGTATATTTATTGTACGGAATCCTCTGAGTGCGAGTAATACTCGCACTTGATCTTTTATTTATTTTTTTTTTATACCTGATTGCTTCAAGTGATTTTTTTCTTATGGGTTTAGGCTCTCTAGTTTATTTTTGTTATTTTTATTTATTTATTTATACACATACATTCCGGCTAGTGAATTTGTATTTTTTTTTTCCTTGCTATTATTGAAGTCTAAGGAAAGACAACATATTTTCCATTCAAAGATCAAAATGTATTTCATTGAGAATTGTAAGCCTACAATGGAAAAAATAAAAACAAGTACACAATTTCTCAGAACACATATATTGCTATTATCTTAAAACAGATATGTAGAAAGTAACACATCCTCCGGTCTGCTTCAAACATTTGCATGATTTTGAAGATTTAATCAAGTGATTCAATATAAAATCGAAGGATTTCAATAATAGATTGAAGATCATAGCGACATCGATTATCCGACTGGTTGGGGAAGGATAGTATACGAAAATTAATAATCCAGCTAATCGAATTCTTTTTAATATAAGTCCGCATTATTTATAATAATAAACTAAATAATAGTAACACGTAGAATTTTCAGATTTAATTTATTGCTCGATTGATAGTTTGAAAGTTCAGTAATATTACACTTCTAAAGGATTTTTCTTTTTTGGTGGGGGGTGGTGGGAGAGAGATTATTTAAACCCATAACTCCCCATGCAAATAAATGAATACACAATCAAACATAAAATTAAAATTAAACTCTTATTCTTTAGAAGCAAAATTAAATAAATAAATAAATAAAACAAACTAGAAAACAGGAATTCTGCTTTTTCAGAATTTAGTGTCGCCCCCGATGAAAAAAATATATATATGTATATATATATATCGATAGTACAAAACATATTTCAGTTTTAAGACTCAAAACACACGCTTTTATTTTACATAAAATGACGTCATCCGCTTCCGCTGAAGAATTCCTCATTTGCGATCCAGTATTAAACAACATGTACAGTAAAGTACGCATAGGACGTCACTATCGGTGAATAATACACAAATCCAAAAAAACGAGATATTGTCACGCAAGAAACTCGACAAAAAAAATCGGCTGTCTATTGATTCATATTCCTTCATTTATTTGTAATATTAATTAATATAGATACTTAAAATTAAATTTAGTTTATAATAGCTCCATGTTTTATCAAAAATCATTCATTCAATACTTTTTCAAAATAGCACGTATTTTAAATACATTTTTTTTCAGTTTTTATGGGAAAATGGCAACAAAAAGATATAATTGCTATTTTAAAACTATTCTTCCTTTACTTTCTACAGAAATGGAGTACTTGAGTTGCCAAAATTAAACAAATGACGCTAAAAACTCCAATAATAATAATAATAATAATAATATCTCTAAAATAAATTGAATGCAGGTTTAAAACAAATTGCATTAAAAAGAACTTTTTTTTTTCCAATACGGTGGTATAAAAATTGAAAAGGTGCGATGCTTGGAAATTAAAAAAATTGCAATACAGTATTTAACAGTATTATGATACATATACTTTGTTTTACGGCTAGCTTATACAACGCAACATTATTTCCTGGAGACGACATTTTATTTGCTGTGAGAAAGAAATAATATACCGAGGGCTTAAAAAATAAGTAAATAAATGCAATTTAACAAATTACAACGACCATTTGGAAAATGATTTTTTCAAAGGCTAAAATTTAAGACATAAAAAATCGCACGGAGTTGGTCATACATTACGTACGCCATGGATTACATTTTTCAGTACTGTAAATTTTAGGTAGCTTTCATTAGAAAAAGCTACCTATTGCAGCCGTTCGGAGGAAAGCGATTTCAAAAAATTTTGGTATATTTTCATCGATCATGACCCCCCAGACCCCGAAACCACCCTCCGTTCAAAATTGATATATATATATATATATATGACCTATGTCACACTGTAACTCTCGTAATTATGAACCGATTTCGATGTAATTCGGTGTGTACATAGTACATACCAATGTCTCGACTGAGTTCGTTGGCCAGCTTCATTCGCCATCTTGTTTCAAAAGGTTTGCCATTTAAAAAAAAATTAAATTTAAAATTTAAAATGAGGTATTAAAAAATTGGAAAATGAAAAAGATTTTTTTTATGTGTTTGGCCTTGATACAAAGGATCCGGAGTAGTTTTTGTTTCTGGAAATTTGTTCTTTTGTTTATATCTTAAAAAATGGTTGAATTATAGCACTTTGAATTTCTAGCATGGCTAACATTTTGAAACGATCTTGTATTTGTCACGCGATAACACACGTATTCGCCTATTTCGATGTAAGAAGGCATGTGGATAGCATACATCAATACCTCGACCAAGTTCGCTGGCCAGATTAGAGGTCTGCACGGGCCGAAACTTCCAGGCCCGGGCCCGGCCTGACTCATCGAAAAAAAAATTCGGCCCGGCCCGATAAAAAAATTAAAAGTTCGGCCCGAGCCCGACCCGGCCCGGAAAAAAGTTAAAATATCGGCCCGAGCCCGGCCCGGCCCGGAAGAAGCTAAAATCTCGACCCGAGAAAAAAAAACCCGGCCCGAGTGAACTTTTTACAAAACATTGATTTTTACGTCGATTTGGTTAAAAATTTGTCTCGTACGAGGTAGCTCTGACCAAAAATATTTATCTTAACTTTTTATTCTCATGTTTATAATCTTCACTTTTAAAGAGGTGACACAGACTGCGATATTTATTTTTTTAACGAATCCCTATTTCTTGTATGTAAATGTTTAGGTTATCATTAATATTGTTAATCCATATTCCATGCATTAACATACATGTATTCCATGTATGCCAAAAATCTGAAAAATTCTATACAGTAAAATCTTCTAAGACGGAATTGCGTAGAAAAGAAAAAAAATGCTTTATAGACAAGTTCCATTCTTAGCAAGTGTAAATGTATCATATATTGTTTTCTTACGTATTAGTATATTAATTTTGCATGGATCAACACGGTTTTCAGTTTAAAACAGGGTTCCGTCATAGGCAGGTTCCTTTACACACTTTTACTATATTTTAATTTAGCTATATTTTAATAAGCGTAGAAATATACTATTCTTTAAAAAGAATAAATTTTAATGTTTAAGTGTAGAATAATGGCAATTTAAAAATGTATGCATTTTTTGCAAAAATTTTTGGGCCAGGCCTAATTTGACTGATCTTTGAATGGAGCTGGCCAAGCGGAGACAATGATTTTCATACGGGCTGAGTCAAAACTAGGACTGAAAAGCTTGGGCCGTGAAGACTAGGAATGAAACCAATCCCGACTCTGTACAGAAGAAATAAGTTAGACCCGTCCCGGCCCGAGCCTTTAGAAATAAAGTATGGCCCGGGCCCGGCCCGGCCTGAGCCTTCAGAAATAAAGTACGGCCCGGGCCCGGCCCGGCCCGAGTGCCGTGAATGAAAATCGGACGAGCCCGGCCGCGGGCCGGGCCGGGATCAGGCTTCGGGCCACGGGCCGGCCTGTGCAGATCTCTAGACCAGATTCATCAGCCATCTTGTTTCAAAATGGCGGCCATTAAATTAAGAAAAATATATATATTTAAAGTGAGGTGCAAAAAAATTAGAAATTGAAAAAGGTTTCTTTCTTAAGTATTTGGTTTTGAAAAGGATTCAGGAGCATTTTTTGTTTGTCTTTACCTTAAAAAATGGCTCAGATATAGCAGATTCAATTTCTATTGTGGGTGACATTTTGAAAAATCTGATTTTTTGCATGCGACAGCACTCGTATATATCAACCGATTCCGATGTGAGTGAGCATGTGCGCAGCAATTACTAAGGTCTCGACCAAGTTCACTGGTTAGCCTCATCCACCATGTTGTCTTAAAATGGCAGGCACTTTAAGAAATCGCCGAATTTGGCAGCCAGATATAAGTTACTTTAAAGAAAAGCAGCTTGGATAAAGCTGACTAATTTCGCAAAATTCTCATTCATTATATTGATGAAAAATTACTATTGAATCTCCTATATTCGGTTTCCACTAAATTGAGCTTCGTGTGTTTGAATGATATAAGTTGGCTTTTTTAAAATAAGGAATATGAAAGCTACCTCTTCCTCCCGGCACTGGCCGGAAGGACTTTTTAAACTTCTACGGAGCTGGTCATACATTACGTGGGCCATGGATTAAACATTAATATTCCTGGACCAATTTTAAATGAAATTTCATTCTTAAACTTCTAAACATCCCACAATAATACTTTTTACACCGTCGTATAGATTAAAAAAAATGTACTTTTAAATGCAGTTTGTTTGAAAGCTGTATCTTAATTTGTTTCTGAATTATTAATTTTTTTTGTAGTTTTTATTACTTTTTTGTCATAGTGGCAACAGAAGTATCCATCTCTGTTGAAAGTAAAGGGAAAATACAGATTACTGTATAGACCAATCATAAAACGAATAAAATGCGGGATTCAACTAATAAAACCTTCAGATATGTTTTTGATTTCCTACACTGACCGAGGACAGTAAACATTTTTCAAAATGGTTAAAAAACAACAGAAGTATCCATCTCTGTTGAAAGTAAAGGGAAAATACAGATTACGGTATAGACCAATCAGAAAACGAATAAAATGCGGGATTCAACTAATAAAACTCTTCAGATATGTTTTCAATTTCCTACCCTGACCGAGGACAATAACCATTTTTCCAAATGGTTAAAAAAAAAAAAAAAACCTCGATCTGCGAAAGTCATTTAAATATTTTAAAATAATCTATATTCATAAGCATGCAATATAAAGCGAAAGAGGGAAAGCCTACTACATGTTGGCTATAAAATTATTATTTTTTTTTAAATAATCCTTTAATCCAGCTTACTGTCGCCGTCTCCAAAAAAACATTTTTAATGAATATTCACAGTTTCTACTTGAGATTCTTGACATACTCTCACATAAAATAAATAAATAAATAAAGTACTCTAAAAAATAAATGCGTAAATTTACACATTAATACAGATATATTGTGGATACAAAAACAATTTGTCTATATGTGTGAAGTGCCGTGTAAATTGCCAAATACACTCCTGGTGTGTGAATTTCAATTTTTGTGTTATGTTCTACGTATTTTGATGATAACACATTACGCTGCTTAAATATGTAAAAAGTTATCAGATAACTCTGAAATATACAGCTTAACGTGTCAATTGCACATAAGTAGTACACATGTATCTGTGTAATATACAAAAACGATGGATTTTGTGTTCATAGTACATAAACTTATAGTTTGAAATGTAAATTTTGAGCTAAATATTTTTATGGTCGCAAAACAAATTTGCATGAAGAATAAACTCATGTGCTTGGTGCGTTTGTTTACTTTTCAGTAGATTTGTTTTAAGATCACAACATAGTGTACCTTTAATATACAAGAAACAGGATCGTCTGAAATTATATGTACTGCATGTCATCTCTCTGTTAGAGTTGTTTTGAAGTCTTAAAATGGTATGTACAATTTATGCAAAGAACCAGTATAATCTAAATAAATATACTGTAAGACAAAATTTCGTTGTAATCCGGAAATTTTGACTCCAGTAATTTGTCGGAATTTTTTTCTATCAATTTCAGATTTCAGTCATAACTTTTCAAAAATACATCTATATCAAGAGGAGAAATTCTCTATTTAATTCAGTCTACAGTAAACAAGAACTTTCGAAAGTTCGAACAACTTTGGCAGTGTGATAGAGCGAATTTTGAAGTATTAACGTGTATGAGATAGAAGAAAGTTTTGGGATTGGTGCATCCGACTAGTTCTTTTAGTAATGAACTTTTTAATAATACAGTTAATAATTCATATATTTATTGTACGGAACCCTCTGAGCGCGAGTAATACTCGCACTTGACCGTTTATTTTTTCTATTGGTACATTTGTTTATTTTCCAGAGTGTTTTCAAAAACAGATTTTTTGGCAAATTCCTAGAGATTTCATTAAAAGATAAGTTTTTATTTTAAAAAATGTTTCTTTAATATATTATGTTTTATTTTTAATTAAACTACTGTTGATATACTCTATTAAATTGTAAATAATTTGCTGGATAAGACGAAAACCTAAAGATTCATGCATCATAAATTTACTAAGCACATTACTGGAGCATAGAGGGAGGCAACATTTTTTATTTATTTATTTACTTTTTTTTCCGAGAAATATATTTTGAAACTTTAATGTTTATTCCAATACATAAAGGTTAGGATTAGGCTTAAAAATATATATATCTTTTGGAATTCGCTAACCCTTTAATAATAATTAGAGAAAGGCCCTTAAATGGCACACTACAGTGCGTTTACCTTATATGAAACAATTATTTCACCAACTCAAAAACAAAATAGTGATTTTTTTAAAGGATATTTATTTGGGGTATTTAATATAATTTTAAAAGTATCATCAGAAGGAATTTTGACTTCGTATGGACAGGAATGAACAGGAAGAGAATTTTATTGATTAATCGTACAAATAAGTTTCTAGAACTTTATTATTGAAAAAAAATCAGTTATTAAATATCTCATTTTGTAACGGCATATAATTTTCTAAATGAATTTTCTAGTAAAATTTTCAGATATCAATAATATTTTTATCTCAAATTCTTTGTAATAATGTTTGACGAGTTTCATAATAAAGTAATGAAATATCCTTAGAATAATTATCAAAATGTTATCTTAAATGTACCTTACTGTGCATAATTAATGCATCAAATATTAATTTTGGACAAGAAAATTGAAATGTCATCCAGCGCTATTGTAATTATAATCCCGTTGTCTCACACATAGAGACAAGAGTAAATTAGCATATAGTTAGCAATGATAAATCCTGCGAAGTGACAGAACAATTGGAAAAAACAATGACAAATGATGCACAAAAAAGAGAAAAATCATACACAACTTAATATACATATACGTTATGACTCGCGTCTTCGTTCTCCATTGTCATATCACCTGCGCGCCGGTGAACATTTGCCTTACAGTCGATTAACTTCGCTTACATTGTTCTTTTTTGGAAATCATCACCTGCAGACATAAAAACAATCACGTAGTGTTTCGATTGATCAATTTTTATAAACTGAAAACTATCTGGAGATCTATATCGATTGTAAGCAATCTTTTATAACACGACATAACCTCAAAATTCGGAGAAAATAGCTGTTTTGACTGTGATTCTGAAAGTCGACGATTTAAACTGAGCAGCTGTTTTTCTTTTCTTTTCTTTTTTTCCTAAAGAGGAAATGGCAACAGCTTTTGAATTTAGAATGAATTTTCTGAAAAAATGAAAAGCTGTATGCAAAGAATGCGAAAAATTCTACGAAGCGTAGAGGCGGCATTGTTGTGGAACAAAAAACTAAAAACTTCAATTTGCTGGAAAGCAAAACTATCTCAGCAAAAGCGGCAATTTTTAAAGATTAAATATTAGTCGAACATCATTAGTTTTCCCCTGACTGTTAGAGATAAATTACAAATGATATTATTTCTGTTCAGTGATGTGTTATTTTAAATTTCCTTGTTTTTGTGAGAACAGAATCGTTATTCTAAATTATCATGATCTGACCTAGCGGATGACACTAAAAAAAGCTTCAGTACATTGGTTTTTAAAGTTGTCAGTATCATTTATCTCCGAAAATATGCGATAATTTGTCACAGGTAACAGAGTTTTTCGATGTTACTAAGATGAGATTTTGATAAAATAGTGGTAGACATTCTAACTTTAGGTGTCATGGTGTTGACTGTAATATGAGATACTTGAGATTATTTTTTGTAAAAGTTTTTATTTGATTTTCTAAAGATAAAAGAACACAAAATATTTTACGCATTCAAATTTAGTCAATGATGTTGAGCATATTAATAAGTAAGTGCTACACAATGAACTGGATTGAAATATTAATTCGCTGTAAATTGAATTCGTTAAAATTCCTTTCTTTTGAAATTCATTATTTATAAATACGAGTTATTTAAATGAGCTACAGTAGAGTCCCGATTCTCCGAGTCTCACTTAACCGAGTTTCCGCTTTAACCGAGTTATTTCCTATCTTCACCTAACACTTCATTTATAATGGCTGTTTCATAATAATGGAATCTATCAATCCATTAGAAGAAATTGATCCATTCCAAAGGTATAAGTTCGATTGAAAAAAAAAAACTATTTAATACTTTGAGCAGAAAAAAAGAATCTACACATGCAATTTTCATGACACTAATAGAATCACATAGCTTTCAATTTGTACGGTTTTGCTACTTCTAAAATTTAATAAAAATTTTTGCCATATTTAATCGTTGATAATTGTTAGATTTCGGCGATTGAATTAGGCAAAATTTACTGGTAAGTTTTAGTAGTAAAAAAAAATCTTAGAAATTGGTAGCTATGCAGTGGCGTAATAGGGGAGAGTAGCCATATTTGAACCGCCGCCGCTTTAATTGGACCGTTGCCATTCTGTCGTTAATTACAGGAAGAGACGCCATCTAGCGCTGAAATACTACTCATCAGGATGACGTCACTCACGATTAGAAGCAGCAACCGCCTATCACGTGTTGTTTTCAGACAATTTAAAAAACCTAATGTTAGCTGTTTTGATCTGCTTTTTTCTACTAAACGTAAGTGAATACTTTAAAACTAAGGTAAGTTGTTATGTTTTCATATACATATATAAATTCATCTGTTAATTGCGCATATTTCTCACGCGGCTTTGTTTGATTTCTTCTTAGTCTTGAAATTATCTGTTTTTAAAAATGGCGCAGTTGCCATAATTGGACCAATTTAAGTTGCTTAAATTGGACCAGATATGCGATCATAAAGTTTGAAAATTAAGTAATGAATTTCGAGGACGGTACACTTTGTACACTATTTTTTTTTAATTTTTTTAATATTTTATAATAGATTACTATCTCCATGCAAGTTTTTTTTTTTTTTTTTTTGGGGGGGGGGGGGGGGTTATATCTGGATTAATTTTTTTTATACAGTTTAGGCCTATATAAACAAAAAAATATTTTTACATGTTTCTGCAATAAATTTTATTTGCAATTTCTTTTATCTTGTATGTATTTGTATTTATTTTCTTTGAATATTTTATTCCTACGGCGTATTTGGTTTACAGAGTTGAATTCAAACATTTTCTTCCTGGAGGATATTTGCGATTCCCTGAGGAAGGGCAGACTTTTTACAGTTCTGGAGGGTGGAATTACACTTTTTTGCCATTAAAACGCATAAAACCTCAAACCTTCCGGGAGTAGGGGGATGAATACAACACTCTTGAATATATAATGTTTGCGTATAATTAATCGTAGCGTATTTTTCAATAGAACATGTTTTTTTTAACACTTTTATAATATGATGTTAAAAATGTTGAAAAAGACACGGACAAGCTGTCTGAAAAAAAAAAACAGGTGACAGCAAAAGCTGTTAAAGATATAGGAAATAAAAAGGAGAGAGTAAGTTGTGAAGAAATTGACCTGCAATAAGGCTGTAGCTACAAATCCTCTCCAAAAGCCAAAAAATCATTAGAAATGTTATATCCTTTGCTAAATTTAGTTAAAAAAATGTACAGAGGGTGCCAAAAAACAGTTGTGTTAACATCTTCGCCATATAAAATAAACCTTGAAATGAAAAAAAAACACAAAAAATCGACTAAAAGGAAGCTATCACAGCATAAAAGCAAATGGAACATCAAATTTTAAAAAAATAGGCGTAATGCAATTATCAAGGAAATAATGAAAGGGGAGAACTACAATCATAATGAAAAGAAAACTTGTGTTGCAAAAAAAAAAAAGTCTAATAATTCAGAATCTAAAAAGAAAAATATAAATAGTGATGATTGGTTTTGCCTGATTTGTAAGAAAATAAAACAGCAGAAATGATTCACTGTTCATATTGCCAAATACGGTTCCATGTTGTGTGCGCTGGAAAAAAAATCAATAAACGAAATTCACGTGTAAGCTTTGCATCACTCCTTAAATGATATTCAAGTAACTGGCAATTAGTTTCATAATTTCTATTCTTAATTACTGATAACTTTGATTTATATTTTGAATACATTTTGATTTAAAACAATTACACTTATTTTCAGAAATTTGATTTCCTTATATTTCATTGCTGTTATTTTGTTTGATTGTTTCAGTAACCACAAAATTTGCTTTTAATAAAATTAGTTATATTCCCTAGTCATTAAAACAACCTGATTTTATTTGGTCCAATTTAGGAGACTGGTGGTCCAACTTAGGCAACCAGTTGCTGAATTTGGACCACTTTTGACAAATTTTTCAAATTAAAATAAAATTTAAGATTTTCAAAAAGAAAATGATCTAAAGTTTTATTTAGTTAGTAGATGAATTGATTGACCCCGTGTAGTAATATTTTTTAGATTTTCCAAAAATTAAGTGAGTTACACCTGAAAATAAGTGAAGTGGTCCAAATTAGGCTACTCTCCTCTACTGCAGGAAAAAAAAACCGCAGCAAAATGGACATTCAACAAACAAAAAACTGTCGAGGGTTTTTTTCAAATAAACAATTCCATTCCCCATTTTTCTTAAAAGTAATGGAAGTGTACATAAAAAAAAAAAAAATGTTATTAGTACCATAAAAATGAATAAATTAAGTGAAAATTTATGTTTCATCTCCTTAGTTGGTGACGATGTGTGTAAATCCGCTTTATCCGAGGTGAGCTTCGTACATATTAACTCGGATAATCGGGACTCTACTGTACGAGTTATTTAAATGAGCTATTTAAGACTTTTGTGTTTAAAAAATTTTAATAATTGTTAAAAAAAAGTTTGTCACTTATATATTGCAGATAACCTGATATTGTATTCTTTGAATAATTTATGGGGGTTATTCAAAAGTGGGCTAGGTTTAGTGTTACCCCTATTCCTGATTTTTTACGATGTATAAATTCTTTTAAATTTATTTTCGAAGGTCTTCATCGAATGGAATTTAATACAGAAAAATCCCGTGAAAACAAACCTGGTAGTAATGGAATTTTGTCTATGATTCCGCCGAAAGGAATACCATATAAATATAGTTATTGTATATGCCTGTCTAAGACGAAATATTTTTCCAGTCCCTATCGATTCTGTTTTTACAGGTTTTATTGTACTTTGTTTTAGTAAAAACTGTGAAAACGGATCTTATTTATAAAGGAATCCTGTCTTAAACGAAAAAAAAATTTATATCTCCTACGGAAGGAATACCACACAACTATAACTGTACAATCAGAAACCTTTCCAAACCCGAATTTGTTACCGTTTTAGCGATTCTACTTGATTCTGCTGTTATTTATAAGGAAGTCCTGTCTTAAACGTAAAAATCGCATTGTTCCTACGGTAGAAATATACCACACAACTATAACTGTACAATCAGAAACCTTTCCAAAACGGAATTTGTTGTGGTTTTAGCGATTCCCCTTGATTCTACTATGTAATATTATTTTAATTTTTAGCTAGTACAGTAAAATCTAGTAAGACGGAATTTCAAATGACCGAAGAAAAATTTCATTTTAGACAGTTTTTCGTCTTAGCAAGTGTAACTGTATGCCATTTCTTCCAGGGAACGTAATTTGTTATGTTTTTGACAGGATTCTATTATAGACAGGTTCTTATTTCAACTTTTTTGTATCCTTGACTCCTTTTTTGTGACAGTGAACCTAGCAACACTTGCTCGACTATACATATAGGAATCTGTATGTTACTTCCAAAACATTATGCATTAATTATCGTCTTCTTTAACACAACCTTCTTAGCACATCCCAAAATATGTACGAAATACGAAAAACCATGCGTCATACAAGGGCGGCGCCAGAGGGGGGACCGGGGGGGCATATGCCCCCTTGTCGGACACACCTGCCCCCCCCCCCCCCCCCATCGGGGTCAAATTTAATCGTCGTCGGGGAAATTTTTTTGACTTGAGTGTTGAGTCCTGCATCGGGTCGGGTAATCCGATTTTTCCTGCACACGACCCGAGTCGTGTCGAGTCGGGTGCAGGTTAATTTAAAAAAAAAATCTTAGGTTAGTTTATAGAAAATGCGACCGCGGAATAGCAGGGCGCTGATTTTTTTTTTCTTCGGAAGTCGGATTGGCTTGAATCACATGTCGGTTAAAGGCTATCGTCTCAACGGCCGGATGTTACCGAAAACTTCATATATTTTGTCTAGAGCTCATTCATGTGCACTCCTGTTCTATGTTTATTCGATTGACCGCAAACTTACGCGCCTATAAGAAATACGATTTCAAGAGGAGACAGGACGTTTAAATTCATCAAATCGCTTCGATCTTCTCATTAAAAAGCGTAGGGTATGTATTTTTTATAAATGAATGAGTAAATAAAAAGAGAGTTTTGTCTAATTATTCAAGCAAACTTAGTATCAAACTGAAAATTCCTTCTTTGTTCATTAATTTCAATATACAGTGAGTAGAGTCTCATTTTCTAGATATTAATCTCTATTTAATATATAGAAGAGAAATGGAAGGTATAAATAAGAAAATATATACATACATAACTTCATTGTAAACTACGGGAAGATGTGTATATAGCAACTACTAAAATCTTGCATCGGGTCAGTTAATTCGATTCTACCCGATCATGTTGGCCATTGGCTCTAAAATTTTTTTGTGGATCGGGTTGACTGGTATTTCCATTTTCGGGTCATCTCAGATTACAGTTTTTGTATCTTGGGAGTCTATTCGAGAACGCCAAATTTTTCCGAAGAAAAGTCCGCCCCACCAGTGGCCGAGAGGTTCTGTGCTCTCGAAGCTGGTAGACGGGAGGTGCTGGGCTCGAACCCAATCGCGCCCGTCGGCCCAATCGTTCGGAGTTTTCGTGGTTTTCTTCGAACCTTGGATTTCCATGCGTAAATACAGATTAGGTTCTCTTAGAAAGCCCCCCCCCCCACACACACACGGAGGGCACTCCCCCTTCGGGCCTATATCCCTCGAGTAGATAATTGGCCGTCAAAAATCAACCCAACTCAAAGAAAAGTCCAGATTATTGTTTCAAATGATAAAAAAAATACTTGTATATGAATAAGTAAATGTATGCATTCATTTTTTGAGATATAAAATTGATTTTAAAGATATGATTGCAAACTATTTACCAGAATTGTTTTACATTTAGGATTGATTTTTTTTAGGTAGCTTTCTTTACAAAAAAGCTACCTATTACAGCCGTTCGGAGGAAAGCGATTTCAAAAAATTTTGGTATATTTTCATCGATCATGACCCCCAGACCCCAAAACCACCCTCCGTTCAAAATTTATATATATATATATATATATATATATATATATATATATATATGACCTATGTCACACTGTAACTCCCGTAATTATGAACCGATTTCGATGTAATTCGGTGTGTACATAGTACATACCAATGTCTCGACCGAGTTCGTTGGCCAGCTTCATCCGCCGTTTTGTTTCAAAATGGCGGCCATTTAAAATTTTTAAAAAACTTTAAAACTTGAAATGTGGTACCAAAAAATTAAAAATGGAAAAATATTTTTTTCTTATGTATTTGACCTTTATACAAAGATTCCGGAGCAGTTTTTGTTTCGTCTATATCTTAAAAAATGGCTGAGTTATAGCAATTTGAATTTCTAGCGTGGCCGACATTTTGAAACGTCCTGAATTTTGTCACGCGATAAAAGGCGTATTTATGAACCGATTTGGATGTAATTCGGTGTGTACATAGTACATACCAATCTCTCGACCGAGTTCGTTGGCCAGCTTCATCCGCCATTTTGTTTCAAAATGGCGGCCATTTAAAATTTTTTTAAAAATTTAAAATTCGAAATGTGGTACCAAAAAATTGAAAATGGAAAAATATTTTTTCTTATGTATTTGACCTTTATACAAAGATTTCGGAGCAGTTTTTGTTTCGTCTATATCTTAAAAAAGGGCTGAGTTATAGCATTTTGAATTTCTAGCGTGGCTGACATTTTGAAACGTCCTGAATTTTGTCACGCGATAAAAAGCGTATTTATGAACCGATTTGGATGTAACTTCGTTTATACATAGTACATACCAATGTCTCGACCGGGTTCGTTGGCCAGCTTCACCCGCCATCTTGTTTAAAAATGGCGGCCATTTAAATTTTTAAGAAAAATTTAAATTTGAAATGTGGTACCAAAAATTGAAAATTGAAAAAATATTTTCTTCTTATGTGTTTGACCTTGATAAAAAGATTCGGGAGCAGTTTTTGTTTCGTCTATATCTTAAGAAATGGCTGAGTTATAGCATTTTGAATTTCTAGCGTGGCTGACATTTTGAAACGTCCTGATCTTTCTCGCGTAATAACAGGCGTATTTATGAACCGACTTGGATGTACCTTGGTGTGTACATAGTGCATACAAATATCTCGACCGAGTTCGTTGGCCAGCTTCATCCGCCATCTTGTTTCAAAATGGCGGCCATTTAAAAAAATTAAAAAATAAAAAAAATTAAATGAGATACCAAAAAATTGGAAAATGAAAAAGATTTTTTTGTATGTGTTTGAACTTAATACAAAGATTCCGGAACAGTTTTTCTTTCGTCTATATCTAAAAAAAATGGCTGAGTAATAGCATTTTGAATTTCTCTTGTGGCTGACATTTTAAAACGACCTGATTTTTGTCACGCGATAATTGAAAATTGAAAAAATATTTTCTTCTTATGTGTTTGACCTTGATAAAAAGATTCGGGAGCAGTTTTTGTTTCGTCTATATCTTAAGAAATGGCTGAGTTATAGCATTTTGAATTTCTAGCGTGGCTGACATTTTGAAACGTCCTGATCTTTCTCGCGTAATAACAGGCGTATTTATGAACCGACTTGGATGTACCTTGGTGTGTACATAGTACATACAAATATCTCGACCGAGTTCGTTGGCCAGCTTCATCCGCCATCTTGTTTCAAAATGGCGGCCATTTAAAAAAATTAAAAAATAAAAAAAATTAAATGAGATACCAAAAAATTGGAAAATGAAAAAGATTTTTTTGTATGTGTTTGAACTTAATACAAAGATTCCGGAACAGTTTTTCTTTCGTCTATATCTAAAAAAAATGGCTGAGTAATAGCATTTTGAATTTCTCTTGTGGCTGACATTTTAAAACGACCTGATTTTTGTCACGCGATAACAGGCGTATTTATGAACCTATTTGGATGTAACTTGGTCTGTACATAGTACATACCAATGTCTCGACCGAGTTCGTTGGCCAGCTTCATTCGCCATCTTGTTTCAAAAGGGTTGCCATTTAAAAAAAATTAAATTTAAAATTCAAAATGAGAAATTAAAAAATTGGAAAATGAAAAATATTTTTTTTATGTGTTTGGCCTTGATACAAGGATTCCGGAGCAGTTTTTGTTTCTGAAAATTTGTGCTTTTGTTGATATCTTAAAAAATGGCTGATTTATAGCACTTTGAATTTCTAGCATGGCTAACATTTTGAAACGATCTTGTATTTGTCACGCGATAACACACGTATTCGCCTATTTCGATGTAAGAAGGCATGTGGATAGTATACATCAACACCTCGACCAAGTTCGCTGGCCAGATTCATCAGCCATCTTGTTTCAAAATGGCGGCCATTAAATTAAAAAATATATATATATTTAAAGTGAGATGCAAAAAAATTAGAAATTGAAAAAGGTTTCTTTCTTAAGTATTTGATCTTGATATAAGGATTCAGGAGCATTTTTTGTTTGTCTTTACATTAAAAAATGGCTCAGATATAGCAGTTTCAATTTCTATTGTGGGTGACATTTTCAAAAATCTGATTTTTTGCATGCGACAGCACTCCTATATATTAACCGATTCCGATGTGAGTGAGCATGTGCACAGCAATTACTAAGGTCTCGACCAAGTTCACTGCTTAGCCTCATCCACCATGTTGTCTTAAAATGACAGGCACTTTAAGAAATTGCCGAATTTGGCAGCCAAATATAAGTTACTTTAAAGAAAAGCAGCTTGGATAAAGCTGACTAATTTCGCGAAATTCTCATTCATTATATTGATAAAAATTAGTATTGAATCTCCTATATACGGTTTCCACTAAATTGAGCTTCGTGTGTTTGCATGATATAAGTTGGCTTTTTTAAAATAAGGATTATGAAAGCTACCTCTTCCTCCCGGCACTGGCCGGAAGGACTTTTTTCATTTCATGCTTAGGTTCAAGTTGCAGATTCGAAAAAATATTTTGTCGATTTCGGGTCGGGCATAACTCGAACCGTGCAGGGTTGTAATTAACAATACATGTTTAGGGACATAGGTTCGTATTTAGAAATTAAAAAAAAATCGTGTAAAACAGAATATCAACTTACTTGATAATTTAAACTTGATTGTATTGAATATTAAATGATGTGAAATATCACAATGCTAACAAAGCGTAAACCAACATAGTGAAAAATGTCCAAGCCGGGAATCGAACCCGGGTCTCTGGAATAGATCTCCAGTGCTCTACCACTAAACCACAAGGACGATGTCCAGCCTGGCATTTCTCACTTATATAAGTCGGTAAGGCTGCAACCGCAGCACGAGATGTAGAATTCATCATGAGCACACATTCCTAGCGGCGTAACATGAGACGCAAACAAACCCAGCATCGGTGATACAATTTTTAATTAATTTTTCAACTACATTTCAGCAGTGAAATTACGCTTGAAATTAATGAATATTAAATGATGTGAAATATCACAATGCTAACAAAGCGTAAACCAACATAGTGAAAAATGTCCAAGCCGGGAATCGAACCCGGGTCTCTGGAATAGATCTCCAGTGCTCTACCACTAAACCACAAGGACGATGTCCAGCCTGGCATTTCTCACTTATATAAGTCGGTAAGGCTGCAACCGCAGCACGAGATGTAGAAGTCATCATGAGCACACATTCCTAGCGGCGTAACATGAGACGCAAACAAACCCAGCATCGGTGATACAATTTTTAATTAATTTTTCAACTACATTTCAGCAGTGAAATTACGCTTGAAATTAATGAATATTAAATGATGTGAAATATCACAATGCTAACAAAGCGTAAACCAACATAGTGAAAAATGTCCAAGCCGGGAATCGAACCCGGGTCTCTGGAATAGATCTCCAGAGATCTATTCCAGAGACCCGGGTTCGATTCCCGGCTTGGACATTTTTCACTATGTTGGTTTACGCTTTGTTAGCATTGTGATATTTCACATCATTTAATATTCATTAATTTCAAGCGTAATTTCACTGCTGAAATGTAGTTGAAAAATTAATTAAAAATTGTATCACCGATGCTGGGTTTGTTTGCGTCTCATGTTACGCCGCTAGGAATGTGTGCTCATGATGACTTCTACATCTCGTGCTGCGGTTGCAGCCTTACCGACTTATATAAGTGAGAAATGCCAGGCTGGACATCGTCCTTGTGGTTTAGTGGTAGAGCACTGGAGATCTATTCCAGAGACCCGGGTTCGATTCCCGGCTTGGACATTTTTCACTATGTTGGTTTACGCTTTGTTAGCATTGTGATATTTCACATCATTTAATATTCATTAATTTCAAGCGTAATTTCACTGCTGAAATGTAGTTGAAAAATTAATTAAAAATTGATTGTATTGTTAGACTGAACAATTTTAATTAATAACTTAGTTATACTTTGTAGAGTTCTGTATGGGCCGAAATTTCCAGGTTCGGACTCAGCCCGACTCCTAGAAAGAAAAGTTCGGCCCCGTATAAAAGTTAAAACTTCGACCCCGGTCTGTTCCGCACAAAAAACAGTAATGGGCCGACCCGGTATAAAAATTAAAAGTTCGGCCGGAAAAAAGTTAAAATCTCGGCCCAAGTCCGACGGAATTTTACGTCGATTTTGTTAAAAGGAGTTCTCACCAAAAATACTTATTTTAGCTCTTTTTTCATGTTTATAATTTTCATTTTTATAAAAGGTTGCGATATACATTTTTTTAATGAATCTCTATTTGTATGTTAATGTTTCAGCTATAATTAATATCGTTAATCAAAAAATTATGTATTGGAGACTTAAAAATCTGAAAAATGCTGTTCAGTAAAATCTTCTAAGACATCGCATAGGAAAGAAAAAAAAAAGCGTTATAAACAAGTTCCCTTCTTAGCAGGTGTAAATGTATTAGGTAGCTTTCTTTACAAAAAAGCTACCTATTGCAGCCGTTCGGAGGAAAGCGATTTCAAAAAATTTTGGTATATTTTCATCGATCATGACCCCCAGACCCCGAAACCACCCTCCGTTCAAAATTTATATATATATATATATATCTGACCTATGTCACACTGTAACTCCCGTAATTATGAACCGATTTCGATGTAATTCGGTGTGTACATAGTACATACCAATGTCTCGACCGAGTTCGTTGGCCAGCTTCATCCGCCGTTTTGTTTCAAAATGGCGGTCATTTAAAATTTTTTTAAAAATTTAAAACTTGAAATGTGGTACCAAAAAATTAAAAATGGAAAAATATTTTTTTCTTATGTATTTGACCTTTATACAAAGATTCCGGAGCAGTTTTTATTTCGTCTATATCTTAAAAAATGGCTGAGTTATAGCATTTTGAATTTCTAGCGTGGCTGACATTTTGAAACGTCCTGAATTTTGTCACGCGATAAAAGGCGTATTTATGAACCGATTTGAATGTAATTCGGTGTGTACATAGTACATACCAATCTCTCGACCGAGTTCGTTGGCCAGCTTCATCCGCCATTTTGTTTCAAAATGGCGGCCATTTAAAATTTTTTTAAAAATTTAAAATTCGAAATGTGGTACCAAAAAATTGAAAATGGAAAAATATTTTTTTCTTATGTATTTGACCTTTATACAAAGATTTCGGAGCAGTTTTTGTTTCGTCTATATCTTAAAAAATGGCTGAGTTATAGCACTTTGAATTTCTAGCGTGGCTGACATTTTGAAACGTCCTGAATTTTGTCACGCGATAAAAGGCGTATTTATGAACCGATTTGGATGTAACTTCGCTTATACGTTATACATAGTACATACCAATGTCTCGACCGGGTTCGTTGGCCAGCTTCACCCGCCATCTTGTTTAAAAATGGCGGCCATTTAAATTTTTAAGAAAAATTTAAATTTGAAATGTGGTACCAAAAATTGAAAATTGAAAAAATATTTTCTTCTTATGTGTTTGACCTTGATAAAAAGATTCGAGAGCAGTTTTTGTTTCGTCTATATCTTAAGAAATGGCTGAGTTATAGCATTTTGAATTTCTAGCGTGGCTGACATTTTGAAACGTCCTGATTTTTCTCACGTAATAACAGGCGTATTTATGAACCGACTTGGATGTACCTTGGTGTGTACATAGTACATACAAATATCTCGACCGAGTTCGTTGGCCAGCTTCATCCGCCATCTTGTTTCAAAATGGCGGCCATTTAAAAAAATTAAAAAATAAAAAAATTTAAATGAGATACCAAAAAATTGGAAAATGAAAAATATTTTTTTTGTATGTGTTTGACCTTAATACAAAGATTCCGGAACAGTTTTTCTTCCGTCTATATCTAAAAAAAATGGCTGAGTAATAGCATTTTGAATTTCTCTTGTGGCGGACATTTTAAAACGACCTGATTTTTGTCACGCGATAACAGGCGTATTTATGAACCTATTTGGATGTAACTTGGTCTGTACATAGTACATACCAATGTCTCGACCGAGTTCATTGGCCAGCTTCATTCGCCATCTTGTTTCAAAAGGGTTGCCATTTTAAAAAAAAATGGCTCAGATATAGCAGTTTCAATTTCTATTGTGGGTGACATTTTGAAAAATCTGATTTTTTGCATGCGACAGCACTCCTATATATTAACCGATTCCGATGTGAGTGAGCATGTGCACAGCAATTACTAAGGTCTCGACCAAGTTCACTGCTTAGGCTCATCCACCATGTTGTCTTAAAATGACAGGCACTTTAAGAAATTGCCGAATTTGGCAGCCAAATATAAGTTACTTTAAAGAAAAGCAGCTTGGATAAAGCTGACTAATTTCGCGAAATTCTCATTCATTATATTGATAAAAATTAGTTTTGAATCTCCTATATTCGGTTTCCACTAAATTGAGCTTCGTGTGTTTGCATGATATAAGTTGGCTTTTTTTAAATAAGGATTATGAAAGCTACCTCTTCCTCCCGGCACTGGCCGGAAGGACTTTTTTATTCTTTTCTCACGTACAGTACAATGTCGGACACCCAAAGTTCGGAATTGTCCAAATTTCGGACTTTCCAGCGGCAGTATTCAAGAAAGAAGGGAAAAAACAAAATTGTTGAAACAAAAAAAGGTCTAGAGCAAAGAAGCTTCATTACTGAATCTTAACTCATGTCTATGTACAAAATAAAAGAGAAAATTCTTAATGATATACCTAAGTAAATAAAGCAGCCCACATTAACTAAAATTTTCAATAGTTAAGAAAGTTACAATACAATTTCTTCTGAAATTGTATGTTGCCTTAAGGCTGTTCTCAACTGCTCTGTTCAACAAGCGCAAAACGTTTTGACACATTTACAAGTTCATTTTTTAACGGAAAAATATCAAATTGAAAGGCCTGACTATGGAAGCGATTTGGTATAGAACTGTGTTTTCCAATTTTTGATAAATAATCTGTTAAGTTACAAGCGATTTTGATCGCGTCACAAAGACGTTTTACACTCTTCCTTGAGTGGTCATTCTTCTTTCGCGTGGGAATTCGGTTCAAAACGCCCACTTTGACGCTATTTTCTGAAAAATCTATTGCTTTTGAAAAAAAAAAAAAAAAAAAAAAAAAAAAAAAAAAAAAAAAAACGGAAAACACAGTTTGATTACATAGTTTCTGAAAAACAACACCTGCTAGTTTCACGAATCTCCGAACAAAAATAAATTAAAACTTATGTCATAAAGTTGCCCTTTTGGATTTGAGAACAGCTTTAAATAAAGGTTTTTGTTTTGCTTTTTATTTTGTTATGCTTTATTTAATGAAAATGATTGTTTAATTTAATATTAATAGTTGTTATATGCAATTTTTAATGTATGAACGTCATATTTTGCATTTTTAAGTAGTGAATTTTCTTTTTCTTTGTATTGGAAAAACAATACTTTCGATGACCCAAATTTCGGAAAAATCCGATGTTCGGACTTGGTAAAGTCCCGAGGATTCCGGACTTTAGACTTTGTACTGTATTATTATATGCATTTTGCATGAATCAATAAATTTTTAAGACAAGAATCCGTCATAGGTTGGTTCTTTTTCACACGTTTTACTATATTTTAATATTATTGCCTAGAAATCTACTATTCTTTAAAACGAATAAATTTTAATGTTTAATTGTAGAATAATGTCGATTTAAAAATATATACACTTTTTGCAAAAATTTTTGGCCTGGGCCTAATTTTACTGATTTTTTGCACGGACCAGGCCACGCCGAGACAATGATTTCATACAGGCTGGATCGAGACGGGACTGAAAATATCGGCTTATGAAGACTTAGGAAGAATAAAACCTGCCTTATCTCGGAACGAAAAAAAGAAGTTATCCCCGACCCGGCCCGAGTGCCATGAATGAAAACAGGCCCGAGCATAGCCCGTGCAGACCTCTAAACTTTTCCTGTTACAAAATAAGCATGAATTTAAAGATTTTTTTTTTTTTTTTTTAGCATCAACAAGACTGTTTTATAATCGAGCTGATATTAATGATCTTTTTTGCATTCTAAGCTATTTTACAAGTTTTCCTTTAACTTACATTTTTTTTCAAAATTTTGTATTTCAGTTTTAATCTCGGATTTAAATTCTGTATCTTATCAGAAGTTAGAGGATCATGCTGTCTGGTTTCGATCAATATACATTCTAAAAAAAATAAGTGAGTTGAAGATGTTTCTTCAATTGCTTTTATTATTATTATTAAAACATGAAAATTCCTGTTTTGATTTACCCGTCCCCCCCCCCCCCCCAAATACAGAAAATTCATTATTTTAAGGCTGTTTTCAAATCCAAAAGGGCAACTTTCTGACATAAGTTTTAATTTATTTTTGTTCGGAAATGCACGCAACTAGCAGGTGTTGATGTTCAGAAACTATGTCATCGAGCTGTTTTATCCGTTTTTTTTTTTTTTGCAAACGCAATAGATCTTTCAGAAAAGAGTGTCAAAGTGGGCGTTTTGAACCGAATTTCCGCGCGAAACGAGAAAAACCAGTCACGAAAGGATGAAAAACGTGTTTGTCATGTGATCCAAATCGCTTCTAACTCAATAGGTAATTGATGGATCAAAAAATGGAAAACACACTTCCATTACCAAATCTCTTCCCTGGTCAGGCTTTCCAATTTCATATCTTTTCGTTAAAAAAGGAATTTGTAAATGCGTCAAAACGTTTTGCGCTTGTTGAGCAGAGCAGTTGAGAACACAGCCTTAACGTAAAAATTATCTGAAGTTGCATTTTCGTCAATTCACAGGGGTGTTCCCGTAACTGTGCTGCATGTTACTTTTTTGTATCAGAAACTGATTTTTTACGTATGTCTCTTTTCCTCCACGAAAAGTTCGCAAACTGAAGCTTTTTTTTTTATTATTTATTTATCCTCCAGTCAAAACACGGAATTTTGTTCAAATAGAAAAATCTGTTCCAACAACAGGCGCGTTCCGGCAACTTGCTGCCTGTGCTTTTTACGTTTGGCGAAATGTTTTCTTGAGAGTGTACGTAATAATTGCGCTTTTTCTTAAACGGCTGAAAGGCAAAATAATGGAAAAAATAATAAAACGCGGTATTTGTAAAGTGAACATTATTGTCATAAAATTACTCTTAATTATTTATAAAACCCTAGTTCGACTAATTAATTTCACACCATTCCTTTATAGATAAAGTATAATTCACTTATATTCAATACGATGAAAGGAAACTATTTAATACAGCAACCTGTTAGAATAGAACAACAAAGAATTGGAAGAACTTTCCAATTTAGACAATCTTAGCTTGTTTTAGCCGATATTGCGAAAATTTTCAGTTTAAAGCGTTATTCCATTACACTGGTTCCGTTTTAACAGATTTTATTGTAGTGATTAAAATGTCTCGATTTTCAAGCGTCTGTCCGGCTTTTTTAATCAGACTGCCAAGAAGGGTTATGTGTTTCACGCGTATCTAGGTATTTGGATTTCTTTATACCCTCGAAACATCCCAACGGCGGGATGGATTTTAATGTATGAGGTCTCTATCGATTCGTCTTAACCGTTCATTAGTTATAGGCTAGATTTGATTTTATATATTCAAAATGACGGCCGTAAAATACAAAATGGCGGTAGACACGAAAAAAAATTTACGCACCCTATTGAGGGGCAAATCATTGGATAGATCTTTCAAAATGAAGACGATGTTTCATTGACTATTTTACAGTCAGAAGCTCCGTTTAACTATTACACAACCTGGAATTGTGTAGGTAGGATCTCTAGCTTTACTGCAATTCTAACCATCCTAGACATCTAAAGGCCTTATCAAAACAGTGTTTATAGATAGGAACTAATAATCAAACAACTTGAAAGTCACCAATACAAGTAAATAAAAAAAAAATAGTTATCGGGTTCAGGTCGGGTTTTGCGTTAACGGAAATTTTTTGTTAGGTTTCGGATTGACTTTAAGTTGAACGTTTAGGTCGGGTATAACTCAACCCGCACAGGAATCCATTTCAGATGAAAAACTACGTATTTGAATATGAATGACTCCTTGCATGTTTATTTTTCCACATAAAATATAACATTAATATTGGAGATATGATTGCAGACTATATTTTTTTTATAATTACATTATATTGTAGATCAATTTTCTCTGGTTCCGGGTTTCAGGTTGGTATTGGAATTAAGTATTTCGGGTTCGATCGGGTTGCGGGTAGACAGAATATTTTTGGTTGGGTTCGGTTCGGGTTGCAGCTTTGTTTTAAATAAAATTTGCAGGTCTTCAAATTTTATTTATTACCCGAGAAGGGCCCTAGTTAGGTCTAACGTTTAACACGTCGAATGCCACGTCAGTCACCAGTGACTGACACTGATCTTTCCGTTTAGGCCGCGTCAGTCATCGGTGACTGACATATAGATTCTGTAACGGGAGTCTCATTTCGTGGCTTAAACGGAAAGACAGACAAAATAGACTTGGCATTCAACGTGTTAACTGCTAGTTTTAACGATTACACTTTCACTAACAATTTTAAATAATTTTATTTTTAAATAATTTTTGGTCACTTTATGCATTTTTGATAGGGATTCGTCAACTGATTATTTTCAGTTACCTCCGGCATTAAAATACATGGTCAACCCGGTCGGAACATGAACCGCGTTTCGAAAAAAATTGGTTACCTACCTTACCTGATGCGCGACTCTTTGGTTCGACTCATAACCGGAGAACTGCTCCATACTTTGTCTTTCACACACTGCTGTGTATATGCCATATATGTGCACGTAAAATCTATAATATTGAATGACCGCTTATTGGGAGGTTGCTGTATGGAAGAAGAGTACGAAGCAGAGTTTTTCCTTTCGGGTAATGCTCAAAAGTGTGGAAACTCTTTCTGTTGTGGATTCATCCGCCTATAAAGATTAGGTGACAAGTGAGGTGTTTCAAAAATAACCTTCTTAAGAGCTTTTTTTTTCACTTTATTTATCTACAATATTCTTTGACAAGCTTCGAAATTTACGTTTCGAGTAAAAATCGTTTGGCCCTCTGCAATTTATCTCTAATTTAAATAGCAGTGTGAGTGTTAGAGATCTGCGCGTTTCGGGATATGCCAAATCCGGACGCGAAAATCTTATGTTTTTCACGTGATTGATCAACATATTCCACCTGTTATTTAAAAAAGGGGGAAAAAAGAAACAAAGAAATGTTTTATTGTTCATTTGCTCCAGAAAAATTCTGAAGTATAAATACAGTCCCGTTCCGGCCCGAATCTACAGAAAAAATGCAAGAACCGGACGTGCCCCGGGGATAATGAAGTTTAGGCATGGACCAACTTTTCAAAAGCTAAAATTTAGCCCGAGCCCGTACCGAGTTTTCAGATAAAATTAAGCAAAGCCCGAGTTTAATGAAAGAAACTTTTACCGAGTTCGGGGTTCGGAATAGGCCAGGGCTCGTGAAAACCTCTAATATATATTTTGAATTCGGCCCCCCTGTCGGGGATACTGTGCCCCCCCCCCGTCGGGCAAGTTCTGGCGCCGCCCCTGTGCGTCAAGCGTAGAATATGAAATACTTTCCAACAAATTCCGAATGCTGTAACAAAACTCTACGAATATCATAGTAATACATATTCCAAACAGAAAAGTCAAAAACATATATTAGAAATATTTATTTGCTTTAAATACTGTACTTTACTAAAAACACATTTTCGCATCCCGAATACATGGATGAGTGGTTGGACAACTTGTGGAATCGCGACATAGAAGGGACACGTGCGATAACTAAAATAAAGGGGGCGTTATGTGTTAACTTGTATTCGATGACTTTTTCCGATTTTCGTGTACATCGTGTTTGTAGTTCTGTTATACATTCTGATGACGACTCAATGAAGGCATTGAAACATGTCAATATAGTTTTTTAATATATTTATAATGTGCTTTTATTAAAGTAACGTCTTTTAAGCAAATAAATATTTCTAATATATGTTTCTGACTTTTCCGTTTGGAATGTATATTATTATGATATGATTATTAGTAGACGTAGTTAGGACTTATTACTCTTATTTATACTTACATTTGTAAAACTCTACGAATTAATAAGGTAAAAGATTATGTCTACACTGTCAGAAAAACTCGTCAATATACACTAAATTATTCCTCAATTTTTACAAATAATTCCCGTACTCCTACAAACCATGTTTTATCCGTGAATTCTCCCCGAACGTCTAAAAAAAGAGGTTAAATTCCGTTCATTCGTAGCGTGCATGCGTAACTGATTCTATTAATGATAAATCCGAATCCATTTTAAAAATGAAAAACCAAAAATTCTATAAATTAAGACTTTTAATTTAATTAAAAAAGACAAAAAAGTTTTCGAATTTCAAAATAAATAACAATTACTTTTCTCATTCATTCAAAAGTACTCACAATTTATTTTTTAAAGTTGAATATATAAAGTTGTATTTATAAAATTGTTTATAAATAAGGAACAGATGTGTTATTATCCCACCCTCCGCCATCTTGGATTTTTTTGGCGAGAAAACCCCTTTTCCGCCAAGTAGTAAATGTCGCCAAGCACCCGTTTTATACGCATGTTTGGCTCAACGAAAATAAAATGTAAATAATAAACAAAATTCGCTAAACTGGCAATCAGTAATCTTTGTATGAGCGCTTCGCGCACATGTAACGGAAAAAAAACATCGCCGAATTCAGCATTTCTCGCCATATAGCATTCTCAAAATTCAGCAGTTCTCGTCTTGTAGCAATCTCAAAATGTAAAAAACTCTTAAAACAGCAAAATATACCTAAAAAACGAGACTCGCTAAAGTGGCAAACAGCAATAGTTGTATGAGCGCTTCGCGCTCAATTTCCGAAAAAAAACATCGCCGAATTCAGCATTTTTCGCAATATAGCATTCTCAAAATTCAGTAGTTCTCGTTTTGTAGCAATCTCAAAATGTAAAAAACTCTTAAAGCAACAAAATATACACAAAATTATCAACATACCTTAACAGACATCTGCTTTCTTGAAACCTACAGCACAAAATATAACACCGCCGTCATTTTCCAAAATAGGCTTCTTAATACGCATTGACACGCTATAAACAAACCCCCCTTTCATGTCAAAATTTCCTCATATTTCTTAATTACTTCAGCAAGAGCGTTTAAACGCACTCTAGAAACTATAGTCAATGAAATACATCCAATAAATTTAACATAAAAATAAAAAGACAGCCATAGAACACGATATCAAAGAGTATCTGGTACAAGAGTCAACCAACCTTCAGCAACGACACCCGGCAGTGAAATGAATGTTCACGCTCTCGCGTCGTAAAAAAGGGGGTTGCCATAATAAGTTACTAAACGCCAAACGCCAAGGTTGCCAGAGCGATAAAAATTGCCAAATACTCAACATCGCGGAGGGTGGGATAATAACACATCTTAGCCATAAATAAATATTCGCATTTAAGATATACTTTAAATGAACACATTTAAAAAATATTTTAATTAAGAAAATAAAGTGGAAAAAAATCTATATTACTCAAAAAAAAAAAAAAAAAAAAAAAAAAAAACTTATCGAATAAAAATATAATATTCGTATTTTACCTCTAGCAATTTATGAAAAAATATTTAATAGTCATATTTTTATACTATATTAATACTAAAGTATAAAAACCCCAGCCACAATCTAATTAAAGAGGAAATCTTCCCGAAATGAACTTCAAAATTAAAAGATTTTTAAGGAAATTGATCAAGTCATACCCATCTGACGCGAACATGTTTACTTCAAAGCAGATCGTTGCGGTATAACTACAGCCCAGTGCTAGCGCGTTCGTTTCGTAATCCTGAGATGGCTGGTTCGAATCCAAAGCCGTCCGCTTCGCGTTTTCCCAACTTTCTTCAATTGACGGATGTTTTACATCCTATAACGGAGAAAGAAAAAACGGATATTCCTAAATTCACGGAAATATTCCAGCAGCACTGCTGCCAGTAGAATTTCCGTGAATTGAAGAAAGTTTTTTTGAGAGTGTAAGTATACAATTTCGAAAACGCAACATATTTGAAAACTCATTTTCAGGAATTACTATCAGCAGTCGTAAAAATACCTAGATTATTTTATGCAGTCCTGTATATGTCCTATAGATTTGTGTATGTACTACATAGTATGCTAGATCTTACTTAAGAAACACATAACACAGTTGAAAATACTCCTTCAAAAATTACCGTCAATAAACGGAAATGTACTTCAAATACATTTTTCAGCCCTGTGTATGATCTATAGATTTGATGCATAACAAGTAATATTAAAAAAAATTTAAAAAGCGTACCACAACTTAAAACGCTCTTCAAGCACTTATTGTTCGTAGAAGGTACTGCAACTGGATTATTTTGCGTGCCCCTGTAAGTGAACGATGAATCTAATGTACACCCTATTCTATAATTATCTTTTGTAGTGCATCTCAGTGATACATATCGATTTCACTAATGCTTGAAAAAGTGCCCCATAGGCCGTAAAGTAACGGAATTTTTTGAGTGTCCCTGTAAATGTACTATTAATGTTACATACTTCATTTTGAACATTGAACACTAGGGTGGAGCGAAAAAAATTAATTTTTTTTAAATCAAAAACGGGTAGGTGCCAAAAGTTGCCTTTATACTTGTACATCATCTGCATGCAATATTACCGCTGAAAAAAAATGGCTTGAGTCTGCGCTTTTGATCCAAAAGTCGAAATTTTGGGTAAAATTTGACATTTTTTCAAAAAATTTAAAATTTTTTTATAGAGATGGTTATTATTTAAAAGTGTTAGTTAAACCTTTATTATTAATGACTTAACAAATTTAAACGATAAAAAAATATCTTTGTTCTGTATAAGTGGAACAAAACTGACAACTTTTGGGGGAAAAAAAGCGTTGCCACTCTGTTGTGTCATACAACTAATTGTTATTTAGAATACAGCTCTTACGTAGTTGCTTTCAAATCTACCCAGGAGGTACCACGTGGAATTGGCTGCATTTTATGACACAACAGTGCATAGCCCAACCACCCTTTCATCTCAGCGCAATGTTTTATTTATGTATTGAATTGCGATTTTTTATCAAAAACTGGCATAAGTTTTCTATGTATCAACCTAGTCCATCTCTTTTTTATATCCACAGACGTTGGTTGATGCTGCTGTGACACTCCTTCACATATATCCTCACGTATTCTACTGCTTGTGTATGATAAGGTAAGCAGAGTAATGCAGTGGAATTAATGGAATCTATTCAGCCCTCTAGTATCTTCACCAAAATTGCATCCAGTTACTGCATAGTAATTGGGAGGTCTGTTCCTACAACATTTTACAACATTTAGGTATTTCATCTTTGAGTATGCCATCCTTTACTCTAACTCTTGCATTTTTTATATGTTGATAAGCTTGTTCTTTAATGTGATGGCGATCGTCTTCAAAATTGCAATAAGAATTTGCTCTCGATGTGAAAAATTTACTCTTGGTGTCCTAAATATATTTTTTAGTATTTGTTTTTTGCCGTTTTCTGTGATGTTTAGTAGCCAAATAATTTCCCATAAGTTTTTAGATCAATTTTTTGGATGTGGATTATATTTGATGTAAACCATCCTGCGGCATAAACTTGGATTACATACATTGTGAGTGAACCAGACTCTGATGGTCAACCAGTGCTTATATAAAAGCGAATAATTTTATGCGCCTTTGTGAGCCATCTGGCATAGAAGTTTCTTGGGTTCCCATTCGCTAGTTCTTCTGAGCCATATCTTGATGAAATAACTTTGCAAATCTCTAGCAGGTATTTCTGGTATGTGCTGAGTACCCTTTTCTCGATTTTAGGAAATAATGTTTGAAAATTACTCTCTATGGCTTCAAAAATGGAAATAAAAAGGGAATGGCACGTGGACAAAGATTTTCCTATTGGTTCAGTGAATCCTTGTGGGTTAGAATCTAATTTTTGCCAACGATCATGTCAAATAAATGATGCAAAGAAATTTCACTGGACTTGGAGGTGGCATGTGATCAATTGTAATGGTTCATTCTAAAAATGTCCCTCGCAGAATGGATGACAACGACTAACAGAATTATCCGCCTTCAAATGAGCACTCACTGCCCATCAGAGTCTCTACGTTCACTCAAAATATACTATGATATCCAAGTTTGGCCCCAGGATAGTTTACAATCAAATATAATCCACAGCTAAAGAAAGGATCTAAAAACTCATGGGAAATTACTCTGCTACTAAACAACTCACAAAACTGAATAAAACGACTACTAAAAAAATGTTATTTAGGGCAATGGCTCCTTTGCATACGCAGAGGAAATTCTTAATTCAATGTTCTCTGACGATTTCCATCACATTAAACAGCTAGCTGCTCAGCACATAATAGTTGAAAGATGAAAGTAAATGATGGCATACGCAAATCTGAAATATCGACAATCAACTTTGAAGCGGATAATTATATAAATCTAATTAGTTGGAAAAGTGTTGTGGTAACAGAACCTCTAATCAATATGCATTTATCGGGTGCAATCTTGGTGGAGATAATAGACGGCAGAATAAATTACATTAATATCATCCGCACTGCATTACACTGTTTGTCTTCTCTTACACAAACGGTAGAAAAATATGTAAAGGAGATCACAACGGCAGTATCCAAAGTCTATGGATCCCAAGAACAGATGTACAACGTTGATACATAGAAAATCAGTCTTTGATAAAAAAAAATCACAATTCAATGTATAAATAAAACATTGAGTTCAGATGGTAGGGTGGTCGAGTTATGTACTGTTGTGACATGAAATGCAGTCACCTCCACGTGGTACCTCCTGTGTAGTTTTGAAAGCAACTAGGTAAGAGCTGTACTCTACCAACTACTACTACTACTTTCACCAAAAGTTGTCAGATTTGTTCCAGTTATACAGAATTAAGATATCATTTTATCGTTTAAATATGTTAAGTCATTAATAATAAAGGTTTAAATAACACTTTTAATAACAACCATCTCTGTAGAATTTTTTTTAAATTTTTTGAAAAAATGTCAAATTTTACCCAAAATTTCGACTTTTGGACCAAAAGCGCAGACTCAAGCCATTTTTTTTCAGCGGTAATATTGCACGCAGATGATGTACTAGTATAAAGGCAACTTTTGACACCTACCCGTTTTTGATTTAAAAAAATTAATTTTTTTCGCTCCACCCTATTGAACACGTCATAGTAAGCCTCAATAACATATATCAATTGCATGGCAATCCAAGTATAATTACGCGAGTTAGAGCATGGACAAGATGCGCGACAGTCAAACAAACAGACAGAGAAATCGAACTCATAAACACTTTTCAACTACGTTGCATCTACATATTAAAACGAAACTAAACTTTTTTTTTTTTCTTCTCAATAGTAATACCCAAATTTGACACCATAAATAAATTCTACACCACACCCTTCAATTAGCCTAAAAGCAAATTTCCGAGATATTTGTACGATTAGTTTCAAAGAAATGAGCCTATTTTAGGAATTGTATCAAAATTGAAGTTTGTCACTCGATTGTTGAAATGCTTCAGAATGACTATGTCACTTCTATTAATGTATTATTTCTTGTCAATATGTGTATTTCACTCGCTTATATGTTTCGACTATTGCCAGCCCAAATGTTTCAATAAAATGAGTAAAATATATTTGTTTTTCAAATTATGCTTTTTTGCACAACATAGGCGACTCCTTAAACCATCATTTTGACGTTTTTTAATCATAATTCGAAAACTACTTGGAAGAAGAATTTGAAATTGAGAATTCGCATAAGGCAGGAAACAATAAATATAAATCTATCGAAAAAAATTGCAGGTTTCAATTCATATTTTTTTTAAAAATTAATTTCATAATTCATATTATAATTTTTTTTAAATTACAAATTCAATGTATGTATATTTGGGCTTTTTAGTATTATAGCCCCCACAGAAAAAAATATCACATTAGCATTATAATTTCATGAGCTTTTAATATAAATATGAAAGTGTAATTTAACATTAGAAGAACTACATTTTGAATGTTTATAATTCAAAAACTTATCATCCAAATGACTTGAAATTTCGTTTCTCGGCATAGTTTGATCCGAAGATTTAAAATATATTGTCAAAATTGGGTGTTGACATTGAAAAAAATAAAGTTTGGTCTGGTTTTGATTTGTAGATGGCTCCTTAAGCAAATTTTATACACATAATTTAAAAGTAGACTTTATTTCCAATCGTTTGGTACCTATAACTTTCTATTATAGTTAGTTGCAGAATTAGTAGGATGTGTTAAGTTTTTTTTTCCAAGACTGTGCATGAACTTTCAATCTATTAACACTAGAAGCGCCAAGAGCAGTCAATTTGACTGTTACCAAATATGTATAGTTCGAAACAAACTAGACATTTCTTTAAAAATGGAGTTAAATATGCATATACATATATGTATATAGTAAAGCGAGGAAAGTCTGCGCACATTTCAAAAGAATAATAATAAAAAATCTAAAAATTAATATTTTGCTAAACTATGCATGAATAATTTTGACTTCATTTGTTTTTTATGCATTTCCATTGTTATTTTGTTGTTATACTGTAAATTAATAGAACAGCAGTAATAAAACCAAGAAAACTATTTTGCGCAATCTCTCCTTACAGGGTAGGAGAGAACGCGCACATGGGTAGGAGATATTGCGCACATAGGTAGAAGAGATTGTTGTTAATAATAACTACAATTAAATTGTTAACAATAATAATGACAGTTAATTGATATTGTTGAAAGGTTTTTGTGAGTAAATATTATTGTATTAGGAGTGAATATTTCAACCAAATGTTTAAATAATAAATAAAAGTAAGAATTATAACAACAGTTAAAATTTTTAATTTAAGAAGATTAAAATATCAGAAAAAGCAAGCCCTACTAAGATTACAAAATAACATTAACCTAGTAGATAACATGTTTAACTTGAAAATTACTTCATTTCGATTTCCACAGTTTCATTGTATTTTGTTTGCTAACCGAAGTTGTCGTCGTCCACTATCGATGCACTTATTGTTGTAAAACGTGCATCTCTCGTGCAATCACCTGCAACAAGCAATACATTGAATCCAGTCAGTTGTCGAAATTGTCTCCTGGTACAGTTCCAGACACTCAGTGCACTCATCCTCATTGACCTTCGTTTTTTTCCCTTGAGTTTTTTTTTATCCCACTTTTTGTGGAAGCACCTTATCTTCAGCTTTTTTGTAGCGGCATTATTCTTAAGTTTTTTTTTCATATTTATTTTGTGGATCAGTAACATTAGTTGCACTTTGTTTCCTTTTGATTTCGATGGCATTACACTACTTGGAATGGGTGAAAGCTTTTCAAAACATTGTATTAGAAAATTTATTTTAGTTAACAAAATTAATTTAATAGCAAATTAATTGCTCTTAAATTAAAAAATATATATATAAATGTTTAATTAAATTATTAACAAATATATTATTAATTTATTAACAAAAATAATTACATAAAATTTATTTAATAACAACTGTATTATTAATTTATTAATAAATTTTTTTGCAAATTAATTTATTGCCAAATTTAGTTTTGATAATTATGTGTTTTTCCGAAATTATTTCAAAATTGATTCATTCATATGTTTTACACGTAATTTGTAATTCATACAAATTTATCAATAAGCTGTGTTATCTCTCCTTAGTAGCAGATGCGCAAACTCTCCTATTTTGGTAGGAGAGATTGCGCGGCCTTTTATTTAAATATGGCCACTTCTAAAATGCATTTTTGTTGTTCGCATACTTAGTCCAGGTTAGTAGTTTATGAGAAATCGTTTAAGTTCAAAATATTTTGTATTACTGACGTTGTATAAAAATTCTGACGAACAGTTATGAAAATTCAAGCACTTACTTTGGAAAAACAAAACAAAATAGCTCTGCTTCATCCAAGACGCTTGGAACAATCAATATGCACATTCATGTAGACACTGCACTAATGCTGCTGTACAACTACCTGGAGTCGCTGGGTGCGCACTCTACTCCTTCCCGTCGAATCTCTTTGTACGCAATCTCTCCTACCGCGCGAACTCTCCTCGCTTTACTATATATACATGTATATATCGCTTACAAAAATAAGTTAAATAGATCGAACAAAAACATAACTGTGAAAAAAGAAAGCTAAGCTCTGTAAAAAAAAAAAGAAAAAAAATTGTAATTTAATAGATTACAACGACCATTTGGAATTTTTTTTACACGCAAAATCGCCTTCGTAACAAAATTTAACCGAAAAATCTAAATTTCGTCCACCAAATTCAGTCGCATCCTCTTCAACAACAAATCGCAAAGATTAAACTTCAGACGACCAAAACCTTCATCGATAAGCTCTCCAAGTCCCGTTTCGAGAAGAAAAACAGTTTACAAATCGAAAGCAGTTCCACCGAATCATCCACAGATTCCGAGAAATTACATATGTTGAGCTCAATTTTCCCCGCTTAGAATCGACCTATTTTAAAACGCCGTGGCTAGTGGATTGGAGCCCCTCGAGACATGGCCTTTTACTGTCAATCGATTAAACATTAGATTGTTTCTTTTTTCGCGTTCGTCTTTTATTCTGTAATTGATTTTCATGGGCTACATAATCAGTTGAAGACCTCGATTTTCATGGGCTACATAATGAGTTGAAGACCTCGATTTTTGCTTTGCAAGACGATTTTCATTTCGGCGTCGCTCTTTGGCTTTGGATTTTTCCATATCTGATAATTTGCGCCTACCTATTTTGTAACTTTTTCAATTATTAACGATTTTATGCTTTTCGATAACCTATTCAAACAATTTTTAACGATTTTATGCCTTTCGATTACCTATTCAAATAAAAATTCTTCTAAAAGTAAAGAACATCGTTGAATTTCGTTAAAAAAAATAAAATGCGAGCATCATTTGGCCCCATCCTCGACCGAAAACAACAACCATTTCCAAATGGTTTAAAAAAAAAAAAAAGCCAAGCAAAGAAGTGATATGTAAGTGGGTGCCAAGTTAAAAAAAAAAAAAAATTAGCTGAAACTTATCTACTGAAGTATTGTAGCATTGTTTTAATTGTTTAAAAATAACAATTATTGATAGCATATTAATAAACGCGCGTATTGAGGGCCTGGATGGTGCGTGACAGTAGCGCCAACTTTTGAAAATCATTGGGCGGGCTCAAAAAATTTTGAATAAAATAACGCATACAATTAATTTAGTAGGAGAGCTGTTGAACATTTTTGAGTAGGTATTTGAGGCACCCTGAAAATTTGTGCAGCACTTCTTTTGTAATGCCTGAATACAAAATCGAATGTCTGGCTGAAGGATCGTGGCCCAAAACCTGTGCCAGACACGTGTCAAGTGCCATTTTTTGACACTACCTCCAAAAAGTATTTGAGGCACGCTGAGATTGAAACAGAATAATATTTATACTTAGAAAAAAATATTTTGAAAATGACAGACACTTTACTCGGCCCAAAACCTGTGCCAGACACGTGTCAAGTGCCATTTTTTGACTACCCAAAAAAGGTATTTGAGGCACGCTGAGATTGAGGCACAATAATATTTATGCTTAGAAAAAAATATTTTGAAAATGACAGACACTTTAGTCGGCACAAAAACTGTGCCAGACACGTGTCAAGTGCCATTTTTTGTCTGGCACAGGTTTTGGGCCACGATCCTTCAGCCAGACATTCGATTTTGTATTCAGGCATTACAAAAGAAGTGTTGCACAAATTTTCAAGGTGCCTCAAATACTTTCCCTAAAATGTTTAACAGCTCTTGGACTAATTGTTTTTCCAGTGCGTGTGGGTGCGGAGTGAGAGGCGAGGGAGAACCGAAAGACTAAAGATGATAATTCGAAGTTAAATTATGTTTTTTCTAGGCAAAATATAAAATTATTACGATTTAATGAATTATTTTGTTTTAAGTTCTTCCTTATAAATGCATTAATATTTATTATAAACAACATAAAAATTCCTAATTATTGAAACTGCAAAGAACTAAATGTCAAGAAAAGCATACATTTTAGACACTTAAGTGCTTTATTAATTCAAGACATTAAAACAGATGACATAATATGCAGATAATTTGTTTTTGAGAGAAATTTAATTATATATCTGTTGAAGTGCCTAATAGTGCTCCTGTAAGTCTAATGGATGTCCTTACCATTTTTCAAGCAAAATTATTTTGAGAACTTCAATGAAACCAAATTTAATTTCAGCGATTAAGAAATGAATATATAAATAACGAATTAAATCAATTTAAATTGAGTGGGCGGAGAGATAAAATTATTGGGTGGGCATAGGCCCATATCAGTTGGCGCCACTGGTGGGTGACGTCCGTATTTTGTTCGGAAATTCATTTGGACTCATGTATCTGACTCATGAACCAGACAACACACTTGGGCCTTTTCCTGTGGTGTAGCCATCACCAGTTATGGACCTTACTGGGTCGTACCTGAAAGCAAAAACTTTCTTTTTAGCACAAATTAAACTTGACGAATTGCTGTTATACGCACACAAAACCGAGCTTCGCTACCTTATTTCGTTTAAGTTTTATGGAGGATCAAAGTTGTAAAAGTAAATTTCGGACACCCTGTATATTCAATGCTTAAAATTAATTTATTCCACCTATGGCTTGATATTATTATAAAGATAACCTATCTCACATATTTAACTTATTCCACTTTACTTCGCTTCTGTTTCTATTATTTCTACTCTTCCACTTTAGCAATCATATTAATGATAAACCACGGTAAAAGAAAAGAAAAAAAATACTTTCATTGTCAATGATTTTGACCGCTATAAAATGTAGATTTCACGAAGACAATGCCCTTTTATTTAATATCTAAAGCAATCCGATATTTTAGTTGACAGAAAATTAAAAGTTGTCTTTAGAATTTATAATGGCTGGAATTTGGAATTAAAAAAATAAAAAAGAATACAGGAATTTGGAAAAGAAAACTAAAATAGACAATACATACAATATTTGAAAACAATGCCAAATGAAAATAAAATAAATAGGAAACAGAAAACAATGCACAAGTCATCGACTCCTTTGGAATCCTAGAAATAGAAAGAAGAACCAAAAAATATTTTTAAAATATTTTGTTGCATGAAATAAATTGCCATTATATTTATGTATTGTGGTGAATACTTAAGTAGACTGAATTTTTAAAGATCTCATTTATTTTAATAATTGCAAATATTTGTCTTAAGATTTTTTACTAAACATCTTAAAAATTAAAATTCAATAAAATTTCCGGTACGTTTTAGAACTTCCCATCATAGTTGAAAAATGCTTTATGATTTCTATTTGTCTCTTTTGTCTCTTTTTCTGTCTGTTTTTCAGTTTAAGTTTCTTACTTTCTGAACCGGTTAATTTAGTTATACTGAATTAACTCGGGTGAACATGATTTGTCAAATATTTAATTAAGTCGAAAAGTTTTTGTTTTCCTTACAAATTACTTTTTTTATATTTTGATTCGCAATGAGGAATGGTGATAATGTCTTGGACAGCTGTGATAATCATTCTTAATGGAAATTATGATAATTGTTTACCATTAACATTTGAGTAGAAAAAAAATGTAAAATATAAAACTTTAGGGGAAATTTTTTAACACTATTTTATACCTCGCTACTCTTTTTCAAAAATACCCAAAAAATAAAAATAAATTGATATTTTTTGCAGAAAAACTGGCAGAAAGGGAATCATTGATTAGACAGGAGATGCACATGTTGTTAGGGCCCAAATCAAGGGCGGATCCAGCTCTCCATTTAGAGGGGGGGGGGGGGGCATGGATTTCCTTTTTTTGGGTGGGAGGGGATCACATCTCTTTTGAGAATTTTTTATATTGAAAGCTATTCCCAAATCCAAACTAACTACTTTTCTGATACTTTCGCGAAGTCCTTTTCATTCGTAAACACAAAAAATTTGCATTAATATTCGTAAAAATATAAAATTTACCAATTTTGCTCAAATACCAAGAAATTAAAGTTTCCCATTTTCTTATAAAGGTAAAGATTCATTCAGAAAATGTTCTTAAAGTTAGCATTTTTAGCCAAGTTTTACGAGTTGACAGACACAGAAATGTCGTCACAAGAGAACAATTGGCTGTCACTTCCAGAAATTCAGTTTAAAAAGTCTAACAATTGTCAACGATTAAGTATGGCAAAAATTTTTATTAAATTTTAGAGGTAACAAACCGTACACAATGGCAACTGTGTGATTCTATTAGTGTCATGAAAATTGCAGGTGTAGCCTCTTCTTTCGGCTCAAAGTATTAACCGAGTTATTTTCTTCTGATGGACTGATGGCTTCCATTATTATGAAACAGCCATTATAAATGAAGTGTTGGGTGAATATGAAAGAGCAGTCGTAAAAAGTTAGAGCTCTGATTTTCTGGTCAGAATGGGAAAAAATACAGCCGTAATTTTGTTTTATAAAAAAAATATGCCCCCCCCCCCCCCCCTCTGACCAGAAAATCAGAGTTCTAACTTTTTACGGCTGCTATTTCATCTTCCGCTAACACTTCATTTAATAATGTCTGTTTCATAATAATGGAAGGCATCAGTCCATCAGAAGAAAACAACTCGGTTAAAGAGGAAACTCGGTTAAGCGGGGCTCGGATAATCGGGATTCTACTGTATATTTCATTTTAAAAATGATCTTTGGAATATTTTTGTTGGTGTTCAGAGGGGGGGTCATGACTCCTGTCAGCTCAGGCTCAATCTATTCCCAAAATAATTAATTTACACAGTTTTACAATATTTATAAGCTACAAATTTCCTGCGAAGGAAAATGTCTGAATTCTTTGCCATTTCATCTTTGGTCATAAAATTTTCTTGCTTATCCTTTTTCATTTTCATGCATTTTTTTTTTTTAATTCTGTTGAACTTGCACTGATGATAAAAGATTAGAAAATTCCAATCATTTATATTCTGCTAGCAATATTTAAACATAATTTGTGCTTTTTGTCATGTTATTTATTTTTATTTTCGTATTTTTTATTGTTTTTTTACTCAAGCATGCTTTAAACAGCTTTGGCATACGCATTATTAGCAACTTTCATTGCGTTTCATTGAAAAGCAACCATTTTCACTGGAAAATTGTTATTTAAACAGAATGACTATAATAATTTAGAAAGATTAAAATAATATGTGTTGAATAATAAATTGTTCTTTAAAATAAAAGCAACTTATAAAATAACTATCAATATATTAAAATGGTTTCATTCAACGTTTATCCTGAATAATTAAACATAATTTTAATTATTGTTTTTTAATTGAAATTTCGATAATTTTTTGAATAGAAAGAGAACAATTATTTTCTAATGAAGTAAGTGTAGCAATAGTAATAAATAACAATTCTCTCGTTTTAAACATATATTTTAAGAATTTCACCTCTCTATATCTGGCAAAATTACATTTTTTAACTTTCCATACTGTGATAAATTCGACTTCCAAAAATTAGTTTTCTTTCAAAATAAAATTAGAGCTAAAATTTTGAAAAATCTTATAATCTATATATATTACAGAGACGCAGTAAATCTTTTTAAAAAAAATCTTCATAAATTTTAATTACAAAATTGGTGATATAGCGAAGTAACATTTTTTGCAAAAGTTGAAATTAAATAAGGAAATGGAGAAGAATATAGATTTAGATGATAAATTTTGGAGTAAAGATAATAAATTTAATGTATTTTCTGCAAAAAGGAACGTTGTTCTTAACATATAGTTCACCGTTGACGAATATACTCGCCTTTTTTATATCCACCAACTTTTTTCTTCTTTTTTCTTTCTTTTTTGTTACCAGTAATTGTGAAAAATAATCTTCTCAATGGAAAAATAATCTTATTTAATCGCAGGCAACTGTGATTAAATTAGGCGAAGATTATTATTAAACTAGTACATTTTCAGAGCTTGAAAGTACGCTGTACAAATCATACTTTTATTTCAATCATACTTCACATAAATACATCTAAAATCCATGCACAGTTTAATTTGTTTACACTGCATATCAGCATATGAGATTTCTCGAAGAATGAAGAAATGTAATTTTTAAGTATAGTCATGTTAAATATACGATTTTACGCGAAAATGTTCCGACCTGCTTGTTCTCGTAAAAAAAAAAAAAAAAAAAAAATAATAATAATAATAATAATAATAAATAAAGCCAACAAAAATACTTTTTTAGGGAAGGAAGGATGGAGTGCCCTGCCATCTCTTTCTTTTTACATTCGCAACTTCAAATATGCGAACTATTTCAGCATTTCGTTATATCTATAGGTACAGTCGTGGGGAAAAAAAGTAAACACCTACTACTAACTCCTCAACAAATTACCGTAGAAGAAAATTTCTGGTACCAAACGATTGGAAATAAAGTCTACTTTTAAATGATGTATATAAAATTTGCTTAGGGGGCCATCTACATATTAAAAAGAACCCAAACTTCATTTTTTTTCAATTTCAATACCCGATTTTAACAAGATATTTCCAACAAGATTTTAACAAGATATTAACAAGATAATAATAAACCATGTCTATTTTCCCTTTACTTTCAATATAAATGGAGTACTTCAGTTGCCACGATTACAAAATTTGTATTAAAAACTACAAAAAAATTAATATCTCAAAAATAAATTGAGATACAGATTTCCAACAAATTGCATTTAAAAGCGCATTTTTTTTCCCTGTACGAAGGTGTAAAAATTGAAAACGTGCGATGTTTAGAAGTTTAAAAATTTGCAGTAGCGAAGATTGCAAAACCGAAATTTCATTTCAAATTTCAAAGTGTTGCCATTCGCAAAATGATGTATGCGTTACGCACAGATATGTTTGTCCTTTATAATATAGATAAGCGTCTCTTTGTATACAGGGTGTCCACTCTCAACGGTGTCCAATGGCTAATTCCTAAACCGTTAGTCATAGACATATAGTTCAAATTACAAAAATGTTTTAAATGAAGTAAAGAAGTATATTAAAAGGGATTTGGGTCAATAAAAGCATTTCTTAAAAATTACGAAATTTCCCTGGTCCTATAACTTATATTTAGTAATATTTTCCTGTTTTACAGACAAGTAAGAAAAAAAGCCCCATTGTTCTACGATTAAAATTGACCGAGTAATAGTAGTTTAAAGTTCAAATTAGGGGTCATTCACAAATTTAGTAGAAATATAATTTCGTCAGATATAATAAAAAAAATGGTTGAGAATAAAATTAACATTGCAATATAAATTTGAAATATTTAATCATTTTGACATATTAATGCAAAATATACAATTTATAATAAACACATAAGAAAAAAAAAGCAATTTAACAAATTACAACGACCATTTCGAAAATGATTTTTTCGAAGACTAAAATTTAAGACATAAAAAATCGCACGGAGTTGATCATACATTACGTACGCCATGAATTAAACATTAACATTCCTGGACTCATCATGAACAAACTTTAAAAGAAGTTTCAGTTTTATAATTTTCGGTACTGTAAATTTTTAAACTTCTACGGAACTGGTCATACATTACGTACACCATGGATTAAACATTAATATTCCTGGACCAATTTTAAAATAAATTTCATACATTACGTACGCCATGAATTACATTTTTCGGTACTGTAAATTTTTAAACTTCTACGGAGCTGGTCATACATTACGTACGCCATGAATTAAACATTAATATTCCTGGACCAATTTTAAATGAAATTTCATTCTTAAACTTCTAAAAATCCCACAATATTATCTTTTACGTCGTTGTATTGAGAAAAAAATTTACTTTTAAATGCAATTTGTTTGAAAGTTGTATCTCAATTTGTTTCTGAGTTATTATTTTTTTTGTAGTTTTTATTACTTTTTTATCATAGTGGCAACAGAAGTATCCATCTCTGTTGAAAGTAAAGGGAACATACAGATTACTGTATAGACCAATCAGAAAACGAATAAAATGCGGATTCAACTAATAAAACACTTCAGATATATTTTTGATTTCCTACCCTGGCAGAGGACAATAACCATTTTTCCAAACGGTTAAAAAAAAAATGCAATTTAACAAATTACAACGACTATTTGGAAAATGATTTTTTCAAAGACTAAAATTTAAGACAAAAAATCGCACGGAGTTGATCATACATTACGTACGCCATGGATTACATTTTTCGGTACTGTAAATTTTTAAACTTCTACGGAGCTGGTCATTCATTAATGGATTAAACATTAATATTCCTGGACCAATTTTAAATGAAATTTCATTCTTAAACTTCTAAACATCCGTATTTAATTTTAATCCGTTAATTTTAATCCTAATCCGTATTTAACATTTTTACACCGTCGTATAGCGAAAAAAATGTACTTTTAAATGCAATTTGTTTGAAAGCTGCATCGCATTTTGTTTCTGAGTTATTAATTTTTTTTTTCTTGTAGTTTTTATTACTTTTTTGTCATAGTGGCAACAGAAGTATCCATCTCTGTTGAAAATAAAGGGAAAATACAGATTACTGTATAGACCAATTAGAAAACTAATAAAATGCGGATTCAACTAGTAAAACGCTTCTGATATGTTTTTGATTTCCTACCCTGACAGAGGACAATAACCATTTTTCCAAATGGTTAAAAAAAAAAAAAAAAAAAAAAAAAAAAAAAAACAGAATTTTTGTTAAATAAAATGATGAAAATTAACAGCCCCTATTCTTTACAAAATGATACCTATTTTCAAATGTTATTAGATTACACTAGCCTGCAAAAGTTGGATTATGTCATATTTGTTAGCTTTTGATGATTCTTATGTATTCCGTACCGCTGAATCCGAAATTGACCTTAATGTTTTACCATCATGTAAAGTGCTTTTTTTAAAAGATAAAATAGTGAAAATTTGATACTATAAGATAAATGTGATTGTCGTGTTTTTAACTTTCGATAATTGATTTTTATGTATTTTTTACAGCGGAATCCGAAAATGATCTTCATTTTTAACCATCACGTCACGACTTTTCGCAAATTGTAAATTTCAAAGTTAAAATTGAACCTCCTCTCCCAACTCATCGGACACCACAGCTGTTTAGCTGTAAGAATTCCAGCATAAGCCAAAACATTTAGTAAATTATTGAATTAAATTAAATAAAATTAAATAAAAAATCTTTTACATCTGTTTTACAGTATCAGATTTTTGTTGTATTTTAACTTTGACATTTACGATTTGCAAGAAAATTCTAACGTGATGGTTAAAAATGAAGGTCATTTTCAGATTCAGCGCTAAAAACTTCAGAAAAATCAATTATCAAAAGTTAAAAAACACAGCCATCTCGTCTATTTCATAGTATCCAATTTTTGTTAATTTTTTAACTTTGACAATTTATGATTTGCGAAAAATCTTGACATGATGGTTAAAAATTAAGGTAATTTTAGGATTCAGTACTAAAAAATACATAAAAGTTACAGAAACACAACCATCGAAGTCTTGTGTTATCTAATCTAAAACTTTTTCTTAAACTTCTTGGCAGTAATCTATCCAAAATTTTTGTGTTATCCTGTAAAATAAGTATAAATGGTAACTACCGAAAACCATAATAATATTGATTGTCATCGGATTTACGTCAGTATGTAAAATTTAATCGCGATCAGATATTTGAAAGTGAGTTAAAGTTCGAGTACAAATTTTGAATTGAGAGAACATGCATACGATTGTTGAAGTTAAATAAAATATAAAAATAACATAATTTTTGTTAAAAGAAATCATGAAAAGAAACATTCTCAAATCCTTACAAAATAAAACATATGATATCAATACAATTATTTTAGCCAATCTGAAACTTAATAAATATTAATTCAATCGTAATACTTGTGCGATTTTTTTTCAAAGCGTAGATACACATGAAATAAGTTCTTCGAATACTTTAAGCACTTGGTATATGACCCCTCAAAGCATGGCCGAACTCATTTGTGTTCAGATGCAAAAAATAGTATAAGTCATGCTTTTTTAAAGTTTCATAACTCGCTCAATTTTAGTGTTAGATGAACGGGACTTTTTTTTTGTATTACATGTCAGTGTAATAGGAAAATTTTACTAAATAAAACTTATAGGGCCGGTGGACCGTATAAAAATTTAAATTATAATTTTTTATGAAATGTTTATCTTGACCCAAATCGCTTTAAAAATAATTCTTTACCTCATTTAAAACATTTTTGTAATTGGAACTATATGTCTATTACTAACTGTTTAGGAATTAGTCATTGGACACCGTTGAGAGTGGACACCCTGTATATGAGATTTTAGTTTACCCTAATAAGTGTACTTGTTTAGATATCAAATATAAAACATCCGCAGCTATTATCTCTTTTTGTATTTATTTGTTTATTTTTTATAGAAATAAAAAATGGTTGTTAAATTGTAAAAAACATTAACCTAAGGTTTAATTTTGCACGACAAAATTAATCTTGCAAAACTAGATTCGACACGATTTTTGGTCCAGGTTTCATATTTTTTAATCGTCACTTCTTTTTTATACTGCTTATTACTATGTCTCACCTGATAAAAGAACAAAAATATTTTTATTTCAATAAAACTTGCGATAATTTTTTTATGAATTTGGAATTTTTTATTGTATATTTTACATCCTGTTACATTTATATATTTATTGGTTTCATGCATAATCGAGAGAACGTAAAATTTCAGTATCTTCAATATTTCATCTACAATAATTAATAGATTGTTTTTGTTACAATGACATCAATAATTAATTTGAACTGTTAATTATTCTCATAAATATATTAAGTATTTGTAATCTTAATAGTTAAATTAATTTGAAAATTACTATTTGAGTCCCCTCCCATAGTTTTTGAATTGCTACGCTACTGCAAATCACTCATAAAAATTACTTTAACGAAAAAACTAAAAGTATTTTCTATGAGTCGGAACTCGAACCACGCCAAATTCGACAAATAAAAATGTTTAAAAGACTGAATTTATAAAAAAATTATAAAAAATAATTATAATAATTAATAAATACTATACTGGCTAGCCTAACTCTTAAAACAACTGTTATTTTTAACTAAGTTTAATTTCAACTTTTCAAATTATTGAAAAATTAAACTTTTTTCCTATACGCAATCAGTAAAATGCAGTTAAGATATTGAAATTATGAAGTTATTAATTGAGGCTTGGATCTTTGGTATTATGTAATGAAAATCAACGAAAATTGCGCCACTGTGACACAATTATAATTTTTGTTTTCAACGAAATCTAAAAAATAACATCTTTTTCACCGTCGCAAAGTTTACATGCACACTTTTCATATTCATATTCAATATTTTAAAAATACTTTAACGTGCAATAGATTATTAATAAATCTATTCCCAAGCTTGATGTTGCGTTTGCCAGTTACAGTTTTGCATGTAAACATTCGCACTCTTTACTAGATGCTGTAAACTGGGTGCCGGCGAAATCAAGAAATTTTCTTTTAGACACATTCGTACAAAAATATTTAGTTATATCAAAGAAAATACAGTAAAACCTCTCTAAAGCGACCACGTTCCGTTCCAATAAAAATTGGTCGCTCCGAGAGATGGTCATGTTTAAATCTAGATTTCAATTGTTGAAAAAGGGCAACAATTAATGTTTTTCACATTAGAAAATAATATGAAAATTTAAGTATCAAAACAAAAGTTAATTACATAAGTTAATTACTGCAGAGTTTAAAAAATGAATACATTGACGTTTGCTTTGATTTTACGGTTTTATCTTTTATAACTTTTATTTGCAAGTCCTTTCAAAGTTCAGTAAATAAATGCAATTTTTTTTTGGACGGGAACAAATAATGACGACTTCATTAATTTATCTATTTTTTGAGAGTTTCTTGACAGAATAGGGCAGGGGAGTTTATTGACCGCCATTCTTAATTTGTCATCAGAGTTAAATTCATTGCCTAAAAAGGTACAAAGCGTTTTAAACACTTAACAGTTACCGGTATAAAAAAAAAAAATCTAAACTTAGTTTAGAAGTTTGATGAATAATGCGCTCTCCGGAATTATTTTTCTCATAAAACCTTCTTCAAGCGACCAGGAAAAAACGGAATTTGTTTCATTTTCTTCAAAGAAATGGGTCGCTCATGGAGAGAGTTGAACTGGGATTGTCTCTGAATGGAAGAAAAAATAGTATTGGGCCTATGGGAATAAATTTCGTTCCATGAAAAAATGGTATTTCAGGGAGGTGGTCGCACAGGGAGGTTTCATTGTACTCATTTCATTATTACTATGCTATCATTTTCACCCACTGAAGCCCTCCGAGATTAGCGTATCAATATCACTATTATCTAAATGGAAAAAAAGTATTGTAATGTAACAACTTTATGCGTAAAAATGCGTTATTTTAAATAGTGACGTCATTTTCTGTTTAAAAAACTTATTTTTAATTGTAATACGAAAATGGCATCCGTAATGATATGATAATTCCCATTGTTTCCCGTCTCTCTTCTACAATGGAAGTAACCCGATTGCCATCAATGTGAAGAAATTTCATAAAGGACATTTAAAATTAAAATAAAAATATAAAAATGGGATTATTTAAAAAAAAAAAATAGCGAGTGCAGGCACATCTACAAATGAACAGCTTTCACTTAAAAAAATAATCATCAAATTCGGTTCAGTAGAAAGCTCAGGTTAGATGACTAAAAAAACCGCCTTATCTTTTTAATATATAGATTATATTCACACAGAAAAATCTTTTTGTTATAAATAAGAGAAAAAAAGTTCTGGTGGAAGAATAATTTGTTTATTTCTTAGAAGAGATAATCTCGGCTTTTTATGTGATGTCTTTAACAACTAAACAACTAACGAATAAACAAGATTAATAGCTTGCTTAAAGTCGTTCACCGAAGTATTATTTACATACACTTCAACTCATTGGTCTTTTTTTTCTTTTCTTGAGCAATGGAGTTTCTTATTGTTTTCAATTGCCAGGATAATTTTATGTTATTTACTCTCAAAACACTTTGATCATGGAAAGTAGCCGTTGTTGTAATAATCGTAAGTGTTAAGCGTTAGGATTATGAAAGATTTCTAATTAGTCTCCATTACATTTATTTATTTGTAGACATTTTTTTATTTTAAATGTATTTTATTCATTGATCCCAGATCTTAAAAGAAGAAGAAAATAACTTGCAACTTCTACTACAGTGATTGTAAATGTTATCTTGGAAAATAAATAATTAAATAAAGTTGCTTTTTTCGGTTACTTTATGTTGCTGATAAATTAATAATAATTATGTTGCTGAAAAATTAATATATAAACATCTTAAACATTTTTAGAGAACAGTTGCTATTAGTCACCGGAAAACACAGAAGATATAAGATCACCCCAACCAAGAAAGAAACCATTTTTGTAGCATTTGTTCAGGACCGAAACTAAAGGGAAGAGGGCAGAGGGGGCACGTGCCCTGGCAGCCAGAACGAAGGGGGCCAAATGAATATTTTGTTTGTCGATTTTTCTCACGTGTATGTTTAGCACGGTATTGTTAAATTCGTCCCGTCTGGGGAATGCCAAAGCATAGAAGAATGTAAGGATGATATGGCATAAGAATCCCGTATAAAGTGGAATTTTTTTCGATTCTTTTCGATTCCGTTTTCAAGATTTCGATGAATCAATATTAATTGATATATATATTTGACAAAACATATTACGTAGTTCGGTATTACATATTTTATGATTACATATTTTAAATTTTAAAATATGTCACCTATTAGAAAATTAGTAAAATTCTCTTTGTCAATATATTTTGCGGAGGAGGGGGGCGGGGGCGCTAAAATCCATGTATGCCCCGGGTGCAAAAAAGGTATTTGTAGTATTGGGGATTTGGATTATGGCAGCTTCTCATAAGTCCTTCCATTTGTTAAAAGAACAATTGTATACATTGCATTATACAGGGTTAGCATAAATGAATGACCGGATTTTAAAAAACTATATTATCAAAACTATTACACATATCATTATAAGTTATATATGAAAATAAAGAACAACATTCACAGTTTGTTTTCAGTTACCAATGTTCGATGCGCAAACCTTTCGTAAACACGACAAACACCTAATCTGTAATCAAGTTCGTTCCACACATTTGGCAGTTTTGCACAGTCAACGATTCATAATGCAGCACATTCATTATTTAGTGTTTTAATGATTTAATGTTTTAATTTCAGTTGTTTTTTAGTTAACTAAAACCAGAAATTTTATGAAATATAGCATATAACTACGTAAGTCCTTATTCTGGGTGAAAATATATTTATTCGACTTAGGGGAAAAAATCCGGAGGGTTGGAAACTATGACATTACCACAGTTGTTAAATTCCAGGAACAACTGAAGCATTCCAGGAATTCCTACGCATAAAAAATCTAGTTTATGAAAATGTAGTGTAGCACATACAGTAATAAACGCAGTTTTTGTGAAATTAATGTAGTATTGGTCATTCGTTTGTCAGTTCTTGTTTATTAATCTTTATGTGTTTAAAGTATGAATGTTAAGACTGTCCTTAACTGCTCTGCTCAACAAGCGCAAAACGTTTTGACACATTTACGAATTCATTTTTTATCGGAAAGATATAAATTTGGAAAGCCTGGCCGGGGAAGCGATTTGGAATTGAACTGTGTTTTCCATTTTTTATCAATAAATTACCTATTGAGTTATAAGCGATTTTGATCACGTGACAAACACGTTTTTCGCCCGCTCTTGAGTGGTTATACTACTTTCGCGCGTAAATTCGGTGCTAAATGCCCACTTTGACACTATTTTCTGAAAGATCTATTGCGTTTGCAAAAAAATGAAAAAAAAAACAGCTCGATCACATAGTTTCTGAACAACAGCACCAGTTAGTTTCATGCATTTTCGAACAAAAATAAATTAAAAATTATGTCATAAAGTTGCCCTTTTGGATTTGAGAACACCCTTAAATGATTCATTGTTTAACTAGATTGCTGTATTAATATTACGGAAGTATATAATTAATTAACTGCATTTTTAAGTATTCAAAAAGTCTGATAGCAATTAAATTAATAAAATTAAGATGAACTAACATGTATAAAATTCCTTGCCACATCTGGGTACTTTGGACATCTCATTCAGGTTTTAACTACTGCAAATGTGGCAAAAAAAAAAAAAAGTGACACTGATATATTTTTGCTAAGATTGCAAATAATAAACCAATTTCTCCAAATCAAATTACTTTTGGATTAAAAACATGATAAACAATTCTTTTTTGCATATTTTTGGCATTTTATATGTAATAATATTCGAGATATAGCTTAAATGGGACAAACATATGAGAAATCGCATCATATTTGGGCGCAATGTATATTTAGGCACCTTATATACACTTGTGTCCAAAATTAAGGACACATCACAAAATGCTAATTTTAAAGTACGCGAATACTCAAAAGGAAATAATATAATTCGAATAATTACTATCTCTACAGCACAGCTAGTCCATATAACATCTCATTCATGTCACACATGGTCACAAGTGTCACAGCCACTACGATGAAGCAAAAAAATAGGAAATTCTATACATTTCATTATGAGTCTCAAATGATCACTATATGTGACTCCACTGAGACGTCACTGTGACTGCTGTTTTGTGACGAGTCACAATGTGACTTTACAGCTTAGTTACATTGTGATTCTCATGTGATTGTCATTTGTAAAATCAATTTCAAAGTCATCGTGAACGCTGCATTGTGATAAGTTACCAAATAATATTACATTAAAGTTACATGATGACTTTCAGGTGACAGAGAGACAACTGTGAAGTCACAATTATGCTCTTTTGTGAAAAGTCCCCATGTGACTATAATGGGATATTATTTGGTGATAATGCAACGTTCATGATGATTTTGAAATTGAGTCTAAAAATGACAGTCACATGAGAGTCACAATGTAACTACATTGAAAAGTCACCTGGTGACTCGTCACAAAGCAGCAGTCATATTGACGTTTCAGTGGAGTCACATACAGTGATCATTTGAGACTCATACTGAGACGTGTGGAATTTCCTATTTTTTGTTTCACCGTAGTGACTGTGATACGTGTGACTATGTGTCACATGAATAAGATGATATATGAACTAGCTGTGCTGTAGGGGTAGTAATTATTTGAATTATATCATTTCCTTTTGAGTATTCGCTTACTTAAAAATTAGCATTTTGTGACTGGTCCTTAATTTTGGACACCAGTGTATTTTTAATAAATTTATACTTTTGCAAATGATTGAGTTGAAAACTTTTTTGAAGTTAATAAAATGAAACATTTATTTTTTTTTTAAATATTATATCAATTACTTAATTTAGTTTAACATTTTAAATTAAATAAGACATTTTATTTTTTCTTTCTATTGTAGCACAGATTAGGTGAGGGTTTTTTTTTTTAATCTATAAAACAACATAACTGATAATTTTGTCCTTTTGAAAAAATATTGAAGATTAAATAAAAATTTCATTGCTGCCAACCAAGCATTTTTATCTCTTATAAAATTGATTCCGTACTATGGCAACTATGACTATACTTCACTAGATTTTGTAAACTTTAAATTTATATGTAACATTTTAAAATTTGTTAATAAATTAGTTAATTACTTAATTTAATAAGCTCTCTGAAAAACTTGCCGTATCTAGTTAGTTACTAATTATTAATAAATTTAATTAATCCTTAATTAACTTAATTTTCTTTGCATTTAATTAGTGTATTGATTTTAAAAAAGACATCAAGAATGCACATAAAAATATATGCAGTTGGTAAGATGTTAAAAGTCAAACGAATTTTCTTTTTTTTTTTTTTTTTTTTGTTATTTAAGTATGTTATTCTAATTACAATTTATCCTTTACCTTTCACCATGTTATTTAAATTTTATTAATCCGAAAAATGATTTTATTATTATTAAATTATTAGTTTATATGAGCCATTGATTTTGAAAGTGTGGCAGGTCCATTTTTGTTATTGCTAGCTACAGAATGGTTTGCATTTGATTGGGTATGTAAAACAAAAAAGAAAAATCATGCGTCAAGCATAGATTATGAAACACTTTCCAAAACTTCCATAATACTTTAACAAAACTTTGTCGTTTAATAATGCAAAGAAGATACCTAAGTAAACATTTTAGAAAAGTATAACACATTTGACAGCCAGATTTCAACAATTAACGCCCATAGGCGGAAAAGTACCCGGCAGAAAGGTTGCTTTTCTCTGTATATGATCTATAGATTTGTACAAATTCTACCTAAAATGCTAAAATTTAGTTTAGTGAGAAATCGAATAACACAGTTTGTTGTACTCTTTCTTAGTCCACACGCTGATGAATTTTCCCGGACTTACGATCACCACTCGTAACAGACTTCGAAAAAATGTTCTTTTATTCGAAAGGCTGCCACCACCGATATAAATACGTGATATCGGACATGATGTGAGAAAGATTATCAAAAATGCTAAACTTATTCAATTAATAGTAAAGAACAATTTATTTACAAATTATTTACATAGAAACAAAACATTTTTTTTTACATTTAAGAGCTCGGGTATAGTCGATCCGGCCCGATACTAAGTTATATATATGTAGCAAGTACTTTCTGCGCACTGGGTCAGCTTATTAAAATACCCTATTTCTTTCTCACCCTACGGTATCTCATTAGGATTATCGGAGGATCACCCTGGAACTCCCGTTGCACCGCCTTTCTCCGCACGAGACTCAAGCCTTTTCCCTCTACTCTCTACACTCTACTCCCAAAAACACACCAACCTCACTCCTTGAGGTTTTTCGCCAGAACTCCCCGTCTCTCTCTCAACGACCCCTTCCAAAACTCAGCATATGGTGATTTCCTCCTTACAACAGCCTCTTTTCTTATCAAAAAAACTACCTCATCCCAGGTATTTCACAACTCACTAGATAGCCCGGGAACTTCTTTGTTTGCCTTATCTGTGGTATGCGTTCTTGAATAAAAAGGGAAGCTAGAATACCTTGATACAATGAAGCTTGTTCATACAATACTATCTAACTAAAATAACTCGGTTCAACTTCAAGAAAAAGAAAAATATTATTTTAAAACCTACGTACGCAGAAAGTGATGCATATGTAATACAATAGATAAGCAAAAAGATAACTTCAGATAATAGTAGTCTTAATTAGTTACATGCTCATTAGCGTTAGAAACCTAACATAGTTGAAATTCATCATCAGAAATTTCTAACAATAGACGGAAACGTATTAATTCCTTTGTACAGCCTTGTACATACAGGTTTTTAAAAATGTCACATATCATTACCTGAAACTTAAATCAGGCAAAAATATGCTTAAAACTACTGAAATCACACTTCGAGGAATTACTATCTATTGGCGGCCATGTATACAGTTCTTTGCATAGTCTTGTATGTGTATTTATATGCTACAAACATGTCTTAGTATTATAAGTGTAGTTGAGCGTGAAATGCATAACTCAAAATTAAAAAGAAACCTTTAAGCGATTTACGCTCATTCTCAGTAATGCTTACAAATACTTTTGTATGGCCCTGTGCATGGTCTATGGAATTTATGCATTCCATATAGTATGCAAAAATTTAAAAACTCGTACAATAACTGAAAACGTACTTTTAGTTATTATCCCTAATAGATAACACATCGGATACGGAATTGCACCGAAGTATTTTATGTCCCTGTAAATGAACGATAAATGCAATGCACATCCTATTCTACTGTAAGCATATAGTGAACTTCAGTGATGTATATCAATTTCATTATGTTGAAGCAGTGCAAAATAATTGAAATACTACGCGAACAGTTTTCCTTGTAGACCATTATACCACCGAATTCTTTTCTGTGACCCCCGTAAATAAATGTTAAATGCTTTGCATCCCACATTTCTATAGTAAGCATGTATTAGTGTACCTCGGAAATTCATATGAATTTCATTACACTGAAATACATTTAACACGAAAACGCTTAACATGAAAAATCGGTTAACATAAAATGAAATAGCGGTCCGTACAGTATATTATGCAATTTAATGCATTTTTTTTTTCTTTTAACATGAAACAAAAATCGTTTAACACGAAAAAAATTCGCTTTTAATCTAGATAGTTTGAGTTGAAATTGTTGAATTTTGTGTTAAAAATACTAAATTTCGGGTGAAAATCAGTAAATTTCGTGGGTTTTTTTGTAAATTAGCTTTTTATTAGCACAATAGCTGATAAATCGGTGCGAAAACAAACTGCTATTTCGCTTCAAATGAAGATGAAGCTGCTTAATGCAGTTGATGAAAAAGAAGGACGAAAACAGAAATCTGCAAAGAGTTTGGCATTGCGCCAATTCTACTTTATCAACAATAATAAAAAACAGGGATCCCATTACGTTAATGTTTGAGCGCAGTATGTTTAACCCTTTCAGGGGCAAGGTACTTCTATTCGCTGAAATGAGTGATTGACACCAGAATTTTCAAGCAAATTTATTTCAAAATAAGCAAAAGCTTTTTTTCCACATACTTTTTTTTTTTTGACACCCAGCTAGGACTCCAACCGTGAGGTTTATGGAACTAATGTCCTGGCGGGAAAAAAACCCCTCCACAATCCAGCTCCGCGCACTACCAAAGGACCGGTCAAACCAACGGCATATATAATAACAAAATAAATAACAAAAGCATAAACTCTTATACAAAATAAAACACAGCAACTCGCTATGATCAACAATATACAAAAAGCATGTTTAGAGATTACCATGCAACTTTTACAAGAGTGTGGGTTTATGGGTAACTCCACAACCAACTGAAAAACAGAAACAATATCAATTACTGAAGATAGTCCAATAAAATAAATAGTCCTTAAAATCAAAAATATTTAAAAACTTAAGTTCATAAAATGCAGGAAAAACTGATAGCCAATGATTAACAACCACTACGCAGCAAGATCAATAGTCAGTCCGCCAGTACGTAGGAATTCATCCACAGCACTACAGCTACTAGCAAGGGTTGCGTAATAGATAAAACGTTCAAACAATGAAGAACGTTATAATATAGAACGAACGTTTTTCCACATACTTGATAAAAGAAAAATTTTCATTCCAATTTTCTGGTGCCAATGTGACATTTAGGGATTAAAATTAGGTGGTCCAAAAATGAACCACCGCCCTTGAAGGGGCTAAGCCAGAGAGAAAACGCATGAGAACTGCTAAGCACAAGCAGGAAGATTTAGAGACATCTTTGCTTATTTGGTTCAAACAAGTTACATCTCAGAATGCTGTAAAAGACACTTAAAAAAAAAAAAAAAAAAAGATATCTGATTCCCCCACATAAAAAAATAGTATTTTTTTACTTGTTTTTTATCCTAATGGATGCAACTTACTAGTAGTTTAACAGGAAATCGACATAAAATTTGACGAAGTCGAAAATATTTGTGAGTTTTGTTCTTTTTTTACGAATATTTTAACGCGAAATTCTTTTAACACGAAAATTTTTTCGGTCCCTTCAGTTTCGTGTTAAATGTATTTCACTGTACATATTAAAATACGCCTCAAACTATTTTTCTTCTTAGATCATGATATAACAATACTTTTGAGTTCTCCTGTACGCGCACTGTAAGTGCTACTACACATAACATATTCTATAGTAACCAACTTCTAGCGTATTACTATTAAAATACACTGCAAATGTTTTTTCTCCCCATTGACCATAATGTAACGGAACGCTTTTGAGTGCCGCTGTAAATGAACTATGAATGGTACGCACTTCATTTCTAATACCGAACATGCCATGGTGAACCTCAATAACGTATAGGATCAATTACATGACAATGCGAGTATATTTACTCGAGTTAGAGTACGGACAGATGGACAAATAAACCCAATTCAGAAACACTGTTCAACTAAGTTAGAAAATGTTAAAAATGTTACGATTATTTAAAATCCCATCAGACATATTTTACATTTTTTGTGGTCGTATTTCTTGTGAATTTAGCTAAAAAAAAAAATCAGTTTTCGTATGCAAAAAAATGGAAAAAAGAAGAGAAAATATTCAATAATAAGCTGAAGGCATATAATTATAAATTATGATAAAATAATATTTTACCAGTGTTGCCAATTCACCATAGTTGTAGAATAACTGCAAAATTCTGATTTTGCTTGTTAACATTACTCAGCATAAAAAATCATTCTATTCAAAGTGGACTTGCCTCACTTTCAAAACGCACGCATTTGAAAAATCGTTGACCAAATAAATTTCTAGTAACGAATTTATACTGATATTAAAAGATATTTATTGTGAACTGATTAAATAGATAAATTTTGAGTCAATTTACGATAAGATTTAACTAATTTTTTTCAAAAATGGACTTGCCTCATTTTCAAAATCAAAGGCGCATATATACAGTATGTCCACGTATAACCTGACCGACCTTTATTTTCGCAACCGTTGGTCATAGATGCATACTTCCAATTACAAAAGTGGTCAAAATTAGGTGCAGAGTTAAGATAAAAAAAGTTTGAAGCGAAAAAACAATTTTGTGAAGAATTACAGAATCTAAATTTTTATACGGACCCCCGGTCCTATAAGTTATATTTAGTAAAATTTTCCCGTTACACTGACAAGTAAGGCAAAAAAAGTCCCGTTATTCTACGATTAAAATTGACCGAGTGATAACTGCTTAAAGTTGGAGCATATTTTTTGCTGCAAATTAGGGGTCATTCACAAATTTAGTAGAAATATAATTTCGTCAGATATGTTAAAGAATGGTTGAGAGTAAAATTAGCATTGCAATATAAATTTGAAATCTTTAATCATTCTGACATATTACTGCAAAATATACTATTTGTACTGAATACATAAAAGGATACAAATAACAGCATTTTTGTTATATAAAAGGATGAAAAACAACTATCTCAATTCTTTACAAAATGATGCATATTTTAAAATGCTATTAGATTGCACTGTCTTACAAATTTTGGGTTATGCTAGGTTTTTAGGTTTTGAAAATTGGTTCTTATGTATTTTTTAGCGCTGAATCCGAAAATAACCTTAATTTTAAACCATCATGACAGGATTTTTCTCAAATCGCAAATTTCAAAGTTAAAAAACTCTAAGTTAAAATTGATCCCCCCTCCCCTCCCAAACTCATCGGACCCCTGAGCTGTTTAGCTGTAAGAAACCCAGTATAAGCCAAAAAATTGAATAAATTATTGAATTAAATAAAATTAAACTGAATAAAAAAAAAGTCTTACATCTATTTTATAGTATCAGATTTTTCGTTAGATTTTAACCTTGAAATTTACGATTTGCGAAAAATCCTGACATGATGGTTAAATGTGTAGGTAATTTTTTTATTCAGCGTTAAAAAATACAAAAACGTAATTATAAAAGTTAAAAAACACAAACCATCGCAGGTTTATGTTATCTAATCTAAAACTCTTTCTTAAACTTGTTGACGGTAATCTATCCGAATTTTTTCGTGTTATCCTCTAATATAAGTATTTATAAACGGTAAGCGTCAAAAATCATAATAGTATTACATTGTCATCGGATTTAAGTCAGCATGTAAAATTTAACTTCCATCGGATATTTGAAAGTTAGTTAAAGTTCAAGTGCAAATTTTAAACTGGATATTTTTACTAATCTGAAACTTAACTAATGAATGTTACCTCGATTGTAACAATTGTGTGATTTCTTTCGAAGCGCAGAAACCTTGAAATAAGTTTAAGTACTTTATACACGACCCCTGAAAACACAGCCGAAATCATCTGTTTTGAGTTGCAATAACGTGGTATAAGTCATGAATTTCAAAGTTTCATAACTTGGTCAATTTTAATGCTAGATGATTGGGACTTTTTTTGTCTTACTTATTAATGTCGCAGTAAATTTTTACTACCTATATCACTTATAGGACTGCGGGACCGTATAAAAATTTAAATTTCGTAATTTTTTAATAAATGTTTTTCTTGACCCAAATCACTTTAAAAATAATCCTTTACCTTATTTAAACCATTTTTGTAATTGGAAGTATGCATCTAGGACCAATGGTTGCAAAAATAAAGGTAGGTCAGGTTACTCGTGGACACACTGTATATACAGGGTGCAATATGTTATCTATCGCCGACTTTTAATTTCTCAACCGTTGGTTGTAGACATATAGTTCCAGCTACAAAAACGTTTCAAATGAGGTAAATATTCATGTTCTAACTTTATTTAAGGCAAAAAATCAATTTTATAAAAATTACGAAAACTAACTTTTTATACGGTCCCTCAGTCCCTATAGTTATATTTAGTAAAAGTTTACACATATCATAACAGATATAACACAAAAAGTTTGACATCTGTAGTGCAAAAATTGACACAGTTATTAAATTTCTAAGTTTGAGATTTTTGCACATGATTTTGTCTTTCATTGAGGGATCAGTTAAAAGATGAATTAAAGTAATTCGAGATCAAAATCAGGGTGCAATGTCCTTTTTACGGCGAAACCACCTTTAGCCGGTATCGCCAAATCGGAGAATCACCAAATAGGGTCATTTCATCTAAAAATTTGAGCTAACTTTTATGGGTTGAACAACATTCAAACGTACCGACGATACCAACGAAAGGTGGTTTTGCCGTAAAAGGACATTGCACCCTGATTTTGATCTCGAATTACTTTAATTCATCTTTTAACTGATCCCCCAATGAAAGACAAAATCATGTGCAAAAATCTCAAACTTTGAAATTTAATAACTGTGTTAATTTTTGTAGTACAGATGTTAAACTTTTTGTGTTATATCTGTTATGATATGTGTAAACTTTTACCAAATATAACTATAGGGAATGGGGGACCGTATAAAAAGTTATTTTTCGTAATTTTTATCAAATTGATTTTTTACTTTAAATAATGCCACAACATGAATATTTACCTCATTTGAAACGTTTTTGTAATTGGAACTATATGTCTACTGCCAACGGTTGAGAAATTAAAGGTCGGCGATAGATAATATATTGCACCCTGTATATATATATATATATATATATATATATAATGCTTTTAAAAGTGTAATAAGAAAACAAACCCAGTGCATCAAGCGCAACGCAGCTCTTATATGTACTAATATATATTTTTTCCTAGTGAATTCTTATTAAAACTAGTCGGAAGTGGCAATCCAAAACTTTCTTCTATCTCATACATGTTAATATTTCCTAGAAAATAAGGCATATCAGTGCCACCGATTAGATGATTTACACCAAAATCTAATCAGAAACAACTTATGTCAAGTTGTCAGGGACTAACTGAATCTGAAGTTTGGGGGAAATTCGGGCATTAGTTCTTGCGATAATCATGAATAATGCAGTATAGCAGCGCCAACTGTTGGGCTATCTGCACCAAAAAGTAAACAACACTCACCTATATTAAGGACTAACTGAATCTGAAGTTTTATAAAAATCCGTGAATTAGTTCTTGAGATATACCTATTGCGGAAATCGTGAAAAATGAGGCATAGCAGCACTACCTGTTGGGCGATTTACACCAAAAAGTAATCAGCACCAATTTATATCAGGCACTAAGTGAATCTAAAGTTTTATTAAATTCCATTCATTAGTTCTTGAGATAGAGCGCTCACAAAATTTGTGTCACACACAGACAAACATTTTGTAAAAATATGTTTTTAATTGTTCTCTGACTCCTAAAGGTGTAAATCAGTCGAAAACCGGAATTCAAAAATTTTCATGAATCCAATACTTTCTTCTTGTAAAGATAAAAGAAAGTAAAAATTTCAGAACAGAATGCCAATTTTCTTTTCTTGGAAATGAGTCAAATGAAATTAATAACACTAGCCTGCAAAATTTAGGTTGCATCACGTTTTTTTTTTTTTTTTTTTTTTTTTTTGCTTTTGATAATTGTTTTTTATGTATTTTTAGCGCTGAATTTGAAAATCTTCATTTTTATCCATCACGTCAAGTTTTTTCGCAAATCGTAAATTTCAATGTTAAAAAGTCAAAAAATAGCCAAAATCTGATATTATAAAATAGATCTGATGGTTGTGTTTTTTAGCTTTTGATAATTGATTCTTGCGTATTTTTCAGTGCTGAATGGGAAAATGAACTTCATTTTTTACATTCACGTCTGGATTTTTCGCAATTTTTTTTAAATTTTTAAACAGTCGAAATACTTAGAAAATCTGACATTATAAAATAGACGTAAAACGATTTTTTTTCATAATAATTTATTCATCTTTTGGCTTATGATATGCATTTTCACAGCTAAACATGTAAAATGATTCGTATTTAAAATCCTTACAAATTTATACCATGTGTGGTTGTTTCTTTGAACCGCTCATGCACTGACGCGCTTTTCCTTTATATTCTCTATGGGGTTCATCTAGGTGTCCTCTTTTATTTTGGTGGTTGATAAGGCTGGAAATTTGTCGCAGATGTATTTAAAACATTTGCCTTCTTTTGGTAAGGCTATGACAGATTTTCGCTATATTTTTACTTTTTAACTTTGAAATTTACTATTTGCGAAAAACACTAACGTGATGGTTAAAAATGAAGGTCATTTTCGTATTCAACGCTAAAAAAAACACAAAAATCAATTATCAAAAGTTAAAAAACACAACTATCATAGGCTTGTGTTATCTAATCTAAAACTTTTCGTAAGGTAGTTCAAAATACAACCTTTTACGACTCACCGCACCATAAACTGCTTCTTAAATTAATTCGAATTTTTTTAGGCGATTTAGATTAATTCTAAGCTTGTGTACACTGCAAATCTCCAAAACATATTTTACACACAATACAACGCATTCACGTACGCCTGAGATGTCAAGAAGTGTTTCCAATCTGTTTAATGCGATCCCAGGTGTTTGAGAATGTGTGAAAAAATGCGTTTGCCGAATATCAGCAGGAACTTTGATAAAGATTGAATGGCAAACGAAACACATACTTATAACAGAACACAATAAAAACGTATTTCAGTTAACGCTATGTTCAGTGTTAAATTTAGATATTTTTGTCCGGGAAGAGGACTTTCTGCAGCTCCGGGTGGAAATTGCACTTTCTGAAATTAATTAATAAAAAATTTTTAAACTTCCGGGTGGGGATTTCTTTTAGACATCTCTCCGTGCTGGAGTATATGTGTGTGGAAATGAGGAGGGGGGGCTGTGACTCTGCTTACAGACCCCCCAGAAAACATTACGAGAACATTATGACGAGTATTGCATTCCATGGGCGCTGGTAAGGGGAAGTCCTTTTCATCTTGCTGGATTTTTACATTTAATTAACAGAAAAATTCCTTTTCTCTATAGATTTTGAAAAAAAGAGACAAATATATTCTTCTCAAGTGATTAACCCCGAAGAACAAAATAAATTAAGGTTTTTCATTAGGAGAGCCCCCCCCCCCCCTCCTTTCTTAACCTCACCTTAACAACTCATTATTAGTTTCTGTTTTTCTTTTTCTTTCATATTTTAAAACGTTATCTGAAACGGATGTGTGTGTGTGTGTGGGGGGGGGGGGAGGTGCTTTTATTTCATTTAAAAGAGTAAACTATATTTCGAATATTACTTCGGGGAATGGGATATTTTTTGATATCTTGTCGCCCTCGGTAGGCCATTTAATTTACTTGCCCCAAAAAAGTACGTAAATTGCTACTTTTTTACAATAGACCAAATGTTGTTGCATAAAAAAAAAATACTGCATACGGATTAATAGTGTTGAATTCTGACACTTTTCTCCGGAAGGGATTCCTGTGTCTCCGGGGGGGGGGGGGGGACATTATAGAGTTCCGGGGGAAATTGCACTTTTTGACCATTGAAAATACAAAATCTCAAATCTTCCGCGGGGGGGGAGGGGAATGTCCCCCAGGCCACCCCCTGAATTCAACTCTATAAATATCCACCGTCTAATAGTTGCCAGCTCAAAAACCGAGTTTGGCCGGCACAGCACGGCTCTCAAAGAACGTACAGGAGTTCAATTTATTTGCCGCTCTCTCCCCCAAAAAGGATAAAAAGTTTACGCTTGCGCAGTGAAAAATTCATTGCTAGCGAGAGAAAGTAAACAGACGCCATTTTATGGCGCGCGCAAGTAGAAAGTTTGAATTTGAAACTTCGATGGCGTTTCAAGACATAGCCGTTTTGCGACATTGAAGTGGAAACATTAAAGGAAACGGTACGGTAAGTCTTTATTTCTTTATAACTATTGTTTTAAAATTAAATTGTAGTTTCCAAACGTGATTCAGATATCAACTGATCTAAACTGAATTCAGTTGATATGTACTATACAAACTGAAGTCGATTAGACTGATAGCTGGAGTATTCTCATTTTCTATTTGGTTAGAAATCTGTTAAGTTTAGATTAATAAAATTGCAATAACTTTATTACAAAGTACAAATGCAAATAGGGCTGCTATGACACGTATTGTTTGTTGTTTGTGTTATTAACTAAT